>OX411311.1:19755592-20955592 GCA_948150685.1 Rhaphigaster nebulosa
AAAGAAGCTTTTTCATAAGGATTTATTAAGTCTGGATTAATCAACTGAACCTTACCAACTCGATGAGATAGTTTGTTTTAATCCCAACTCTAGTCATCAT
Organism: Rhaphigaster nebulosa; assembly: GCA_948150685.1. Lineage (NCBI taxonomy): Eukaryota > Metazoa > Arthropoda > Insecta > Hemiptera > Pentatomidae > Rhaphigaster > Rhaphigaster nebulosa. The sequence goes on from OX411311.1 coordinate 19,755,693, forward strand.
GCGCGTTTTTCGATATATTATTGAAGGCTTAAAAAAAAAAAAATTACATCAGTAAAAAGAGTGCGAAAAATCTAATAAAATGGATGTTTTACCTAGATTCCGAAAAAAATGTCGAGATTTTTATTTATCCTACGCTATTCATTCTATAATTTTATGTGGATAGAATTTCAGTCATTTGGAATTGTATGGAATCATTTTGTACTTTTACATAACATAATGATTAGTAGATTTTTTTCAAATTTAATTTTAATAGCGGACGAAAAATATATTCGAAATCACGCTAGCATTTAATAATAGTTAAAATATAACAAATTGTAAAATGTCTATCTAGAGCTACTAATTTAGTTTCGTTAAATCCAATTAATTAAAATTTTAATTTTAAATATTTAACCCTCAGTTTGAACTATTAGTATAATCTAAGATATATCTTTAGTTATTTTTGTTGATATCTTTAGTTATTTTTGTTATATATTTTTGTTGATCATTAGTTCTAGATTTTTTAACTAGACTAATTGATAATTGGTCTTCATACGTATGGGAACCGTAGTTCTACAGACCCATTACAGGAATACTCAGCACTTAAAAAAGGTTGATGAAGTTGCTGAAGCGCAGTGCTGTTTACCGAGCGCATGGTCAGGAATGAAGTACTGATTTTTTTTTATTTTGGTGCATCATCTTTTTTCCTGTTTTTGTTCAAATCAAAAGCCAGGTTCAAAGGGAGGAGACGAAAGAGACAGACGTACTGTTACAGATGGAACCATCCACACGAAGAGACTCGAAGTAGATCGGCATGAGGGGACCGGAAAGACGTCTCCTCGGGAGCTCCGTCTTTTGGAGATTTCTCGAAATTGAGGAGAAGGAACTAACAGTTTGCAATCGCAGAACGACAACTGACTAGTGTTTAACGATTCTCATGGGTGTCAATCCATAAGAACAAGAAGGAACTCGAGCCCCACTTACGTAAAAAGTAAAAACATAAAAGTTAAATAATTTAAGCGTGTCAATCGTTATTAACCTGCAGATGAGAATTATTAATCCTCATTATAAAGAATAAATTTCTTATGAAAAGAAAGTGTAAAAAAGTATAAATTTATGATATTTGAAACTAAGACATTGGCGTCAAAGCACAGCAGGGTTGCGAGTAGAGGGGTTGGTACGCCTTGACTTTGAATCAGCCGCCATTATCAAAAATAAGATGGACGCCCATGCTGACTCCTGAGTAAGCAACTGGCTGGAAGGGGTGTTCGCAAGAGAATGCCTACATTCTATGCCTACGATATTTGGGATACGACACTGGCTTCTAAAGCCAATGTCGTCCGTGTAAACCGAGCTTTTTTACACAGTTACAAATTTAGAAAATTAAATGGAATTAATTAAATGGAACTTGGATAAAAAATGGAACCATATGTGCTTGGTGATATTGTTTCAAAAATGGGTGAGAACATAATTTTTTCAATAATAACATATTCTTCTTTTTAGAAAAAAGTTTTATAATGACAATTAGTCTAGGGAAGACTAACTTAGCAGATACTAGATATTCATAATTATTGTTTTCATTAAACCAAGTTTATTGACAATGCATTAAATGCACATTATTTTCTAAGTAGCATTGTTCGGGAGGAGTCCATTTTACTAATGCTAATGCTGAGGGTACTTTTACCTACTGCACTGTCCTGAATGGCCAGGATTAAGCTAACATGTGGAAAAGGGCTAGACAAAAAAAAAAAGAAAAAAGAAGCCTAGATGGAGGGATAGAGAGGAATCAGAGGGCGATTGGAAGGGGAAAGCCACTGGCGGCAAGTGTTATGCCCTCTTCTATGGTTCTCGGTTAGCAGTTAGCAATCCAGCCTCCTCTCATATCGATAGCTATAGAGCACCTTACAGCTTAGGGTTTTCTTCTTAATCTTCTTTCGAAGCGAACGCCTCGTTGGCGAAAGACCATCAGGGCAAAACTGTTTCAAGATTTCCTTATGCACAACCTTGGGGAAGAAAAGTTTTAAGTTTAAGAATTGTTAAACAATTTTGGCTAAATCGGAAACTTCAACTTAACGGTTGACCACCTAATGCACATGGTCCTAACTTATTGGAAACTATTCATATAATATGTTAAAGAAAACTCTTACAAACTGTTTGTTATTTCCAAATAGATAACCCTTAAACAAAAATCACTGTTCTTCCCCAATTAGTAGTGATGAGGAAATCTTATAATTTATCTTGAGTGAAGAACGTTAATTACAATGAAACAATTTTTTTTTTGTTTTTTTTTTACAGGAACCTGCAAATTTTACACGAGTGTTTATTTTCACTAAATAGACCAATAAAGAATAAAAAAAAATGTTGTTGTTTTTCTAAGCTTTGGTATTATGATTCCAAAACGCTTTATATTTTTCCTTTATTTTCGTAAATGAAACCTGCAATCAGCCGCCATTTTGAAAAAAGAAATTATAAACTTCATGTTTCTTATTATTTTAGTGTAATAATAATAAACTTGAAATATTTGAAATATAATGATGAAAATACTAAAGTTAAGAACATAGCTTTCTTTCGATTTAGGACAATAGTGTTTAATATATATATGTTGGTTCTTAGGGTAAAGAAATGTATGATCATCAACATACTGCGGGGCAACTAATACACTGAAGTTCCAAAAAAAAGTATCAATTAGTTTATTATGTTAAGTATTTTAAATTTTTCTATAATGTTTCTATTTTAAGCGGTTTTAACTTCAGTTTTTAATATTCGTTAGAAGATTTTTTTCACTTTTGATTATCCGAAACACCACTGACAACATTAGTTCAGTTAATAGACGCTCTACTGTACTAGTCTATAATATAAAACAGTATAAAACAACAACAATATAAAACAGGCCTTCTGAATAGGTAGGCCTAAAGAGATATGAAAACAAATATAGTTTATCAATTAAGTTTATCAATTGGCAATTTTTTATTTTTAGTTTATCAATTTACAATTTTTTTCTCTCATTATTCTCTTGATAGTAAAATAATAACAAAAACTCATTTGCGATTTCTTCAATTTTTACTACAGCTAAAGTTATTGCTATCCATTGTCTAAAGGAGGTATAATAACAGAGTATTCCAGATTAGAAGGAAATCAAATAAAAGGGGACTTATAGTCATATGAAAGAGGCAATAAAGCTAGATACATGAGAAAGTTTAATATAACAAAGCTGGAATCATGAGTTGAGCTGCGGAGTTCTTCGGCTCATCTTGATAGGAAGCCCATAAATCGGTCTGGAGTGCTCTACGGGCCTTACTCCGATGGAGTCGTCGGTACTATCTTTGTTTGCCTTTTCTTAACAATTTGGCTACTTTCAGCTGAGCCATTGTTTTAAAAATAGCCTTTCACAATGTAGAAGTGAGATTCTCATCCAAATGCGAATAAAATTCTAGGCATCTAATATATGATAATCATGACTTCCGAATAATTTTTTTGGTTGGTAATGAATTTACGAAGTACCACACCAAGGATTCTTTCACACACATCAGGTCAGTCTCAGCTCCGTTACTATCCGTCAACGGTCAGTCAGTGACGGTCCAGACTCACACATATCCGGCTCGTTTCAGCGGTCCTTGAGATGGCAACGTTTTCCGAGCTAGAGTTAATGACAATTATAGCTGGGGTGGGTTTACTACTACCTCGGAGGAAAGACAATACGTTTGTAATTGTTATGCTTGCATTAATTTGTAAGTAAAAGTGTTTTGAGACAGTATATTAACTTAATAAATTAATTATTTGCATAATCATTAACTAATAAATTATTAAAAATAATTAAAATAATAAATTGGCAGTTGTTCATTTTTGAAAATGTTTTCTATATTCTTTGAAAATATCAGTATAATGCTGAATAATTCTATTTAAAAATTTTAAAATACAAGATTTCTTCCTCCAATGGGTATCCTTGACGTCCGAAGATAACACAAAATATCGCGGTTTACATTAAATATGATAGGTCAGATCGTGAACTGCGCCGAATGAGTGTAACAAGATTGATTGAGAAAGGGATGAAGATTATTTTTCGGAACTAAGAAGGAAAGAATTTATCTGAATGAATCTCCTCTAGCGGTCATCAACTCTAAAATAATATTATTTGTTCATTCACGTTTTAGTATCTCTTTGGGTCACCATTTTTTCCATATTTATACTATTTATTTCAAAATTTAGTACCATAAAATAAAGAAAACAGTTTCATCAATATTCACAACGCGTATTGAATGGTTCACTGTGAAAAAATAATTTTACACACCCCATGTAATATTTCAAAACGCACAATATACAACGATTTGCACATAACATTCGTTCAACAATTCATAAAATAAAACTTCGACTTCTCTCTCCCATCATCGTGTACAGCATTGTAAGCTATTATTTCGATACAATGGAAGTAATAGCTTTACAGTAAAATAAATTAATAAAAAACGAGTTATGTCTCTAAAAAAAATATTTTGTATCATATTGGTCTCTTTCTTTCCGAGAATGAAAAGCGAATATATTTGAAAAATACCGTAACAATGTTGCGGCGAAAATATTCAAATACTATCTTATGGTAGGTAGTACTAGTCTAAAACAATAACAATATAAAACAGGCCTCCTGAATAAAGAGGTAAGATTCTCATGTAGATATGAAAACAAATATAGTTATCTAGTACATGACCATGGCTTCCGTATAAATTTTGGATTAGAAAAGAATTTATGAAGCATGACTTTAAAGCAGTACATACATCAAAAATCTGAGATAAAATTATTTTCTTAATAACGTCTTGATATCTTTTGAGACGACATTTAGCTGACCATAATTGATATATTATTAACATTAATTTCAAAATTTAGTGGCACAAAAAAAAAAATAAATATTTCATAAATATTCAGGACAAGAGAATCGTTCAGTCTGCGTAATGTTTGAGTGCCAGAGTTACTGTTCCTCCAACCTGGAGGACCAGTGGACCAGTGGACCAGTGGACCAGTGGACCAGTGGACCAGTGGACCAGTGGACCAGTGGACCAGTGGACCAGTGGCTTATTGCAGTCTAACAACCACTGGGCGATGGAGCCGCTAGATCCCTACGCCGGTTTTTTCAACAATACATAAATATAATTTACAACTACTTTCACTTTTATCGAAGAAATGGATTTCAATAATGTAATAAAACACATATACTACAGATAATAGTATGATTTTCATGTAATCATATTTGAAACATAATACACTCTAATGTCGGATAAGCAAATAAATTGGAAACAAAAAAACTTATTACTATTTAGAAATCAAGCAAATATATATCTTTGACCGAATTGAACATTAACATAAACATTAGAAATGTGTCAATCAGAGTCTAGTTATAAAAACTCCGTCATCATGTCTTGCTTTAAACAGGAATAAAAATCGTCTGTTATTACATTATTTCTTCCCCAGAGCGAGGGGAGGGATACAAAACTTCAGGTCGATTTAAAAAATAAAAAAAAAAAACTTTTGAGGCAGAGCCGACAAAAGCACATCGTTACTACCACTTCATCGGCGCAGGACTAATGATCCATGAATTTTTTATGTCATTTTTATACTTGACTAAGTCTGGGGACTTTATTATGAGGCTTTAGAAGCCCATGTTTAATTCATCCGCCGCCCTGTCAGGCCACCGTAAACCAGGATTGACGTATCCCATTTACGGTGGCCCCCGCTACGTAATTGACTCCTCAACCTTATGTCTTTCATTTATGGGCAAATTATGAAGGGGAAATTTATCAGCGAAAATAAACTCTATCCCCCTTTCTGATTATAAATAACTTATTTATATTTCAATAAAGGCAGCTCGACATTATTATGAGTTTCATGAGCGTGAAAATGATTACTTTTTTCTCAGAATAAATAAAAAGAATGGATAAGAAAAAAAATGTTCAAGAGGTAGGTTTTTGTCTTTTCTATAAAGTTCTAGAGAAAAGTATATTAATATTTAAGTAATATTTAATTAAATAGTTCAATATATGAACAAATATGAACGGGTTTTTATCATCACATTAATTGATTTTTGCACATTTGTTTTTTTGTTGTCTATTAGAAATTTTATTCCATTGGGATGAATAGTTTATAGTTGTATGCTTCTAAGAGTATTATAAATAACATTCTATGCTAGGGTGAAAAGAAAAGGTTGAGCAATATTAATTTTTTTAAATAAAACATTTTCACCGCGCAATATGATTCAATACAACAGGTCAAAGCACCAATTTTGAAAACTCTAATACTGTTTGAGAAAAATTATTGAAATCATATTTACCACATTCTAATGAACATAAACCATTATTCTACATTCCGTTCACTTTTATTATGTTCTAAGTTCTTTAAATTGTTATTTGAATTAAATACTTCCCTTAACTCCGACTTTGGTGGTTTGCGTTGAATTACCGTCGAAATATTTCCAAAAACTTTTTCCACTTATTCTTGCCACATTTTGAACTAAGAGTATCTTATTCAGACCTCTTCTCATTCTCAGAACTCTTAACTCAAACCATTTCTTTGAATCATATTAAACTTCAATTAATATGAAATAAGTTACCACTTATATGATGCCATGTATGTAATGCTGACATAATTACTAGTATCCACAAACATTTCAATCCTAAGGAACAATTATTTTATTTTCATAACATTCTCCGCATTAGAACTTTTATCATGAATACTTGCTCAGTTAAGCACCGTATAAAACAAGTTCAATCAGTTGCAAAATTAGAATGAGATCGCAAACACTTCACTAATGTTTATACCATTATTATTTTTCTTCCCTACTGCAATACCTTTTCATTACTAGTAATACTTTATCAATCTGTGTTTGTAATGTATAAATGCAACATAAGGGATTTATGTTTATATTAATTTACTTTAAGATGGAAATAGAAAATAATTTTTGTTTTTATTGATATTAATTTTTATACAGTATAATTATATTTATTATCTTCCTGTATACAAGATTATTTTTAATTTCATTTACTTATTTTTATTTTTGTAACTACGCTTAAGCAAAATTGCATTTCTTTTGGATATAATTAATTTAGTAATTATATATTAATTAGTTTATAAGTTTTTTTATTTTTTTTTTTTATTTACTTTCAAATTTGACGATATTTAGCTTCTTTTTTAGTTTAAATTACTTTATATACTGTTTCATTTTTGTTTCTTAATTGATTTTAAAACTAATCAGGCCAACTCTATTTGAATGGGGGTTTTCCCTAAAGGCAAATAAATAAATATACTGCTAAATAAAAAAAAATAACACGGACTATAGTTGTATATCACTTGTTATTACTTAAGTATCATTAATCTGTTTCCTGTTCACGATACATACTCAAATCAATATGTTCTATAATTTTTTTATTTTGCAGGAATAGCTCAGATTTGTGATGAATGTTTTTTTTTAAATTTGATTAGTGATCTCTATAGAATATTTCGTGCTGATTACAGGAAAAAAAATTGAATAAAAAACCTTTAGTTCACCTAAAAATCAAACATTAGGCTAACACTTTTATAGTTTTTCTAACATATTTAAAACCTATGTTTTTAAGCATTTAAGATCTATATAATATTATTTTTTTTCCTTGTAAGTTAACTAACAAAGTAACAAACGTAATTTTAGGATGGCAACACCAGTCAGTCTTCCCTTTAGTTGAACAGGCTGTAGACGAAAACGGATTTTTGATTATTTCAAAAGAATTAGCTTCTAGATAATTTGTTAATTCGGTAGATTTACGAGAGCTATACTGCTTTAAAGCAATAATGAAACTGTTCTGATTTTGTCTTAAAACTTTAAGGCATAAAATTGGGATGATCCGAGTGCTAAGAAGAATAAAGGGAATGCTTTCAAATCAAGAAGAAACCATTCCGTTTTAGAATAACTATGATTTGGTGAGAACTCAAAAACCACGGTGATGAGTGCTGTTTTTATTATTGCCGTGTGCAAGGTTTCAATTTTAAAAATAATAAAAAAGAGATTTCGTATCCCGACATCTTTTCAGCTATTCTGCTGTTCATAGTGGATTCGATTTACCATTCCAATCCCCTCCAGATACACTGGAAAATATTGTAGACGACAAAGATAAATTGTCACATGGCAATGGTGATTATGACAGTAAGGAACGTTCCGCCAGCTTTAACTTTTAACTCAATCTCAATTAAACAATTTAGTAAGAGACCTAAACCTTCCGCAGGATCCGACAAACGTTTTAAGGTCACGATTATTGAAAAAGCTCCTAGTACACCATTTACATGGTAGCGGGGAAATAGAATTTGAGCCTTTTTTCAGTCCAAAGGGTGACCTAATTTTTGTCTAATAGCAATATTCATAACAATATTAGAGTGATGGGAAACAACATGGTACACCCTTGTCATTTCTTTCCTAGTTGTATATAATCCTTCATGCAGTTAGCAGTAGAATTTAATCAAATTAAAACAAACAAGTATAAACATTTTGATTTCGTTCATTTTTCTTAAAAGTCATACCTCATTATGCAGATGAACCAAAAGGTACATAAAAATCAGTTAACAAAACTAAAACAACTTTTCATAATTTTTTTTAGACCTGTATAATCATTATTATGTATATATTATATATATATATATATATATAATTATATAATATTATTATGTATAATATTATAATATTCTGAAACAAGTAAAAAAGAGTAAATTGGCTATTAAACATAAAAAAAAAAAAAAAAAAAAAAAAAAAAATCAAATCTATCAAGATCAGCCTGTAAAAGATCAGATTTACGCTTTGCTATGTAAAATGTCATGGGAATGGTTTCGGAAAAAAAAATCGGCCAACATTTTTGATAAAATCTTTTACAAAAAAAAAACCAAGACCACTTCCTCAATTCTGGGAATGACAAGACAACTAAATTGTTAATGCCATTTTCTTTATTACAGTTGATAGGTTTCCATGAAATTTGTTTTTTTCTTCTTTAATTTATTATTAATGGGATGCTATTCGCAGCGAGAAAAATTCTCTTTGAAAATCACAACCAGTAAAAATTAAGAAATAAATTATTTAGAATATAAAATCATACTAAAGCCGTAAACTGTGTATGAAACTAAACGAAAAATCATATATGATACCTTTGTCATCTTATATATACACCTGAATTGTTAATTAAGAAAATACTTTAAAGAAAACTCTTTTAGATTTCTATTTGCATGATAAAACTCACTGAAGTATTCCTCCTGTCATTTCTAAGTTAACTGGAATTACTAAAAAAATTTTATGACTTCTACAATAAGAACAACAAATGCTTATAGAGGCTAGGCACAAAAGGAACCTACTAAGTACAGTGGTAGTTACTATGATAAACTGTGATTATTTCAATATCATCGTCAAATTTGGATATTGAATATTTTATTATGATAAAAAAATAAATAAATAAATATCAAATAAAAAAAAAGCTCTATTGAAAAATTTCCATCCACAGTCAATTAAATTAAAATAACAAATTTAATGAATCCAATATGTAATTATTCATAAACACCAGATATTTAAAAAAAACATTAAAAAGTGAAAAAAAAACTCAAGCCGGTTTTACAACTGTTTTGTCGGTAACTTCAACATAAATTACACGTAGCACTTCAAATTGATATTTTTCGATAATGAAAATGAATTAAGCTATACCACTTTTCATAAGCATTAAGGGAAAACCCTGCTCTATAACAAATCTAAAAGTGATCTGAATTGTGATTTAAATATAAATATACTTATATCCTCATTTTTTTATTATTTATGTTTATTACACGGGAAAGAAGGAAAAGTTACCTACAGAAAAGCAGGAAATTTAAGTTAATTACATTTTTTTTTTGTTGGTCTTGTTTTATTTCATAAAGAAGCTTCTTATTCTGCCTTTTTGTGCAATTTTATTGGCATGAAAAAAGTGAATTCAATAAATTTAGTTTTCAAAACACTTCTTTGTCGGCGAAACCTAACTTCAAACCTTACTTTTTGGTAAATCAGGAGCCAATTGCAGACTATTTCCAAAAGAAACCTCAACTTCATTTATACGAAATTAAAACCTTATAAAAGGAGAAATTTTCCTGAAAGTGTGGTATTTGTAGTCCAGCAGGGGGATGAGAAAAGCATTCACAAGTCAAGTATAATTTTAAAATTAAAATAAAAGGTTTCGCTATTAGTCCCCACGAAAGCTATTGATATAGTTAAAGCAATCCGTATTTCTTAAAGAGAATTTAATCTACTTTAATCTAATGATGGTGCAATTGGAACTGGCATCCTGTACACCCTGTATGTATGTATATATATATATATATAATATGCTTTTACTATAAAACTATAAAGTAAAAAAAAACATTATAGTATAAAACCATAAAGTAAAAAAAAGCATATTATTAAACTTTAATTTAAAAAATAGTTTTAAAAAAATAGGACGGTAAATGATGAATGACAAATAAATTCTCATAGTTTAGGATCAGAACAATTCCCCAAATAAAAAAAAGAAGGTAGTAATTCATAAAAAATATTTGTGATTATGTACAATGTGAGCCCAAAGTGTCATCAAATGAAATAAATGCACATTAAGTATGAAGGTGTTACTACTACCAAACTTAAAAACTACCAACAAATTAAAAAAATTATAAAAAATATTTTTGTTTACTATTTTTTGTTGAATGGATACGTGCAATTATCACTATTACTTATTCCAGTTTTTGATATTCGTATAAGCGTTTAGTCAGAATTTTAAATGCTTTTATATGTGTTATATTATTGTCTTATACTGACCCAAGAAGATTGTAGTTTCAAGACACAAGAATCTAGGAGGGTAACGACTCTAGAGAGGTAATTTTCAGTCATTAGTCAAGCTGACAGCCAGTCCTACCAAGATCCAATTAACGTTTACCTTAAATTACTGCATACACTCGGTACTGGCTAACATATCCAACCTCAACATGAACACTAATTACAAGCTACCTTTATCTGGTAACCAGCAAGATGTGCATGTACAGGACTAGAATCGTGTAAATATTATTTAATAAATAATTATCCATTATTAAACTACGGAAATTAACATATATATATATATATATATATATATATATATATATATATATATATATATATATATATATATATATATATATTTATATATAAGTATATATATATATAAGTAAATTATCCTGCTAAGTAATTACTAAAGCTATAAAAAAATTTATAGAGAATTTATATTTCTTTGAATATTAGTAACTCAATTTTCAATAAAAATGCATAATTATTATTAGAGTAGAAAATGTTCAGGATTGCAGTCAAAATTATACAAATGTCCAATTCTCAAAAACAAAGGTTTTTTTTGTTGAATTAACATTCTACACCCAAAAATGATTCTGCTTATTTCAAATCTTAAATTTTCAATATTCATTATGTAATATGTACTGTTTATAGTACCCTAAGTTTGCAAATACAGATTATGTCGCAATTTAGATTTTTATTTGTTTTCATTCCGAATAGTATTCTTCTTCTTTCTCGTTATCTGTCGTGCCATTAGGCGTGGAGCAGATTCAGCCCATCTTCTAAACGCGTTCCTATTTTGGGCCATTCTTCTAGTCTCCATCAAGGAGTCCCGCTCGCTTCTGACTTTAATCTTGCCAACTGGCTTTAAAATCGTCACCCATCCTGCAATCATATCCGTACCACTTGAGTTGGCGTTTTTCCAGGATATCCCTCGTTGGTCTAACTCCGAGGGTTTCCCTGATAGTCTCATTCCTCACTCGGTATCGTCTGGTCTTCCCAGCTACTTTCTTTAGATATCTCATTTCTGCTGATATGACCTGAATCCCGTGCCCACTCCTCCCGAACATTCCTCCACAGCGACTAGTAGTCTTCCTGAACTGTCAGCGAACAGCACAATGTTATCTGCGTATAGGAAAAACTGCACCTGCACTGGTGTCATATTTCAGTATCCGACAGCAGCTCTGGGAATTCTCCTCTTATACAGTTTCAGGATCTCATCCATAACAACATTGAAGAGGAGCGGATTGAGACCATCTCCTTGCTTAACTCCCTCAAAGAATTTTAAGGAGGTACACTTAGCACCATTGAGTCGGATGACACCCTTCGGATCCTGCTAGACTGACCTGATGGCGCTGATGAGGTTAGAAGGGACAAGTATCTTCTGGAGCGCCCTCCAAATTTCTTGACGAAGAACGGAATCGAAAGCAGCTTTTAGGTCCAGGAGGGCAAGATACATGTCTTGCCTCTGACCCAGGCTTTCTCAGTTACCAACCGGAGGGAGAAAATGTGATTCTGAGTTTGTCTGTGAGGTCAGAATGATGCTTGTTCCTCTTCCATATTCTACTCCACGTAACTTCTCAGACACTGTTCAAGAAATCTTTTATAGGCTTTGAACACTACTGAGGAGAGGCATATAATCTTCGCCTAGGATTGGGATTCCTTTATTATAAATTGGAACAATCAAGTTTTCCTCCCATTCGTCTTGTATTACGAATTCTCTGAAAAAGGTTCTTTCGTAAGTTCTGGTACTCCATACCTTACCAGTTCCGGCGAAATCTCATCAATACCAGCAGCCTTGACAAGTTTTATATTTTTTAATGCAGCATCGATCTCTACTTCCTAGATAGTCTCATCCATATCCAATGGCAGAAAATCTTCTGTCCTCGGGCGCCTCCTTCTGTCAATTCCTGAACCTCCTTGATAAACTTCCATAGCAAACTTATCTTGGTAATAGCTTCGCCAGGACTCCGTAATAGCTTCTTTCATCCGTTTCCAGGTTGCCATTATTATTCTTTATGTTCCTTACAGGCTTCCCTTTCTTCCCTCTAAGGCTTTTCACTACCGTCCAGAACTATTTAATGTTCCCCTGGAAGTTTTTCTCCATGTCTGTTACGAAGTCCTCCCAGGCCCTGTAACGAGCTCTTTTTATAGTACTTTTAGCTACATTCCTTTTTAACACATACTGTTCCCAGTTCTCAGTAGTCCTAGACCTCTTGTACCTGATCCAAGAGGTCCTTGCCACCTTATCACTCCACCAATTGTTCTTCGTAGTAGGTCTTATCTTCTTCAAACCACAATCTCCCTGCATCCAGAGATAGTTCAAGTTTTGGCCGAAATTTACTTCCACTAGCTTAGTCCTCAGTGCATCTTCATACAGCCTCTTATTTCCGTCCTGTTGGAGGACCCCTATTGCAAGCCTTTCATACGATTTCTTCTTGACTTTCCTAAACTTCACAGCCGAGCTCCACTCATCTGTTTGCCTTAATATCAGTGAACAGTCGTATCTCTATGCTGTAAATAAAATAATCAATAATATTGTTCCCTTCTCTTCCCTGAGCCTCAAATGAAATCTTATGGATACATCTATGGTTGAATAAGGGGTTTCCTAAAAGTAAATAATTTTCAATGCAAAGTCGATGAGCCTCAGTCCATTGTTATTTGTAACTGGTTCTCCTCCCCATAATCCTATCACATCATGGGCCTGGTTGTGATCTTGGCCATTCCAGGCATTCATGTCTCCCAGTAGTATGGCGCTTCTATCCCTGCTGCTAGCTGAATTCGCTATCTTCTGCAGCTCATAGTAGAAGTCGTCCTTATCTCTCGCTGTACAGTCCTCAGTTGGCGCATATACCTCTATACATGTTACCCCTCCCATCGCTAGGGTAATACCCATAAATAAAACGCTTGGAAAGACTGCTTCCCAATTATCAACTCTGTCAAAGAGTTCATCCTTCATCACAAAAGCCATTCCTTCCATAGCTCTTCCCGAATGAACGCCCAAGTAGATCATCTTGTATCCCATGACTATATTCTGCAGCTCCTGGTAGAAGTCGTCCTTATTTCTCGCTGAACAGACATAAGACTCCCAGACTCCTCTTGCCACCGCCTCTCCTTCTCACCTCGCTCCACTTTATATTAGAATGCTATTCAAAGAATTATTTATTAAAATAATCATTTCTTGTTGAATGATTTAGTAATTTTTTTTTTTAAATGTGGTATTGTAAAATACTAAGAATATGACACACAAATATTGAATTTAAAAAAAATAAGAACACTCATATTAGTTCTATATTACTTCGTTATTTAATATACATATATATATATATACATATATATATATATATATATATATATATATATATATATATATATACAAGTTAATATACAAACATCTGAACATTATAAAAGTTTTTAAAATTCCTTTTAATAGTTCTAGCTTCTAAACGAATCCCGCGATTTATTAGGCTAAAAACTAAATTATACTTCAAACCAGTAAGTTTACATACCAAATTTAGACATCGTAACTGTCGATTTACGTTTACTGAAGATGAAGAAATAAAGTCTGGACCAAGACATGAAAAGGATCATAAATTCTGAATTTCAATCCTTTTCTTACGGGTTCAGTTTAATAGTCTTTCGTCCGGCTTATAAAAAAATAGAACTATCGGTAGGTACACAGAAGATAAAATTTTAAATTAAGGACTTATACTAAAAATTGCAAAATTCTCATAACGGTTATTTCAGTAAAGAACATAGTAATAGTGATAGTAAAGAACCTGCTGGTCTTATTGCTTTTTGTATGGTGAATACAACTACTTTTTTTCGTAGTTAATTTCTTGACCCCTGATTAAATACTTTTGAATAAATACCGAAACAAAATGTGAAGTAAATACTAAAAACAAATCTTTATTTCTTATGTGTTTCTGATTTTTACGTAATATAAATTTTCGATCAACCGGTTTTGAAAAAGAGACACAGAAATTTGTTTGGCTAGAAAAAAATATATATAATGTGTTCATTTGCAGTTTTGTGAATGAGTAAGTTTTTCTAATAGACTTACAAAAAAAAAAGTTGATATTTATGCAATAACTGATATTTTAAATAGTAAATTAAGATATAAAAATTGATAATGATGATGTTTGTATTTATGCACATATAAATTTTAACTATAGGCAATTCTTGTAAGACTTGTTATTATTGAAATGTAAACCTCACACGCATTAGTTATATGATATTATATTGTATGATATATGGATCTATAGTATTTCAGATTCTTCTTCTTCTTTAGCTTCCCTCATTAGTGCCTTTCAGCGTAGAGGAACATTCAGCCAGGAATTCCAATCTTCCCTATTTCTAGCTAGGTTCCTCGCCTGTCGGAGGTCCTTCCCCCTTGCCCTACAGAGTCGTTCAATGTAGTCGAGATAGGACATCCTAGGGCGACCCCTAGGTCTTCTGCCATCTGGGACAAAATCCATGGTCTTTAGAGGATCTCTGTGGTCGTCCATCCTGATAACATGGCCGAACCACTTTAACTGACGAGTTTCTAGAAGCTCTTTCAGTGGTGCTATCTGCAGTTCCGGACGAATCCTTTCATTGCGAACTCGGTCTCTTCTTGATTTACCAATCGTCCTTCGCAGAAATTTCATTTCGGCAGTGGTGATTCTGCTCTCCTGTCGGTCTGTTTATATCCAACTCTCCGCTCCATACAAAAGTATAGGTAGATTTACTGTCTTGAAGATATGTAGCTTCACATCTTTGCCTACTTCTCTCTTCCCTACCACAGTGTTATATATCTGGTAGTAAACTGTATTTGCCTTTTTAATCCTATTAGATATTTCTGCGTCTACCTTTCCAGATCCGTCTATCCCTGTATCCAGGTATGTGAAGTCTGTTACCACTTCTAATTTTTCTCCATTACAGTATACATGGATATCTTCCTTCTTTCTTCCAACTTGTAGGATCTTACTTTTGTTGGTATTTATAAGCATTACTTTTCGTTGGAGCTCTTCAGACCATTCCATAACTGCCATTTGCAACTTTTCCACAGAGTCCGTAATCAATACCACGTCGTCAGCTTAGAGGAGAAGCTGTATCACTACAGGATTAAGATTCCTACGACCCAGGAAAGTCCTGTCCGTTCTTCTCTTACAAATGGATGTCACTTCATCCATGAACAACAGGAACATCAAAGGGCTTAGGCTGTCTCCTTGAATTTAAGATTCAAAGATATTAAAAAAAAAAAAAAATTAACGTAAAATAAAGTAAAAGTGCAGGAAGAAATATTCAAGGCGGGATAGTTTATTTTTTTAAATAAATTGCAACGGTACTTTTTCAACGTGATAATTAGAAGAAAAATAGTATATATGTAGCAAAATGTGAAAAAAAAATCATAAAGTTACCAAAAAATAGTTTTTCCACGTTTAAGATGTAAAAAAAATTGTTTAAATAAATAAAAAATAGTACGTATAAGATTTGTAAGCGCTATTTTTCCTCGGGGAGTTTCACTACCACCCAATTTTCATGCTTATAACTTCAACATTTTATAAATAAAGATAACTTCAAATCAAATGGACCAAAAAAGAAACTGTTTTTTTTCACTGCGGTTTTCATATAGTACCCCAAACTGTTCTACACTAACCGGTCGGGATTGGCATTTGGATTTGGACTGTTTCTTTGAAGTTTAGTGTTGGAGAGGAAGCTCACCGACTGTTTCTTTGCTTTCTTGAAGATTTCGTCTTCAGAAGGAAGTTCAATTCTTCTTTATAGTTCCTCGATCACAAAAACAAAACTACACTGCCAACGCTCGGAACAAGGAGCACTACTTCGTGAATAATTCCTGAAGATGGTCTAGTTGGAGATGCGCACTCGAGAAGATGGAACTAGAAGGAGGTTCACTATCGGGCAGTGAATCTTTTATATCTGTTTAAAGGAGGATCCTTCCATTCCCCAGGCTCAGTCGTGTATAAATTAGAAGACAGTTTAACTGGATCCCCTCGCAATAGCTTCCTAGGCAGTTATAGCTCTCTCTTTTTTAAACTGATTCAGACAACAGCTATAATAAAAACGATAGAAAAAAATAATCGCAAAGAAACTATTCATAAATTCTTAAAAAATAAATTATTTAATACGGAAAAGAATTTGGATGAGAAATCTGTGTCCGTGATCTCACGGAAAATTTCGAAGCTAAGATGAAAATAATAAGATTAAAAAAACGAACACATAATTGAAAATAAAATAATGAAGTACTCCATTGAAAAAAAATTTAACAAGTTTTATGAAAATATTTAAGAAAAACATTTAATTTTTTTTTGTCTCTCATGCAAACTTGAACCGAGAAACAAATATAAAAAAAAAAATAAGAATGGAAATCTTTTGAGGAAGCTCAGATTATTTGGCTTATTTCTAGTGAAGTGGCAACCCTCCCTGTCAGAGATTTCCCGGGTTCTAGGAGGTTCTAGTGAGTTGAGTGAAAGCAAGAGGATGTTGATTGGTCCTTTTCAGGTTTGAGTTTTAACTACCATAGGCGCTTTTAACTCTAACGTTTTTCAGGTTTGGCGTTATGCATACTATCTATTTGTAGGTTTTAAACAGCTGCATTGAACTATATCATAACATTTATGTGAGATTTTTTTGGTTTAGGTATTTCCACAAAAAGTGTGGTGTGTAATTACCACCATTAGAAAATGTTTAAATACATTCTTCAAGTAAAGTTGACGAAATCCTTCGAAAGAAAACCCGAATAGCTTGGAGAAGATTAAAATTATTTTAATCTGTTAAATATTAGTTTTGAATGGGAGATAAGAGTAATTTGTATGTGATATCCGCAGAATGAGTAGAGTATCTCTTTACGAATTATGTGGTGATATCAGAAAACCGGATTTGTATTTCAATAAATAATTGTTTACATTAGAAAGTTTCTGAAATTTTTTTTACGCCTTTAATCAATGATTACTAGTATGCATTCTTCTATAATACCTATAAATTTAATTACCATGGTCTAATTTTTGAATTATTTCTGAATTCGAATCAAGCCGGGGGTAGTATTTCAAAATTTTAACTAATTGTAAGAAAAGGGGCTTAAAAATGAGACTGATGATGGCAGAAAGATAGAAAAGAATCAGTTGGCATCCGCATGATGGTATATTTATCCCTAAATATGAATCCCTAATTAGAAAAGAATCAGAGTTAGGTAAACCGGAGCGGCTGTATATCATAGGGGTTGTGCTCTATCTGGGGGGCAGAGAGGGGGGGCTCATCTGGGTCAGCCATTGCCTCTAAATTCGACCACGGCCAGCATATTTCGACCTCAAAGGAATATACGATCAGTCCTCCCGTCCTTAGCTCCGTCTCTGCCTCCTCTTTGTGCCCTCCAATATCCTCCAAAAACAAAATGCTCTCGCTTCACAAAGAACACAGGAATCTGGTCAGTGGCATGCCTATGATGCTATCCTGAAAGACCTCCCTGCCGGATATCGAATAACTTTATTCATAAACAGTTATCCGTAAACTATTTACTTGTGAAAGTTAAATAGAAAATGTTTAAATACACTCCAAGCATCTCTAATAAATAACCTCAAATATTTAATCTCCCTTAGCTGGCCGATGCACGTAGAAGCGAATAATACTTCAATATTAGGAAATTAAAATTGAATTTGTATTGAAGATGTTAGTAAAGTCAACATACGGGCAGTGATACGGGAAGATTTCAAAATTAAGTTTAGGGATTAATTAAGTTATTAAGGAATTATTTTTTTATTAATTTTTCATAT
This sequence comes from Rhaphigaster nebulosa, assembly GCA_948150685.1. Classification (NCBI taxonomy): domain Eukaryota; kingdom Metazoa; phylum Arthropoda; class Insecta; order Hemiptera; family Pentatomidae; genus Rhaphigaster; species Rhaphigaster nebulosa. The sequence goes on from OX411311.1 coordinate 19,774,248, forward strand.
ATAAATATAAAGTGCAAGAATAGCCATTTGGTGTACAAAAAAAATACACTATTCCAAACTGAAGGTTTTATAATTGATTTCCTATTTTATAAGTAGAAACTTTATTATCCAAGAGGTACTGCCCAACTGCATTGGGTTGCTATACACACCGCATGCCAATGTCATCATATTGACAATTTATACAGCTTATAAATATATTAAGCCATAAATATATACGATTAAGATATTCATTATAAATAATAAAAATATATATACATACACTGGTGTTTTTTTCTGTTTTGTTTTTTCTAGCGGTTTTCATACAATTATTTAACCGTTACAAATCTATTACATCACTAATAATTTAATTTTAAAAGGTATAACTTAAAAACTCTCTAATCTATAAAAAAATTATGCTTATTATAAACGAATAAAATAATAAATAATAGAATAAATTTCGCACATTAATATAAAGTACTTATATTTGTATATAATATACATATATATTATATGTCTCATAGACAGGTGTGAATTTAAAAATAAAGTTTAAAAAAAAATATAAAGTATAATTAAACCGTAACTTTCAATAAATATTTACAAATATATAAAAATAATACATTAGACATGTCCAAGCATTTAACCCTTCATGATCCTTGCACTTCATTGGATACTATTCATGTGATGGTGGATGATTCCCAGAGAGTCAAGAACCATATTTTCGGCCATAATATAAATAAAATAGTGTTATTTTATTATTACTCTAACAGAACTATACAATAGTATTTTTCTAATTGATATAGACAGATTACCAAACACAGTCTCAATTCATTATATTTTATTTTATTTCATTATGAGTAGCTTTCGGAGTCCAGCACCATATTCATATCAATTTTAAAAAAACATCAAGATTAAAACAAGTCAATTATACGTATCATCATATTATACAATAGTAATTCAAATTTTAATTTATTATCATTCAAACAATGACTATTACTGTACCTTTCGAATCATTATTCAGTCATAAGAGAGGGTTGAAATTTTGAACATTAGTCCATCTTCTAAAATATTATTTCCCCAGATCTGTTTGAATAAAATTCATAAGTGCAACACTCAAAAATAAAAAAAAAACTTTAACAGGCCATACATGATATTGCAACAGTTTTAATACGATTTTATTTGAGTTACATACCTTTATTTGAAAGGGAACATACAGATTAAAACTGTAGCAATATCATGAATGGTCTGTTGAAGTTTTTTATTTTGTGTGTTGCATTTGTCTTGATGTTTTTAAATAGAGATGAATATGGTGATGGACACCGAAAGCTACACACAATGAAATAAAATAAAATATAACGAATTGAGACCGTGTTTGATAATGTACCTATATCAATTAGAAAAACACTATTTTATAAACACTACTTTCGTAGCGAGTTAAAGCGAACGTAGTGTTTAGAATTTGTTGTGTATTGTATTTTAGGCTAAATGGCTATTCTTGTACATATTTGTACATTGAATGTTAATAAAAAATTAATTCTTCTTCTACTAACATAATATACTTTAATTATATTTTAACATATTAGCATTTTAATTAAAATAAAATTATTTAAACTAAAGTACTATAAGTCACTATAGTAACTTAAATTTTTAGTAATAATATTTTTATAATATATCAGGGGTACAAATAAGTTTCCGCCGTTTTTAATAAAAAATTACGAAGTTATTGTAAAATATTACAAATATTTACATTTTATTTAAAATATTGTCCACCACTAGCTACTACTTTTCCCCATCTTTCTGAAAGCGTTCGGATACTACGTCGAAAAAACTCTTCATTTTTTGAGGCTATCTATGAATCGATCCAATTTTTCGTATCTTCATACGATGTGAAGCGCTGCTTAGACAGACCATGTGCCATCGATCGGAACAAGCGGTTGTCCTAGGAGCAATGTCTATGGAATATGGAGGGTAGGGTAGGACTTCCCAGTTCAATCACCAGTGACTATACGGTGCGAAAAACCTTTTATTTTATGCCTGGCAAGCAGCATTTCAGATGTGCACAATCGGCGTTCAATGTCTCTTGGCTTCCTTTCCTTCATTTTGTATCATTCCCAACGATTTAAAACGATGTGAAATTGCTTGTTGGGTCACTCCTAAAGTTCTTCTTGCATTTGGTACGAATCTTCCACCCATAATGCTTCCAATTCTGTGTCCATACACTTCCGACCGACCACTACGTTCTTTGTCCTCCACGTCAAACTCGCCGTTTTTAAACTTTTGAAACCACTCACGACAACTTCTTTGGCTTAAAGCAGCATCACCGTATGCTTCTACAAGCAATAGATTTAAGTTAAATAAATAAATCAAACCTTTCCGCAAATGACACTTATTCGGAACAAAACAAAATTTTCACACACAAAAAAAAAAAAACGTATTGCTAAGACAAGTCGCGAGTATTTAAGGTTATGTTGTTGCCAGATGTCCAAACTTGCGCCGTTGTTCAACTGACAATTTCAACATAATCTTGTCGGTGGAGCCATCTATCAACAACTGCGAAAACTTATTTGTACACCTAATATTATAAATATTATGATATAATAATAATATTTTTTTGACATATGGTAAACTAGATTTCCTTTCATATCCTTTATTAGTCATTCATCTAATATCATTGACATTTAGGGACATGATCTTTTTTTAAAACAACTTTTTTGGAATTAGATATTTTATTAAATTAAAACTATCATTGCCATACAATTTTTTAAGTATCTAAAAACAATAAATTAATGTAATTTAATTTAAAATTTCCATTTGTACTCCTTTCGTCAACTAAATGACTTAGTCATATATTAATAAATACAGGAATACACCAAGTAGCTCTGCATTGTTATAGTTGCGTTTTTTAGATACTTCACTGTTAACAACATTTAAGGTGAGATTACGAAATAAACAAATACATATTTACAAAAACATTCAGAGTGGTAATCACATTTTACTAACTTTAGCAATTATTAAAAGTAGCAAATTAAATTGTCCTTGAATATTTTCACTTCTAATACTTTATTATGAAAACGTGATTGTTTACAATACAGGAGTGAAGAGAAAAATCAGGTTAGACTTAACTAATTGACTAAAATATGTTTAAATAGTTAGATAGTAAAAGTTTAAATAACTCAGGATTGAACCTCACATATAACCCAATTCTCTTTTGCACTATTACCAGTCAAAGTTATATAATACTAAAATAAACTAAATCAACTAGACTTTTAACTAAATTACCATCGTTCGCTAATCGAAGGGAAGAGGCCCGACTAAACTACGAAGAGCAGTATAAGCTGTCAAGAAACTCGTAAAAGGCATTTCCCCAATTTCGGCTAATTCGATAGCCAACAAGTTTTGTTCAATTGAATGTTTAACTAGATTCAAATTCGCTTAAAGTCTCAGACTAGGCAGGTAAGTTGAGCACTTCCATTCGCTAAAATATTTGTTCACGCTCTGAGCGTTCAACTGGAATCCGCTAGTGGAGCTTTAACTTTAATTCAAAGATACGTTGAGAGTTAAAATAATTTTATAATGAAATATTTGCAGATCGGATTATAGTTCTGTAAAATTTTGGTTTATGAGATAGACGCAGAGAAGGTGTAGAAATTGGTTCAAAATCGCAATATAAATAACTGAAATGTGGAATAAGGGAGTATAAATTGAGCTAAACCATAAGGTTCAGTATTTTATTTTTTAATTAAACTTTATTAAATAAATTTATTTAATTTTAGATGTACTCTTGAATGAATGAATGAAACATAATTTTTATCATAGGACACCTAGTCCCCTAAGAATAAAAAAAATGTACGATTCCAGTAACATTTGTCTGGTTTATTCAATTTGTAAATAATAATAAAATAAAAGACAATGGTATGTAAACTGAATGAATATATATATATATATATATATATATATATATATATATATATATATATATATATATATATATATATATATATAAATATATGGAATGGTTGAGCCAAACAATTTCCTAAAGGGACGTTTATCTACTTGACGATGGTGCGATTGGAATATAATTAATTACCTTGAATAGTTTTTAAGTGATCGCTTCCTATTCAACAAAAAACGTGACACTTAAAAAAATGTAATACATAAATTTCTTGCTTTTCTGCGAGGAAACGGGCCATGGGTCGGAATGAATTTACCTTTTTGCCTCTTGGGGTCTACTATCACCACTTTAAATGTTTCCTGTGACTTACGAGACACCCTGTATGTATTTTATTTGCAAAATGATTTTTCTGTGTTTTTTACCAAAAATCAGTACTTGCTTCCAAACTACTGACTGCATCTAATGAGTGTAGTCTCATTCGATTTAGAAGATACAAAAAAATTATAAAAAACGAACATCATGTCCCCCATTTCGACTCTCTACGAAAGGTTGTGCCTCCAGAATTTAGGCAAACTCTACAGATCTCGATTCCTACTAGCAAAATGAAGTTATGACCAAAGTTTTATGAATGCACACATATTATTGTCTATTTTTTCTATTTTTTATTTACTATTTACTGAGGTGGCAATCTTAGACGCCATGTTGAATATCTCAACACGTTTGCATAATTAGCTTTTCCCAATACTTTATCTTCATCCTATGAACTAAAATGCACATAATTTGATACAAATTTCGTTAGTATAGTTCAGCTATAAGGAATAAAAATATTTTAACGAATTTCGTTAGTATAGTTCAACTATAAGGAATATAAATATTTTGGCTACCATCTTGATTGTGGATGTCCAAAAGATGAACAAAAATTCTACTGTTATTCTTATTCTACAACTTATAGCAAAGCGATTGACACCTCTCCCGTATTTCTATCATCATGGAGCCCACGGAACCTTATTTTTCGATACTCCTCCGGACCATGCCATTATTTTTGCATTGATTTTTGCATACTGCGGAAGATTGATGATTAAGAGGGGGAGAAATAATTGTTTTTTAAATGATTAGGGATGAGGTATTACAAATTGAGATCGGTAAGGAATACCAGAAGAAATAGACAGGTGCGATAAAGAATTTTCTAAAGGTATCAGTTCTGTGAGAAGGTTATACTGGCTTAAAGTATGAGATCTGGGATTTAGAGAATGGACGGAGGAACAAGGAGTTAACAAATTGAGAATGCACAGAGACTTTTTAGTTACAAAGGATCGTAGAAGAAAGTTACTTAAGAAGTATTGCCGTCGCAAAATTGGGTAAAGCCCCTCCCAATCTAATGAAGTAATTCATTAGTCTGTTCAGTCTCACATTGAGTATATATATTTTGATACCGAATAAAAAATCTTTCTGGTAAGTAATAAAAAACGCCCAGAATAAATATAAATATCTGGTATTTAAAGAATTGAAAATATTTTTAAAACAAATAGATTTAACACCAATTTTAAAAAAAAGATACAGACTTTCCACGAAAATTTTCAGATAGTCTCGAAATTGAATTAAATTCTGTCCATCAACGTTTTCCACAGAATAAATGAATAAGTTATCAATGTAGATTTGTTTTTATATTTTCGTGGAATATAGAATAAAATAAAAAATCTCCATTAACGAATCTGGAAAATCATATAACACGTGAAAGGATGATTCTTTGAAATACTTGGAAAATTATAGTATTATGAGTCCTAATCCAGTTATGAAAACATCATTCTGAATGCCTCAATACATCGTTTTGTAAAACATATTGATCGTTGTTCTCTTTAAAAAAAAAGAAGGAAATTTTTCAAATGTCAAATGAAAAGAAAACGTTGCCATCCACATCTCCAAAACATTATATAATTAGTTCTGGCTTAGTTAACAGAGGTCGGAATGTTAAAGCTTAATATGACCTTTGTTAACTATATATAACGTAATAATTATTATGACAGATCAGCTAGGTAGTTTGTCCCTTCGCGTTACTTTCTAGGAATATTCTTTATTCTATATTCTATTCTTTATAAGAAGATTCTTCTTTATTTTATGTAATATACATAAAATAAAGAAGAATCTTTAACTACATTGCACATTGAATCCAAAAGCTAGGTGAAAAAAGGCCAATTCAAAGAATCCATTAATTGGTGGCCCCATGGCCAGAAAAAATTCTCAATGGGTCACGATTACAAGTTAAAATTACAGCAAGTATTTCAGAGTAATGAGTTTTAAAATGTTAAAGTGAAGATGAGGTATTCCCTTTATGTAAACAATTTAATTGCTATATTGCTGTGCTTTCGATAAAATCTAACAAGATTCGAAGTGAACAATATTATTGCTGAATTTTACTGTATATGGCATTTTTGGATTTAATTCAAAATTTGATCCAAAAGACAGGCATTAGGTGTTGTAATAGATTTTGACAAAATTATTTAAAAATTAAATTTATTTCGATTTTACATTTTCAACGTATGCAACTTTTTGTATCCACATTTGCTCAGCCCGTTTTTTTAATAGCACAGCAACATTCAGTACTGCATCGAACTATCTTTTTTTTTAAACTAAATTTTTTTAGATCATATGTGCTCTGTTTCAAAAATAGAGTTGTTCGAAAAATGGCGGAAACATGATAAATTAACATCTAATAGAGCAGTTGTATAAGAAAAAATTAATGTTGTGGGTGTGACTTCTGATTTGCTGAGGAATATAAAGTTAAAATATTTCAAGTTTCTCAATAAAATCTGTAAAAAGTGGGCTGCAGCCAGCATGATAATGAAGCATTTTTTAAATAAAAATAAAATTTGGCTAGAGGGCGCAGATATAGAATTAGCCAAAAGTACGCATCAATCCTTGGCTTCCTCATCATCTAGAGCAGGCTTGTCAAACTCAATCAAAGGCTTGTCAAAAAAATCTTCTTAGAATTATATTTTAAAGTGAGGATTCTGGAATGTGGACAGGATATTAAAACATATTACGTAATTAAGTGAAATTTGAGTAATAATAGAAAAATTGCATCACAATTGTTTTGTTTTTTTCATCTTATTTCAGGAAAATGTCTACCACAAAAATCACCACGGGAGCCGCGTGTTTGAGATACCTGATCTAGAGAAAGCCGTCCTCAAGGTTGGCCAAAAGGATTCCTATGCCTAGAAACATAAGTGAGAAATTATAGGTGGAAGCTCTGAATTTAATTATTCCGCCTTCAATAGGTACTAAATCATCAGGCAGCAAGTGATTTTCATCTGTATGATGAAGAAGATTACTTAGTATGTGATTCGTGTGATGATGAGACATGTAATGACAATTATTAGTAATAAGGGTAATTTAATTTTATGCTCAACAGGACATTTATATATATATATATATATATATATATATATATATATATATATATATATATATATATATATTTCCAAGCTTGTAAATTATTGAAAAATGCATAATTATTCAATAAAACAATAAAATAATTTTCATCATGGCCAGAAGAATCAAATCGTAGAATAAAATGTTTTTGTCGGCTAGATTGTGCCACTAGGCATTGGATTGGATTGAGTATTCATTGAGTGGAGATGAATTTTAATTAAACAGTTATTAAAAATTCACTAATTTAAAGAATACCCCAAATCGCATTTGGCAGAAAAATAAACTGAATAATTTTTAGTGTAGAATATTAATTGGTCAAACATTTTTTTGTTATTGAGAAGTGGATATGCTAACGTTTGATAATGAACTTCTCATTTATAGAGGCTGAGTGTGGTCCAGATAGGTCTCCCGATCTCAGAGACGATTCTTAATTGATCTCACGGAATAAATATATTTTCTACCCACACCCGAATCCGAACTTGAACTCGGGCCTGGGAAGTAGGAGTCCAGTGTCCCTAAAAAGCATATACGCTTTAAATAAAAATTCCGAACTGTAAATTTTTTAGATGCCTTTTTTCAGATGGCAAGGAATAAAAATAAATTAAAATTATGTAAACTAAAGCAGATATTAACTTTTACGGGATTCATTTCATCATACTAGCAATAAAAACATTTTTATTTTTATTGTTCCTCCTAATATAACAAATTGAAATTACTCGTTAATGGTAGAATAAAAAGAAAAGCTACGTAACCTAAACAACGAAAAATAAATAAATACAGCCAAACATATAAAAAATTTAATCACTCCTAACTGAAGATGTTGACAAAACAAAGGCAGAAGAAAACTGAGAGTTAAATAATACTAAGGAAGACAAAAAGAGCGTAAAGTTATACATAAATGAAAGGATGCTAGAAAGAAGAGGGACACGCCTTAACAAGACTGACCTGTTACAAAGACTGTACTCCTGAAATATTCAATGTCCAAAGGCCAGGGACAAGAGGAAGGGGGATGTAACTTACTCTCCACTCTTAATTACTTCGTGTTTAATTGAGAGCATTCGATAACATCAACTCAATCGATATCTTAACAAAAAAAACAAAAAAAAAGATTTTCTATTGGTTCATTAACCTTTTCATTTTCATATCACGAACATGACCGGAATTCCTAATAGTAGGAAAAAGTATCATTATAATAATAATTTAAATATTTCTATAGTTTATTAACATATTTTCAATGACATATATATGTGCAGTTGATATTTCATTTCACTATTTGTTTTTGCTAAAGTAACAAACTTCCATATTCCGAAATCAATAATTAGTTAATTGAAATTTAAATGCATAAAACAATTAATATGCCAGAGCAACAGCTCAAAATGATACATAAATAATTGTTAAGCCATAAATGGAAACATCCAAAAAATAAGCCAAGACTCAAAAATAACGAAAATAAATTTAAAAAAATCATCTGTCGATATTTCGCCAATTCAGGCGAATTGAATGAATCCCGTAAAAGTTAATATTTGCTTTACTTTACATAATTTTAATTTATTTTTATTCCTTGCCATCTGAAAAAAGGCATCTAAAAAATTTACAATTTGGAATTTTTTTTTAAAGGGTATATGTTTTTTAGAGGCACTGGGCTCCTACTTCCCAGGCCCGAGTTCAAGTTCGGATTCAGGTGTGGGTAGAAAATATATTTATTCAGTGAGATCAATTAAGGACCGTCTCTGAGATCGGGAGACCTATCTGGACCACACTCAGCCTCTATAAACGCGAAGTTCACTATCAAATGTTAGCATATCCACTTCTCAATAACAAAAAAATGTTTGACCAATTAATATTCTACACTAAAAATTATTCAGTTTATTTCAAATCTTAAATGTTCCTCTGTAAAATGATTGTTATAAATCAATATTTGGAATAAATATTTCTCCATGAGATACCTCCCTAATGATTTTCCAAAAGTAAATATATTGACTTTTCATAGAAAACTCCTCAAATGTTTTAAAGTTTTATTTTTATTTTTTATCAGTAAAAGTCTTTAAAACCTTTAATTTTCTGCCAAATACGATTTGGGTTATTGTTTAAATTAATGAATTTTTAATAACTATTTAATTAAAATTCATCTCCACTCAATGAATACTCAATTCAATCCAATGCACAGTGGATAGCACAAGCTAGGCCGACAAAAACATTTTATTCTACGATTATTCTACGAATGAATTAAAATATAAAGAAAAAAATGTAATAAAGAAAGAAATGCAGCACATCTCACATCCAGAGTCGAAGAAGTCACTAACCAGAGACAGCACCCCAATTACAAACAGCTGATCGTAGAAAAACCTAAACAACGTAGAAAAGAAATATACTTTATACTATGTTCTTTATTAGTATTTTTTCTTTATACTTTATTTATTTCTCTCCTACTGTTCTGAAGATGCCTGAATTGGGGAAATATAGATAGATGATTTTTTTATTTATTTTTGAGACTCTTGGCTTGTTTTTTGGATTTTTCCATCTACGGCTTAACAATTATTTATGTCTCATTTTGAGCTTTTTCTCTTGAATATTAATTGTTTTATGCATTTAAATTTCTTTTAATTAATTATTGATTTCGGGGCATTGAAGATGACTGAATTGGCGAAATATCGACAGATGATTTTTTCCGTTTATGGCTTTGCATAAAACAATATTATAAGTTACATAAAGATAATATATACAATACAACAAATATCGTAATAATATGATTTATTACGTCGAAAAGTTCATGGCTGAGTTAAACGTGACAAAAGTATTTTCGGATACTGTGATGAAGATGTCCTTCACCACCTCAGTTCTTAATCAGCTTTTCAAAGCCTAAACTAGTGATACATTTTGTGAAATCGTGGCTGAATTTATTGTAAAAGTGAATTAATATTTTTTTTTTTATCACTGTCACCCGTAGAAAGGAAAACTATAAACTAAATGTTTAAAAAATAATTCTTGACAGAAATTATAGAAGTTATTCTAGAAAACAAACAAAATCAGTTTGTAATGTATGAATTTGAGTAAATTGGAATTGTTTGTTATTATTTTAGGAATGAATATGTGAAGGCTGTGTATAAATACATGCTCATAAACACACACAGCTAAATTTAAAAAAAACAATTTAATCTCTTTCATTGAAAACACATATTCTACGGAAATAATTATACTTTTGGTCATTTCATAATTGGTAAAAAATGTCAATTGAAGCAGGACCTAAACGCCGCTTTTAATACAGAGCGCAGGGAGTCAATTTGGAGCGGCTACCGGAACGGAGATCATTGTGGCCCCCAAACAAAGGAGGCCGACTCCCAATAAAAGAGCCACTCGACAATAAAAACAATACTCCACTCCGCAGTAAACCGATTTGTCACCCCCTCATTCATGTCCCTCTATTACCTGTCATTATAATAAAAGTGGTAAAAGAGTGCACTTCGCGGCTCTGTCAAAACCAACTTTGTTTACCTCTCGCAATATATGTACAACTGTACTTATAACTATTTATGCGTACAGATATATGTGAAAGTTATCTCATATTTGTCAAAAGGTAAGTAATATTATTTGAAATTGTTAAAAATAATATATATTGACCAATGAGATAAAAATTGACGCACAATTAACAAAGTACCTAAAGCCTTAGAAAGCTTAATCAAGGGAAATCTCATGTCCTCCATTTATAGTACAGTCGTTCCAACTCCACCATCGGGAATAAGAGGTGCTAAATTGCTACATCATAAACATATGTTTCTTAAGCTATAAACATATGTTTCATAAATATATAGACGTTTTTACTTCCATGTACGAAGTAAAGGAAGTATTGTAATCGCGAAAATTTTCGGTTTTCAGGTTTCAACGGAAATATCCATTTTGACCATCTCTGAATCCATTTTGACTAGTTTCGTCGTGGCGTCTGTACGTTGGTACGTTCGTATTTCGCATAACTCAAAAACGGTTAGCCGTAAAAAGTTGAAATTTTGTATTTAGGATTGTTGTAAAATCTAGTTGTGAACTTTCGTTTTTGGTCACTGCTTGATCACCGGAAGTGATACTCTACTTGAAGGTCATAATATATTTCCATTAAAAATTCTATTAAAATACGATGCAAAACTTGATATTGATTTTTAATAACATACTAGATTTTGGTCTAAATTGGAAAACCGGAAGCGGTACTTTATTTGAAGGTCATATTAGACATTCATCAAAAACTATATTGAAATATAATGTAAAACATCTCAAATTTGATAAATGAGACCAAAAACGTTCAATCAATATGAATGTATTTACTATATTTTGGTTAAAATTCGTGAGCCGAAAAGGGTACTTTACTTGAAGGTTTACATCAAAAATTATATTGAAATTAAATACATAAATCATATGTTTCGGTAATAAAGGTTACAAACGCAATTTGGTTTCCAATCCAATTAAACATTTATATTACTTGTTTTAAGTGTTAAAATTGAGTAAAATACTAGTTTTCCTCCCCATTTTGTGTGTATGTGTGTTAATAGATGGATGTCGCGACGCCGAGTGTCGTTTTTGAGATACTGCGATCTTCGGAAACTAGTAACCAAATTCAGGATCACTTTTTGATCCACCGATTTATAGTTTAATAGGCGTACAAGGAAGTCATGTGTTGTCCACATCATATATTTTGAAAAATGCTTAAACGCCAAAAATTCGAAATCTAGGTTTCAATTCATTTTGGGAACTAAACACCACCTCTACCGATTTCCTCTCACGTCATATTGAAAAAAAATTGGAAATGGCCTATAAATCGAATATTGATGACGCAAGTACCAAATACTAACGACTCTCAGTCGTCACTCTGGCCTTAACCAGCGCTAGAATCCTTTAAAATATATTGTGATTATAAAGGTTTTGCCAGGTTAATAAAGTTAGTAAACTGCAACTCTATACAATAAAGAATACACTTTTTAAAAAATATGTTGTTTTTAAAAAATTATCATTTTTATTTTTTAGATTTAAAAGAAAAATTTAAATTAAAAAGTTTTATCAGACCTTTAATTTTTATGAAATATAATAGACAAATTTTCCTTATGGTTGACTAAGGATTTCGAGGCATCAAATAAAAAAATGTGTAGTCTTTGTCAACAACTGAATTTTTTTTTTTTTTTTTTTTCACATTACGAAAACAATAACAAGGAATTTCTGAAAATTTACAAATTCAAGCATTAAATAAATATTTAACGTTCACTAACAGTTATCGCAATAAAAAAAAAAAAAAGCAAGCTCTCACTCGTTAAATCATAAATATCCATTATTAAAAATTAGCTTCTTAATGATCTATAAATATATGAAGACACCCGAATATAAACTAACAATAAGATAATTTTAAAAACCACACCTAAACCAAACAAGAAAAAAACAATTAATTTTAAGATAATACCTAGAATACCTACATCGAAAAGATTATTAAATAAATTAAAATTATCAAACTACTTATTGGGCATTATTGATAATTGCACTGAAAGAAATATATTGCATAATCTAAAGAAAATCTTCTGGTTAAGCACGCAAAGTTAAGTTATTGCCTAATTACTGAAAACCCCATAATTTTCAAGAATAGACAACATAATTTTCCATTACTCCCTTGCCCCTCTACTCCCTCTTTTCAAGCCGGTAGGAGATTCAAGAATAATGGAAAAAATTATTAATTTGCATCATGTAAATTTATTAATTAATATTAATTTTATTATTTGGTTCATGACGTAATCGTAATTTGGAGAGAATATATAAAATATATTTATTTATGAAACAATAAGGGGACTTCCAAGAGCATATCTTCAAGAGTACATCGTCCGTGAAACCTCCTATGTGACTGAAAATCAATTTTGCGATTTTGATTTTATCTTCTATGTTCTGCTGAAAAGTACTCATATTTGATCGAAATAAATCATTCTATTGTTAGTGCTTATCACATTCGCAACAATCACGACAAGAACTTACCCATGAGATACACCTAAGAAAGTCTATTGAGGGTTGGTTTCAAAATTATTCACCTTATAACATTGCTTATAAATCAGCTTTTCCGGTTTGTCCTGTAAAATCATATGGCACATACGAGTTTTCTCGGTAAAAACGACGATATGTTCTATGATTACGAAGGAATATGTTATTTAACTAAGTATATAGAGTTGTTTCGAACACTTTAAGGTTTGCATGCACTTATGTTATGAGAGAGATACGTATGGGAGAAGCGTCAGCAATTTTTTTATTCAAAGTCCTGGTGAATCAAATTAAAACATAATTAGAAATCATTAATACAATTTTATACAATATATATATATATATATACTAGTTCAATGACTTCTGTCATTTTTTCACAATCATAACAATATTTCTATATTATATTAACAACCAATAATGATAATTTGCAATACATAAGTACATGATAATCTATTGGGCCTATCAACGTAAGAGAATTATTTGGAAGTGTCCAAGAGAAAATTATAATATTATTTTTATCATTATTAACATTTATGTTTTGAAATTAGCTATTGGTTTTAATGTGTTTATTGAGGATTTTTACCATAAACTAATTCCAGACTTCAAAGGATTTTTAATTTTTTTTTTGTCGTGAAAGGTTTTTCGTGGGTCGAGGTCATCCTTGGGATAAAAATAAAGTAAGTATATTATTGTTAATATGATGAGTTCAAACTATTACATATAAATCTAAAAATAAACTAATAAGCTACCGCAATTTGGTTACTTATTTCAGAACGAAAATATTAAATATTCATAGACTTCATTCACAGACATAGAGTTCATTATACGTATTCACAGCCATAGATATGGTTAGGTTTCAATTGGAAGTAGGTCATGAAGTTAATTCGAAAGCAGGTCAATTAAAAAATAATAGGCTATAAATTAGAGATAAAATAATAAAAAAAAATAGATACGAAATCCGTGCTATAAATTAATATCCGAAGTAAGTAGTGAATATAGTACAAATTATCGACTAACCCACACACACTCGTATATCTAGCCACGCAATCAAAGCCCTAAATAATGCGAGAAAATATTTACTGCGGGTCAAATGGAAACGCGATAATTGTTTTTAACCAACGATAAGCATAATCAGATAATCAATAAAATATTTGGTACCAGCTCACTAAATGGTCGACCGTATAATCGGTTGTTTTCGCTTATAGCATGCACTGTAACCAGTTTTAACATTGTATGTTTTGTTTATTAATATAATTTGTGTATTAATAATTTGTTCGTTGGTAAATGGTTTGTTAAAGAAGTTGTTTGTTTTGTGATTTTTCTTTTTATTAGTGATTATTCTCCTGGTTGATTGACGTAAATTGATCTCAAAATCTAGGAGACATATGTGGGATCCTTTCCTTGTAAGTACCAAATATATCTCTAGATTGATCACTTTACAGTAATTGCTACTTTGAATAGCTAATTGGCCAAATTATTAATTCAACTCAATTACAATATTTTCATTTTTTAAATGAACTAATATAGAAAAAAAAATCTTATCCATCAAAGAGAAAAAAATAACAAAATTTAATAAATAAGTAACATTTAATCTGAATCCTCGATTAAAAATTCTAATGATGTTTTATTGAAAATATGATATCTTAATAGAATTCCAAAGACAATTTTAGTTATTGGACTAGTTGCATGCTGTGCTGGAAATATAGATATCACTGCCGATCCTTGACCAATTAATATCCGTCTATATAATTCCCTCCTACCTTTCAGGTGGCCTAAATTGATATTAATACTAATAGTAATTACCTAAGTACCAATATATACATTAAATACTATCAATTTATTTACATGATATTCGAAAAAGTATCATGATTAACACTAGTCCATGCGTACGAGTGTTTAAATCGAATGTTTCACGATGATTTATCTTTTAAAATGTTCCTTTGGTCCTATCAATCCAAAATAGAAAATTTGTGTATATCATTACAATGTTCTACTTAAAGAAGAACTAATATATAACGAATTTCTTTCCATGATGTAATTCAGTTCCTCTCAATTTCTGGGAAAATGACATTGGATGTGTCTTTCGTCTTCGACGGGGTCAATTATTCATTTAGGACTGGGGTTGGCCTTTTCACCCGTTTTAACATTATTGGATCTGCTCGTAACTTAATTATCGAAGGACTCCATCAAGCGGAATAAATAAGTAGATAAATATTGAGGGATCCAAAAGGGCAGCGACGATTCTTGGAAACGAGTCTACCCTTTGGAGACAGCCCTTAACCTGTCGGCCAAGGATGAGTCACATAAATGAAAATTATTCCCAAGCAGCTTTTTCAGTCCCGGAAAAATTTGACGGTTAATACCTGACGATGTCGATTACACAGTCCGTTATAAAAATGTATTAAATATAGGTAAATTTATTATTGGATAACTTTGATTTAAATTGCCTTATCCTATTTTCTGAAAAAATAAAATAAAAAAAACAACATAAACTAAACGTATGACTGAGACTATTCCATTAAATTTTAAACAAATCTTCTAGGCTTCCAGTCCATTTGAAATTTGATAGATACTATCTACCTCTGAGTTTTAGGGCACTATGCTACATTTCCCTAACTTTACAAAACAGCATTTTAAACTGATGTTTCTCTCCGAATACAAGTAAACTTAGTGTTTGTTCTATAAATTTATTCATATAACATCTCTTATACCTGAATCGGTTATTTCAGAAACGACACATGTCTATATTTTTACACTGAGACGTATATAGCTAAGACACTGAGAGGATATAGCTAACAGTAGAACAAAAAAAAAAGTAAAATACAAAATATTTTAACAATTTAAGAAATTTAGTATCTAATAATGCTAAATTGGTAAATAATGGACATAGTTTTCAATATCTCCAAGGCATAAGTATACGGGATGATGCTTGCTAAATATAGGAACCCGCCAAAAAGACTCATATTACGAAAATAATTTTTTATTTCAAATTCATATTTTACAAAAAGGTTCATATTTTTTTTTTACGAATAATCCAGTAGCCACGCAGATTTTCGTGTACGATATGTTCCAATTCAAATCATTACAAACTACATTTCAATTTCAACAAACACATAAAAATAATGAAAATTAGTAACAATACTTGCCGATGACCAAAGAGAATCGAATGAGAGAACTTCTTAGGCATTATTGATATTTCAAGTCATAAGCATGTACCACAGGGTGCTATCTCCTTCAAACCTGATCTTACCAATTGTATGTATTTTACAGTCCATTCGATGATCGTGGTTTTGCTTTTAGGTGTCAATAAAAATATTAAGTGATAAAATAAAATAAAAAAAATTGTCTGAGCTATTTAAAACATTTATTCCAGATATTAATTACTTTATTTATTTGTTTACTTTTCGTTGTTTATTTGATTTGCATTTCTTTAATCGTAACTATGATTATTTAGCCGTTGCGCAGTGGGACGAAACCGCAAAAGACCTCTTAAAAACTTTTTTCTGGGCAAATGAAAATTTACGCTTAAAACAATATATCCATCACCAACGCCGAAATTATTAATATAAGTTTAACAAATTGTGGAAATCGATGATAAATCAAACTAAAATGTAAATGTTTTGTTTAAATTCTATTATATATTCATGGCCATGGCATGTTTTTAAGTTTTCGACTTGTGCGTTTACTGCCATCTTGAAAAAAACGCAAAGAGAAAACACTTTTTTCTGTTTTTATTAAGTAACTCGCTTTCAGAGCAGTTGAGGCAAAAATATATCTTTACCAACTTTACAGAAAGTTGAATTTCTTGTAAGTTTCAAATGCAACATGTTGAAGAAATCGGAAGAGCTACTGAGATACGGGATTGTGCAAATCTACAAAAGTGTAAAAAAAAACGAAACAGTGAGCTATGCCAGTGGTTTCACCTTATTACTTATTTTTTAGTGTAGTTTAGTGGACAATACAATATGACCGATCTTGTAAAGAATTAAAGTTCCTACGAGATTCATGAAACATATTTGTAATTACTCTCAGCAGACATCAAGAAATATTGAAATAATTTTTTATGGAGATGACTAGAAACCTCTACAGACGAGTTGACATCCGCATGGTGGTATAGAAGGATCAATCTAATTAGGGATTGCTAAATTATTTGCCACTTCTATAAATTTGTTTTATTGAAAACTAGTTTCGAATGTTATACATTCATCCTCAGTTCTAAAAACTGATGTATTTGATTTCTTGTCTTATTAAATTCATAATTCATAAATCTTTTATAATACTGATTTAAATAATTTAATATGTATAATAATACCAACTATATTTTGAATTGCTAATTTTTGAATTTTTTTGTGTGTTTTTAGAACTGAGGACGAATGTATAACATTCGAAACTAGTTTTTAATAAAACAAATTTATAGAAGTGGCAAGTAATTTATCAATCTCTACAGATGAGTTGCGATATCTTCGCTTTGCTAAAGCTGCTACAATCTAGCCCAATTGTGTATATATATATATATATATATATATATATATATATATATATATATATATATATATATATATATATATATATATATAATTGAGCCCTTGTGTTATAGAGACATTATTATCTCATTATTTTTTTTTTAATGTTGCTTTATATATACATATTGGAAATGAAATAGTCTTGCCTTTTTGTATTTATGAAATAAGCACGTTAATACTACAACGTTAAAATACTGTAGTAAAGATACTTATTAACTGTTTACAACCACAATGACGGTGAATTAATAATAGAAATTTAACAATCTTATATCGAATTAAAAATTCCCTTGAGAGATGATTTAAGATGCAAGTTTAAAGAACGAAGTTACAATATCAGTTAACTACATTAAAAAAAAAAAAATGCTATCCATATTTTTGCAAATTATTAAATAACTGGGTTATTAAATTATTAAATAACTGGCAGGTTCTTAAAAATACATATTTTACACTCTGATTTACATTTTTCTCAGAAAATTAGGGTCCAGTAAGCGACGAACATGAAGAGAGAGATTTCACCAAGAAATCAGGACGATGAAAACAAGACACCAGGGATGCTGGAACCCATCTACGTTGGGCGACTACAAGTGGTTTTTATTAAAAGATGCATGCTATAAAACGCAAAAGGAAAAATTGAATGTTTTTGCCGCTGTAGCACATGTCATGTGTATTACGTGTCGCATATATATGTCATATGTCTTATGATTTCACTTTTTACATGTTTATATTAAACAAATATTAGATTGTAAGAATATGATTCCCCCACCAACCACCTCCTGTAACTCAATAAGCAAATATTCTAGCAAAGGAGAAAAAATGCAATAGAAAAAAAATACAACAATAAAATTAATATTAATTAGTATTTAGTAACAAATGAAATAAAATTATTAGGAGGAATCAAAACAATAATAACATAAGGAGCTGAGCACAGTGTATCTTGGAAAGCCAGTTCCCCATAAATCGATAAGTATCTCTATTACAAAATTATAATAATAATAGAAATAATGTTTTCTCAAAATTAATGTAAAGAAGTTTATTTTTTTCGAAAATAGAAAAATCCGGAATCAGATTGAGTGAATTTCAAAATTATACAAATAAAAAGATGAGCTCATGGAGGAGAGACCGCCAGTCATGTTTGGGAATTCAAACACGACTAGCGATGCTGATACATGGGCTACCAGCAATAATTCATAGACGGACACTACTGTACACTCCTACGGGAATATATTACTAACACCTACAACACTCGGTCAATGAGAGGGGAGAGTTATCTTTTGTCTGCTGTAAGCATATTGTAATTTTGTGGTTATATTTCATTACACATTTATATTAATATATTACACTGTTTTTCTCTTCAGTATAGACTCTCCCAGCACAATTTATCTTTTTATTTAATAGTTATACAGATTCTAACAGTTAAGAATAAATTACAAACGTAATGATAGGTTACTACGAATTCTTTTCTGGTTAAAAGTAACATACTAAGGAGATGGGCTGCTTTAAATAAAATGGGCCTACATCCAGGGCGAAAATATTTTATTTATAAATGACAAGATAAAAGTTCCTGTAAAGCTTTGCAGAACCAAGTATAACAATGATAGACTATGTATAACCGAAATATGTTCCCTCAGTACGAATAACCAAACATTACTTTCGAAATAGATAAAATAATTAAACAATATTAACCCGTATTTGTAGACTACTTATAGATTGCATTTAATTATACGGTTGCTAATATATATACTGCATCAGTGTTCCTCTGATAATATGATAAGTATATAGCTGTAGTATTCCCCGTGGTGAATATTACAGATATAGTATAATATCATAGATAACATATTTATCATTTTATATTTGTTTTATTACAGTGACAGCCACATATAAAAATCTAATTATATATTGAATTCTTTATAACTTTGTAATAAATTATTATTATTCGCGACACTGTAATAAATTATTAAATACATATTAATAATGTATAACTTTTCTAACTTCATAACTGTCCATATATATCACTACCGCTAATGAAGGTTCAGTACTGGGTAAGGAAGTATATGACCAACGATTACATTATAGGGAGGTGATACGGGCAAAAAGCAAGTTTAAACATTAGTTTTATCTCCTGATTATAGAATTGTTAAAAAAGCGTTGGAATTCATAATTTCTATTATATACTTTATGATAAAAGACGGGCATAATTGTTAAATAATAAACATTAATTTTACAGTTATAGCTTTAGGAGAGAGGGATTTACTTTATAAAAAAATAAGTAGCTAACGTAAAAATAACTGCAACTTTCAAAATGAGTGATTCAATTATTAATTGAATTGAATTTTGAATAACTCGTAATTTTTAAACTAATATTAGCGTTAATCGAAGTCCGCCTATTGTTCTTATAATATAATTTAATATTCATTTAAGTAAAAATGATTATTTATATAAATGGATAAGAAAATCATAATCATGTCGCATTCTTACAACTAGCATCTAAAAGTCTAATACAACTAAAGGATAATTGTTTATTATTATATCTGATAATATTATTTACAACAGTAGAAAACAATTTTAAAGAAAGAACTGCAATATTACCCAAAGATCGTTCGTGGTTCGTTTTGATATACGTGCTCCCATTCTTAGCGGTCTAAGGTCTTTACAAGAAATGCAATTCCCTCCGATAGAAAACACTTTGCATAGAAATAACCCCGCTAAATTGAATCGAATTGTCGACTCCGAAGACGAGTGGAAGGCTATAAAACAAGGAGAGAGAAGAACGGGGAAAAAAGAAAGAAAAGGAAAACTAAATCGGAATCAGTAGCGAAAACAAAATAGGAGACACAAATCTCCACCTGAATTAGAACAGCGTAGTAATGAGTTGTACAAGGCAGGTTCGTTAACCAGGTATTTAAAAATTCCCTTCATTCTTCAGAGCGGGAATTCCCGTAAGTGGGTTTTTAGTACACCAAGCATCTTAGAATAAAGTTGCCATTCTTTTTTTCTTACAAAGTAAAGTGATTCAACTAGCCTAAATTAAGAAAAAAATATACATAAAAAAAGAGGATAAAAAAAAATCATGAAAATCTAGCCATCATCTTTCAAATCGCAACTACATACAAAAAATTTATTTTCACTTATTATGCTACTTCATAGACAGGTAAGTTAAAATCTTTGGAATTCGTTAAATACAAGATCGCAAAAATCTATTAACATCATTCTGTTTTTTCCAATAAATTAAAACGGAAATTTTTTCGCGAATAGGTCACAAACACCATAAAACACAAAATGCTAAAACAGGAAAAAAGACGATATAAGAATATAAGAACCCAATAAGAACTTGGGTTCTTGCACATGCAACGTAAAGCTGATTCTGACATCAGAAAATAAAAATAGAAAAAACAACAACATATGCGTCTGATCAAATTGAGTAAAGCCCAACCATCAAAAACTAAATGACCATTTAATTTTTGCATTAATAAAAAATACAAGAAAAAATACTGATAAAATGGGACAAGAGCCGTGTTATACAATCGATAGCTACCAACAATAAATAAAAAAATTTGTTTTAGGTTGTTTTGAACACGAAAAAATTGATTTTATTAACGTTTACAAGAATTTATAACTGTAAATTTACTCAATAAATATAATCGGATGTGGTTGAATAAGAATAAAAAAAAAAGAAAAATCAATCTATGGAATCTTCAAAAGAATAAATAATAATATAAAAAATATATTAATATTTCAATTAGAGAGTAAATATTTTCTACCCAAAACCAATCAGTGAATTTCTGTAGCAAGCATAAAAAAATGAAAACAATAAAAAATAAATAAATACAATAAAATAAAAAAAACAAAAAAAAAACAACTGATTTCCGAAATAATTTAAGAGAAGAGAAATGATATCGGATGATAAATAATAAAAGGGTATTCATATGTTTTTTTTTTTCATTCATCCTACTTCTACTCCTGGCATTTTTTTTTTGTTGTAGACCAATTACTATTTGATAGCCTGAACGCTTACTTTTCTTATTTAAACTTGCCTCATCCACTTTCCAGGAAAAAGACACTCAGATGAGATTAAAAAACTGATTTTATGCAGATGGTTAGGAATAGCTGCTAGGTAGTTGTGACGTCATTAGGAAAAGAGCAATACTTCCAGAGAATTTGGGTGGGATTTGGCATGCTTGTACATTTGAGATGATAATAAATCGTCCGTCCTTATTGGATCTAATCCAAGTAGCTAAATAATCCCAAAATTTGTTAGTAATTAGGGGAGCGAGGGAACTTGATTGAAAAAAGTTCAAAGATGGAACGATATTTTTTTTAAATTACTTTTGCGAACGCGGTAGTCTCTAAAACAAGTGATTTACGCGAAAAAGAATTTCTGAGGAATTAGCATGATTTAACTGAAGTAGTATGATTTTTTTTTTTTATTCCGAAACATAAAAAATGCAAAACTTATGACTGTTTCGAATTATCTCACTGCTAATCGTACTCCAGACAGGAGCAGTCGGATTTCAGATCCATTAGGCCGACGGGTCTCCTGACAAAGATTAATTCTCCGGTTCGATCCAGCTGTCACCGGGCACTTAATTTATTGCGGAGATAAGTGAATATTTTATTTGCATTAATTTAACACAGTGGCCGGGAGATAGGCGCGTTTTTTTTTTTGTAGGCCGCTTAGTCAGCAAGTGTGCCAGGATTGTCCTCGAAGTATGGGGTGTATCCGAGGTTATAATGGTCCAGAAAATGAGGGGAGTAAGGAATGAGACAAAGTGTTACAGTAAGTTAAAAATATAACAGTACTTTGTGATTTAAATGCACAAGCTTATGTGTTTTTCTGTATCTGTCAACGCTGTACAATGATTAGGAACTTTATCGCACTACGGGATAAGTTAAACGAAACGATTTCTGTCTGTGAAACAACAATATTGAAAACAAAAGTTTCGATATATAGTCGAGCGAAGCGAGTAGTAAGGTGTCGTACCAAAGTCCAAGCATTTCCTGTAAGATTTCGTCGCAACGTGTTGCGAATTTAAGCTAACCTTGTGCGAAGCCATTTAGCTAACCTTCAAACCGCACTGACCGATTTGAAGCTGGAGCTTGAACCTTGTCACGAACAGCAAATTGCCTACACTTACCCATTTTCTCTACTTACGTACAAAACTTTCGTCCTCCGAATGATATATGGACCAGTAAATGTTTCAGCACAATGCCGATCCAGAAAAAATCATGATTTAATGGAGAGGTATGGCGAAGCAGATCTTGTGGTATTCATCAAGATGGCTGCTTCATCATTTGCCGAACGCAAGGAAGACCACGTCTGATATGGCTTGATGACGTGGAGGCAGACCTGCGCCGAATAGGGGTGAGGAGATGGAGAAAACATGCAGGTGACAGGAACGATTGGACGAGGATAATGTCGGAAGCCAAATCCCTACAGAAGCAGTAGAGCCAATGTATAAGATAGATAGACCTACAAAACGTATACCAGGGGGCTTAGGTAATAATAACAAGTCCTCAAAGTGGATTTATCAAGACCTTTCAGAACTAAACCAATATTTTCAAGAATCAATGTTATTAATAATCAATGCATGCCGACGATTCGGACCAAATTTTAAGCCTTCTTCATGGCAACAAACATGCTGAGGACAACTATGAGAATCTCATATATAGTTATTAAAAAGAAGAATAAAAGATTAAACATAGTGAAAGAGCATAATATATCCAGTAAAAAGTAACAATAATTAAAATATGGAGGATGCAGATCGAAATATATGAAATAAAATATCACACTAAAGCACTATACAATTATAAACAAATAAACTAAACACTAAATGAAGCTGAAATAACAAAAAAATATATACAACAAAAGGCAAGAAATAAGACTGAATAGTTTATAAACTTAAAAATAAATCCAATGATAACTACAATATTCTTAACTTTTTTATTTGTAATTTCAAAATATTTTATCTTATATTGTTCGTTTTTATAAATGTATCTCTGAAGATGGCCAATATAATTGGCCGTAAATTCATCATATATTAAACTCTGGACTGTTTGTTTCGTTTTATCAGCCCCCACCCCAACCGTCATAACAAGTACCTAGAATTATTGCAAACGTATGTTGCAAAATTTTCATATGTTAATTAGATATGTTTCTATGCGATGAAATGATTACTTTGGCTTATTTTTAAAAATATTTTAAGACGCTTTTAGGTGTCGCCTTTAAACGTTCATGGCTACTCTTTTATAAATTGTAGAAAACAATAATGGGTATCATTTAACAGATAAAATGTTTTATTGGAGAATTCAAAAAGAATTTGTGGATTTGGACCTTTAGCGAAAGTACAGTAAGCGTGTATAGTAAACCAATTTTAAGGGTTGAGTTGATGACGCCATCGCTCACAACATAATTTGTAACATATGACTGGGTCTCCATTCACGAGATCGCTATTTTATAATTGGGGCACTCGTTCGTTTAATATGATATCTAACATTTTTTGTCAATTGAAATTTTCGGCATCACCGAGTTCCTTACAACTAACTGATTTCAAATGTTATTGAAAGAATCTGTACGAAATTCGTTTTTTAAAGTATAATGTTGGCATTATGTTATGGTATGTGACTGCTGGCTGGTGCTTAAACATTATGAATGAAAGTGAAGATTTAAATATTGAATTTTTTTTAATTTTATCAATTACCAGGTTTTACTACCGAACGACTCAATTATATATTCTTCTTTGTGATTCTCCTTACTTGCAGTCTAAGTAATTCTACGGATTTAAAAATCCATGGTTGTCATATTGACGCTTCCTATCTCCAATTTTTTTTCTGTTTCACCGTTATAAAATTGATGAGCTTCTTTCCGCAATGGGTTGTTTTTTCGAATTTCAAATGTTCAAAAAATGTACATGAATTTATGCCAAATTAAAAATTTATCTCTTGGCCATCCTTTCCTCATATTATAGAGAAGAATTGTTAAATTTAAAAAGGAAAACCGTATTTATTTTTAGCGAAGTGACTCAACCATGCCAAGATGAGATTAACACTCACTTTGCTGGGCTTGATAAAAAGATATAATAAAAATATATCCTGATTTCTTTTTTTTTAATTTAATTTATTTATTAATTTGATTTAAAATAGTTTATATAGAGTGTTCCAGACAAGTAAAACACAGAAGTTTTATTTTATGATGATTCATTGACACTCAGCTTCATATTCAGTATAATAAAGTTGAATTTATTTATGTCTGTCTTTACTCCAAGGACTCGCTGGCGTCAAGAAATAGTTTATTAATTACTTTAATACTCTGCTCTCTTTAAGAATTAAAACAGAGTGGAAACTTGCTATTAATTATCTAGTAATACAAAGTTGAACGCTTATTAACTTTGTGTCATAAACCTAAATGCTAAGGCATTTTGAACACAACTAAACATATTCATTTGTTTATTTATTAATTGTTATGTTTGCCCAAACCCCTCAGGGCCATTGGCAGTCTTAACGAATTAATGATATAACGAAACATGTTTAATGATATTGATGTTAAGAAAAAATGAATCGTTAAAAGATTTTTTTTTTCAGCAATAGCCTCCACAAGTTAAAATAATTCTGTTTCTGGATTATAGTAAACAGAAACAAGATAGGATTACAATTAATTGAACTATCCTTAGAATCGATCTGCAGAAATTGAATTACGTTATCTCCACACGCCGCATTTAATCACCGGAGGGGGGGAGGGGAGAGGAGGAATAAAGGGGGAAGAAGATCTTTGATAAATAGGTAATAAAAAGAAAGATATGGCACAACTATTAGGTATTAATCCAAGAGGCAGAGGTGATTAATTGTCCAATATATAACGGTTCTTCTCGCAGTCATAAATATCTCCGTCTTACTCCTATCTCTACTCAAGCGTCCTCTGAAAAAATTGCCGCAACGAATGATCAATTGCCTCAGGATCTAATGGGGTATTAGCAATTTCCTATTTCATAGCTGAAAAAAATTATCTATTTTATATAAGGAGCTTAGGGATATACTGTTCATTTAAAGTATCCCAAACCAAGCAACTATGTTAATCATTTCTAAATGTAACTATTATTTATTTGTCGTTTTTTCTCCGAAAAAAATAGACTATTGCTGTGGGTCGAAAGTCTGCGGGACTGCGATTTCTATCCGTTTCATAACCCCTAGAGCACGATTATGTAAAATTTGGAGATGTCTGATATATATTTATATATGTTTTTTTCCCGATACATTTGAGCACTTCCAGCGGCCCCCTTTGGGTCAAATGAGCTGAAATTCGGTATGTAGGGCTTTCTTCAAGGCAGAAAATGATACCATTAAAGAATGGGTAAATTCCAGTCAAAATTTCGGTATGTTTATCTGAAATTTCGGCGTTTTTTAAGTTTTGAGCATCGCTACAGCTCCACCATATTAGTTTCGGGATGTTAAGGGACTGTCTTTTGTGAGTCTCAATTTTTTCTTACTCCTCCGTTTTTGTCTTTTTTTAACAGGAAAATACGACTTTAGTGACGGAATTCTACTGCTCACGGATTTTTTTAACAGTACGGTATCATCTGTGAGTTAACAAAAGAAAACATCAGTCTCAATGTTAACCCACGTAAGTTTTGATTTGGGTTATTTTATTTTATTTTTGCTTAAATTTTACGCACAACAATTAATTGTTAATTTGGTACAACTTTACAAGAGGGGCGCGTTATCACTTGCTCCTCCCGATCTTACCAGAAGGTCGCCGGACTAGATTATTCTAGCGCCATTTGTGCTAACTAACTGCTTTGCATTCAGTTGTAACATTCGTATTCATTCCAATCATTAAAATTATTACTGCCTTAATTACATATTATTTAAAATTGTTAGTGCTGTCGACTTCCGGTGATCTGGGAAAGTTGTAATAATAATTTAAAGGAGTGATCATTTAAATTACGGTAAGGACCCGACCTCAAATGAAAAGGAACTTCTGGTATATCTCTTGAGCGAGCAGAAGTCGATAGCACTAATAATTTTAGTGCTTTAATTAAGTAATATATATAATTAAAGCAGTAATAATCTTAATAATTCCAATGAACACTAATGTTACAATTGAATGCAAAGCAGTTAGTTAGCGCAAATGGCGCTAGAGTATGCTATACTATACTCGGCGACCATCGGGTAAGATCGGGAGGAACAAGTGATAACGCGCCCCTCTTGTAAAGTTGTACCGTTAATTTTTTCTATTCGATATTGCATTACTTGTTAGAAGAATTAATTTTTTTTTATCTCTGCTGAGGAGCTCTGATTTGAGAGCTAAGGCCCTTTTAGACGATCGCACCAGACCAGAGAAAACGAAAGCCACACCCCTCCAATGGGTCGTGTAAATGCTTGCACCGGACCAGATATGGGTTTGGCTCCCGATTTCTCCGGTCCGACCCGATCGTCTAAACGAATATCCGATCGTTAATACGCACTACTTCGTCTGAAAGTTTGGCCAACCCTTTTTACTTTCCTTTACCCATATACGAAGTATATAGTAAGGGGAAGTATTGCGATCGTGAAAATTTCGAATTCGAGTTCTCGACGGAAGTACACGTTTTAACGTCCCCTGAGTCCACAGCGCATCGGACTAATCGGAAATGATTATTATATCATGGATATTACAATTTTTTACAATTTTCTCGTAAACGGCTATAACGATTTTGATGAAACTTGTCTTATGTCTTCTGCTTAAAGCCCTTTAACTTTTCATGCAACTAGTATATCAACGAGAAAATGGAGGAAAAAAAGTTATGATGAAAAGAATATTTTATTTGCGCATAGCGTAAGAAGTATGCATTTTACGGTAAATCATGTTCAGAATAGTATGAAAGGTAATCATTTAAAAAACAATAAAAGAATCATCAAAATCGGACCAGTATTAGCAAAGATACAGCGCATCGGACTAATCGGAAATGATAATTATATCATGGATATTACAATTTTTTACAATTTTATCGTAAACGGCTATAACGATTTTGATGAAACTTGCCTTATGTCTTCTGCTTAAAGCCCTTTAACTTTTCATATATGTAGTATATCAACGAGAAAATGGAGGAAAAAAAGTTATGATGAAAAGAATATTTTATTTGCGCATAGCTTAAAAAGTATGCATTTTACGGTAAATTATGTATAGAATTCGATGAAAGGTAATCAAATCATCTAAAAAAACAAAAAATAATCTTCAAAATCGGACCAGTAATAGCAAAGATACAGCGCATCCGACTGAACGGAAACGATGATTACATCATGGATATTACAATTTTTTACAATTTTCTCGTAAACGGCTATGATGATTTTGATGAAACTTGCCATATGTCTTCTGCTTAAAGCCCTTTAACTTTTCATAGTAGTATATCAACGAGAAAATGGAGGAAAAAAAGTTATGATGAAAAGAATATTTTATTTGTGCATAACTTAAAAAGCATGCATTTTATGGTAAATTATGTATAGAATTGAATGAAAGGTTATTAAATTATCTAAAAAAACAAAGCCTGAATTATCAAAATTGGACCAGTATGAGCAAAGATAAAGCGTATTTTATGAGAAGTACAAGACCCTAGTCGGATAACCGAGCTGCTTCTGAGTTTATTTCAAATATTGTTTATGTGAACTCTTTAAAATTATATTAAAAAGATAAATATTATAGGACGGTAAGGAAAAGTTGTGTGATGCGCGCAGCGCACCAGATTTTTTACCTCACTATCCGGTTTCTCCAGTCCGATCCGATTGTCTGAACAGACCTTTTACGCGGTTTCACATTGCGACTGACGATACTAATTGTAAACTCATCTAATGAATCATTAGAAGTTATTATTTTTTTTAAATCCGTGTTATTATTCTACTATA
Source organism: Rhaphigaster nebulosa (assembly GCA_948150685.1). NCBI lineage: Eukaryota > Metazoa > Arthropoda > Insecta > Hemiptera > Pentatomidae > Rhaphigaster > Rhaphigaster nebulosa. The sequence continues at coordinate 19,802,931 of OX411311.1, forward strand.
TTCAAATTCTTAAAAGTATCGGTCCAAAGCTTTTATTATTATTATTTTTTAATAATTGCAACTTTAAAATGTTTATTATTACATTTTTCGACAAACTTGTTTTAGTTTGAATTACTTATTTTAAAAAAAATCATGTTATGATTTTTTTTTTTTTTATACATATCGTTGGAAAATAGATGATAGAAGGCGATGTAAACCAAGACATAAAATGGATAAAGAAATGTGATGAGACGTTGTCTGCCAGAGTCCTGGTTAGGGTTACCTGGAAGGATGCCATAAAAATTCATATCGATATGTTTATAATTAACAACCATCGACAACCCTGTTTTGGAGCTGTAAGACAAAACAAAAATTAAATATTTTTTCAACTTTAACCACCATTCCAATTATTATTTGCTATTAGCTATTTGCCAATATATATTTTGTTTATTTTTACCCTCTGAGAACAGAGGGAAAAACGGAATTTCGGAGGAGAGCACGTGCCCAAAACATACCAGTGCCGGAGTCTAACCATGACACATGCCAAAAAAAAAAGAAGAGATACAATACAGTCCACGACGGACAAACTAGTGATTGTGTAACCCTGACCATATGTTCCATATGTTCCATCAATTATTACAATACCACAGGAACCTTTGATGCAGACGGAATATGATAGTCGATATCTCATTAACAAGAGGACGTGAAGAAAGAGGAACACTTCGTGGAAGCCGTATCAATTACTTAGGTCATCCCCGTGGCAGTTTAATACCAGAAGAACTACAAAGTAAAGACTAAAAACAACCCTTTGTTGAGATGGAGTTGATGGCACTGATTTAATAGGATTCCGGTGACGTGGGTCCTCCATGATTGGAATCCAGATTATAGGCATAGGGAATAGGGACAGATTTTGGCTATGTAAAAATATGTAAATGTAATCACGGGGGAGGGAAGGGGAGGAGGCTATGGTAAATAGAGTAAAAGAGAATAAGAAAAAAATCAGGATAAAAAAATGTAATCTTTAAACAGAGTCGGGCGGCATGAAAGGGCTTTTAGGGTAATTAAATTGAAAAAGGAGCTTTTTCGTTTAATAGGCTAATGACTGAATGAAATTCAAATAGACAACTTCGAAACACGAGCGGACGCATTTTTAAAATTTTTTTTTTAAATGAAGCCTTTAGAAGAATATCACATCCCACGTCAAGTGCGTGAATGAAGTGCTCGAATACTGAACATACTGGAAGCATATCTGTAACTGACGCCATTCGATTATTGAACCTACCAAAATTAGAAGAAAAGAAGAAAAAAACTACTATATATATTTATATTTTTTAAAACAATATTTTTTTCTTAATACATAAGTGGGGTATTGTATTAGTAATAAGGTAAAGATGCTGAATAATATCAAGGTTTAAAAATAATGTTTTTAAAATGGCATATTCTACCTTCTTTTCTCATACTTTTTTAATAAAAATTATTGTTTATTATGAATTATTACAATTTGTCACCGTTCGAGGATAATAAGTAATAGTGAAAAATGTGCACTTTTATCAAATTTATATGATTTGATATGATTATGTGGTTATATCATTGTTACAACATGTAGTTAGGTTACGTGACAGGATAGTCTATTATAGAGATGGGGGGTTATTGAATTCACAAGTGTTTGTATACAAATAGAAAGCTTCATTTTATATTTAGCTGACTCAAAAGGCAAACATAGGATTAATGAGAAATAAATATTATGGCCAGATGAGGTTTTAAATTTCTCAGAAAATTATATTCACTGGTTAAAACAACTCGTATTTCATGGTGTGAATGGATTTTTCTCATGGCTGATGGAAGTAAATAATGCTATTAATGTTCGAAACTTTCAAATGATTTAAGTTTTTTTTCCTGATTCTAGGCCAGCGGTTCCCAACCAGTAAAGGTATGCGGACCACTCAGCAGGAAATTGAACCATGAGTCGAACCATCCCCACCCACTTCTTAGCGATTAGAATGCTTAAAAATGAATTTTTTTCAATTCAGGAATTTTTAATGATTTTATGAACTCAGGATAATTAAACAATAAAATAATTCTAACAATAAGTACTCATAAAAAAGATACAGGAGGGTGCTGTTGGACCTCCCGCAGACCACTTGGAGACTCTCACAGACCACTGGTTGTGAACCACGGTTCTAGATTCTATTCAATAAATCTTAGCTTCAACTAACTGCAACATTAATTTTTATTTCTAAGATCGATGCGTCAAAAACTATGATTTATTGGGAACTTGGAATAGAAACGACAATAGTGTTAGTAATGATTCTCATTAATTATGTTTTTTCTTTATATTGACTACTAATTAAGATACTTCAGGAATGCATCTGCCTTAACTTGAGCTATAATTTGAGTTGAGGGTATAGGGATATATTAAAATTTTACCATACTTTACTTTTTAGAGAGAATGTAACAATTTATTTTACGACCCACTAAAACATTAAGATGGTACCTTAAAAAATAATTTCGCAAATCAATCAAGATTGTGTAAAAGGATGGGCTAAATGTCGTATCAAATCTTCATCCATCTTCATTTAAATTTTATAAAAGTGTACACATCAAAATATCATTTCTCTGTTGAAAAGCGCATTAGGAACAAAGTTAGCATGCACTATTTTACTGGACAACTTTATTTCCACAGAAAATAAAAAGGTTGTAAAGCGTCGCCTCTCCTCGCTAGGCTGAAAGTAAAGGTACAAAGACCAAAGTAAAATTGCTTAAAACTTCAGAGAAAAAGGTGTTACTTTAAAGTCATCTCCTTAAAGAAACACGAAGGTGGAGGAAGATCGATAGAGTTAGCCGACCTAAGGAAGGGGATATCGTGATCAGCTAAAATAGTTGTCGATGTTAAATCTGAGCGATTTTTCGTTGGCGTGTTCCAGGGACAATTGTCGAATCAGCTTCACTTCTTGGAAGAGTTGCAAAACGGCGAGAATTCAGACATTATTCACAGCAGGATATCGATTTTGCTCGTATTTTGGTAATGAACTTTCAAGAAACATCTTGAATCTTGCAAGCATTGTGGGAAATATAGGGAGTTATTTTCTGTAAGGGATAGGCGAAAGTCGCTATCGATGTATCGATGATGTTTATAATGGTAATGTATTGTACAACCATGAATGGCACAGAAATTGAATAGATACCATCTACAACTATGTACATATAATCAGATAGCCGACACACCCGATAAAAAATACCGATCTTAGTGGAAATATTGTTAGCGGTGCAAGGGTGTGAAGAGGAATTGAATACATTTTTTACTGGTGAGCAGATTATTTTTTTCTTGAGGTATTTTTTTTTCAAACATTCCGACCAAGTCCTGCAAGGAATTTCCCTGTAATAAAAGGAACCTGCTCCAACAATTTTCTTAAGAAAAGGAATGCCTTTTCATTTAATCGAGCACCGCATACTCCCTTTTCAAGGTTCGATATGGTCGTAAACGGCAAATAGTCATATTGAATATTATTAGCGATAACATATCATTAATTTTTGGTATATAAATTGTATTTAAATTATTTATTTTAATTTATTTCTCATGTCCAGTACATTAATATAGAGACTTACAAAATAATTCTGATTTATTTTAAATTCTTCAAATTTTAAAAATTGGATCGCCTTTTCTTTCGTTTTTCCTGTGGATTTTTTTTCTGAAAGATCTACATCTATGTATTTCAAAAAAGCCAATAAAAAAAGCGAAAGAAAAACGATCAGATGTTTATTTGAAGAATTGAAATAGATTTCAAATATTTTGGTGAGCCACTTTACCTATCCATGATCTTCCATTCTATTAAACACATTATAAATAGACTATAAACCATATATAATGTATGTCTGTGTTAATAGTGATATACCGTTACAACAAGATTCTATATCGACAAATATCCACTTCACTCTGGATTGACAGTAATAAAAGGCAAATTCCCGTTTAATTAGATGAATAAAATTGCTGCTAATTATTGCACAACGGTTTATTATTAATAAGCTTAGTCTTCGTTCAATGGCTTTAATCTATAAAACTATCATACGTTCGAACCTGTTGTAAAGTACAACATTGTTTTCAATCGTTGCAAAGTCGACGGAAAAGCATTTACATCATTACAAAATGGAATATTGAGATGGATATTAAAAGAAACTTCGTTGCGAAGAGTAAAAGCATCAAGAATCAGTGAAGAATCAAAAATGCCAAGAGTAGCGTATTTCCGAACTGAGAGGAATGACAAATGTTTCGAATCAGTAAAACATATAAGAAACCCCTAATTCAGTGAGCTCATACCTTCCGCAGTATTCCAGCGATGGCAAAAATGAATGAAAATTAAATTTTAGTTTTAATTTCAGTTTGTAAGTTAGATACAACATAAAAGCCTTATTAGAGCCCCATAACTTGATTAATAATTAGAAATTATGAAAATTTAAAAGAAACAATGATGAAGATATGATATAGACCTTTGAGATGAAATATAAAACCTTTGCTCGGGCGCCATTATGAATCAGAATGATTACGTCCAGTTCCTGGGATTATTTTGGGGTCACTAGTGACTATGGTGCCAATTATAAAAAATACGGCCTAGTTGTAGCAGCAGACAGCGGACAAATCGATTTTTTAAAATTTTATTTGGGGATTCAAAGTATATTAAAACTTTTAACCTCCTCAAAATTTGAGTTTTACTCACATTTTGAGAGGGGAACTTATTTTTCTTGGTCGATTAGTAAGGTTGATTATTGAAAATAATAAACCGAGGAATATTAAAACTGTTATTGCTGGTTGTTATTATGACCCTGTTCTGTAACTGGCATGCAGACAGGGTCATTTCTAACAAAAGACACTTCTTCCAAAAATCTCAATTCGTTTCGCAAAAAAAAAAAACAAAAAAAAAACCTTTCCTCATTAAAACATAGTTAATTCTCGCTCAATGGCTAATCCAAGAGGCGAAGGCTATCAACCACTTCCGAAGGCCTAATCTTTCCCAGGGAACAACTTAGCCGCGGATCTCGATTGTATTTGAAGACTGTTAGCTGAGCTGGTGGAGCAGGGTACTTAGCGAGGACTTGGACCAGTCCAAACAGCTTCAGGAGATTGGCCTGAGTCAACTGAATACGGCTTTGGGGAGAGTAATCTCTGTCCTGGGTCTCCACAGATAGCTCCGCTAGTAGGAGTCTCAATTACACGGCCACTAATAAAAAGAAAATATCGCTCTGTTGATGAAGTTAGGTTCCAGAAGGCAGTGCAATAATATTTTGCTTTAAATGCCGTTAGCTGTCTTATTGTATGTTTCGGAAAATGAAAAGAATCTATAGTCCAGAAAACAAACAAAATGAGCAAATAAAAGTAGAAGGTTTGGTAGTTTTATTATTTTTTAATATGGTTTGAGTTTTGATAAATATCAAAAATCCACATTTTCGATCTTGGAACGCCACAAAAAGGCCATTTTGTTTAAGAAAAAACATAAAACTTTCGTTCAATTTTTTCTTGTGTCTGATATATATATATATATATATATATATATATATATATATATATATATATATATATATATATATATATATATATATATATATACATTTCTAGTTGTATTTTTCTCAAAAAATAGACCATTGTATTGTTTCGAAGGTCATGGGAGAGGATCGAGAATTCATTTTATATCTATTTCATAAATCGATTATGAAATGTCTGATATATATACATATTTTTTTCTGGCTACATTTGGGCAGCTCCAGCCCTCTTTGGTTCAAATGAGCTGAAATTCGTTTTTTTTTTTTTTTTTTTTTTTTTTTTTCTAGGCGGAACAATACCATAAAACTAAATATCAATCAAAATTTCGGAAAGTATATCTGAAATTTCTTAATTTTTAAAGTTTTGCGAACCTCTACAGAACCTTCAAATTTAGTTAGAGGATTGAAAATTTGTATGTGAATTACTAGGAAAGACCTTTTGTGGGTCTCAACCTTTTTTATGAAATACGACTTTAGTAACGGAGTTCTGCTGCTCACGTTTTATATGTCTCGCTACATTGCGGTACTTCAGGAGCCCCCTTCGGATCAAACGGGCTGATATTTGGTATGTATTGTTATTTTCAAGGAAGAACAATATAAGTGGATATAATTTCGTTCAAAATGTTCTTTTTTTACGGTTTTTCGCATCTTTACAGTCTTTTAAAATTCAGTTAGAGTGTTGAAGGTTTGTATGTGAATTGGGTTGGTGTGAGAGAAGTGTCTTTTTTTTGGGGAGGGGGAGGAGGGAGGAGGGAGAGAAGGATCTCAACTCCGTCATTTTAATATTTTCAATTTTGTATTTCAGTTCTTCAATATATCTCAGTCATTATTGATCTTATCAAGATAAGTTATATCACAGAAATGATTGTAAAAACCATGTTTAAAACAGGTTGCGAAACGCAATTAGCCTTTTTTGTGGGATTTACTTAAATATTGCCACGAAAAAGTTCATCTTTGCTCGTAATTGTTTTTCACGTACCTATTTTCAATTTCTCAATTGGCATTGAGCAATATTAAATGAAAATGAGTGAGTGATGTCTTGAGTTCGATAAAGTTCGATATCTTAGGGACTTCTATAAGCGCTCAAATTGAACCTTAAGTAATATATGCTACTCTTTTCCCGTGATAGTACATCATTACAAGTCAGTTCAGCATATACTGAACGCTGATGAAGTGGGATATACTATCTATCTTTTACATTTACCTATGTGATTTTATGTTTTCCTTTCCTGATGATGCCATAATTAGCGGAACGTTGACTTGTAATTTATTTACTACTCTTTGAGAGACTCGTGGTTTTCGTTTTAGAATCTTTCTATAAGAACCTCATCAAAGTTTTTTTTTCTGGGTATAACGTGTAATATTTTTTTTTTTTTTGAGGGCATATATTTTAAAAATTTATAATAATATTTTGTAGAAACAAATAGTAGGCTAATTAATGTGAATCTATAACAAGAAAACAAAACAACTAACAAACAAGCTAAAACTGATAATCACATAAAAAGAAAAACATAAAAGCTATTATAAATATTCAAATTTAACCATTGCTCTTATATATACGAATGTATGAATGCAAAAACAATTCAGGGATTCAAAACGTACGATGGGACCAAAATATTCAGAGCCATTAACTGAGCGCTAATGAACGTTTTGATGGAACGAGCCGCTTCTGTATGGATTACTCACTGTCCTCCCCAAAGCCTCCAGTATTTGGATAAATCAAGTTTAAAACCCTTGTAATTTAATTTTAACAATTTAGTTGCTTCATGAATTTATTTCAAAATAATACTGAATAATAATAACCTTTTAATAAATCAATCCAATGTTGTTTATTTAAAAAACAATTTTTAAGAATATTTTTTAAACGCTAAATATTTGTTTTAGAGTGTGCATTCAATCAACTACAACATGAAAGGAAATATTTAATAATAGAATTTAAATATTAAGAAGGTTACTTTGTTGAAGATAATATGGGATCCAAATATAGATTAATCAAAATTAAAAGGTTCAAATTGAAACTTAAAAAAAAAAAAAATGTGGTAAAGGTGAACTAACTACTATATTTAAATTAAATACATACTCAAATATAATTTTCCTAGATTAAAGTCGCAGAAATATTAATAAATACATATGATTGATTTATTTATTATTTATTCAGCCATGGAATCGTTTTGCTTTTCAACTCAATATATCAAATATCCGTAACTTAACAAATAACTTTTTACCATTATGGTGACATTTTGACCTGAGTTAGAGCGTAGTGAACAATGAAAGCAGTACTGTGACTCAAAAACAAGTTAGTTTATTTGTTAAAAACAAAAGTTACATGCATGCGTATGCATATTCTCTATGTTACAAGATGCGTAGTAAGTATCTTTCCGGCCTGAACTTGTTCCCCTACTTCAAGCAGACTGAGGGAATCTGTTCGTTTTAACAATGTTCAAGAACGAATACCGTGCGGTTATTAAATTCCTGTGTAAAGAGGGCCTTACTCCTGCGCAAATTAAAGAGCGCTTGGATGGTGTATATGGGGTGTCCTCCACTAAAAAAGGGCAAAATTATTTAAGTTAGAGAGAAAGTCTGGATGACGACCGGCATCCTGGTCGCCCATGGGAAGCTGTCACTTCTGAAACAACTTGTCGAAGCTGAATTGCTGTTTGATCGGAGGCTGAAGACCAAAGAAATAGCTGCAAGGTTGGGGCTTTCAAAAACAAGTATTCTGAGGATCATTAAAGAACATTTGCGTATGCGCAAGATGAGTGCAAAATGGGTTCAAAAAATTCTTTCGGCTGTTCATTGATTTCCTAGGCCGCTGAGAAAGACTCCTGATTCCAAGAAACCTCCCACAAACAAACCCTAGAGCCCAGACTTGGCCCCTAGCGACTTCTACTTTTTCTCAATATTAAAATCTGACCTTCGTGGGAGGAGATTTAATACCGACGAAGATGTCCATGCAGAGGTGGAAAAACAACTTTCTAACAAGGAAGAAATTTTTTTTTTTATGGTATTGAAATGTTGCATAAGCGTTGTATTAAGTGAGTAGAAATCAATGTATTGGAAAACAATAATACCAGTGTATTTTTCTTTCACCTTTCCTTCTTCCTCAGGTTGGAAACTTATTGAGCTTACTACATACATATTATACCACAAGTTAAAACTAACAATTAATGCTACATTGCTACATTGAATAATAAATAGTTGACCGCAGAACTTTATGAAGGAATGAGATGGTCCGGGAGGCGGTCAAATTTATTGGTTCCAAATAACTATTTTTTACAATTTGTGATCCATTCTTTTGACCGCCTCCCTGACCATATTATTCCTTCATAATTAATGCTATAAATTATACACTAGCTGATCCGACAATGCTTCGCTATATTGAGTATATATACACATATATCGAATATATACATATACATATATATATTATCATTGCAAATAAATGTCCGATTTCGATGATTGTTTTCTAGGGAATTTAATTATCTTTCAAATGATTATGAGTATAATTAGCGAAAAATGCATACTTTTCGAGTTATGGACAAATAATATATTCTTTCCGTCATAACTTTTTCCTTCTTTTTTTCGGAGATGTATTTCATGTATAGCATAGTTAAAGGGCTTTAAGGAGAAGACTTTAGGCAACTCTCATTAAAATCTTCTACGGCGTTTTGGTGCTACAGTCTAGGGAAGAAGAGGCATTTCGGCTTTAGCCCAGTCACTATATCGATCTCGACCGATTTTAGTATTGCAAAAACATATACGGACAATAAAAATTATATTGGTAAAAATTGACGCAGCAGTTAGCGCTTACAAACGAAAAACGACCTGTTCTTTTATATAAGAGTATGATAACAATTAATATTACAAATTATAAAAGAGAACGATTAATACTATGAATTATAGAAGGAAACAATTTAATCTGTAGAAGAGAACAATTATTGCTATAAACTTTGATTTAATACTGATATAAAATTTGAACATAAATTAATTGAAAAAAAAAAAGTTGATTCCTCTAACACCAGGTGATGAAAACAGGACTAGATACCATGTTTCGGTAGTTACGCACTCAACCTAATTTGCTGGTAATTTTTACTAATTGTCTTGTTTTAATTTTTGTAAACATTGTAAACAAAATAAATAAATTAAATCTTACCACCGAGGTAAAATATCAAGTGGTGTCCAGAGGTAAAATAACAAGCTGTTTTAACTTCCTTATAATCGCTAAAATTTTCTGTTTTTAAATTTCAACGAAAATATCCATTTTCTTGGAAACCATTTTGATTAGTTTCGCCGTGATGTATTATTATTATTGATTAACACGTAAGTTCCTATCTCGCATAACTCAAAATCGGTTAGGCGTAGAAAGCTAAAATGTTGTCTTAGGGTTTACTGTAAAATCTATTTGAGCACATACCTTTTTGGTCACTACATGATCACCGGAAGTGGTACTTTACTTAAAGGTCATAATATATTTTCATCCAAAACATAATGCAAAACATCTCAAATCTGATTAATAAGACTTTTATATCAATATTAATAATATAATAGTAAATTTAACTATGGGTATTATAATGGGTATAAAGAAGATTCTTCCATAATAACAAAAAAAGATGAAAAAGATTTTGGTTGAAATTGATGAGCCGAAAGGGGTACTTTACTTGAAGATCATAATAAACCTACAACAAAAATTAAATTAAAATTTAATACAGAGATCTTAAGGTTCGGTGATAAAAGTTACAAACGCAATTTAATTTAACAATTTTATTACTTCTTTTTAAGTGTTAAAATTGTGTGTAAAATATTTGTATTTTTCCCATTTGTGAGCTGAGCAAGTCTGCAACAGGAGAATAAGACATAAGTTAAGCTTGTTCTCACGCTTAAAATGTCGAAACCATCGATATCTATAGATAAAGCTATGTATCTAGTGACATAGACAGTTCTAATGTTGTCACGGAATACCTACTGAATACCTACTGACTATGTTACCTACTGAAAGAAAACATCATAAAATAACTGAATAGAACTTGTGTATGTGTTAATAGATTGATTTCCCGACGCAGAGTGTCGTTTTTGAGGTACTGCTATCTTCGGAAACTAGTAATCAAATTCAGGATCACTTTTTGAGTCACCGATTTATACTTTAATAGGCGTACAAGGTTTACTGCGGGGTCTTTATCAGACATTTCAAAACTAATATGTAGGAATAAAAAAAATTGTATTACGATATTTTTCAGGCTTCCAAATAATATATCTTTTATTAATGTTCTGTATTTGTTAGATAGTTACACTCCGCTAAGATTATTTGTTGATGAAATCATCTTCGCCAAACGCTGTTGCAATTATTTCATATCAGTTCTATTGTTATAGAAGAATTATCACAAGTCATTTAGTAAATAAGGAACTCGGCCAAAATTCGCTCTGAGAAAAATGCATTTGAAAGACAAGGCCAATTGAATCGGACAAGATGAAAGAAAGTGCTCAGGAATGTAATTGGTTCTTGAAGACACAGAACGAAGCCCCCTTAACTCCGAAGACCACTGGATTACAGAAGAAGAAGAAGTAGGTATAGCAAAACGAAAACAAAGGAAGAAAGAAAGAACAGACGATTCGTCATTGGCTCCCCGGCTTCATTCATCAATACTCTCTTAACTGAAGAGAGGTTTTTTTTTTTAACCATCGCTACTCCAAACTGAGCAACCAAGTTACTAAAGCATCTGATTTGGAAAGCACACGACTTCCGTGTCCGCCAATTAAACTAAAAATCGTGGCTAAAAAAAAAAAAAGGCGGGAAGTAATAAAAAACAAAAAAAAAAGTTTCATGTAAAGTATCTTCCGGGTTGCCAAATTTAACCAAAATCTAGTATGTTCTCTATATTGAGATAAAAGTCTTATATAGAAAATTTGAGATTTTTTGCATTATATTTAAGGATAATTTTAAATGAAAGGTATTATGAACTTCAAGTAAAGTACCACTTCCGGTTTGCCAATTTTTACTTAAATCGAGTATGTTATTTATATTAACATATAAGTTTTATATACTAAATTTGAAAAGTTTTGCATTATATTTTAATATGTTTATTGGTGAAAATCTATTATGACAGCCAAGCAAAGTACCATTTCCGGGGATCAGGTAAGTTACCAAAAAAGGAGGTGCACAACTAGATGTTAAAAATATAAAATTTCAACCTTCTACGGTTAACCGTTTTTGAGTTATGCGAGATCCGAAGAAACGAACATATGCACAGATATCAAAACGAAACTGGTCAAAATGGATTCAGGGATGTCAAAAAGGATAATTCTGTTGAAATTTGAAAACCGAAAATTTTTGTGATTACAATACTTCCTTTACTGCGTTTAAAGAGATAAAAAATTCTTATGTTCATTGCAGGGGCCCATAAGCTGATTATAATACTGAATTTTAATTAAAAGTTAAAATGTAAATATTTTTTAGCAATATACTATTAAGCTCAAGTTCAATGATTGTCAACAAGTATAAAAAAAATAAAAAAAATCGCTGAATCTATTGTTTCTTTGGATTATGAATTCAATTCAAATCGATCCTAATGTGTAGCATTACTCAAATTTATTAGAACTTTACTTTTATATATATATATATATATATATATATATATATATATATATATATATATATATATATATATATGCACACATATACATATATATGTATATATGTATAAATATACATGTTATGTTGACCAGAGATAGGATATCTAACATGATTATTCGATTAAAAAATATCCAAACAGAGATACTGCACCATTCCAGAACACTTCAACATGTACTGTGAACGAATAATAATAATTCAAAATAAGTTAATTTAATTATTTCAAATAACGTTCAACATAGTGTAATTCCAAACATACCGCAGATTATCTCATAATATAATTAATTTACAATATTAATCAGATTTTATTAAATGAACTATTTTCAAATACATAGTTTTACACTGACCAATCATAGGATTTTTAACGCTTTTGGAAAGTAAACAAAAAAAAAATTGAAATAAAAGTTGAAAGTTTGTAATAAATATTTTCCACCCATATTTATTCAATTGCATATGATTTCCTCCATTAATATCGGGAAAAACATACATAAAATATGTAGAATTGTAGCATTTTTCATTTAAATCCTTATGACACCTCAAGTATTTACTAATTTAAATTTTTAATAACTCACTAATCAAGTTAAAAAAGATTTATAAAATAACAATTAGCATATCTTGAGTGATAAGAAAGCTTTGATTTCATGAATTTTTTCTATTTTATTATTCTACGATGAGATTTTTTTTAAAAGTTACAATAGCCATTTTCTGGAATGAGGCACATTGCAGCATGATAGAAAATGGTAAATTTCAATTAATACAAATGATTTAATAAAATGAAATGCGTCATTAAATTGGTGATTCTCTACACCAAGTAGCTAACTAAAAATCGCTGCAAAGTAATACAATATGGTTATATATGGATTTAGTTATTTATTTACCTGGATTGATATTATTGTTTTTTTTAAGTATAATAATTCCAAGAGACTTTCTATTTTCTTTTATCTTCATAAATAACCAAGAGATATGGAGAGTTCGAAACTTCTATTCATCCACTATTTTGAAACGAAATGGCCAATGATAATTTCGAGTTTTGAGGATCATTCTGGAGCGGCATGTTTCTTTGGTGCCAAATCTCAAAAAAATCTATGTAGATTACAATTTTTTTCCTTGTTCCATTTATTCAAAATAATTAACCAAAACTAAATTCGATTGTTTTACTTATGAATAAAACATTATCGCTCATAAAACATCAGACCTAACTATCCCTTTGGTCAGGGTTGAAACCAGCGGGAATCCATAACACAGTAATATTTTCTACAGTGTCAAGTAAGGCAGGCTATTTTAGTCCTGCAGGACTAAGGAATAATCCTTTAAAAGGACTGAATCCTCGCGTAAGATTGATGGAGACTAACTGGTGTCATCACAAGTGGCCGCATCACCTCACTTAATTCAATGGGCCAGGTCGGCTATGAACTATTGGGTATTTTCTAAAGTTTATGAAAGTGAAAATATTATGAAATAGTGCATTTTGTGCAAATGCATTATACCATTATTCATATAGCCTGATTTCCCGAGTTCAACCATGTACAATGACAATTTTAGTATTTTAATTTTAAGTATTATTATAACCGGAATGTCTAAAATAAAAACAAAAAATAATTAAAAAATAAATAAATAAATGGTAATTTCCATTTTCTACTAGAATATCTATTTTTATACAAAAAAAAACCTGAGTGCCGAGGTGGCAACTGAAGAAGAATTATCAGTAGTAAAATGTAAAGGTTATTTACTTGTTTGACTAGTTACGACAAAAAATAATATTGGCATAACTACAGTTCTTTTTTATAAAATTTGTAAATGTTAATTTAGAATAGAGTAGAAAGAGAACTTTTTTTAGAGCAAAATGTCTCCTAAGAATTACACTAAACAGAAGCGAATAATGCTTGGCAAATATTGAGCAACTTTGTGTACTGTTAAGCATTATATAAAGAAAAAATATACGTAAATAAATAATAATTATAATAAAACAAAACAAATAACACCTACTAATAAATAAAAAATATTAATTTTAATAAATTTGACTTATTCATTGTACCAGTTCTACAACTGTGTTTAAAAAATCTAAGAACTGCCAATTACTCTATGGTGCAGAGACAAAAATAATAATAAATTAAATAAAGTAATATTCTTATGAAATTAAATTAATGCATAACAGCTTATGGCATTTTAAAAAGTGAAAATAAAAAAGTCTTACTTTTGTTTGAATCTATGAAACAGAAGTTAATATTACGTTATTATTTTTTCTTAAGGACCAGACAAAATTGGTTCACATCTCGAAATAATAGCGCTGACATAAACTAAACACTATTCAACAGCTGGTACAATCCGTTTACAAAGGCATTAACAAGTTATTAGACTGCTTACATCCGAGCACCTGCTGGTACAGAGCATAAATTTCACTGACCGGACTCGAATATAATAAAGCTACGCCATGTGGCCGAACAATGGAACAGAGCTTAACCTGGAGGGAGTAATGTGGGATGTGCCGTAGTACGAAAATAGGGAAATTCGAAAAATTAAAAAAAAAAAAAAACAACAGGCCAAGGCATTGTCGATAATTTTTAAAAGAGGAGTTCAAGAGAGTTTCTTAAAATTGGAAATTCTGTTGTTTTACCCCTAGCGTTTATTTCACCTTTTATACTTTTCCATTACGCAGGGATCCGACAAAAAAGGAGTTGGATAAGAGATCTCCATAGGAAAATCAAAGTATTATCCTTTTCAAGCAAGTACACAGGTAAATCAGGTAACTACTGCCCATTCTGCCTAAAATGCCTTAATTGTCTTAAAACGGAATTCGCTGATCGACACTGTTCTGTGATAGGAGCGAAATAAGATTTATATATTTTAAAAAGTTGATAATCTGCAAAATTAATCGTAAATGCATAAATTGTGGCTATTATATTTCAGGCAAAATCCATTCGCATAAGTTGTTTAAAACATAGTCAAAATTAATGTTTACGGCATACAATTAATAAGGTTTCATATCAGGTAATCACTGTACATATTGTTAGCATAATTAAATGTAAACAAAAAAATGTGTTATTGAAATGCGCAACCAGGTATCAAATCCCTACTTTTCAAAAAGAGACAAAAAGTTTTTTAAAAAATCCATCATATTGAAGTGATTTATTTTTCAAACACACAGTATATATCTACAAGCAAGTAATATACTATCGAGTAGAAAAAAAATACAAATTTATTATTGCGCATAAAATTTACGCTAAAATAGAATAATAAAATAACTCTAAATAAAACCATGGACTTACGTGGTTTTACAATTTTTGCCGACGATATTTTATACTATCAATTTCGTAAATTTTAACTATATACTATAACTATTATACTATATACTATAACTATAATTTAACTATATAACTATATCCATACTGTATTTGTTGTCAAACAATTTCTATTATTTCTAAGCATTACAATACAATATATCCTAAAAATTGTGCAGTCCATCGTTCCACCTAATAAGTTTTTCACACTCAAGTTCTGTTGGAGTGATTGGATTTTGACGCGGTGTGATAGAATTCCAGTTGATAGGCATCATTCCAAAAAGCCCAACAGGATTTCAATCTCTACGGTTCTACCCACCTTCCATTTCGAACCACTTTAGATTGAATTTATGCCAATGTCTTTATGCGAATATCATATTCAGACATCTTATCTATCCTGATCATATTAGCTAGAAGTTCGATGTTTATACATAGTCAGTAAATCATCTAAGCCGATTAATCGATATTTGCGATTCAAAGTCTATTCGGACAGCTTAGAGTCGAGTTGAACCGTGACATTTCCAAATATCGAACAGCGAGTCGATTCCAAATTCCAATTAAGTTAATGGACGTGGCTACCTACAAAGGGCCCCGAAGCCACAACATGGGCTTCAACATCGCCCTTCTAGGGGTCGATTTCAATCTCCCACTCCTCAACCCTCCAAGTCTTTGTCTAAGGAACAAGTAATTCTGATGATAGCGCAATAATATTAAATTTTGACAACAATAAATCGCGATAGTTTACTTTGCAGACAGAATATTGAAAACAATAATGAAATTTTATTGACAGATTGCTATAGCTATTAATAGTGACGCTGGATGAAGCAGTCAGTAATAAAACGAATAGAAAAAAAAATTTCGACATTTATTATCTTAATCTACTGAACGATATCGACCATTTCTTTCGTGGACTCTTCATATGTTATTCTGTTATCAGCTGGCAAATGATCAAGTTCTTTATGTATTTGTATTGCTTCTTTTTAATTCTTCTCTTTTATTATATCTAATCTGTTATACCTCTTCATGTTTCTATTTTGATCTCTTTCTTTTTATTCGATACCAACTTTCTGTTTGACTCTCCTTTACGTCCTTAACACCCCTTACGTTTCCTTATCTCTTATCATTACATGCAACATTGCTTACAATTTCACATTTTATATTCTTTCATGTTGTATAACTTCTATATTTGTATGTATACGATTTAATATCTTTTTCATATTTCCCACATAACTGTACTAAATTTATTCTTCATAACATTACAAATCGTACAATAGTAAATAATGCTGTAAGCACTTGTAATAATAAAGGGTAAGGAAACGAAAAGGCGATTAATTATGTACATAAAACAAAACAGAAAGTTAGTAACGAATAAAATGAAATACGATAATAGGAAGGAAAGGTATAGCAGATTAGAGACAGCAAAAGAGAGAAAAAAAGTGTCTTCCAAGTAAGGTCAGTATAGCTTCCTCACTATTACTGTAGGTTACACAAGGAAAAACAAATTTATGGGTTTAATTGTTTCTTATTATTATTATCTCTGTGCTACAACTCGGTGACGAGGCCTCCTCCACCAGCTTCCTCCAGTTATCTCTGCTCAGTGCAGCCGTCATCCAGCCCCTGACTCCCAGGATATTGCATCTCCCGCCACACCATCTAAACCTCTCAGTCTTCCCCTTCTTCTAGTGCCATGTAGAGGTTCAGTCAAAATTATCTTAGGGATTCCCTCGTCCTCCATCCTAGCCACGGTGCCAGCCCATCGCAATCTTCTAAGCTTCATTGTCAGAACAACATTTTCATTAAAAATTGATTTCGTTGTTCATCCGCCTTCTCCAGTCTCCATCGAAATAGACTCCTCCAAAAATTCTTCGAAGGATTTTCTTCTCAAAGATTAGGAGATTCTGCCCAATTCTTTTACTCGTTGTCCATGTTTCTGAACCATACAACATGACTGGACGGATTGATGTCTTGTACTGATGGAGACTTCTGTCTGGTACTTGGAGGAGAATTCTCAAGATTAATGGTATCCATTGTCACTTCATCATCAGGTGACTAAAAGTTAGATTCCTAGATACTGACTGACAGGTCATCTCTTGTATCTGATCCACAGGGGACAAAGTTGAGAAGCTCCTTAAAGTGACTCTTCCATTGCAATAGGACGTCATCCTTGCAGGCAACAATGCTCCCATCTTTGTCTCTGCAAGTTTCTGGCACAATTGTTTGGGGTCTTCTACTTCTATTGAAGCGCCTTTTTCGAAAGCAGATAATTGTTTATGTAAATATATTTCAGACACATATAAATTATACACAAAAAAAATAATAGTTCAAAATGTACTCGTACATGCACGATCAAACATCCCATTCAAAAAGCGGAACCAGAACCCTCGATTACCTATTTTTTTTTTTCAATTCCTTCGGTATTAGGAATCAAAAGTTTCGCTATCATTGCTAATAATGGTTCTTTTTGGATGATTTTTTTTTAAGAGAATTTAATTGGCTTTTAAATAATTATGTTTATGATAGATAAATAATATAAACTTTTTGAGTTATGAGTGAATGAATTTTTGTTTTCATGGTAATATTTTTTTCCGATTTTTCTCGAAGATAAGTGTTTTAAGTAAAAGATTTTAAGAAAATTTCATCAAATTCGTCATAGGCGTTTTGGAGCAAAAGGTTTATATACTCTCAATTCCTATATCAAAACTTCTACAATAACAGGCATTCTAAATGCTCATTCGCGATGATAAGTCCGATATTAAATTCGGAATTATTGTCCTTAAAAATCTATTTTCTCCAATTTTGAGCGAAATCCGACGAGCCGTTTTCGTAATATAGATGTGTCAAGGAAAATATTTTTGCGCATGCATAAGCCAAAGTAGGAAATGAAATTAGATAAAATTTATAGGCAACAGCCCGCACGATCCCTGAAAATTTAATTAAAATTGGATTAACGGAAGTAGGTGTCATATCCCTCAAATGGATTCGACTACAGACAGACACGAAACCAACTTAGTTCCTAAACGTCTAAAACCTAAAACGGGAGTGAAAAATTTCGATTCTGAGGACAAATTTTTTTTTCAATTCTTACATGACCACAAGATGTCCCTTCCTTCGATAGTGAGGAAGCAAAAGGATAAATTAAGGAACATGCTTGATTTGATGTCAGTTTACAGAAGACGTAAGGAATTTCCAACTTTTTTTTTTCCATAAAATCTTTTTATATTTCTTCTTTTCTTTTCGATGGTTCTCGTATCTTATATTGTTAGCCCTGATGAAGGTCTACAGCTTAGACCGAAATATCGGGTAACATTAAATGGTACGTTTCATTACTTTATTTCTGACCGCACACCCAATCTTTTGATGATTTCTACCCTTTTTAATTATATTAATTTATTACAGTTAAAATAAAAAAAAAATAAACTAGCCTGCAACAACTAACTTCTGTTATATTGGAATTCATCCCAACCTTAACACCAAAGCCCAGCCAAAAATAGTGGGTAACACATTGAACGGTGAACACTAAAATAATAACGCCTATGTTCCTTTAAATAAACCTATGTTCCGCCAACCGCATTCTTTTCACCGCAATAAGAACAGGCTAAAATTATAACGAGCAACAAAACCTCTTCCTCTTCCAGGACTGAGGAATCGGCAACAATATGTTGGGAGAGAGATATTGTTTGTGTGGCAAATTAATAAACAATGGGCAGCTTTCACGAGCCCGCCGTTCGCCATTCAGTTCTGAATAATTGCTGAGTCGGCTCCTTTGAGCAGCAGCTAATGCTCTCTTATTAGCTATGCCAAAGGTAGGCCGTGGATTAGCAGCGGAGTTAGCCTACCTCACCAACTAACCCCGGGATTAGTAGCCTATTTCAGGGCAAAAAGTTAACCTCTATGGTTTTATCTCTACCGTCAAACCTCGTTTGAAAAACGTGTGATGATAATAATTCCGTTTCTGTCTCCATCAAAAAATGATTGAATTTAAACTGATTGTTATTTGGTACAGAATTTCATATAAGAATAATTTTTTTGAACATTAGGTAAATTTTTATTTCCTCAAAAACCTAAAATAGAAGAAGAAAAAGTTGACGCTTGTACTACACGCCACTCAGCCCTGTTGATGGCCTAAAACGTAGGCCGTAACGTTGACACACATTATAATAAGTTTTTCTTATTTGTGTTTATTTATTGGCCACACCCCCAACCAAGATTCTCCTACCTAATGTAGAAGAAGTGTGGTGCCAATTTTTTTCAGTCATTTTATTTTCCGAATTCTGATTTCTAAATCAGATTTCCAGATCCTCAGATTCCAGGAAAATATTACTAAAAATGTTGATCTACCGTTTCTTATTATGAGGATCTCTCTTTCTTCAAAACTAGTAAATAGTCTTGGATGAAACCTAAAGCGGTTAATAGCAGTGATATTTTGTTATCATGGGGAAAATGCCCCAACAACTCTCTCCTCATAACACGCCGGCACCATAGGGTCAAGCATGAGTTAATAAGGCTCCTCAGAGAAAAGGACTTCGCCTGCTTTGACGAGGTCTATTGTATTGATACGGACGGATC
Organism: Rhaphigaster nebulosa; assembly: GCA_948150685.1. NCBI lineage: Eukaryota > Metazoa > Arthropoda > Insecta > Hemiptera > Pentatomidae > Rhaphigaster > Rhaphigaster nebulosa. The sequence continues at coordinate 19,822,911 of OX411311.1, forward strand.
CGCGAGGTATGCTGATATTGTCGCATTCCCTAGGACCGGAAAGACAGCATTGGTCCTGGATCCGACCGTAAGATTTGAGGTAAATGATCCTGACCAGGCAGGTGGAGTGGAAAGGGAAAAAAAAGACATATATGATAAATGTATCCCTTTCCTAAAAGAAAAATTCCGCGAGACCTTCGGAGAGAGAGAGTTCACCGTGAGAGGCCTCTGGTTTGGGTCTCGTGGAACAATACCGAATAGAACGGAGAGCTTTTTGGAAGACCTAGGTGCTAATGCTGGGGATATTGCGGTGTTGGCCGAAAACATTATTCTGGACTCCCTGGGGATTATCCACCATCACCTGCATGGTAGGTAGATGGGTCTATTTATCATTTGGGATTGTCTGTATATGTATATATATTTATTTATTTATTTATTTATTTATTTATTCTCCTGTACTGTTAATCTATATGTGTGTGCGTTGGGACATTGATGGTTGAATAGTTTCATAAATTTTCAAATTGTCTAGAGTTTATATACTGGATTAAGAAGGGGTTGGTTGTGAACTGGAAGGGAGAATTATGGAGAGGTGAGAAGGTAGTTGGATGGATGAAAATAAATAAGGGATAGTCAAAAATAAAAATAAAATGGTGTGTAATCAAATACAGACGAAAAGTCTATGAAATATGTGTATGAATGGAAGAAAAAAAAAGAAGAAATAAATGTAAAATTGTGTATATATAAATATTTTATCCACTATGGATTGATTAGTATGCTGTGTATTATAGCAACCCAATGTAATTGGGCAGCATTGATTTTTAATAAATCATTTCTCTCCTTAATTTATTTATTTATATTATATGTTTTTTATTGTGTTTTTTTTCCTACGCCAAATTATATAAGCAATTATGTCAATTTCCCGTTGTACATGGCTTAAGCGGTGACATGTCAACATATGATGCCTATTCATATCACCCATGCTGCACAGAGGACATTGCATGGGGAGTCTGCTATTCCTGATGGAGGTGTTTTAGGAGTAAACGTGTGTCACATATCATTAGGTGGAATCAAGCCACTTCCTTAGCTCTGCAAAGACTGCTGGAGATTCTGCCAGCTTTATTCAGAAGCTTCTCCAAAATTTTCCATTACGCTTGGACTTTCTGGGCATTTGTTCCGTTCTTATTGTGAGTGTATAATAAATCTCGCTGTACTGTACTCCAGTGGCCTTCTAGACTGATTTTCTGCACTACGGAGCTTTGCTCGCTGGTCAGCTTGTCCATTACAATATATACCAATATAAACCATGTATACCATTTAGGCCGTTTGTTGTGTTATTTTTATTTATCTCTTGGTAACGAAAATTTGGCAATCCGCGCCCCTTAGAAGGGTGTCCGTTGAAAAGTGGTCTAAATTCCTAAACTTCCAGAGAGGTGTCCATTAGGAGCGGTTTTACTGAAATTAGCAGACCAAGTCCATTCAAACTATTAAGCTGATACGGTGGTTGGAAAGCTATTAAATATAGAACACCGATAACTGACGCAATCCACAAATAAATTATTTCTGTAATTAAAGAAAAGCATGGGAGAAAAGGTAGTACATTTAGCATGTGGCCAGCTAATAAGATAAAAGTTGTAGGTAGCCCTGTTGCTATCTGCTTAATGATTGGATATGCAAGAGGCAGGTACGATTGTCTTATAACTAGGGTGGCACTGCCTAAATGGTTGCACTGCGTCTAACAGTGAACTACAGAATTAGGTCGAAAATAGCCCTTGTGGATGCTTGCCTATTCTATTCATAAGTAATCATTATCTAGATCATTTTTTATCAATACCCCTTTTCCTTTGAAAAGTTCCAAACTACTACTTTTTTTAGAGAGATAAAATGTTGTTTATCGTCAAGGAATGCAATCTTGCACACTTGAGGGTAATAGTTAAGTAGTATTGCATGTGGTATCTGAGTTCCGTTTCTTTCTCCCAAGATGGGGGTAGCTTGTTGCCCCAATCTAAGAACAAAGACCAACGATTAAATCGCGGATTAACAAAAGAAAATCGATGTGTTTTGTGGGTTACTTCACTTTTCGTGAAACGGTCATAAGAAACGGTCATCAAACACACACCACTCGAGAATTCTACACCAACCTTTCCAGCAAAATGACAATTTGGGCATATGGTCTAACAGGATTATCTCTGTTAATACTTAGCGTATGACTCTGCACATTAGTTAATTTTATAGCTTATTCAATTAGCTATAACATGTACTGTCAAGATTTTTTTGATAAATGGATTTGTTTTGGAGAAAAATGAAATTTTTTTTTATAGAATCTGATTCATTGCGTTTTTCTGTGATGAGCGCCGCACTAAAGCGCCGTATCGATATTTTTACTGATATAACATCGCTTTACAATCTTGATTACCTATAAGAATCTTTCATAAAATATACTCCATTCCATTAAAAATTGTAGAGTTATGTGCGCTGGAGAAATGCAGGAAAAAGTCAGAGGATTGAATGTGAGCTCAAAGTAAACTTCAGGCGATCCAGTTTCATCCCTAAATTCCAAAAAATGAGGATTTTAAGGGGTGTGTCAATTGGATCATGAACATCCTGTGTATGTGAAAAAGTACATTGTTAAAAATTATTTATAATAAAAAGAAGACTAGATGGAGAATTCCTAGGAGGCTGTTTAAAAAAGCTTACGATACTCCAACAGGAGGATTATAGACATAAAAATCAGTCGGTTCGTACCTCGAAGTTATTTATATATATAAGGGTTTATTAATGTCCCTCCCCAGCCAAAAAAAAAAAAAGAAAAATACTTGTACAATCATAAGAGATCCTGGAGAAGAGAGATATCGCCCCTGGCAGTGACAGTAGTCAAACAGTAGTTCCGCCAGCGGAGTTGATATTGTTGTGCAAACAGAGACCTCACCGCCTCACGCTGAGCACTAATCTCCAAGGCTATCTACATCTCAATGGGGGTCACTCCAATCAGTCTAAGCGGATTGGAGTCTGTATCCCTTTGTCGCTCGAAATATTTGTCGGCGGCACAATAGGATCAGCTGGGACCCTCCGAGCAGTGGCAATCAACGGGTTGCGGCTGAGGAGCTGCGGGGTGTCAGGAGAGATTGAACCACTGCCGTGTGGGAGTGTTGGCCTCGAGACAGGGTGTGGTGCCTACTAATGAAGAAATAGTAGTCATTAGTCACATCATCCAAATTACAAGTTAACAATAATCGAAAAACAAAGATTAACAAAACTATTGTGTTTCGGAATACTGATTGATTAATAAAATTAAACATTATTAACAATAATCACTTATTAAATTGAAAATTCGGCAAGTAAGCCCTGTCAGACTAGTTCAATGAGGATAAGATATTTAACTAGCTGATATTTAATTGTGCATTGATATACCGAGTTTAATCAAAATCATTAGATTAGGGATTGATAAATTATTTGCCACTTCTATAATTTTGTTTTATTGAAAACTAGTTTCAAATGTTATACATTCATCTTCAGTTCTAAGAACACACAAAAATTCAAAAACAAGCAATTCAAAATACAGTTTGGTATTATTATACATATTAAATTAAATGTAGTATATTAGTATTATAAAACATTTATAAATTATGGATTTAATTAAGACAAGAAATCAAATACATGTTGGTACACACTAAGGTTTAGGAAGATTATATCAAACAGAAAAGTTTGTATTGGTGTGTTCTCGCACTGAACTTGCAATGGAAGAAAGGTGGGGTGTTTATAGGTAAACGGTTCAGGGGTCGGGATTTTTCCAGTAATTCCGGTGAGTAATTGTTCTTTCTGTTATAGATGGGAATAAATATAACTTTATTTTGATTAGCTTATTTTTGAATTTTTGTGTGTTCTTAGAACTGAAGATGAATGTATAACATTCGCAACTAGTTTTCAATAAAAACAAAATTATAGAAGTGGCAAATAAAATTGATACATTAATCTCTAATTAAATTGATCCTTCTATACCATCATGCAGATGTCATCATTAGAGCCTTTTTCGAGAAAATTGTAAATATGTCTAAAACCGATGATGTAAAGTGGTACTTCCGGTAAGTCGATTTTGGCGAAAAAGTTGCCGTAACATCCCAGGCTTATAAAAATCTTAAACAAGCATTTTCACTTTGCAGGGGGCAAAACTGCTGGATGAGATACCACTTCTCAACCATATGGTTTTATTAACAGAGCTTAATTACGATACTTAAACGCGAAAAAATTTGGCCATAACAATGAAAAATTAAAATCAGCAAAATTGGGCTTGCAACAATTTAGCTCTACTGTAACGAAATATGTTGGTATTTATATTTCATTTAATAATTTGTATTAATTCAAGTTAACCGATTCGTCTAAGATATTAGTCTAAGATATCAATGTTTTTAAAATGGAAAAAAAAAACATGTGTTTACCAAAATAATATGACCTAAATGAGCTTTTTGGAATTTGTAAACGAAATATTGAGTTCGTAGTTTTTAATATTTTTTTTTTTTGTAGATTACAAAAAGATCAAATAGGAAAAATGAAATTCTTTTTGCTCGTGTGTCCGATTGTCCGTATTTAAATATGAATGCTCTTATTAATATATATTTTTTTAAAAATTAATAATAAAATAGCTTAATAAAATATCAAAAATTAAATTTAAAAAAGTATTGATCACTTAATGGATTAATAATTTTTATTTTAATTTTAATTAAGTATCAAGATTTTAATTAAGTTATACTGACCAATAATATATTTATTACCATGTGATTCACTGATTTTTAATATTTGTTGTTGAGGGGTGCAAATAAATAATTCAATTAATAACAAAAACAAAATCTTGTCAATTTATGTGCCCGAGATATTTATTTTTCAAATAAAAGGACCAGTTAAGAAAGGTTTTAAAAATATTTAAAAGTTCTTTGAACCAACTCTACACCTGAGTTAACATTCACAGCAAAGGTCTTAGATTTCTCGCACCGGTTATTCACAAAGGAAAAAGAAACACCCACTGCAAACACATAAAAGAAAAAAAACCCGTTAAAATATTATTTATTAAAACTTAGAACAGCACGACCGAATTGGACCAATAAAATTTATGAATTGTTTATTTTTATAAACAAATTAAGATTAATTATTAATTCCTAATTAAAATGAATATATAGTGTAATATACACTGTTAGTTTTGACCTAACTCTAGAAGAAAAATATTAATTGATACCATACCACAAATAACCTCTTAATTATTCAGAAGACAGTTGTCCATTACCTGAAACAAGAAATATTTATAAACAATATTACGCATTGATAATGATAACAAACATCATTGTTATTAAATTCCTTAATATTATGCATCACTAATAATAATAAAAAAAATTATATCATTATAAATAATTCAATGTTATTACTGTTACTCTGAATATTAATAAATTAATTGGTTTTTACTTTTAGAGAAGAACCCTATGCAGATTGAATCTATAGAGATAGACTGATAATAGAAGGTAATAGCGTAATTAGAAAATTACAACGCTATTATCATCAACATACATTACAATTGTTTTAATAATTAAACATTAATATTTCGCTGCAATAAAAGCTTCATTATAGAAAACATAGGCTAAAAATACACGTACTAATATATTATAAGCTAGAAATAATATTATTAGTAGAGCTAAAATTTATAATTATCAAAAGCTATAAATAAAATCTGTAAACATCATCATGCTTATATAAAAAAAAAGACTATTTGTATTAAGTTTCGTTTTAAAAGTAAATTGAAAAATACAAAATTTAAAACATTAATAACAAACACAGGGCTGAAAGGCGTCCTACTAAAATAATATAGGCTAAATATTATTTACTAAAAAACATTATCAAAAACCATAAAAATTATAACGATTAATAATTAAATAAATGCAAAGCCAAAATGAACTAAAAACTATTTTATCATTATGTTACATTAAAATGCTTAATAAGGTACTTTTTCTGATTGCCAAATCATTCCATACTCAAACATAAAAACATAAATATGTATGCATATACCTGAAAAAAAAATAAAAAAAATACGAAATCAATAAGTTATTTTATTCCGTAATACTATCTTCCCTTCAACAGTTCTTTAATATGCAGCATCTATTGCCGTATTAGAAACAAGTTCTATTTACCATTTTCCTTACATTTAAAATTACGTAAGCTCGTAAGCTAGCAGATAGTGAATAAAAATTAAGAAATAAGTTGCTTAAGAAGTTATATCATTAAACGTTTTTAATAAAAGTTCTGTTAATAGAAGTTCCTACTAGAACATTTTAAATATAAGTTCTAAAATATGAGTTTTCACGTACTTATGGGACAAAGCTTGAGAGAAACGATAGATGGGTGGGGTAAAACCTCGGGAGACAACAGTATTATTGAAAATTTAAAAAAATCTATTAACAAAAAACATAGATATTAATAAAATTCGAATTAAAAGAACTAATAGGAAAACAATTTACATATTTATTTATTTTATTAAACATTTATTTTTAATTTCAAAAGAAATTTTTTTTTAATTTTAATTAAATTGCCTACAGAATTTTCATTTAAAGATATGCATCTTACGATAAGATAACCTAGCAATGCACAATTACATTAGTATTTTTCACATTTAATTGGGAAGTTTTATGATGAGGACTTTTATTATAATCTCACTAAGAAGTTCTAACGAGAGCTTTTATAATATAAAATCTGACCTAAATGTTCTCTTAAGAATTTATAATAAAAGTTTTAACATGAAAGTTCTTTCTTGAACTGATTCAAAAATGTTCCTAAGAAAAAGTTTAAGTTAGAATAAGAATTTTTTTAAATAAAACTGTACCGTTATTTTGGAGCTCTGCTTTATACAGGAATTTCTTCACTAACTGCTATCTAACGAGCTTATGTAATTTTCAATATAAGTAAAATGGTAAATAGAGCACGTTTCTAGTACGGAAATAGATACTACAGATCAAAGAACTATAGAATAAAATAAAATAAGTTATTGATTTCATTTTTTTTTTTTTAAGGAATAAGTGTACATTTTTATGTTTGAGTATGGAATGATTTGGTAATCAGAAATAGTACGATCCTGAATAAAATTTATAGAGAATTGATTGGGTTTGATTTGATTCATCAGTATCCTTATTTTAATGTAACATAATGATATAATAGTTTTTAGCATATTTTTGAGCTTTGTATTTATTTAATTAATAATCATTGGTTTGAAATTAAAAGTGATCAATTGCAATTTTGGCAAAGATGCCGTTTGCTGCTTTCTACGTCTGTCTGAATCAAATTTACGGTTCAGTGTTGATGAGATTGTGAAATTATCAATAACTATGAGTTAATTATTATAAAAGTACAACAAAATAGTGTTTTAAACAACTGTAGTACTACGATTCTGTGCACTATATAATTACTACTACTATACTTTTTGAATTGCCACGCTGAAAATGCATTTTAAATGCTTCCATATAGTTTCTATGAGAATGCCATTTAGTTTCCATGGAAATATTAATTTTACATTAAATAATATAGAAGTGGAAATTATTTACAACAGTAATTAAAATTTATGGACATTTCTTCATTCTTTATTACCTTTTATGACATAATAAGTGAAGTGAATAAAGCTAAGCAAGAAATCATTTCTCGGAAAACTGAGCAGGTGCTCTGGTTCAATGTGAATAAATAGGAGATAATGACAATAAAATATTTATAAAACTATTATTATTTATATAAAACCGATTTTTTTTAAAACTAATTTTCATTATTGTTATTTTAATTATTATTTTACTAAGTGTATGAAGCGCGTGCTCCACAAATATGGATTGAATATTGATTGGGAGTACCTGCTCACCTTTCCAAGTGAATAAAACGTGGTAATCCATATTAAATTGAATATATATGCTACGTGAGCAGGTACTCAGTAAAATGTTGGGTTTACGAAAAAGTAGATAGGTATTTTACGGAGAAAACGATACCGACAAAATGTTGGAATTAATGGACATCATCTAGGAGATATTATTTTTAAAACGTAGTACAGTGAAATGGGAAAAAAAACGTCTATATATAAAAAACACAAAGTTTTTTTCAATACTTAATTCCGTTAACTTTTTTATAATCTTAAAAAATCAATCAATCTTGAGCTCACAACCAAGTAGAACTAGGATATACCCTGACAAGAATACCAATGTAATATGCCTTAGCTCACCTTTTCCTCATGTTCTCTGATTGCTTGATAAGTCAAAATCTTCCGATGGAAATAAATTGTAACGAAACGTTATTTCATATCGACATTCGAAAAAAAAAAATTCATTATAACAATACGTAGCAAGTAGAATAATAATAATAAAAAGGCTTAGCGAACCCGGAGGTTCGATGCCGATACCACTAATCGCTGTCTACAAATCTCGGTCCACCGACTACCTTCCAAACCCAAATTCATTAGATCACTCTTAATACTATCCTCCCACCTACGTTTCGGTCTACCCCTCGGACGTTTACCAGTCAGCTCAGCGTTTATTAACTTTTTAGGAATTCGTTCGTTACTGAGCCCAACAACTTTGCAAGCCCATTTCAACCGTCGCGATGATATCACTTCGATTATATTAACAGGGTGCATGCTCCGCAATTCCGCGTTGTGTAATCTCCTAAACTCTCCAGTTGACTCATCCTTTTTCGGACCAAATATTTTACGCAGTACCTTATTCTCGAATACCTTAAGGCGTTGTTCGTCCTTCAAGGTTAGCGGCCACGTTTCACACCCATACAGAACTGTAGGCAAGATAATAGTTTTGTATATTCTAAGTTTTAAGTTTCTGGACAAAATGCGCGACCTAAGTAATGTTGACACCGAAAAATAACAAGCATTTCCCGCCTTTAACCGCGCCTTTATTTCCTCTTGAATTTCGTTTTTTCTAGTAATCACAGACCCCAAATACTTAAATTTCTCAACGTGTTCAAACCTATTTTCTCCTATATCTATATCCTCAAAATCGCCTCTGTTTCTATTGCTAACCATATATTTCGTCTTATCCGTATTTATTTTGAGGCCAACCTCTTTCCCAGCTGTCATCAACGTTGCTGTATTCAGTTTTATAGTTTCCGCGTCCTCACTCAATAATACCAAATCATCCGCAAACCCCAGCACGGATATTCTACCACCCAGATCTAAACCCCTTTCGGTAAGCATTACCTTTCTAATGACATACTCTAATGCTAAATTAAATAGGACAGGTGAAAGGGAATCGCCTTGTTTTAACCCCGAGCGAACTTCAAATTTCTCCGAAAAATAATTACCTATTCTAACTTTATTGAATGTTTCGGTCATGCACATCCCTACTACCAAGTAGAATAAAAATCAAAATTATATTCTAAGAAAAAACTCGTATACTGATTATAAATTTTTCAAAATATAAAATAAAAAATAATGAAAATGAAAAAAGAAGAAAAAATAATAATAAATAATAGAATTGATATATAAATTAAAGTATAAGAAAAATGTATAATAAACATACAATGTTAGTTAATTATTGTTATGAATGAACTAGATTAGTCAGTAAGCTGTGTATTGTAGCAAAACCAATTAAATACTTCTATTTATTTTTTTTTCGATAAATTTCATTCTATTTGATGTTTGTCCTAAAATAAAACAAGACTTCTCTTAAAGTATACAAATATTTACTTAAATAAAATATCTAAAATAAAATAATCCGATAATAAAAAATTTGAAATGGTAAAAAATAAATTTCACCAACAACTTCAGTATTCTGACTAATATTAATGGTGGTTTTTCAGGAAATGAAAAAATAAAAGATGACAAAAGTTTTAAATAATAATCGTGTAATGAATAAAAGTAAACACAATCATATTAAATCAGTAGCGATGCAATTTAGTATCTCAAAAAAACATTATCGACTCTAAAGGGTGCAGAAGCTAACATACATCAAGCTCAAGCCCATCCATAGAGAGAGTAGCCTGGATATCCAGCCTGGCTGTAACCTGAGGCAGAATCTTCTTTATTCAAAGAACGGCTAGCTTTGGAAGATGAAGCAGCTTTGGAGTTTTGGTCGTAACCAGATTCAGCGTAGGAACCACCACCATAAACACCGTAAGTGGGGTAACCTCCAGCAAGCTTGGAGTATCCCTTGTTGGAGGATTCTTGAGATTGTGAGTTCTCTTGGGATTCAGCAGCGTCAAGCTTGGATTTGGTTGAGTAACCCGAGCCGGAAACTACAGCTGGAGCCCAATATCCTGGTGCGACAACTCCGGAATTGTATGCGGTGGTAGAATCTTCCTTGTTCAGAGAACGGCTTGCCTTGGAAGAAGAAGCAGATTTGGAGCTCTTGTCGTAGCCAGATTCACCGTAGGCACCTACACCATAAACACCATAGCCTGGGTAGCCACCTGCTACCTTGGAGTATCCCTTGTTGGAGGATTCTTGAGATTGTGAGTTCTCTTGGGATTCAGCAGCGTTAAGCTTGGATTTGGTTGAGTAACCTGAGCCAGAAACTACAGCTGGAGCCCAATATCCTGGTGCGACAACTCCGGAATTGTATGCGGTGGTAGAATCTTCCTTGTTCAGGGAACGGCTTGCCTTGGAAGAAGAAGCAGATTTGGAGCTCTTGTCGTAGCCAGATTCACCATAGGCACCTACACCATAAACACCATAGCCTGGGTAGCCACCTGCTACCTTGGAGTATCCCTTGTTGGAGGATTCTTGAGATTGTGAGTTCTCTTGGGATTCAGCAGCGTTAAGCTTGGATTTGGTTGAGTAACCTGAGCCGGAAACTACAGCTGGAGCCCAATATCCTGGTGCGACAACTCCTGAATTGTATGCGGTGGTAGAATCTTCCTTGTTCAGAGAACGGCTGGCCTTGGTAGATGAAGCTGATTTGGAGCTTTGATCGTAACCGGATTCACCATAGGCACCACCACCATAAACACCGTAAGCGGGGTAACCGGTAGCAAGCTTGGAGTATCCCTTATTGGAGGATTCTTGGGACTGAGCATTTTCGTTGCTTTCAGCGGCGCTAAGCTTTGATTTAGTAGAATAGCCGCTACTGGTTGCACCTGAAAATGCAATTATTTTTTAATATTTTTTTTTTTAAAAGTAATTCTTAAGATAACTATATATTCTGTAAAATACTCACCAACTGGCCCGTAGGCTTGGTAAATGGTAGGTTGGGTTCTGCTACCGCATTTGGCAGCGAGGGCGCCACAACCTGCCAAGAGGACTACTAGAGCAATGGAATAGGAGTGCATCGCTACTGAACTGACTTACCTTCTGGGCGTACGCGTTCTTATAGTCGTCCAATTGTTTGTTCAACTGGTTTGCTCAGGTGATCGCAGCGCACCTGTCAGTTTGTTTGTTGGTTCAGTCATATCCGATCAAGTATTGACCGAATATATCGGATCAAGCATTAGAATTATCGCTAAATATTAACTTAAGAAAGTTACTTAAGAAATTAATAAATACAACCACGATCAGTATGAGGGTATGGTTTAGATCAGGGCTTGTTTATTTCTTATTTAATTCAACACTAGAATTTCTTTTATCATATGGTTTAGTGATAAAGGGATTTTAAGTGAAATATACGTGTTTAGATAAGTCATTGCTTTAAACTGAAAACAGTTAGGTACAGACGTGAGGACTATTAGGTTAAATAAAATGGAAATGGAAGGTAACAAAAAATTAAATCTTCTTTAAGAAAGAAAACAATGTTAGAAGTTAAAAACGCTAATTACATTTTTCTGTCATGATGCATTCCAGTTCCGTGCCTCTAACGTTCAGAAAACTGAAGGTAAGAATGCGCCGAACCTAACTACTTCCAACTTTTCTTTATTGTTCTGAAGCGGTAGATATTACTTATACTCGGTAAATATAATTGATTGTGACAGTATCGTGGGGACTGAATTGGACTTATAATGTTATTAAGATTTTCAATTAATCATGAGAATGGTATATGCCCAAGATATTCTTGTATTGTCTAGTGGCTTTCTAAGGTGGGTGTCCAGATGTCCAGATTCCATTGGTGTCCAGCCCATGTTGTTTTATTTTGAATTATTTGTCTGTAAAATATAATTTGCTGAATAATAAAGTCGGAGTGTAAGGGAAATAAATAAGAATGGCAATTAATTCTTGCTGTGTCGGTATATCGAGACATAAATAGGAGAGAGAGTAGCTGATCTTGAAATTAAGATTATGAAGGAATCGGTCCTAATTCTAGTTAAAATTCCATTCAAAACGGCTATGGATATATATTACGCTACTATTACTATTTTAATTTTCTGGCGCTAAGTTAAGGACAAGAGAAATTTGGACAAAGGCCAACAGAATTTGGGGAATACCAGGTCACGGATGGACCCAGGGGCTTGGACAAATTGGGAATCGTTAGAGACGTGAGAAGACCTGATAAATGACTGAAAGGAGAACCCGCGGAATAAGGAACAAACGACATTTACCGTTGAATAATGTCGTTCATAAATCTGACAGTATCAAGGATGGGGTTACGGGGATCGTCTCAATTGAGCAGGGGCTGTTTACAAATTTTAGGCATTTCTTTTGTTCTAACAGATAACATTTATTTATACCAAATTTAATTACAGACTGAAAGATCAGTAATAAAATACTTAATTTTCAAATTGTATTGAGGGAATTGTTTATGTAAAACAAAATTAAATGAAAAATAATATACTGCAAAGAAAAATAATGAGCTGAACAATTCTAAGCAATTTGTCATAATGATAAATATACCGGCCGAAACGTTGGGTAAATAATGATTCGTTAACTAGGCAAATGCTTATTTAACGCCTGAGCACACGCTAGCAACCAAAAGATACGTGTACTTTAACTACTACATTCAATGCTTCGACTTTGAGATCTCCATACATCGGATCCTTTTAAGAAATACATATTTAATTCATGATATACTGATTGCCACCATATTTCAATCTTTTAAGAGGACTCCTTGGGGACGGGTAAAAATACATTTATTTTCGTACATCTTCCGTCTCAATCCTCGTTTACTGTGGAGTGTTTTAAAAGTTTTCCAAATGAAGATAGTCGAGAAATTTTTTAAGGCCTTTTAAGAACAATGCAAAATAAAAATCAGCAAAATTAGGCTTGCAACAATTTAGCTCTACTGTATCGAAATATATTGGTATTTATATTTCATTTAATAATTTGTATAAATTCAAGTTAACCGCTTCGTCTACGATATCATAGAATCAATGTATTCAAAATGAAAAAAAAAAAAACATGTGTTTACCAAAATAATATGACCTAAATGAGCTTTTTGGAATATGTAATCGAAATATTGAATTCGTAGTTTTTTAATTATTTTTTTTTGTAGATTACAAAAAGATCAATTAGGGTAAATTAAATTAATTTTTGTTCGTGTGTCAGATTGTCCGTATTTAAATATGAATGCTCTTATTAATGTATATTTTACTTAATGCATAAATAATTTGGATTTTTATTTTAATTAAGTAAAAGATTTTAATTAAGTTATACTGACCAATAATGTATTTATTACCATGTGATGCACTGACTTTTAATGTTTGTTATTGAGGATGTGAATAAATAATTCAATTAATAACAATAAAAAAATCTTGTTAATTTATGTGCCCGAGATATTTAGTTTTTCTTTTTTATGGATTGAAATTAATTAAAAATAAATAGCTAAGATGTTTCTTCTTTATTTTATTTTTCAAACAAAAGGACCGGTTAAGAAAGGTTTTAAAAATTCTTTAAATATTAATATTTCGCAGCAGTAAAAGCTCTATTATTGAAAACTTAGGCTAAAAATACAAGTAATAATATATTACAAGCTAGAAATAATATTATTAGTAGAGCTAAAATTTATAATTATCAAAAGCTATAAATAAAATCTGTAGACTACAGCATGCTTTTAATAATAATTTAAAAAAATCTATTTGTATTACGTTTCGTTTTAAAAGTAAATTGAAAAAAAAAATTTAAAACGTTAATAACAAAAACGAAGCTGAAAGGCACTCTACTAAAATAATACACGCTAAATATTATTACAAATATTATTTACACAAACATTATCAAAAACCCTAAAAATTGTAATTATCAATGTACATAATTTTTACAAAAAATCATCATAACGTTACATGTAAAAAGAACAATATCATTGAAAGTTACAAAAGTAAAAACATTATTGCTAATAACTAGGCTAAAAATTATAAAACTAAAACCATTTATCACCGATTTGAAAATAAAAGTGATCAACTACAATTTTTGCGAAGATGAGGAATGTTGCTATATATCTCTGCCTGAACCAAATTTACACCTCATTATTGACACAATTGTGAAATTATCAATAATTAACTCATAGTTATTGATAATTTCACAATCTCATCAATACTGAAGCGTAAATTTGATTCAGACAGAGGTAGAAAGCAGCAAACGTCATCTTTGCAAAAATTTCAATGGATCACTTTTAATTTCAAACCAATGATTATTAATTAAATAAATACTAAGCTCAAAAATATGCTAAAAACTATTATATCATTATGTTACATTAAAATAAGGATACTGATGAATCAAATCAAACCCAAACAATTCTCTATAAATTTTATTCAGGATGGTACTATTTCTGATTACCAAATCATTCCATACTCAAACATAAAAAAGTATACGTATTCCTTAAAAAAAAAAAATAAATAAATAAATAAAATTGAAATCAATAACTTATTTTATTCTGTCATACTGTCTTCCATTCTATAGTTCTTTGATCTGTAGTATCTATTTCCGTATTAGAAACATGCTCTATTTACCATTTTACTAATATTGAAAATTACGTTAGCTCGTTAGATAGCAGTTAGTGAAGAAATTCCTGTATAAAGCAGAGCTCCAAAATAACGGAACACTTTTATTTTAAAAAATTCTTATTCTAACTTAAACTTTTTCTTAGGAACGTTTTTGAAGCAGTTCAAGAAAGAACTTTCATTTTAAAAGTTTTATTATAAATTCTTAAGAGAACATTTAGGTCAGATTTTATAATTAAATTTAAATTAAATCATAAGAGCTTTTATATAGTAGTTCTATATTATAAAAGTTCTCGTTAGAACTTCCTATAACTGTGTTTCTATAAAAGTTCCTATAAAACTTCCCAATTAAATGTGAAAAATACTAATGTAATCGTGTATTGCTAGGTTATCTTATCGTAAGATGCATATCTTTAAATAAAAATTCTGTAGGCAATTTAATTAAAATTAAAACAATTTTTCTACTGAAAAACTTTTAATGATATATATAAATCATACTTTAATTGAAAAAATTGTTGTAAAGCAGTTAAAATGAAACTTTTTGAAAAACTTTAATACCTGTTTCGTTTCCTGGATTTGTATAAAGTATCTCTACAAATTGTTATTAACCAACAATAAAACTAAAAACAAAGCTAGTTCGGATGAGCCACGTCGATTGTAAAGACAATGGTCGGGGTGGATAAGAGCAATAGCAACCTAATATGTAACAGGACACTGTTGCGAATGGGTTTCTAGAGAAACTGATAATGAATCCACAAACCACCATTTATTGCATACTGAATTTTCATGCATTTCCATGCAACGGAGATCAACTTTTCAAACTTAAGCTGGGAATACCTCCAACATTCCCACCTACTCACAATTCCAAAGATAGTTCAAACGATGAATGTGCAGGAATTCAGAATTTGCAAAAATAATTTGGTATAATTATAACACTATAATTATTTATAGAAAACCGATTTTTTTAAAAACTAATTTTCTTTATTATTATATTAGTTATTATTTTACTAAGTGTATGGAGCGCGTGCTCCACAAACATGGATTGATTATTGATTCGGAGTACCTGCTCACCTTTCCAAGTGAATAAAACGTGAGAATCCATATTACATTGAATATATATGCTATGTACTCGGTAAAATGTTGGGTTTACGAAAAAGTAAATAGGCATTTTACGGAGAAAACGACACCGACAACATGTTGGATTTAATGGGCATCATCTTGGAGATATTATTTTTAAAACGTAATACAGTGAAATGGGGAAAACTTCTATAAAAAAAAAAACACGTAGATTTTTTCAATACCTAATTTCATTAATTTCTTATAACCTCCAAAACCGATCAATCTTGAGCTCACAACCATGTAGAACAATGTTATACTCTGAGAAGAATACCTATGTAAAATATTATTAATATAATATATTATACATATGTAATATAATACCTTAGCTCACCTTTTCCTCATGTTCTCTGATTGCTTGATAAGTCAAAATCTTCCGATGGAAATAAATTAAAACGAAACATTATTTCTTATCGACAATCGAAAAAAAACTATCATTATAACAAGACGTAGCAAGTAGAATAAAAATCAAAATTATATTCTAAGAAAATACTCGTATACTGATTATAAATTTTTCAAAATATAAAATAAACAATAATGAAAATTAAAAGAGAAGAAATATGATCATATATATTAGAATTGATTTATAAATTAAAATATAAGAAAAAATATATAATACACATATACAAAATATATAAGTTAGTTAATTATTGTTATGAATTGCACTAGATTAGTCAGTAAGCTGTGTATTGTAGCAAAAATCAATTAAATACTTCTATTTTTTTCTATAAGTTTCATTCTATTTGATGTTTGTCCTAAGATAAAATAAGACTATTCTAAATGTATAGATATTTTCTTAAATAAAATATCTAAAAACCATTTATAAAGTGATTTAAAATGAGAAAATTTGAAATGGTCAACAACATCAGTATTCTGAATAATATTAATGGTGGCTATTCAGGAAATTAAAAAATAAAAGATGAAAAAAGTTTTAAATAATAATCGTGTAATGAATAAAAGTAAACACAATCATATTAAATCAGTAGCGATGCAATTTAGTATCTCAAAAAAACACTATCGACTCTAAAGGGTGACGGAGCAAACATACATCAAGCTCAAGCCCATCCATAGGCAGAGTAGCCTGGATATCCAGCCTGGCTGTAACCTGAGGCAGAATCTTCTTTATTCAAAGAACGGCTAGCTTTGGAAGATGAAGCAGATTTGGAGTTTTGGTCGTAACCAGATTCACCATAGGCACCTACACCATAAACACCATAGCCTGGGTAGCCACCTGCTACCTTGGAGTATCCCTTGTTGGAGGATTCTTGAGATTGTGAATTCTCTTGGGATTCAGCAGCGTTGAGCTTGGATTTGGTTGAGTAACCCGAGCCAGAAACTGCAGCTGGAGCCCAAACTCCTGGTGCGACAACTCCGGAATTGTAACCTGAGGCAGAATCTTCTTTATTCAAAGATCGGCTAGCTTTGGAAGATGAAGCAGATTTGGAGCTCTTGTCGTAGCCAGATTCACCGTAGGCACCAACACCATAAACACCATAGCCTGGGTATCCACCTGCTAACTTAGAATATCCCTTGTTGGAGGATTCTTGAGATTGTGAGTTTTCTTGGGATTCAGCAGCGTTAAGCTTGGATTTGGTTGAGTAGCCTGAGCCAGAAACTACAGCGGGAGCCCAAACTCCTGGAGCGACAACTCCGGAATTGTATGCGGTGGTAGAATCTTCCTTGTTCAGAGAACGGCTTGCCTTGGAAGAAGAAGCAGATTTGGAGCTCTTGTCGTAGCCAGATTCACCATAGGAACCTACGCCATAAACACCATAGCCTGGGTAGCCACCTGCTACCTTGGAGTATCCCTTGTTGGAGGATTCTTGAGATTGTGAATTCTCTTGGGATTCAGCAGCGTTAAGCTTGGATTTGGTTGAGTAACCTGAGCCAGAAACTACAGCTGGAGCCCAAACTCCTGGTGCGACAACTCCGGAATTATATGCGGTGGTAGAATCTTCCTTGTTCAGAGAACGGCTTGCCTTGGAAGAAGAAGCAGATTTGGAGCTCTTGTCGTAGCCAGATTCACCATAGGAACCTACACCATAAACACCATAGCCTGGGTAGCCACCTGCTACCTTGGAGTATCCCTTGTTGGAGGATTCTTGAGATTGTGAGTTCTCTTGGGATTCAGCAGCGTTAAGCTTAGATTTGGTTGAGTAACCTGAGCCAGAAACTACAGCTGGAGCCCAAACTCCTGGTGCGACAACTCCGGAATTGTATGCGGTGGTAGAATCTTCCTTGTTCAGAGCACGGCTTGCCTTGGAAGAAGAAGCAGATTTGGAGCTCTTGTCGTAGCCAGATTCACCATAGGCACCTACACCATAAACACCATAGCCTGGGTAGCCACCTGCTACCTTGGAATATCCCTTGTTGGAGGATTCTTGAGATTGTGAGTTCTCTTGGGATTCAGCAGCGTTAAGCTTGGATTTGGTTGAGTAGCCCGAGCCTGAAACTACAGCGGGAGCCCAAACTCCTGGAGCGACAACTCCGGAATTGTATGCGGTGGTAGAATCTTCCTTGTTCAGAGAACGGCTTGCCTTGGAAGAAGAAGCAGATTTGGAGCTTTGATCGTAACCGGATTCACCATAGGCACCGCCACCATATACACCGTAAGCGGGGTAACCGGTAGCAAGCTTGGAGTATCCCTTGTTGGAAGATTCTTGGGACTGAGCATTTTCGTTGCTTTCAGCGGCGCTAAGCTTTGATTTAGTAGAATAGCCGCTACTGGTTGCACCTAAAAATGCAGTTATTTTTTAATTTTTTTAAAAGTAATTCTTAAGATAACTATATATTCTGTAAAATACTCACCAACTGGCCCGTAGGCTTGGTAAATGGTAGGTTGGGTTCTGCTACCGCATTTGGCAGCGAGGGCGCCACAACCTGCCAAGAGGACTACTAGAGCAATGGAATAGGAGTGCATCGCTACTGAACTGACTTACCTTCTGGGCGTACGCGTTCTTATAGTCGTCCAATTGTTTGTTCAACTGGTTTGCTCAGGTGATCGCAGCGCACCTGTCAGAATGCGGCTTGTTTGTTTGTTGGTTCAGTCATATCCGATCAAGTATTGATTGAATATATCGTATCAATTATTAGAATTATCGCTAAATATTAAAAATTATAGGATGAACTATACTTTAACAATTTTTTTTTTTAACGTAGGATTTAGTGAAAAAGGGATTTTAAGTGAAATATACGTGTGTTGGATAAGTCATTGATTTTAAACAGTTACGTAAAGACGTGGGTGATATTGGCTAAAAAAACGGAAATGGAAGGTAATAAAAAATTAACTATTCTAGGAGAAAGAAAACGATGTTACAAGTTTAAAACGTTAATTGCATTTTTCTGTCACGATACAATGCAATTCCGTGCCTCTAACTTTCAGAAAATCGAAAGTAAGAATGCGCCGAACCTAACTACTTCCAACTTTTCTTTATTGTTCTGAAGCGGTAGATATTACTTATACTCGGTAAATATAATTGATTGTGACAGTATCGCGGGGACTGAATTGGACTTATAATGTTATTAAGATTTTTAACTAGTTATGAGAATGGTATATGCACATCGAAATCCTAGAATTGCCAAATGGAATTCTCAGGTGGGTGATCCTAAAGTCCGTTGGACACAGTGGTGTCCAGCATATATTGTTTTATTTTGTATTATTTGTCTGTAAAATATACGTTCGTTGAATAATGTCTGTCATAAATCTGACGGCATCAAGGATGGGGTTACAGGGATCGTCTCAATTGAGCAGGGGGTTGTTTACCAATTTTTAGGCATTTCTTTTGTTCTATCAATTAACATTTAATTATGCAAAAATTAATTACAGACTGAAAGATCAGTAATAAAATACTTAATTTTCAAATTGTATTGAGGGAATTGTTTATGTAATATCTAATATAACACGTTACCTATAAAAACAATTTTTTTTTAATGATTGTCTGAAGAGCTCTGTATCAAATACAGATGTTTTATATACCATAAGTATAACTTTATCCAAAAAAATATATGTAGTCTTGTCGTTCCGACCAACACTATAGTTCTTATAAAAACTACTAAAATTTGTTATGTTATTTATCTATACTGTAGGTCATTTAATACCCCTTTAATTTGTACACAAAGGGGTACCAAAATTCCAAATTTCTGATGATACAATTTTTTAAAATCTTAATACTTATACAATGAAAATGCTTTCACATAAAATCAGGTTCAAATAAAGAATTTTGAAATTGGATATTCTATCCCTTCGAGGGCAGAAAAAAAAGGAAAACAAAAATTAAATGAATCACTGCAAAGACAAATAATGATCTCAACAATTCTAAGCAATTTTTTTGAATGATAAAGATACAGGGCGAAATGTTGGGTAAATAAAGATTCGTTAACTAGACAAATGTTTATTTAACGCCTAAAGACACGCAAGCAACCGAAAGAAACTTGTTTTTTTCGTCCAAAAATTAAATGTCTCATACAAATTTTCAATTAAGAAATTTTTCTGGTATAGATAATTAAATCCCACATATTCATAAACGTCTCTTATCAATGCCATACAACGCAAAGAAGAAAGTCTGGAATTTGATGCTCGAGCACATTATATTTGATCAAGGAAAATTAAAATTTGTGACACAAATTAATAAATGGTCGTAAAATATGGTACTTAACAAAATGAAAACTTTTTAAAATGTTTGTTGGTTACAATATTTTACCTTGAGCCAGTAGTCACTTGCCATTACATAACTTGATAAGAATTATTCATTAAAAATAAAAGACATTTTCTACAGATTCTTTCAACGACCTATGAAGTCAGCTGTAAGGAATCCTATGTTGCCAAAAAGTTCAATTCTTAAAAAATGTTAGATACCATGTTTACCGACTGGGTGCCTTTGAACTAGAAAATGCAGAGAAAAAGGTATGACGAAAAGAAAATTTTATTTGTTCATAACTCAAAAAGTCAGCATTTTAAGGTAAATTTTGTAAGTAATCATATGAAAGATAATTCATTTCTCTAAAAAACAAAAATATCTAAATCGTGTCGTTATTAGCAAAGATACAGCGTGTTGAACTTATTTATTTAACGCTGAACATATATGGAAAGCCGAATGCGTCCGCTAGATCTTATACCACGCCTTCCAACCTCGTTAATCCAACTCCAACATTTTGTTCTCAACAATATGCTCTGTTCAACTCTGGTGTTAACTTCAAGCTTATTTATTGTCATTACAACAGGTTTAATGATAATTATTATAGGGTTGTGAGTGAAATTAGTGCAATGTGCGTACACCAGATTTTTTTCTAATTTAATTTTTTTCTGATTAAAATTTTAAAAACACCAATTATCTTAGAAATAAAATACATCTCACACCAACTGTCTTAAAAAGAGCAAAAAAATAGCGACAGTACATCATTTCAAAACAATTCAACTATTATAAATAATGTTAAAGTATTATTTTGTATTTATGCAATCCAATTTTAATGTTGGCGAAAAGTTGAATGGTTATTATTTTATTGGTGTTTGAGAGACTTAAGATTTTTTTTTATTTGACTTTTTTATTTTATTTTTAAGGATATTCGAATAATATTCTAGCAATTATTTTTTCTGCAATGGGGTAAGTGGGGGCAAAGGCCCGTATTAAGTTTTCGGATGGAACGGCTTTGATTTAAGAATTGGCCACCAGAAAGCATGTTGGTCATTGTAAAAGTTAACGTGCAATCAAATTTTATATTGCATGACCGATGCTGAGCTGAGAAAATGAGGCAAGTTTGTTTTTTCACTTTTGATGAGATTTTTATGATACGTCACTTAAACATAGTGTGTTAGCAGATTAGTACTAACCTAGTAAAAACTACGCTATTTTTAATGTCTTTTTTTAATTCTAAATTTATTTACGGTTGATAATCAGACAAAAGTAATATTATCAGGGATTATTGGTAAGATCCCATTCCAAAAAAATTGCTTCTGATTGTCCAAAATTAAAAAAAAAAAACAGAATTTGCGGGGCTTCCCCTCACCCATCCTATACATATATTTTTTTTAACAAAAAAAAAAACAAACACAAAAGTCACAAATGAAGCTGAGTGGCGGTTTTTTGTTAAAGCATATGACAAAGTCCTTGTGACGGAGTTGGGGGTTCTGTGAAGAGATTACCAAAGATCCTATGAAAAGCAAATCCAAACACCACTACAACTTCCTGATTGAACAATAGAAAAACATTACCAACGTAGATGTTGCATAATCGGCCCGAAGATAAAAACGTATCGGAATCGGAAAAAAAAATTGATGGGATGCTTGGATCAAGCACTATTGTCTATCAAGAGGTTGGTGCGTCTCTTTACCAGTCTATTTACAAAACCCAATAAAATCCTTCTCTAGCAAGCAGAGGCTTATGAAACAGTTCTTAACTGTTAAAGTCAAAAACGAGTAGAAATATCTCATTGTCGGTAAAATTTCATATTTTTCCAAGCCTATACCAATACACCTTTGCCAAATTTCAAGAAAATCTCAGATAGTGAGGTTTAGATCCTTTGACATGGAATGGCCCAGGTATGTTAATATGAATAAAAGCGTAAATATACGCAATATTTTGTCATACAACACATGTCAGCTGTTGTTGTTGATTTATCTCGCAATGTGTGTTCTGTAAACTTTAATTATAGACATAAGAGAAAAATGTTTGGTAAAAGCTATTGCATATGCATTAATGTTACTTTAAAGTTAATTCAGAGTTTCTGAATTTATCAATACTTTGTTTCGTATATTATTATAGTATTTTAGCAGCATTGAAATTACGTTGATTGTTTAATGATTTGTATTAATTTTCAGTATATAAGTAAAATAGAACCTGGATATTTCCGTAATTTATGTTAGCTTCCACAACTGATGCATGAAGGTCCGGAATAATGGAATTAAGACATTTTCTCTGATATATTATAGATTAATTTATTATTTTTTTTCTCGTAGAATTACCGGAATTTAAGAAAAGTCAGGATTAGTGAATATGTTTGAAAATATAAAATGTTTTTATGATGTTCTTAACAATAAAATATTTAATTATTTCCTTTATCTGTCAATCCCTGATGCGCGTACTTTAAATACTACGTTCAATGCTTGGATTTTGAGATCTCCAAGCATCGGATCCTTCTAATAAATACGAGTACATATTTAATTCATGATATGATTGCCACCATATTTCAATTTTTTACGGAGACTCCTTGACACAGGAGGGAGACGAGTAAAAATGCACATACCTTCCGTCTCATTCCTCAACTATTGTGGAGAATTTTAAAAGTTTTCAAAATAACGATAGTCAACGAGAAATTATTAGAGTCTAGACAATATCATTTTTTTCCTCTTTTTTTTCAACTTTAGAATTTTTTTCTCATGTCCTAGGGCTGTTTTAGTTTCAAAAAATGCTTTAAATAATGAAATTGATGTTCTAAACACAAAGAAAAGATTTCAATTCATTTGGCTTTATAGTTTTTGAAGAAAAGGTAATCAAGTGATAAAAAACGTGACTTTTGGGAATTGACGTTATTCATAGGAAGTGTAGTTTTTCTAACAGTTACATTGTTAAACTAATAATCGATTCTTAAAGCTTAAGATAGTATGGAACAGCTGTTTTCAACTGAAAATAGTCTTAAAATATTTCTAAAACGAAGATTTACGTAGAAAGTGTTGGAATATTACATTTTTTTTTTGCCAATACTTGTTAAAAATTAAGTCAAATTAATAAAATAGTTAATTTTTATTCATTTAATTTTAAATCAGGTTTAAAAAAATATTTTTAAAAAGCAGGTAATTATAATTTCCGCATTTAACAAAATTCAAAAACGAATCAGGAGGAAACTAAAATAAAGATATTTAATTTAAATTGTAAAATTAATACAAAATAAAAAATGAGTTCATCTATTTCTTTCCTGAAAATAAATTTCGCTCACAAGCTCGATTTTACTCGAATTTAAAGATTTTTTGAACCCTTTCCATTTTCGTAACCTTCATAATATGTATTTATATACACATATGTAATGCATATATATATACATATATATATATATATATATATATATATATATATATATATATATATATATATATATATATATATATATATAAACTCGCTGACCCCCTTAACGACTAATATCCAAAGTTTTGACTTGCCGAGGACCAAGCCATCGCATTAAGATTTTTAACAAAAAAAATTTTTTTTTTTTTTTCGAGCCTTGGAACCTCCATAAATAAATAACCAGAAAGAAAACGCAACATCCAAGCTACTCCCAACTTTACCTAAAACTATTTACCTAAATTTAGCACAATGCATATTTAGGTTTTTTAGGTAATGATGACAACTTCTTGTGATTTATATAATGAATACCATTTTAAAAATATTTAAGATCCAATATGAAATCCTCAATTATTTGCGTATAAAAAATTTAAAAAAAGGAAGACTAATCTCTAAAAAGTTCATGGATCCAGCCATTGTATTTCTTAAGTAGATCCGCTTAAGAACCAGAGTTTTTTTATCCGATGCGGCAGCCATTAACTCTCAACTTGGGCAATTAAAATGTTAAGTGCGCAGCCATTTGGACTGGGACCAGGTTGGAGCAGAAATATGGCGCAACTTGACTCTTGGCCCAAGAGTTGCGATGGCTTGGTCCTCGGCAAGTTAAAGCTAGGGATATTAGTCGTTATGGGGGTCAGCGAGTTTGTTGTGGGTTCGAGTCACACGCGAATCGAAATTAACGTTATCGCGATCTTGATAAAATATGAAGGTTCCTTGACATTAGCTCTGTAAGTATTTTTATATTTGATTCAGTTTATATTAATTCAATGGAGCATGATTTGTCGAATCTGACACTCCTCTTTCTAATATCAGGTATATTAAATAAAATATGTTTCACAAAAATCTGGCATTCCAGAAAAAAAAAAAAACAATATGCCGAGCCAATTAAGGCGTTAAAAGGCGTCAAAAAACGTGTCCCTGATTGCTATTGACGAATAATTAATCAGGTAATCAGAGATTTAAATTTTTATGAAATCAGCGAATCCCCTCCCAAATTTTCAGGTTACTGATAAAAAATATTAAGAGAGATTTTAGATTTTCAAAATGGCAGAAACTTCAAATTAGCCGATTCGCTTGAAACTCAAGGGGTATTTAAGGTAACTGAACCGGAATCTGGAGGCCTCGAAGAAGCTAAAGAAAAACAGAATAGTAGACTCGACTAATTACCTAAAATTTTAAATCTTCTAAAAATATTTATAAAATTACAGATATTTAAGGTTTATGTGCCCTAAACTCAATCGCTACAGCTATTTGGAACTAGTAGCGCTGTATGAATCGGTGAAAGGCGTAAACAACTTAATAACTATTATTTTATTTTTATAATCGTATATTCTAAATATGCTCATACTTTGTAATTACATACTTATACTTTTGTAATTTTTCCTTGGGTATTTTATTATTTTGTAATTTAGTACATTGTACTACTGTACAATGGAGAACTTTTGAAATTCTCTTAGTATTTTTTATTCTGGTATACAAAAAAAAATTGCATTAATCCAGAGGCCCAAAATTTTGAAAAATACATTTTTCTATGTATATCTGATTATTAATTATTAATAGTAAAGTTTGTAATGCAGGTTAAGTGGCATAATTAGGGATAACGAAAAGGCTCTTAAAAACATCAGTAAAAAAAAAAAAAATCTTCATAAGAAGGTTTCTCTATACTTTTCCCATTTCCATTTCAGGCCACAAAGTCAATACGCGAGTATGATATAAATTCAAAAATTAATTTCTACAATAATTAATAATTTCGCCACAACCTATAAAGGGATTGATGGATTCCTTTTAGACTTTCAATTAGCCCACTTAGAGCTAGAATGAAGCTGAGACAGTTAGATAGCACTAATGAGAAGCCTATTTATCTAAAGGCTATCCTAGCTCCTTTGTCCCCGGCACACACATCTGCTTGCTCAGATAACATTGTCAGTCGGTGCCTTCCTTCGGGCCAGCTCCCTTGCCTTAGTGCCTTCTCTCTCTTCTACTAAATTCTGGAACAACTCTTCACTAACTTAACCCGACTTCAAAATGTTACAATATTGTTAATTTACAGTTCTTCAAAACGATCTAAAGTATGAAAAACCTTCATTTGTTATTTTTTAAAATAAATATTTTTAAATTTAAATAATTATGTATTTCAGGAATATAACAATAGTACCCCTTGGCCCTTATTCACTCCAACAAGGGCAGGGTGGGCTTACACATTCCCCCGAAGTAAGAAGTTCGATGTTCTACACTATCTAACATCAGAGCTGTCTGGCGCTTCCTTCGTAACAAAAATATTCGAGGAATGAGAAGAAACGTTGGAAAAGACTTACCCAAGCAAGGTTATAAGCATAAAGAGAAAGGTAAAACCTTGGCAGACCTCTAGGCGCAAAAACCCAGTGAAGGAGTGAACCGTTGAGTTGAGGAATCCCATTAGTAACGTTTTGGGAGATATTTAAAATTTAAACGATTTCCATTCTGTTGAGCTTTACACTTATTTTGGGAGCATGGCCCTATATCCCCATGCATTTTCGCTATTTTTAATGATGGTGAGTTATCATTTAGTTAAGAAACGCCTGAGTAAGTGAAGTTAAGTCTGATATTTTCCATTTGATTTTTTTCCATATTTTTCATTTGAAACGGATGAAGGATCAGATCATGGCTAATCTAGTCGTAATATACATTTAACAATTATTATTTTCCTTACTTTCGTAAATTTTATTGATTAGAGAAACCCCATAAGTCATGCAAAGTTAAATTTTAATTTGAACACCATAATGAGTCTTATTGCCTATATCGGCTCAGAATCAATTAAATTTTTATTATCAGTAGATTTCAGCTGCTTTGAAGGATCGCTGCTTTGGCCTGGACTTTTTTTTCCCTGAAAATATGACTTGGGATTTCTCAAATCAACGATTCAAGTGGTATTGACCCAATTAAAAAATTGAAATTCAAGACTAACACATATTTACCTGATATGTATATATGTGTTATATATATATATATATATATATATATATATATATATATATATATATATATATATATATATATATACATATATATATCATATATATAGTGATATATATATATATATATATATATATATATATATATATATATATATATATCACTATATATATGATATATATATATGTATATATATATATATATATATATATATATATATATATATATATATATATATATATATATATATGTATATATATGTATATATATGTATATATATATGTATATATATGTATATATATATATATATATATATATATATATATATATATATATATATATATATATATGTATATATATATATATATATATATATATATATATATATATATATATATATATACATATATAAAGTTTAATATTTTCGAGAAGAGCTCAGACAAGAAGGAATACCAAGCAGTATTTCGGTGCCTTAGGCAATTTTGGTAAGTTAGATGCAGTTATGTCACTTTTCAGCAGTCTCGATATTTACAAGTAGATCTCATGAGCCAAAGGCGAACCATTACTGTTTCTATCCCTTTCATTAAAATATTTCTTATGGTCTTGTTTATATTTTTTCTTTCTATTTTATGTTATTTATTTTTTCGTAAGATGTTAATATTGTTACCATACCTCCTTTTTCACAAATACTGATCGAGTTTATCTAATAAATATATCTGCACTAATGGCCACTAAAACAGCCAACGAACCAACTGGATTCAGAAAGTAATAAAAATCTCACGAACGAATCCAAATTCAGGCGCTAAGCGTACCTTACTTTACTTTACCTTACTTTACAATAATTTCGAAATAATTATAATGTACTGTAATATTGGAGGAAAAGAGAAAGCTGGAAAACTATTACTGAAGAAGTTACAGTAATTTTCACAATACCTAAAGAAATCATTTCTTTAGTACAAGCATGCAATGGGTCTCATGCAGGATTTATTTAACAGAGTTGTACATCCAAACAAAATCCCAGGCATAAGAAGCTGAGATAGATGAAATCAACCTTGATACCGATCTAACAGAGATTTCTAAAAATAATGGAAAGACAGAAGCAAATTTTACATCATTTGTAAATAATAATAAGCTTAATTATAAATAATAATAAATAACAATAATAAAAAGCTTTTTTTTGTCCAACGATTAAAACCGTCTGTAGGACACAGAAAACAAGCAAGCAAACAGAGATGAAGTTTATGTATTCAGAATATTATCATGAAAAAATTCAATTTATTCAGTCCCAAAAAAGCCAAACTTCAGAAGAATCAATAAAATTTAGGTATTCCGGAATATCGTGAAAATCCATGTTCTCTTCTTTCTAAGAATTTTTTCTCATTAGATGATATCAACGGATAAAAATGGAGTATCTTTGAATGGAAATATTTTTTTTCTTAGTGGCTTTAAATATATAGTTTGATATGTTTGTTTCATAATTAATTTCAATATACGTATTGACCGTAAGGTAAAGTGCTAATTATTAAATAATGCTTCATAAACTGCCCACATTATAAGTGGTTTCACCATTACCGTACTCTATTTGAAACACAAAATTAATTGAATTTTAAAACATTATCATTTTTTAAAAGAAATATTCTTTAAAATAATATAAATATATATATATATATATATATACCAGAATGTCTAAATCAGGCAGTTAATAAAATAGCTAAGCCTAAAACTCAAGCGTCCTCAGTGGGGTAATTCTGTCAAATATTAAACGACAACGATTATTCTTCTTTAAAACCCCTAAAAAAACCAAAACAAATACATTTTTTTATTACATTTCATCCTCGGATAAGACAAGAGCAATTGTTCATTCAACAAACCTCAGTTCATCGTTCTAGTGATATTTAAAGGAAGGGAGGAATACTTTTAAAATGTTTTGAGAATTTTGTAATATTTTTATTTATCGAGGTGATAATTTTATTTTATATATAAATATATATACATATATATATATATATATATATATATATATATATATATATATATATATATAATTTTTACAAACCACAGACAGCAAACAAAAACTAAAAACTTTTTTTGAGAAACAATGTTTCACAGTACTGCAGTAAACAATTTTAATGAACTTAAGTTTCAAATTTGAATACGATTTCTAATGTTTCTTTGTAACAAATAAATTATGCTATTGTCTTTATTTTATCTTTTGCTTAGAATTAATGTTAGTATGACATATTATTGCTCATATTAGTAACTTAATGTGAACAATAACATATATACGAGTTACAATACATATATATATATATATATATATATATATATATATATATATATATATTTCTATATATAAGAAGATCTCATTATTTTTTAATACCTATTAGACAGTTAAAACGTTACCAATTTCCTTGTTCTTCATCTTGAAATCACACTTAATCAAATTAATAAAAACTATAGTAGGTTGATCCATCATATACATTCATAATATTTTTTCTGTAAATTATGCGTTTATTTATTTTTATGTTTTTATTACAATAAAAGTTACAGCTATTTTATAAATTTATCATAAACAATCTATTAATGTTTATGTTAATTTCAAGATCTTATCGATTTAAAAAATGGAAGAGCTAAATGGATGGAAAATACGTTATGTGAGATTTTAGACAAAATAAAGATTTTAAATATTCTTTTCTAAATAGCACCTTGTTTATTTTTCAAAATCTAGTAGTTTTCAAAAGTTGAAAATTGAGTGATCTAGTCAAAAATAGGAATTAAGAATCATCAAATTCAATTTTTCTCTTAATCTAATTATCGCAAAGTAGCATTTTTTCCCACTGCGTATTTTCAATGAGATTGAATAACTAGGAAACATATTACAAAAGTTCAATGAAGGTATCTATGATCATAATATTGCAGTATACTAAATTAATGTTTGTGATAAATTACTGAATAAAATGCCAGTTATGAATTATGATTTTTAGGATAAGTAATAATCCTAAAACGATTTTATAATAAGAAAAATAAAAACCATAACCTAGAACTTATTTTTATGGCCTAAAAAAAAAATAGACCTGTAAATATATTTACCTATCTGCATTATTGGCGAATAAAAACAAAAAAATAAAATAAAATAATGAATGAATCAGCATGCCATTGATTAAACAAATTGATAATTAAATATGGTTGGCTGTGATGGATAAGAAAATATGCATAGAGGATACGACATCTGTCAGAAGACAAGTGTCGATTCCGAAAAATTACTTAATTATTGAAGTAGAAGGTCTCTTAGTAAGGGACAAAGATTACTTGAGGAAGACAAGCTCTCGAAAGGTCATAGCTCAGGAAAATATTTCCTCATACAGAGTTTTCAAGACTGAATTTATCGATTCTTGTATCTATCTCGGTTACTTTTGGATGAGAATTTATACAGTAGCGTTCGAAGAACTGCAGTATTTTATTAACGAATTACAGGCCAATTTACCAATACAAAAAAAAATTTTAATCGTCAGTATTGGTTCCAAGAAATTTGAAGTCAGTACAGGTTTAATACAGGATGTTCTCTGTTACCCAGTTTATATTAATTTAGCACAGAAACACGTCATTGGAAAGGGATTTAAATTTTGGCGGAAATATTCCTGTGTTTTGTGCTTTGGTATGCTGATGGTTTGATCTAGATGGGAGAACATGCGGAAACTGTTTAATTAAATACACCAACGCTGATGAAACCAGCTGAAGAATTAGATCTAGAAACAAATACGGATAAATTTAATGATATGAATGTTGCAGGGCATACGTTTGAATGCGTTAATAAAATTTAAAATATGATTCTTTAATACAGATGTCAAACATATTACAAACCATACCATTTGATACTTCTAATTGTTAATTCACATGATGAGAATTTACTATTAAAATTAATAAATAATATTAAAATTTAACGTTATCATTTGGGAAATCAATCTTTAATTATTATTGTGATTATTTCAGGCTAATAACATGAATCTAATGCTATTAAAATTGTTAAAGGGTATTTAAATAGAAAACCGTATTTATTTCCATTTCTAGGGTTGGAAAAAAGCTTCTTTTATTACATAAAATAAAAAACATTAATTAATATGTAATCCTTATGTATGTATGCCATTAATTTCTTATATATTTTTATTAGAGATATATTTACACTTTCTTCTGTCAGGAAAACCCTTTCCTCCTAAAGCAATTTTGGCTGTTATTTTATTCGTTTTATTCGTTCCCCTACTTCAAGAGAATTCGAATCTGAACCACTAAATAATCACTCCAAACATAGGATTGATAAGTAGCCAATTTTTTTTTCAAGCTTCGATACACAATATACTATTGGATAAATAGCAGTTTAAAAATAAAAATACAAAAGATCTTACTACTATGAAAGATTTGTGGAACCAGTTCAGTATTCAATACAGAAAACGTAGAGGGTACACGAAAAGACCACGCCCTGAGGCACCCGGCTTTCTATTGCTGATTTTACAACACGATTAGATATCATTTTATTAATGCCATTAAATATGATGGAATGTTTGCGTATTAGCCCTTGAGCCAGATACTGTCAAAAGCTCTTTGCACGTCCAATAATACAATGTTGTTTATAATTAAATCCCTTTGTGATGTGATTAATCATCCAAGTTGACCTTTCTATAGCGGAATGCTTATATCTGAAAATATACTCTTCATTCATGAATATCTTTTTTCTAAAATAAATGTTTTTCTTTTTGTTTAATATCTTCAAAATCAAAGTTGATAATCAACCGAGAAAAAAAAAATTAACCTTCCCCCTTCTTCCCAAAATTTGACGTTTCATGATCGAATAATAAAAAGAAAAAGAAAAGAAAAAAAGTCCGTCCGCGGCCTAGACTACGGGATTGATTCTAATGAGATTTGGTACCGTAAATAGAAGAAAACATTCCAGATGCTCATTAGAAAAATAATTTAATTCTCTACAAAGCTATACATAAAAAAAATTTTAATCGAACAAACATTAGTGAAGATTTTTAAAAATCTAACTATTTCGAATTAGTTAACCATTGTGTAATAATTTGCAGCGTTTTAAAAAAAATTTCTAATATTTTGCATAGAACATTTACTTAAGTAAGCTAATGCGCCTGTATTTTCATCAATTTTTTTTTATTTTGATGTAAGTACGGTTGAATCCCATTTATCTGTAAAAATCTGGCCACGGCTAGTTGATAAGCTCCCATTCTTTTACCCTGATTTGGATCTTATTACTTATTTCTCATTGTGGCAGTGAAGGAAAAAAATTGGATGAGGAATTATATGGATCAGTAATGAAAAAGACAAAATATTATTACACAAGGGTTTATTGTATGCAAATAGATAACCATAACAAACAATATACCTAAAACTGTTTCGGGATAATAATAAAAAAAAAATAGTTTTTTTACCAATGGTATAATGATTCCAAAGCTTTTATATGTTTCATCTCTCTCCAAAAAGGGCCAAGATATTAATGAATGAATGAAACCTCTGACAGGCAGCTGATATCGATGGGATGGTGATATCGAGTTCCGAGGATTATCCAGGTGCGACCTGTAACTTTGGTGTCAATTGTAAAAAAAAAGGCCCCAGTAGACTCGGAAAAAACCCTGGCTGCCGTTTCAAAACAAAATTACGATGTTAATGTCGAGTTCCAAAGATCATCCTGGGGTTACAAGTGACTTGGATGCATAAAAAAATCGGCTAAGTAGTTTCGGATGGCGGAGGGTTGGATTTTTTAAAATTTATTTTTGTATTCTACGGATCTTAGAACGTGTAAAACCTCAGATTATGAGGGAAGGTTAAAAAAAAAATCTTTGTCAATTACAAAGGTTCATTATTGAAAATAATGAATCCAAAATCTTGATATTAATGACATTTATTTAAGTAATGTGCAAATTTATATATATATATATATATATATATATATATATATATATATATATATATATATATATATATATATATATATATTTAATTCAAAATTTGTACGTTTTATGCGGGAAACAAAACAATGTGGAACAGGATGAACGGCATACTGCTGGACTACAATTTTCCAAATCTTTGAATTGATTTTTAAATAAAAATAACTGCATTATTCAAACCCAACAAATGTCTAATGTGTTAACTATGGTAACAGAATTAATGCTTTTATTTTTTAATACTTCTTAAGCTTAGTATTGATTCTTTTAATTTTAATGGGTACCTAAAAAACCTCCATCAAATTATTTTTTCTCGAACAAGTCATCTTTTGTAATTTGATAATTTTATTTCAAATCCAAGGGAAGAGGAAAACCACTAAGGAATACAAGATATGAAAACATTTTCTTCATATG
Organism: Rhaphigaster nebulosa; assembly: GCA_948150685.1. Lineage (NCBI taxonomy): Eukaryota > Metazoa > Arthropoda > Insecta > Hemiptera > Pentatomidae > Rhaphigaster > Rhaphigaster nebulosa. Next base: position 19,856,185 of record OX411311.1, read on the forward strand.
AACAATGAAATTCAACATCAATTCTAATTCAGGGGAAAAACAGAGGAAAAGAGAAAAACAATTCACTTATCCTTACCTCCTATCCAGCTGCTCACGTCATATCTCTTATCTTGTTTCTAACAGGAAACGTAATGAAAATAATTTTTGCAGGAGGTGGGGGAGGAAGGGTCAAAATGACAGCGTAGTAAAGATGTTAAAACGGCATAAAATATAGAAAGCGATGTTGGCAATCCAAAAAGTCAAAAAGAATAAGAGGATTAAAAGAAAAATGAACATGAGAGTTAATACACCAAAGAAAGCATGTCAGTATGATAACGAAATTTTCTCCTCATATCCATCAAATCCGAGTCCTATTAAGTCCCATTTAAATGATCATATAAGCCAATCTGAAAAAAAGACTGGAGAGCGAATATTACTCTAAAATAGGGATGTCAATCACCTATAACCGGTTTTTTGTATCGAATAATCAGGTTTTCGGATTTTTCTAATCTTTTTTTCTAAAACCAAAAACCGGAAAAAAAAATTGAAAACAAATTTCGTAAAAAAAATCTATTCAGCAATAGATGATCTCTTCTCTAGGAATTTACGAAATAAAATTTCTGGATGGCTAGAAATAAAAAAAAACAAACAAAAAAAAAATTGTGTACTATATCTATCTTTTACCAATCTTTCTGCCTCCTAGTGGTCCTAGTCCTACTTGTTAAAGTTGCACCATCACACGTAACTTAACGGACTAAAACTACAACTAAATTTCCATTATTTATTTCACGTTCAACATTAGCGACTTTGAGGTTTACAGATTTCTTTTAGTTTATTATTTCTCATTTTCTTTCTCTGTCTCATTCTCGGTTATTTCTCAAGTCGGTTAGTTTGTTAGTTTCTGTGAGATAATTAAAGACTTGAAAGGTTTTCTTTTTAATTATTTAAACTCCTACTTCAGTCCAGTCAATGAATGCTCAAAAGGGAGGTGTAGACGGAAATGACGGGACGGCCAAAATTGACTTCAGAGCTTTGTTAGGACTAGTTAAGAATTAAACATACTAAAAGTCCTGGGATCTAAGAGCATAGCCAAAGATAGAAGAGGGGGAGGAGATCATATTTTTTTATTTTTTTCGTTTGTATATCGAAAACGGTTGGTCCTAGCTTAAAACAATTAAAACTGAAAAGCATTATATTTTCTACAAGTCTGTTTATTATTTTTTTTTATATGTTATAGTTTAAGAAATATTACGCTCTTCAAAGTAATAAACGGTAAAAACAATGAAAGGAAAAATTTAGACCAGTTTTCAAATGTGTCACGTTACACCGACCGGCTCATTCATATCAGTGATTTTGGTAAGGCATACCAAGTAAGGCATACCAAAGATTTTTCTAATAACCAGTTATTTTCAGGGTTTCAGCTATTTATTTACTTGTGTAAAGGTTTTATAGGTTATTCTAGGAAGTCTATGTGTAATGTAGTTGATTAACAGTGGAAAGTTTTCTCGAATATATTTTAAAAATGAAAAAACTAAAAATTAATTTGAACTTTCCGTCTCATGAATTTCACTCGCGCTCTCTTAAAAACGGAGCGGTCAAACAAACAAAATTATTAGAATCAAAATTGTAGATAATTTACTCATCTTTAAGTTAGTATAAAATGGCTATCATGATGTATTAGAATAATGCATGGTTTTCAAGTTATAAACGAAAAAACAATTTATTTGTATCAGCTTTATTTAATACTTGCGGGAAAATTCGTGGAAGCAATGTTTAAATTCATAATCAGCACCCGAAAAAACATAAATCAGGAAATTTTAAGAACTTGCCACCGAGACCCCTTTCTGATTCGCTGTTCAGTAATTACCTTATTGATGATATTCGGTTCACTCATTTTCATGTACATTTCCTCTAGACTACAGGTACAAGACAACAAAATAAAAATAATGTTTTGGCATAACATGATCAAATCACGAATTGTGTAACAGGTTTATAACAAAAAGGAGGGGATGGGCCCTTGAGGAAGAATACCATAAAAATCCGAACATGTCAATTACAGAGAAATAGGGGATCTCTCTTCTGTGGTTTCGACATCGTTAGCTTATGTTATATATTATTTTCAGATTTTATTAGACGAAAAATAAATAAATAAACTATTATATTATTATCATCTAAATAAATAACTAAGTAAGTATGTAGATATTTGTTAAATTAGTATACCTGTCATTTTCTCTACATCTGTCTTACTGGTCGCTAGCATATAGAGAAACCATTGGAGTCCTCTAGAAATATATTAGTATGTTGGATTCGATGCAAAGGAATGCGAATTCACGCTTTACCGAAAATATCTCAATGAGCTTAATTAAATTGTTAAATCAAAGGAAATTGCTTTCAGCGAAGTTACCTGCTGCAATTCGAATTGACCTGCATACTTGCACACTAATGCTAAAAGTCCTGCCATCAAATACTTACTTTGTTAATATAAAATAAAATGTTTAATTATAGCAATCAATTATTCTTAATGTACCATCGTTTTTCTAACTTATGCTATTATTTATTAGGAAATATTGCAAACATCCACATTCAAAGACAGTAAGTAATAGTGACAAATGTACGCTTTCAAATTTTATTTACAAGAAACACAACACTTAAACAACAAAAAACATAAAAGAAAATAATTAAACTAAACCTAAAAATAATAACAAAATAAGAGAAAAAAAATCACATCCATATTTATCTAAAATATATACACTCAGTCTAAGGACCCCTGGACCCTCTCCTACCCCCTATGTCATACGAGAACTTCTCTCGCCACACCACCTCCTGTGTAAGCCAGTGGAGGTTGAGTGAGGACACTTAATATGTACATTTACTTTAAAATATTTGTTTTTTGATTAATGAAAAAATTATTTATTTTCATGCATTTAAAATATTTGTTGTGTCAGCCCAACCATACGATTTTCGTTACCGCTGTACAATAATCTTTTGTTAAATGTTTGGTAATATTAGTCCGGTACAGATTTTTTTTATGTTAAGCTTTGTAGACATTTAAATATTTTTCAAATGAGCATCTGGAATGTTCCGGGAGATGTATAGTTCTCGATTCATAAGCACATGGTATTTTCATAAATGAACCCTAATTTCACATACTTGTATGTTTTCTGTCTATAAATTTTCGTAACATAGGCAAGGTGATAACTTCCCATGAAAGTAAGAATAAAGTTATCACTATGCCTACCAAAAAGCGTTCGGGCTAAAAAAAATTATCTTTTTACTTCCTTGTACGAAGTAAAGGAAGAAGTATTGTAATCGCGAAAATTTTCGGTTTTCATATTTCAACGGAATATTTTCATTTTGACCATCCCTGAATCCATTTTGACTAGTTTCGTCGTGGCGTCTGTATGTACGTACATTCGTTCGTTCGTATTTCGCATAACTCAAAAACGGTTAGCCGTAGAAAGTTGAAATTTTGTTTTTAGAATTGTTGTAAAATCTAGTTGTGAACCTCCCTTTTTTGTCACTGCTTAATCACCGGAAGTGGTACTTCACTTGAAGGTCATAATTGATTTCCATCAAAAATTATATTATATTACTTTGCAAAACTTCTCAAATTTGGTATTTATAACTTATATATTGATTTAAATAACATACTAGATTTTGGTCTAAATTGGAAAACCGGAAGCGGTACTTTACTTGAAGGTCATATTGGACTTTCATCAAAAATTATATTAAAATATAATATAAAACATCTCAAATTTGGTAAATAGAACTTTTATATTGATGTGAATGTATTTACTATATTTTAGTTAAAATTGGTGAGCCGAAAACGGTACTTTACTTGAAGGTCATAACAAAAAATTATATTTAAATTAAAAGAGAAATCATATGTTTCGGTAATAAAGGTTAATCGCAATTTGGTTTCCAATCCAATTAAACATTTTTATTACTTGTTTCTAGTGTTAAAATTTAGTGTAAAATACTGGTTTTCCTCCCCATTTGTGTGCGTGTGTGTGTCAATAGATGGATGTCACGACGCCGAGTGTTGTTTTTGAGATACTGCGATCTTCGGAAACTAGTAACCAAATTCAGGATCACTTTTTGAGCCACCGATTTATAGTTTAATAGGCGTACAAGTAAGTCGTGTGTTGTGCACATCAGATATTTTTAATCGTTGCAATGCATAACTCTCTACTTATGTGCCAAAGTAAATTTAAAATATTTTGATCACGGTTAAAACAGTTCAGAGGATTCAATATATGGCTTTGACCACACTTTTAAGCCTTAAAAGTTATAATATTTGATGAAGGATGTATTAAATGAAAATTTCGATTAGTATTTGGTTCATCCTTCGTCCATTAGAAAATCTACATTCCAGTGGAATCTTACATGCCCAAAGCAATTTAGAATCTAAATTAAATGAAGGACTCCTACTAACGAACCTAAAGTTAAACCTGATGAATTTCTCCCCCAACGAAGTTGAGTGCAATCGGCTATAAGACACAATAGACCAGGAGGCAATACAATTCTCTACGGAGACTGGAGCACAATGCTCGGTAGAACTGTCCCGAGGGAGGAGCTTCTGAATTATTGGTGCTCATCAAAGTGTGAGAGGTCCTCAGCCACCAAATAGCAAAGAGGAAGGGCAGTCACTGTCAGATCCTGCTGTGTCACTGCAGTGCTAGGACTGTCAGTATTCATTTATTGATAAGGGCAGTAGCGTCCTTTCTGGTTAACTTGAGGCGACCATCATGAAGGGGAGAGGGGAGATTCTGATAAAACATGAGGCAGAAATTATATTGGAGTAATCAGAATATTTCATGCTTATTTTTAATATTTTATAAATGTATAGAGGTGGGTCGCTAACTAGAAACCTGCCATTTATTAATTGTTTTTTCGTTTATAAAAACTTCAACTGTCATTTTTGTTGAAGCTTAATAAATAAATCTTTTTTTCCAGGTTCGATTTTAACTAAAAAGAATTACAACTTTAAAAAGATAAATTATTTAATGTACATTGATTGCTAATTTAGCATCCCTAGAAATAGTTTAGCAGCTATAATGGTGGTATGCAATGCCTGTTGTTGGTTAGCATTCAATAATTTCTACTATTTGTTATTATGTCCCACTGCTAACCTTAGTTCCATAGCAGAATTATATTGCGCCTGTCGTAGAATAAAGATTCAACTCAAAATTTGAAATTGTTGGGAAATCAAATTAAAAGATTTGTTTTCAGCAGTTTTGAATACCTTCTCATTAAAAACACGCTCTCCATTTGTAATACCTGTTCGTAGAGTATTAAGAATATTCGATGTATTTTAATAAGGAGGCATTCAAAATTGTAAAAAAAAAAACACATCAGCTTTAAATGTGATTTTCTAACAATTGCAAGTTGTACTTTAGTTCTACAACAGATGCGATATGTTGGCAAGAATATGTTGTTGTTTTTATTATTAATTCACCTTTCAATCATATGCTTTCAACTTTATAATAGTGGAAGGCTATAAGCGAAATTCTAAACAAAAAAACTACAAAAAGAACAATTAGCAAGGGAATATTACAATATCGATAATGTTGAACCATTGAGATTAAATATGTGTCTTAAGATTATGCTATACCATGAAAAAGAGAATAGTATTTCTTTCATCAGGACTTTTCATTATTGAACCGTAAGTCAATTTTTTCTTATGTTGTAGTTATTGATGGCATGCATTTTAATTGATTTAAAAATATAATTAAAGAAAAGGTTCGGGATGTTCGCTTGAATCTGATCACATGAATATTCATTCTCTCGAAGGGATGAATGGATTTTAGCGGTTCCAATAATTTTTTGACTACATAAAGGTAGGATAAAAAGAAAACGAGGGTGAAAATTATTCGACTTTTCTTTCGCTTTTCCTTATATATTTCGTTAACGAGTGAATGGATATTGGTTGTTCAAGCGATAAAAAGATGGAAAAATTATGTGTTAAAACAGATATAAATACGAACAGTGCAATACAAAAATTTATTGCGGCCTCCTTTCTTCCCGCTTGATTTAAATTCGGTCAGGAATAGCAAAAAGGTTCCCCGCCTATGAGCAATACTAATCAATAACAGAAGACACTCCTTTGATTCATGTGGTTTTTACCATCCGTCCTTAATTGGCAACTGATGAGATAAACCGCTCATTGGAAAGAAACCCAATAGTGATCCGAGCTTCTGCGACGTTCAGAATGTGTAGAATACCTATTTCAATTTATTTCTCAAGGAATAGATACAATGACCTTCCAAAGTGTACAGAACAGCTTCCATAAATTTCAATTTATTAGTGTAATTCTCAACTTCTACTTCATTTCAAGACTTAAAATTGTATCCAAAAAATCAGAGCATCGTTATAATTGCTATACTAAAAGTACAATTCGATATCTAAATATCTACGGGTGTAGTCATGGGAAATATTTAACGAGGTGAAAGTAGACGTCAAGAGCAACAAAAAAGTTTATAAGAATTATGGTCCAATGCTAGACAGAAGAGCAGGAAATACAAGTTTTGTAATTTTTAAGTCACATTTTTACACTTTCACATAGGAAGCAAGAGTAGATACAATTTCCTTCAAGAAATATAGTTAGGCCAAACTAAATCCATTGGAGGGTGGGTGGCTCTAAGGGGATAAATATCGAAAAGGTTTTTTTTAATCACACTTTACTTGTGAATGTTTTTCTTAGACCCCTGCTGGGCTATAGATACCGCACTTCTAGGAAAACTTTTACTTTTATTAAGTTTTAATTTCGAATAAATGGAGACGAGTGTTCTCTAATTCTCATCCAACAATAAACTCAAAATTTAATTTCCTGCTTTTCTGGTCTTACTTACTTATTTGTGGTTCTTAAAGCCTATTATCTCCTCTTTAAATACTTCTCGTGACTTATGGCACCCCCTACATGAAATTAATTCATACCATAAGAATTAATTAAAGTTGTAATTTTATTGTTCAAAATATTTAATGTCTATTTTAATCTATATAAAATTTAATTAATATATATTTAAATGATGTATGATCTATCCTTTTTTAAGTTACATTTTTTATCGATTTAAGGGTTCTTCAATGGTTAAAAATCCCAATCAATGTTTATTATTCCGATATACTATTTCTAAGTCATTCATACAAAGCTATACTTCATAAAAACATTTCTAAAATCTAGTCTTCTATACGAAAATTGTCTATTCATGACTGAGAAAAATCAGATTATAATCGAAAGCTATTATTTATTTTTTTAATATAGTAGAAAAGGCCCATACTTGTAATGGTTTAAGTTCCTTTATAAATTAGTAATTTAGTAATGGAAATTCTAATCTTTAGATGAGCTAAAGTCTTGGAAATGTTGTGGAAATAAAAATAAAAATTAATTAGATAGCTAATTTATTCGTACACTCCAGCAGAGACAGTTCAAATTCTAATAAGTAGGCATATTTTTAAAATAAATAAAATAACACCTAGGGAAGTTTCTAACTGATGTTGGCCACTCTACATTAGTACAAGGGACATTCTCAAATGAACTGTCACTTTCGAAGTCTGTGAAAAAATAAAACACTGTGAAGTTTTACGATTTTTTCGTAACCTTTAATGTCCCGAGAGCTATGCAATACAAATTCTTTTCTTGATTTTTCCCAAGTTTTTTTGCGTTATTACCTGATAGGACTAGATGCATGTCAGACGATGGACCCCCAGTAATTAAAATATATTTTTATAATTTAAAATAATTAGTGAAAATTAAAAAAATTAAATCCCGATAGAATGTAACTCGCGCGAACTATTCACAAGAATTTTTTTTACAAACCGTTTATTTTTAAACATTAAATATCCCAAAATGTACTCTTCTTTCAGACAAACTGAATACTGAGCGAAGGATTGAAAAAAATAAATACCAAAACCCTTAAAAATTTCGAGCTTCTAGAAATTTCAGGACAACCAAAGAGACAATTTATTTGAGATTATTTGGGTGAAAGTTCAAGTAACTAGAAGAAGAAGCAAATATTGTAACCATCTATTAACTACGAATCATATTATGAGTTTAATTTGAATTTACAAAAAACACAAACTATAAAAATAATAGGTGCAATCACATCGGTTCACGATCAAAATGTAAAAAAGAGAAAAAAAATAGGAAAATAAAATAAACAGTGAGTATTGCGGTATGTATGCATATAGTACGCAGTATTGCGTAATATATACATACATAATAAAAATAAAACTGTTCCTCTTACAATTTACGTGAAAGTCTTGGGTTCAAGCACTTAGTAAGGACGAGTTGGCCTACGGTTATGCAGTAAAATAAAATGAAATATTTTTAATTGCAATTCATTTTCATAATACAAGTATTATAACTTTATTTTATTCTTTCTTTATTGAATACTATTTTTAATAAAAGCTTGATTAATTTGTAAGGCATTGCAGTCAAAAAACATATATGAGCTTGCGACCATTTAAACTTCTGACACGACCTCAGGTATTTAAAACGCTACAAGAACCATCTATTACCTAAAAATCTTAAAATTAATTCAATGCAAATTTTCAAAAAATTAAAAACTACGAAAATAATGTGTACAATCGCATCGGTCTGTGAGGAACCTAAAAGTACCTAAAATATTGATCAGAGATAAAAAACAACAAAAAAAGAAGAGAAGAAAGGAAAATGAGATAAACCAGTGAAGATTGTGAAGCCATCACGGCACACTATCAGCATCGATCTCTAGCGAACAGGAACATTTCACGAATCGTGTTGTAAAAGTTCTTAGGAAGGCCTACCGCTACTGAAGGTAGCCGCCCGGTAAATTGGAGACTGGATTACGGCAACCGGTGGGACCAAATTGGGAATAGGCCCTCTTCCTTCCAGAGCCTAGGGGATATCTTTTGTATTATATATCGCCTTATAGGATAATATCCTGCGCCATATTTCAGGATACGAGCTTCATTACTAGCCTTCCAGGATTGTATTGTATTTTAACCAATAACAAAAAAATCTGCCGCGGTGCGCACATCACACAACTTTTCTTTTCCGCTTTTTAATAATAATCCATTTTTTTAAAATAAAAGTTCACATAAGTATTGCTTGAAATATTCTCAACAGTGCAATAAAATGTATTTTTCAACAATTAAAGAATATTTTGCTTTGACAAGCGCAAAATGACTTTTAAAATTTCCATTTAGTTCCTTGGAAATTCCATTGAATAATTTAAACGTAGAAATTATTAAGTCAATGATTTAATCATTTTTACTTCCTTATACGAAGTAAAGGAAGTATTGTAATCGCGAAAATTTTCGGGTTTCAGATTTCAACGGAAATATCCATTTTGACCATTCATGAATCCATTTTGACTAGTTTCGTCGTGGCGTCTGTACGTACGTACGCTCGTACGTTCGTACGTAAGTTTGTTCGTATTTCGCATAACTCACTCAAAAACGGTGAGCCGTAGAAAGTTGAAATTTTGTATTTAGGTTTGTTGTAAAATCTAGTTGTGAACCTCCCTTTTTTGGTCACTGCTTAATCACCGGAAGTGGTACTTTACTTGAAGGTCAAAATTGATTTCCATCAAAAATTATATTAAAATACTTTGCAAAACTACTCAAATTTGGTATTTATAACTTACATATCAATTTAAATAACATACTAGATTTTTGTCTAAATTGAAAAACCGGGAGCGGTACTTTACTTGAAGGTCATATTGGACTTTCATCAAAAATTATATTAAAATATAATGTAAAACATCTCAAATTTGGTAAATAGGACTTTTATATTGATGTGAATGTATTTACTATATTTTGGTTAAAATTGGTGAGCCGAAAAGGGTACTTTACTTGAAGGTCATAATAAGCTTACATCAAAAATTATATTTAAATTAAATACATAAATCATATGTTTCAGTAATAAAGGTTACAAACGCAATTTGGTTCCCAATCCAATTAAACATTTTTATTACTTGTTTTAAGTGTTAAAATTTAGTGTGAAATGCTGGTTTTCCTCCCTATTTGTGTGTATGTGTCAATAGATGGATGTCGCGACGCCGAGTGTTGTTTTTGAGATACTGCGATATTCGGAAACTAGTAACCAAATTCAGGATCACTATTTGAGCCACCGATTTGTAGTTTAATAGGCGTACAAGGAAGTCATGTGTTGCCCACATCAGATATTTTTTGTTCATATTAATTATATTTTTCGAGACCAGAATTTATTTTATTTGCTTATATATATATATATATATATATATATATATATATATATATATATATATATATATATATATATATATATATATATATATATACATTTGTATATTAAGGTGAAGGAAATTTTTCAAATTTGAGTTTTCAACGGAAACATACGTTTTGAGATCCCCTGAGCTCAATTAATCAAGTCTCACAAAATGATTTGTACGCGTGTTTATCTGTGTGCGTGACGAGTCTAGCTCAAAAGTGAAAAGTTGTACGAAGCTGAAATAAAGTATTTAAGGTAGGCTTATTATACCCGTGATGTCACTGCAACTTTTTCGTTAAAATCGACTCACCGAAAGGACCACTTTATATAAACGATTTTATACATTTTTAAAATTTTATCGAAAACGTTTCAACTGATTCTGATGAAACTTGTCTGAAGTCTGCTCCTTAAAGCTCTTCAACTTTTCATATACGGAGTACATCACCTAGAGAATGGATTATGACAAAAAATAAGTTTCACTAGCGGATAAATCAGAAAGTATGGAATTTATAGTAGATGTATACACTTACAATCACCTGAAAGATAATTAAATTAGAAATATTTAAAAAAAAATATTTAAATTTTTGCTAGTTATCTTTGCAACAACTATTATTCTTTCTAGATTTTGCAAATTATAAAACAAACACAGGTTATCCAACGTAAACCTGATACCGATTAGAACCTTTCTTAAGTTTTATTTCTTATTGTTGTGATGTTATTGACGCAAAAAGTCTATGATATTTCGCTAAAAAAAAAGTACTGCTAAAGCCAATTTTAAAACTATTCTACATTAATCAGTTCAATAAATAATATATAGATATTATTAGCATCAAAAATATGTATCTGATACGGAAAATAAATGAGAATCGAGATAAAAGAATAATATAACAATAAAAAAAAGAAAATTAGTAATATTTTTTTTTTTTGCTTTCTTCTTTATATGAAATATATAGTGAGGGAAAGTATTGCGATCGGGAAAATTTTCGATTCTTATAACGAAAATACAAGTTTTAATGTCCATGGAGTTCAAATAACAGTCTCCCAAAATGGAATGTGCGTGTGCCTAACTCAAAATTGATAGGTTGTACGAAACTGAAATTAGGTATTTAAGAGAGATAGATGCCTGGGTACAGCAACATTTCGTCAAAATCAATTTAACCACAACTGGCACTTTATATTATAGTTATTACACATTTTTCGAATTTTCTCGAAATAGGCTCCAACGATTTTCATTAAACTTGTTATATCAATGTACAATTAAATGCCCATTAATATCAGCTAGGTTTTAAGCTCATTGAAATAGTCTGACGGAGCTTAAATGGCGAAATTTCTTCATCTCAAGTACCTCTAATTTTGCTTATTTAAAATAATTAATCTCTTTCCTTATTGGTAGTAATGAAAATGGATTATTATGAACTATGAAAGAATTCGATAATTACTACAGGAGAAAAAAAAAAGAAGAGAAATATTTTCCGAGATTGAAAACAAATTGTAGGAAATAAGAATAATTAATACAGATGTATAATTTACTGTTGGAAAGCTAAAGATTTAAGAAAAAATAATATTTAACATTTAAAGCCGTAGAAGGAAATGGAAAAACGTGTCGAAAAACGCATAAAAATAAGTTATAGTCGTAGATAATAATTTCTATTTGTTATATTATTTAACGGAAACTGAATGTTTTTATGTAAACTAAATAGGAAAATTAAAAATTTCTTGCAAATAGGGAGGTAAGGAAAATAGTAGAAAGTAGAAAATAATATACGCGCACCAGATTTTTATTAATTAATAGAATGAATAATTTTTACTATTATTAGGTCATTATATTTGTTTTTAGAAATCTGCACTTACCAACAAATATATTACTTCGTCAGATTTACTGTTGTAGTTCACTAAGGCTATTGAAATATTCTGAATTAGCATTCCTATTTACTTCTTTTTCGACTGTAGAAAGGTCATGGCTCAAAAATATGGACATACACAGTAAAATTTATAGATATAGATCAATATAGATTTATACAGTAGAGGTGTTAAAATGTTAGCATCTTGGCGGTATATCTTTAGTAGGGGTGGATACCCTATCCTGAGCCGAAGTTTTTCTCTGCAACTGCTACGACTTTAGGTGATCAAGAGTTCCACGTCTCTTTCGATTAATAATAATTTGCTGCCATTCCTTTTGGGCACTCTTATTCAATGGACATACGAGATTAGATGGCGTAAGGAGAACCTAACCACGATCTGGTGGAGAGAGCCTCTTTTGGAGCTGCATCTGTCATTTAATTTCCTATTATACCGACATTTATTGATACATCTTGTTTGAAGAACGAGTTCAAAAAGAATTAGTCTCATCTGGCATTATAAGCTTTATATCGATAGACAATAATACATTACAACATAAGGCTCCTCATAATCCATGACCCTGAACGAAGAAGCTATTTTCCTTGAATCTACTTAAAGGCGGCCGATGGCAAGAGCAAACCCTACTAAAAAAGATTGATCGTGATTGTGCATTACTAGCGCCGAAACTAGGCAATCGCAGGTAGTGGTCCCTCAAAGAAAGAGTTCATTTCCCTAAGTGACAGCTCGCTATTGGTGAATCGCTAACCCCTAGTTGTTAAAAAAAAATACGAGAGGGTGTGCCGTTCCGACCTGGATACCAGGATATCGAGAGTTTTTGTCTCAGAATAGATCGAAGGTCATTTGAAGAACAGGTCTGAATGATAAAACTAGCATAGAAGCATAGAAATTCACTGATATTATGAATTTTTATTAATTCTAAAAAAAAAGATCTAGTGCGGTGCGCGCATCTTTCCTTTACCACCCAATAATAATACTATTTTTAACAGAAAGAAATTAAAAGAGTTCACACAAACACTACTTGAAATAAACTCAGCAGCATAAACTTTTTTACGTCTGCTCTGACCAAAGTACAGTTGAATAGTTTTTTAAACAATTTTAGTACGACAATTCTGTAAACTATATAATTTTTGGTATAAGCTGAAAATATATTTTAAAAGTTTCGGCTTAGTTTCCATAGAAATTCCATTTTGTTTCCAATAAATAACATAAAAATAGGAATTATAAAGTCAATTTATGCTTATATGTTATTGCATTACATTATTACAGAGCGTATTGTTGACAAAAGATTGGCGGTTTGGTGGAAGGAGGTCCGACCGCATACGTTTCCTTTCGGATGCACTAAGCTTTCTTATAAGAAATACAGCATCTTAGATGGAAAACTAGGGTCGCGTATTTCTTATAAGATACACTATGTCTTTGATAATATGAGTCCGCTTTCGATGATTCCATTTTTTGTTTTTTAGAGAATTTAAATACCTATCATATGATTTAACACATAATTTATCATAAAATGCATACTTTTTGAGGTATGCGCAAATAAAATTTTCTTTTTGCTATAATATTTTCTCTGCATTTTCTCAGTGATGTGCTAAATATATAAAAAGTTTAAACGTTTTAAGGAAAAGACATTGGGCATGTCCCATTAAAATCGTTAGAGCTTTTTAAGAGAATGTTGCAAAAAAGTCTAAAATGAATTATATAATTAACATAGTCCAGTTAGTCCGCTTCGCTGTATCTTTGCTAATACTGGTCCGATTTCAATAATTTATTTTTTGTTCTTTAGGTAATTTAAGTACCTTTGAAACAATTATTAATTATATTTTAAAGATTTTTATCATCATAAAATTTTCCCTTGCATTTTTTAGGTGATGCATTACACCCATTAAAAGTTAAAGGGCTTTAAGGTTAAAGCTTAGAAAAGTTTCATCAAAATCGTTAAAGCCTTTTTCGCGAAAATTATAAAAAAAAATTACACACATACCAGTTTCCGAGACTTGGTTATTTGGACTCGGGGGACCGTAAAACGTGTATTTCCGTTGAAAACTCGAATTCGGAAAATTTCACGAACGCAATTCTTCGCCTCACCTATATACGAAATATATAGTAAAAGCAAAAATAAAAAAAAATTGCCCAGATAAGACTCTTTCCCTCTATTTTGTAATCTAAATAAATTAAAGACCTATCCAAAAAACATTGCTTACAACAGACTGGAGCCTGGAGTCCTTGATGAGCTGTTTTTTAAAATAAATAACAAATGCCTAACCTTAGACAGAAAATACCGATTCATTTCCGATTTCATTATACATATGCGATACTAATTTTTACTTTTAAAACTACACATTACCTTGAACTCGTAAACCTAAGTTTTAAACGCTTAAATGAATTTTAATGGTTAAGCGCTTCACTGTCTAATACGAACTAATAACTAATTACTTAAAACTATTAAGAATCATCGAAAGAATTTCTAATTTTTTATAGCATCTTGGTTATGGCATGTTCGTTAAAACACCAATAATTAGTATAAGACCATATTCAGATTTATATCTGCACAGTTTTTAGGGCAAAATCTACATACATTACATAAAGACAGTGAACACAATATCAGCCTGAAATTATTTTACTGATTTCTAAAATCCGTTGAATTTTTTAATCTGTTATTAACATTTTATTTACTACTTAAGACAATTTACTATTACTTTCTACTCTTTGAAACAACAATAGATATAGAAATACAATAAATTAAACAACCCTCTTTTAGCTTTACCGGCAATTAGTGTTACAATAGACATATATTATTATTATTATTATGTATCATGTAGAGGGAACACAATTATGCATAATAATTGTTTGTTTTTTTCCAATTCAAAAACGAATATTTCAAACATATAAACAGTTGGCAAGCATGTAGATGAATGTATGTGAGATCTTCATGAATGAAGAAATTACTAAAAGCTTACAAAAAGTGAAAATAAAACTAATACAAATTAAAAAGTATGTTATAATAGATAAAAATAAATATGAGGAAATGATGGAAGACTTTAATGGTTATCATAAAAAAATTATATTCAATAAAGAAAAATCTAAAGATAATATGATCAGACATCTAGGCATGGAAATCATATTAAACAATGAAAATAATAAAATAACAACCGGGTGGACAAAAAAAGAAACCACAAGTAACAGAATACTCAATTATTTATCCAATCATCCCAATAGACAAAAAACTAATTCAGCTAGGGATTCAATAAAAAAAGCATAAGGACATAAAAATTCTAGAAGAAAATCTATATTTCTAAAGATTAATAAATAGAATTTCAATTGAACATTATTGTAAACAACTAAAATTGAAGATATGAAGAAATTGAAAAAAAGATGGAAAAAATTGACCACAATAACAAAGGAAAAAAAATGTCTTAATGAACAAAATAAACATAGAGCCTTCATAAAATACGAAGCTATAACATGAAGCTGAGTTTATATAATAAAAATGAATTAAATTTACGTTTAACTTATATGAAAGACAAGATATAAATGCTGGACACACAGGATGTAACATATAAAATAAAATGTGAAAACAGAGAAAAATTTAAAAAAAAAATTAGAATTATAAATATATAAATTGTAACAAATGTACTTCTTTTTTAATATTCATTAATGTGCAATAATGATAAATGTATAATGTGTTAATTAGAAGATCATGAAGGTGAGGATAAAAGGCCTCGAAACGTGGAACATAACATATATTAAAAAACAATAAATAAATAAGAAAGATTTGTTAACAAATTAATAATAATAATAATAATATATATATATATATATATATATATATATATATATATATATATATATATATATATATATATATATATATATATATAATTGATTTTCCGTAATGTTTAATATTGCATTGATAATTAGTCGATAAGATAATTAAGTTCTTGAATTTATGTACAGTAAATGATGTAAAATAAACGTTATATTAATGAAAATTATATACGCAAAATGAGACACGGTACAGATATAGATGGAATGTAAATTAATTAACTGGCATCATGTTAATGAAAATCACTTATTAAGCAGTGTTTTACAAATTAAATTTTAATAATCACACTGGAGCGTTTCAGATATAAATTTCATCTTTGATGTAATGACTGTTTCCCCTCTCCCAATCCCAATCATCAGCAGTTTAATTAAAGGAAAACCTGAGGTATGTATTTTTTTTAATGATATTAAATAAATAAAAGTGGTAATGACAAGGATTAATAACAAATATAAAATTAAAAATCTCGAGTGGTGCGCGCATTACAACTTTCACAGATCAATTCTATTTGAAATAAATTTTAAAAGTTTCCATTTAGTTTCCATGGAAATTCCATTTAGCTTCATTAAATAATATAAAAGGAAAATTATAGACTACAACAATCACTTAAGTATATGCGTTTTTCGTCATTCCATTACCTTCTACGTCTACGAATTTATATGTTAGATATTAATTTCTCTAAAATCTTCAGCTTTCCAACTTTATAGTATACATCTATATTACTGCTCTTATTTCTGGAAATTTGTTTTCAACAAACGGAAATATTTTTCCTTATTTACTTCTTTAGTTAATCATCAAATTCTTTCATAGTTTATACCTATCCATTTTTATTATTACAAACAATGGGAGACGGTTAATTATTTCAAATAATCAAAATTAATGTACTTTAGAGGAAACTTTTGAAAATTCGGCATTAAAGCCCCGTCTGACAATGATAAGGCCTAGCTCATATTAAATACCATTTAATTGTACTTTGATATAACGAGTTGATGAAAATTGTAAAAAAAAAAAAAAAAAAAAAAAAAAAAAAAAAAAAAAAAAAAAAAAAAAAAAAAAAAAAAATAGTTCAATGGTATAATATGGCACTTGTGGGTAAATCGATTTTGACGAAAAAGATTCGTAAAACTTATCGTTTTTGAGCTAGGCTATACACACACTAAACGATTTTACGAGACTTGGTTGTATAAAAAAAATATATATATTTTTTTTAATTTATTTTATTTTAACTCTGTTTTTTTTTTTTTACTCTGGTATTATGATTCCAAAAAAGTTAATACTTCTCCTCTGACTTAATAAAGAGATATGGGCGCATAAAACCTCTAATGATCGCCATTTTGGGACAATACGGCTGACGGCAATGTCGATTGATCATTCTAGGATGGCCAGTGGCTTTGAAGCCAAATTTGAATAAAAAAACAACAAAAAAAACCGATTTACTTGTCTTGGAAAACATCTGCGGACGAGGAAACATCTTGAAACGTTAAACTTCAAATTTTGTTTTTTCTTCGTCGATTACAAAGGATCCTTATTGAAAATAGTACCAAAATAATTTTTTTTTAGACATCTTATTGTTACTTAAAAGATTTCTTCAAGCAAAGAGTTTCCTTAAAAACGAAATCCGTAATATATATAAAACAAAAATTTATAGTATAATGACGCATACCTAAAAGGGTAGGAGAGCTTACCTCAGCTTTAAATGAGTTATAATCGTTAAAAATATACAAAATCACAGCTAATCACCACTTTTGTGCATTTAAGACAAATTGTTTTAACGAAAATAATATTAAAGCTTATAAATCAAAAAGGCGAATCGTGAAGTGCCTCATTATTCACAACGTCTAACTTTGAAAAACTGAAGGCATTAAAGGTAAACAAAAAATTCATAAGAATATTTCAGTAATTCATTTTGTTCCCCCGGTTCTTGTTTTGCTAAGATGAATTCTTCTAAAAATGATTTTGATTTTTATGTATTTGAATATCAAGAGTTTAAGATGAGAAAAAAATAAAATAATAAAAACCACAAAACGAAAACCCAGATCAAAAGGCAAATTTGGCAGAGGTCGAGGAAATAAACGACAGACAAAATGGAGAATCCCACTCCAGGATATTAATTTCAACGAACCCTTAGGGTCCAGCCTGCCTTATACATATTTAATCGAATTTCCATTTTATTTTTATATTTTTTCTTTATTATGCTTAAGTAATAAGTCATAAGGCAATTCCTTTTTACAAGTCTTATTCTGGAAAGTACCTTTTACGTTTCAGAATACATTACTCCAAGCATAAATCAGAGTTTTATTTATTTACTTTTTTATGAAAAAGGGGTCTTTCCCGTAAATTTCCATCGTACTAGGGCAGATTATCATTTCTGGGATGGTTGAATTTTCGAGAAAAAAGGACAAATTTCTCTTTATTCGTTAGATTTTTATATATATATATATATATATATATATATATATATATATATATATATATATATATATATATATACATATATCAGAGTATTCGGAATAACGAGATGGAACTCGGTGTGTCTTTATAAATTGTGAAGTATCTTTTTATGACATTACTATCCCCGTGGCCTCCTCCAGTTCTTCTACAGCGCACCTAACTTTGGATTTTCCAATGGGATAGGATATTTTTTTTTTTTTTTTTTTTAAGGGTTCTGATAGGAATCTAAATTTACAAAGGAATTTGTGTCGGCCACTTTTTTGATCTGATACGCCCAAGGGCGATAATCACAAAAACACGATTATTAAACAAAGTTTTTGTGATTTTTGAAATTTCTCTGAAGGAACAATTTTTTTTAGAAAACTATTCAAGTAAACGTTGGAGAGAATGAATAACACTTTGAAATGAGTCTATTTTCATTCCATGGCGCTGAGAGTAGCAATAATAAATAAATGCCGAAAGTGTCAAACGTCAAATAAAAGTGTTTTGGACAAGCTTCCGGTAATTTGTTTTATTGTATTCCAATGGGATAGATTTTTTTTTCGGATTTTGATAGAAAATTCAATTTCAAGGCAAATTCATACAGGCACTTTTCTGATCTTATGTGCCGCATGGGCTCTAATCGCAAAAAAAAAAAAAAAAAAAACCAAAACACAGTTTTTATTTAAAGTTCCAATTTATCTGAAGGAAAGGATTTTTTTTTTTTACAAAACTATTTCAATAAACGTTTTAAAGAATTTAAATCAAATAATCAAAATCTTGAAATGATTATATTTTTATTTCTGAAAGCTAAGTACTAGAGTGACAATAATAAATAAGAGAAAAGCAAAAAGTTCCCGAAGTAAATAAAAGATTGTTTTGGACAAGCTTTCGGTTTTTTGTTCAATCAATGCATTTTTATTATCCAATAATTATAACAAACACGAATAAAAATAATAATCATTCAATAAATATTTTTAAAACAATGATACTTTTTATTTTTCTTATTTGTTATTACCACTCTAATACTTAGCTTTCTGGAATGAAAGTAGACTCATTTCAAATTGATTTTAATTCTCTTTAACGTTTACTTCAAGTCGTTTTTTTTTTAAACAGTTTCCTCCAGAAATGTATCGAACTTTGTATAAAAACCTTTTTTTTTTTTGTTATGTTTTTCGCAATTAGCGCGTCGGGGTACATTAGATCAAAGTGCCCAAAATGATTTCGTCTTAAAATTTTATTTCCTATCAGAATTCGAAAAAAAATTATCCCATCCATTAGTAAATCTATAATTACATAGAGTAACTGAAGGAATACTCCGGATGGTTACTAGTCGGCAATACTGTATTTTTAAATATTTTATAATCTATATTTATAAATATTTTACTATATTTGAAGTCATACTTCCCAAAGAAAAATGAATAAATAATAATAGTTATATGCCATCCGTTCTTTACTTTTTTAATGAGAAATTTTTCACTTTTTGTTGTGTCATTCCTCTCATTCATTTCACTAAACTTTCAACCCAAATCATTTCTCGGTATCTAATTATACGAAGAACATTTAAGAAACATGAGATTTATCACATTAATGCTTCTATTGTCCATTTAAATGATTACTAAAACTATACTTTTACCCACAATTTGCAAGATTTTATCACAAAAATAATTACAAAACATATTGTTATTCCATAACTACAGAACTGAATTGTACGAAAAGTATTGTTAAATCAGCTTAATTTTGAATAATACTTCAAAAGCATGCAAAAAAAAAAATGATAAAATAAGGTTTAACTGATTTATAAAACAAAAAAAAATAGTGTGCTGTTCATTTATGCTGTCTTTAAAATAGAAACTAAGCATTATTTTTTTTCCTAAAATAGAATAACTAAATCCTTCACGAGCATCCAAGCAAGAAATGGAAGGATTATTAGAAAACTGAGAAGTTGCACAAGCAGTAAATATGGCTTTGGAAGCTGGAAATGTGATTGGAGAAGTCTGGAGGACCGGCCAACTGGAGGACTGTCTCCCCAGGGAGAGGAAACTTGGGCTCATTGGCAATAACGGATCACCGCAGGGACCATGACGTTTTGTTCAGTCCCCCCTTATATGGCATTTATTATTTCTTTGTTCCCTCTTACTTTTCCCATCAGTTTTTGTCACTTTTTCGTAGTTAAGGGTGCGAAGTTATTTTTTTTGGGGGAATAAAAGTTTATTTTGAATCTCGAACGAAGGGCTTAGTCCAAGTGATAAAATTATTTAATTTATCAAATCATTATTTTTGTCGTCAATCCATACATGAGGCGTATCCAGCGAAAGATCTAAGAGCCAAAAAATTTTTTGGGGTGAAGTTAAAAGAGTCATCTTTACAAAAACAGTAAATATTCATTAATTTTTGTATTACATCCTAAGAACCATAAGATTAATCATAGAACATTTTTTATAAGAAAATATGAAAAATAGATGTTTTATTATTAAAAAATTAATTAAAGATTAAAGATTAAAGATTATTTAAAAATTAAAGAAACGACCTAAGTCCGGGTTTGGTTAATCCGGAATAATTTAAGTACAAAGGTTTTTAAACAATCAAAGTACATGTTTTTTTCACTTGAGTACTGCAACACAGAACGGTCTCTTTAAGTTGCATCTCTCTAAGAAGACTTATAATTTCAGCTTATAAGAGTAATAATGTAATGACGCTTGAAAAATACGATTCCTGAACTTATGTCATTTTTAGCCTGATCTAACCTAGCATCCTGGATTACTCCCAGCTCAATGTGTCAAGAAATTTAGTTGAGACAATGTCCAAATAAAAGAATGATTTATTTACCATACTAATAATCTTAAACAACATTCCTGTTCTACAGCTGCCAAAGGCATGCATGTGCTTCACCATCAACATTGTATAGCTCGCTTTTCAATGGTAGGTAAGTCTCGATTTCAACCCCGTATAGGTTAGCCAAGATGTTCAAAATGTAAGCTTTATTTCACTTCCCACCTCATTTTTATATTTGTTCTTTGAATTTTAATCTGGTTTGAAGGCAGATTCGTCCATTTTCCGAAAGAGTCACATAAGTGGACGATAAAAGTAAAAACCAACTAACTGGTATATTATAAACGAAACTTGAGTATTATGTAAAATGGACTTAGATTATTTAGAAGGAACCGACAAGGGTGGAATTATGTTATTTTGGGGTAAAAAAAAAAATTTTCTTCAAATTTTTGGCACTTAGCTTCACTTGGCCTCACAACTTCACCCATATTTATTAACAAAGAATTTTTTTTCTCTTAATTTGTTCTAATGTTTCGTTTCTTTTCCATTTAATGCCTGAGATCTATAGCAACTCCGAAAAATTAAAATATGATTTACGGGCCAATTATAATTCTAAAATATTTTTTGCATTCTATTCTCTACATGCAGATTGGTCGTTCGACCAGTTACGATAAGAGGATAAGATCCAATGATATAACTGGCAAGTGGCCAACGGTACCAACTAACATAAAATTTGATAAGATCATATTAAGAGACCCCTATATAGAAGAGACGCCTTAACCAACTCCATTTCGGCCATCTCAGGGTATATTCGGGCATGTATCGCATGGTCCCTATTTTTTCTTTGCTTGTTTTAATGTACATAGAGTTCTTCATAAAATATTTTTTTTAAATATAGTCACTTACCATAGTGAACTGGTTATAAGTCAAGAAGTTTTATAAGCTGTCCCTTAAAGTTGTGAAGCGTAAGTCCATAAGATTTTTAATACTGATACTGTTATAGGTATTTTTAATGGCGAACGAGCCCAGTAAGTAATCTACTCAGGAGCTTCTGCCTAATCCTATCCGTAATGGGAGTGTCATTTCTTAGGCGGGATCACTACGAAATACACAATTAACCCAGCTGAGAATCGAACCTAGACGTATTTTCCTCCATTTTATTTCCTGGAGAGGTGCTTTCTTGTTTTCCTTTAGGGAGAGGCGGTCAGGCTGATGAGATGGCCATTGCCATTTTTGCCATCATTGCCATTTTTTTTTCGGTTTTGGGGGAACATAGCTGTATATTACATATTTCACAGCATTTTCCGTGAAATATCATTTTACGTGAGGAACAGATAAAAGTTAATTTGTCTTCCTTCGCAAATACATCAATGTTTTTATTTAATGAATTTCAATTTTTACAAAACTAATTTACGAAAATTTATTTCTTCCCCACCTACAAAAAAAATAAATAAAATCCTTGGCAATAAAGATTTTTATTTGTATTTATTAAAAAATAAATCACAGAATTAATTATAAATCCTAAATGATTAAAATCCCAATTTTTTTACTATATTTTTAGGTGTTAATATCACATTTTTCCCTCAACACTTCTTATGATTAAGAGAAATGCCTCGAAGATATTCCGATTACGCAGATAGATATACAGGATGAAATACCATTTCATCAATTGGAAGATTCATATCAATAATTAGTATTAATATATTCATCTTATGAGAAAGAATCATCTGTAAGCTAGTACTAGTGTTCAGTGAAAATATAATATCAAGAATTGAATGATTACAAAAAACCTTCCAGCTGAACATTCATGGAATGAAATTCCTATTATAACCTCAGTATTCTAATATGGCAGATTAGTACAATGAATTCAAGCTTTATAAATAAAAATTTATTCTTTTATTTAGTTTTAATTGGAATATATTTAGTTCTGCCCAAAACTAAAATATGTATATATGTATATATATATATATATATATATATATATATATATATATATATATATATATATATATATATTTTTTTTTTTTAACTTGTTTTACGTATGGTAGTCCCGTTTGATAATCACTACAATTTAAGGATGAATAATATCGTACATTTACATTTGTATTAATTTGGTATATTTCATTTACCGCGGATCACACTCAGATATTAAAAATTTGTCTCTGAGAAACGTTTTGGAGTTTTGAAAAGTACAAAAAGAACTTAGAAAAAGTTTCGCTGTACTGCATCAATAGGACGAGTAGTGACAATAAGTTGTAAAATACAAATATTTTATTTTGATATTTCATAATAAATTACAAAATCATAATATTACGTATAAAAATACAAAATAGAATTGAAAAAGTTCTGTTGGAACACATAACCATTTAAAAAATAAATAAATAAAAACAGCATGATTGGACTGAATATAAACCGGAGTATTCATATTCAGAAATTGTCTCTCCAATAGGCCGACATATGTTTCCTATTGGAGAGAGGAACGAAATTGAAAACATAAATACTTGGCAATATACCTGGTTAAATATATTATAATATAGTCATCCAAAATTTTTAAAAATATGTTTTTTGCCTGTATGCATTAATTCCTTGGAGAGAAAGCACTGAAAAAGAGTTATAAAAATTACAATCTTGATATTCTTGGGATGTTCTTAGAAAACAAAGTCTCCAGTCCCTCAAATACCAGTACCTAACCACTCTACGTTACACGAATCCAGCCATCATCAGGACGGACAAAGATAACATACGCCTAATTATATTATGCAGCATGCATTATATGATCCTTTCGATTGAGAGTATGTGAATGTTCTTATTAGTTTATATCAAATTAACGTATTAAAACTTTATAATTGGTTGTCTAGATAGGAAGAAAAAGCAATTCAAATTTCATTCCCGAAAAAACAAACAATATTTTTCAGTCGACGGAAAGACTTTACCTTTTACTTAGTTTGTTTATATTTCTCAATCGTATGCCCTATCATATAACTATTTTGTCTTTTAAAACCAATAAACCACTAAAGAGAATTTGATGTTATTTCCTCAGAATTATAAATAGGATAATTTTAACGTAAACAAATCTTATTTCTCAATAATTTTACAATATTCTAATTTCAAACGCGAATTGCATATTCAACTGTGTTACAGAGTATACCAGCGAGTTGAGAGATAATCACACTAAAATATTCAAAAATTAATTACTACTCAATTGGCAATTATCCACTTGGCATCGTTTCGCAAAGCACGGAAATATGTATAACATGTTCGTATTGACATCAACATGTGAGCTTGTATTACTAAGTTATACAACAACACAGGATTTCGCGTTGTAAAATGCAATTTCCAAATCGACTGCCTCCTATCCCCAGTGACCCTAATGCCACTTTAATTTCCCTGGAAGAGGATGGAAGCAAGGAGGCCACCTCCGCTCATCAAAGATGCATCACAGGACTGACCAGATTTACACAGGCAGCATAGCTTCTCACTCCGCCCTCGACCTATGATTAAAGCCTCGGTGTGGGCGAATAGTTGAAGAAACACGACTCTCTCGTCTGGTCCGCTACTGATTTCGTGATGGAATTTCGGAATCGATATTTCCCAAAATTAAAACACTAAATAAGACATATTATTGAGATTACAGTTGGGTTTATTGCGATGATACCATGTTATGTATTTAGAGTATAAAATAAAATATTTGTTATAAAAGTGTTATTCATCTACAATTAATACATAACGGCAGCGGTGGGATAACAATGGCAATGACTGAATTTAAAACTTCCGGTTATGGTATACCAAGCACAGTTCGAGCCGACAACAGCCCTTTTAATAGTACAGAATTACACATTTTCGCCAAATAATACAATTTTGAGATTGTAACATGAAGTCCAAAATATACTCCTCCAAATGGTCAAACCGAACGAGCAGTGCGAATAGCAATAGAGATACTAAAAAAGAATGATGATATGAGCGACTGCTGCCATACTACTCGACACCGGCAAAACTTCTTTTCGGAAGAAAATTAAGGGCGAACGTACCAATTAGGGTTGGAACATCGAAAGGAAAATATCGATATTCGATATATCGATATATAGCAAAACTAAATATCGATATCCACCGATAATCGCTAGAAAAATATCGATAGATCGATAATCTTAGACAAAGAACTCGAACTAGCTTGGCCGGATTTGGCCAAATACAAAAAAATAGTGAAAATATTCCAAAATAACCTGTCAAGGACGGTTGTATTTCAATATTGCATCTCTTAAAGAAGGTGCTGAAGATATGGAGGAAAACATAGAAGTTGTCAGAGAAGAGGAAAACCGCGACGACGGGAGAGGAGTGGACATTGGATCAAAAAAAGGATATAGAACCAGAAGTGGGAGAAGAGTCATGACACCTAACATGCTCAACATTTGAGAGAAGAAATGGTGTAAATAGAACATACGTTTGTACATTATTGAGGTTACAGCTGAGTTTATTGCGATGATACTATGTTATGTGTTTAGATTATAAACTGATAGTTGTTATAAAAGTATTATTCATCTACGATTATTACGAAAACCAAAAATAACACTAATTTACGGAAAAAGTAAGAGAAAGGTTAACCCAGGTGTAGGCGTGTTATTTCTTGGTACACGTTTAGGTGCGTGGGATGCATGTATCCCTCACAAAATAAAAATCATTTTTAACTCTCTTTTTTCCTAATTATGACTAATTATTTGTCATGTATAAATGAATACATAGAAAGTGAAAAAATGTATTTAAAATATTTTTATAAATTTAAACTTTACATTAAAGCAGTTGACAATTGATATTCAACTTATATTTTAATTCATTTTCTTTTCAAGCCATTTTAGCCTGACAACAGTATCAGTACTGTATATAATGATAATATTAGACATAAATAAAAACCAATAACGAAACAAATTATATGTATGAGATTAAAATATAGTTTAAACTAAAAGAAATAAAACCATTAATTATTTAATGGCTAATTATTAAATTGGATTAAATTTATTAAACATTTTAAAATTGATGTGAAAAATGACAGTGATTTGAATGATGAGGTTAATGTTTTTATATGATAATATTATAAGAATAATATTTAATAATATGATATTATATGGATTATTCAAATTGTTGAACAAAAGTTAATTTGTTTAAGAAAAAGAAATATAATTTTAAAATATTGATAAAAATAATCAGTGTACAAGCATGCGATAAAAAAACGAATCACAGATTCAGAAAAAAAAAAAAAAAAAACTGGAACGTAGGTTAGGCGCGAGGGGTACAATTGAATCCCAACTAGAGAGTCCGTAGAGAATAAAGCAAGTTGTAGGAGACTGACGGCAGTGGACTGGAAATTGACAATATCCAGTTCTATATGAGATTATAGAAGGCAGCTAATAGAGGGTGCACCTGTACCCCATGAGCTTATTCGAGGCTTGTTCAATCAAATTTCCTACTACTTTTATATTTTTGCTTTATTGATAAATGCTTGGTAACAACATAAGCGTAAACTTTTATTTTTTAAAATCTAGTTTTGATTTTATTTAAAGAATTATGTATCAGTTAAGTTTATAGACATTCTTATTTTACTATTTATTTTCATTGTTCAATTATAAATTTGTTCCATATCTATAAAGTACCTGACATTGTTAGGATGTCCAAGTCTTTATGTAGCACTTTGTTTGCAAATGCACATAGAACTTTGAAATTGTGCATTTGCAAACAGTCACATAGAATGGCGCGTCCATTAATTTTCATTAATGACTGGAACGACTGAATTCTTTGGACCCTTGAAGTTTTGGCAGAGCCCATAGCTCTCTCCCGAATGCTCATAAAGGTTTAATTAATATTTGTAAATTATAAGTCTGTTAGTTGAGGATAATTAGAAACTTCTGAAAGCAAGCTGGATAATAGTCCACACGTTTGTTCAGTTGTTTTCTTTGAACTTTGATGTGGATCCTCCATGTCAGTCTCTTGTCCAGGCGAAGTCCCAAATATCGCACTTTCTCAGATGTGGGAACTGGCACATTGTTAAAATACACTTGAGGACATGAACCATGATTGAGTGTGAACACAATGAATACTTTTTTCATTTCAGCCATATTTATTTTCTACCTGGTAGCCCAACAGTTTCAAATACTGCCACAGAATACTACAAAAGATTCCACAATGGACTGATTTGCAACATGAACCCTGCACAAGCACTTTCATCCACAATCTGCTTTATTGACTGTATGATTTAAAAATATAAGTTTAAAAAAAAAGTTAATGAAATATGGGTATAAATCAACTTTTAACTACCACGCTGTATCTTTCAATTTTAAGCAAATAATGGATACATTTAAATTGGGCCAATTAACTTCATCAATAGTTTATTTAATTTGGATTGGTTCTTTTTTTTTTCTTCATTATAATTTTTTTTGCCAAATATATTTCCCAGTGGACCAAATTACTAAGAAATAAAAACGCAGATAAAGAAACTTAGTTTTTCATTCCAAGGAGATATTATTTTTCTTGTAAGTTTCTAAGAATTTTAAAAGAAGTTTGAAAGCTCTTGTAACAAAGTCGACACCTGAGTAAACATTCAGAGCGGAGTTTTTTTCCGGATTTTCAACAAAAAAAAAATTGTTCACAAAGGAAAGAAAAAGTCTGTTTCAATTTTCTTGGAAAAGAAGGATGGATCAAATCAGAAGTGAATAAATGAAGTATTTACGAACCAACGTCTAAAACAGCCATTGTAGAAACATGAATAGCAAAGTTTAATTAAAAAATACTTAATAGTTGGACATAATTACATACCGCATACATATAATTAAGAAAACAACAGGTTTCTGTATAAAAACTAGAACAAGCACTAGTATATCATTCATACGACGTTTCGTCAGTTTTTAGAAATATTATAACTTTCTTTCAAAGTAATAAAAATCAAGGCTTCATAATTAAAAATAATTTATAATTTCAAGACACAAGATGTTTCGATGCCAAGCCGACTATATATTACTACAACGTAGTTTGTTTTCGTGGTTGTAAAATACACTGATGAAAATATTTCTGATATTAAATGAAAATACAATTCTACGTAATTTTTAGAAACAAGTAATTGCAAAATGTCTTACTTCAACCAAACTTCTTATTATTCTGAACAGTAGGCAGTGACTGACCTGTAACAGATATTTAAAATAAGTTAGTTCATGGATTAAAAATTCGTATATTTTTAAAAGATGAATACAAATTCTGTCTTATAAACTATAATTTAAAATGCTATAGCATTTCTTTTATACACTAACAACAATATAAATCAGAACTAATCGAAGATAACACTATGGATCCATATTTAAAATGACTACCGTAGAAACAAAAATAGAAAAGGTGATGTAATATCTCCTTACTAATTTTGGATTTCTTGTAAGCACACTATCCTAATGCTGCTCTATGCACCTATCCTAATGCACCTATTCTAACAATCCTAATGCACCTATCCTATCAATCCTAATGCACCTACCCTACCAATACTAATGCACTAATCTAATGGAGCACACTATGCTAATGCTGCTCTAGGCCTGAAGATGGTCTATGTAGCGTGGTCGCTTCGGCCAATATAATAATTTAATTTTTTTTTTTTTTATTCTTTTATTGTGGAACTTGGTTGATCGTGGACAAACTGCTATTTGGAATTGCCACATCAAACACAAATCACCTTCAACATTGAAACTTAGATTCCCACCATGTTTTAGTTGTGGTTGTTTAAATTTGTTTACCTTTGTTTTAATTTAGTTTTTGATTTATTTAACTTTCTATTCATTCATTGTTTCCTTTGTTTTTTCATATTTTTTTTTGTATTTCTTTAATGTTTATTTGTCTTGTATAAATTACATTATTATATACTAATCTGTAAAAAATCATATTAATCAACCTTCTATACTGCCCAGATAAGCTAAAAGGCCCTAACTCCAAATCATCTTCCCAAATAAATTTTTATAGTGCACTGCTCAAGGTGTTCTAAAATTTACACGTTTTAATGACATTAGAAATCCCTAATTCCAATGATTGGATCCAAATCATTTGGTATTGGGGCTTTACAATGTCCTAAAAAGGTGTGTATTTCAGAACTATTCGGTTACACTACAGAAATATATTTAAAAAACAATTAAGAATTAGGATATATTAACTTATTACGGAAGCATGGGGTTAATATAAAAAAAAACTCTGAAAATTATTACACAATGGTTTATTTATTTCCAAATAAATAACCATAACAAACATTAAAAATGTGTTTTTGAATCATGATTTTTTTTTTGCTTTATAATGATTTCAAAACATTTTATATGTACCCATGTAAGGCTCTGCAAGCCGATCTGTAAATGAAGAAAAAAAAATTTATTGTTTTTCTTTTAACGTTGTTTTTTGACATTGATAGTTTTGGTAAATCATTTAAGAGATGGTCTGGGAGGCGGTCAAGAATAATGTAAAATAGTTGTAACTATTTATTAAATCCCGACGTGTCAGTCTCTTCCCGCTTGTCAAAAGTAGAGGGGCTCTGATGAAGACTTACAATGTGGTATTCGTATAAATAGTTACAACTATATTATTATATTCTTGACCCCCACCCGGGCCATCTCCTTCTTGATTAATTATATAGTTTTCCTTCATTCTTATGAACCATCTATTTAGCCGCCATTTTGAAACAATATGGAGGATGATGATGCTAAATAGCGAGGATCATCCTGGGGTTCATGGATCATGGTTGGGATAATGCCTTTGTTATATATTTTTCTTTCATGTTTTTTTAAAGATAAAACAAGAAAAATAAGTGTTAATGAGGACAAATCGTATTTGTCTACTATTCTCATAATTAAATCATGGAGAACCTCAAACTGACCCTTAGATACTCCTGAATTCTTCGGTGACCCAATCCTCTCAAACCAAAGCTAGACCGACAGACCGTGAATACAAACGACTCCAAGCAGGGAGCTCTGGGGAACGCAGAGGTGTGGACCTCAACTCCCCGAGCCAACATCTCCTGGGAGTGCGGTTGGAGCCCGGACAGTGGGCTGTTAGCGTAATGCAGGTGTGTTCTACCCTGCTGGAGCATTTACATAAAGGAATAGTAAGCAGTCAGTATTTATTAGAGCTCGCTTTGGCTCAATTAAAAAAATATATACAGAAGAACTCCGTTTTTCCGTATCTCCTTATCCGAACACCAGATTATTCAAAACTTTTTATTTTATTTTTCCTTTAGGTAAGTACTTTTGATTTGTTCACAGTACACTTATACGAAATTATGTTGCAAGATAAATTCGTAATTATAATCATGTAATGTAAGTTGCATTTATAAGAAAGATTAACATCTAATTGGTTCATTAGATACACACAATTCGCTACATAAACACAACACATTCCTTGCAGTAAGCTGCAATACGCTGATGACACAGCAATCTAAACAAGACATACAAATCCAATGCATGCCTCACAAACCCTACAACAGCATTTGATGAAAGGACTGATTTAAGCTCTTAGGAAACCCGACTAGCATATTATAATATTTTTCTTTGGATACTCCTTATCTCATCCTCATCTTTGGGCATGTAAATAAACATTATTTTATATTTAATAAATTATATAATAATAATAATAATACAACAGTTAATTTGTGCAGCCCACTAAAAGGATTTAAGAATGACCCTGTCACATAAAAACTGAAAAAAAAAAGTCACTCACAGACTGATAATTTAAAAATGAAAATGTAACAATTAGAGATTATGTGTTGGCTTCATATAGATAATTAAACTGTATTACAGCCAATTTAGTTGGAATTAGCTATAGGAAATATTTGAACTTACAAGAGAGGGTGAAAGATGTGTCCGTCGCCGATTTTGATCAATTTTTTTTGGGTGAATTTACGTTTAAAAAAAAATTGGCCCATACCCTTCCGTTTTGTCCAATGGGCTAAAAATAAAGCATGCTGAAAATGCTTTATTTTATATCTCGTGTTTGAAGAATGATATCGACATCATTTTTTCAGCTAAACATTTGTTTTTTAGAGTATATTAGAGGAAAAATATAAACATTAAAAAATAATTGAATTTTGATCAAATAAATTTAAAACAGTGTTTAAATTATTACGTAAACTAGCCTCATAGTTTTTTTCATACCGAAAAAGATTGCAGATTTGGATTTAGTCCATAAAAAACCTTAATATTGAAAACATCATAAAAAAAACAAAATTATGTGGTTTTTATATGGTAATCATCTTTCTTGTATTTCTTGCTTATCTTTCAAGTATTTTACATAAGCAAATGTACCTAAATGCATTCAGTAGCATTTGCTCTTCGCCAACTTCCTGTTTTAGTATAACCTAAATAACCCTAACGGCTATTTTAAAATACGAAATACTTTTCGCTCCATCAGTGAATGAGCAACTAACTCATTAAACTTTTCGCCATCTGTCATATCATTAATACCATCAATTCCATTTTTGATGATTTAGAAGAGAACAGAGAACACTGAACCAACACAATAGTGTTATTAGCTGATAACATGGAAGGTTCCTAGAATGGTTAATACCTTACCTTAGATTACATGTCAACTAAGTTTAAGCGGCCATCATTGGCCGGTAAAGTTTAACGTTAGTAAAGAAGGTAAACTTGGTTGATGCAACGGCTGATAATCGATTTAATCTGAGATTTCAGGTAATCTTGTTAAAACCACGACAAATCACACCAATTTTATTCTTCGACATGACAATGTGTCCTCCAGTTTTTCTAGACAATGGACAGATTTCAGACAGACACTGTACACTACCTTGGTCAGATATTTGACCGAAGAATGACATGGGGTCCACATGTCTAAAAAAAACTAAATCAAATAAGAATTAAGACTTCTTTAATTACCTCTTTCGAAACATTCAAAACTAAAACATTAACAAAAATTTAACACACAAAATTACTTACAGAAACCTATTTGGTAGTATTAAGAAAGTAAAACTTCCAAGAAGCTTATTTTTTTAGCTCGAAATTTTCGCCTAAATTTGGCCTCCGATTTCTTTTAAAAAAATCACTTAAATTGCGATAATTTCAACTCGCCCGAAATGATACGAAGCTGAATTACCTATGTAAATTAGAGCCGAACATATACAATAAACCATTTCAAGAATTTTTCTTAATTTTACACAACATTTTTTCCTTTACATAAGGATAAAATCTATAAGCTAATGGTATAGGTTGGATTGCAAGAATTCAGTTTTCCAACTGTTATAGTAACATTGAAATCGAATAAAATCCTAAGGAGTTGTGAATGTTTAAGTGAACACCAGATATCGGCTGGGAAAAAAATCATACATATATCAATGTTTGATCGAATTAATTTAAGTCAATTCGTACATTAGCAACGCTGATTGGTTGCTTTTTGCGTTATGAAATTTTATTTTAGAAGTATATATAAAAATCTCAGTAATATTCCACATTGTCATGCAGAAAGGAATAATTGAAAAATGATTTTCAACTAGAAATCAGCTATTATAACTATTATACATTTCCTTATTTTTTAACGAAAATTGTAGAGTCCCAATTTCAATATATGTAATGCCAAAATACGGTTATATATACGGTTTGTAATAATTTTGAACAAGTCTCTTTGTTTATTATGTAATAAACACATTATAATGATATTGGACATCTCTGATTATATTTTACCTCAAATAATTATTCTGTACAAATTTAGTTCGTAAATTTATGTTTATTATACTATCCAAGTGTTGTCTGATGATCATGTAGGTCTTAGTACAGGAGAATAATGCTATAAAGAGGCATAAAATTAGCGGATTTACGACCGGGTTGTATTTCACATGCACCATAAAATCTATAAGCGTACGAGTTAAGATTTAAACCATGTTTTACGACAGCCTCATATTACTAAGGCATTGTCTAAAGTTATCTTATATGTATAGTCTAACTTTATTGCTTCTTGTACGGAAGCTAATGCCTTCAGGATGTTTACCGTGAAATAAAAGGGAGAATATTTTTTTTTTCTTTTTTTTTTGGTCGATAATAAAACTTATTGTTTATGATCCATAATATTTTTCATTGCCTTTTTAATTGTTTTCTCATCCTCAAGTGTTTAATGTTCGGTAGTTAGGGCGGTATATCGATTCTTTTATACATTGACAAACTGTGGTGTGTTAGTTTCTGTTCCTTCATATTTCATTAATTTGAACTAAAGTCATTGTTTTTAATTTGTTAACAGCTGATTTTTATGGCCACTGTTAAGCAGAAGCGGTCGAATTATTTCTTTTTGGATTGGAAGTTCGATTTTTTGGTCAGTTGTATATTGCTTGTTCGTATGAAAGTTTGCAGTCCTTATATTTTGCAGTCCCATAGTGTGTAAGTCAAATCTATTCTTTGATCAGCGCTAAGGCTCAGCAAATAATTTTCTGTTTTTTTTTCTGCTGATATCGTTCTTGTAACAGTTAAATATACATTTCTATTTATTGCAATATTGTTGGATATTTAATGAATGGATTCATATCTATCATTAATATCATAAGATGCTCTTTCTAAAAATTAGTTACCAATTGTTTAAGTAGGGAGAACTTACAGTACGGGGATGGTATAGTCAGAATTAACAGTTCTTTTATAACATGATAATGATATTTAAAATAAAACTTTACAACACAGAAAGCAACCCCAGATTGATACTAATGAAAGATGTAATGTAAATTAACTTAAATAAGATCACACATTGATACTTGTATGATGGAGATGAAGGCAGACCAAGAGGTCGTGTTCTTTTCAGATTATTCATTTTGTATTAAATTTACGTTAAGATCACACATTGTGTTTCTGACAAAGATAAAAAAATTCAAAACAATCACCAATGTTTATAACTAAAATTTGTAAATACAAAATAATAATGGTAGAATAAATGGATAATAAAAGAATAAATAAATACTTTATTACCCGATTACGGCGTAGTAGTAGTAGACCATTCCGCCCCAGGAACTCCGAACCAAGCATTGCCCTCTACATGTAGATGGCAAAGCAGAATCCTAGGAGATCTCAGCGCTATTCGTTTAGACGGTATTGAAGGCTTTTGAAGACTGAGTGAGGGGCATTAGTAGAATTGAATAATTATCAGGAAAAAAAAATCTCTTTATCTAACCAGGAAGACAACTTTTTCCTGTGAGACTTATTCCTTCTCTTGCCAATTTTAACAGAATATCTAATGCCGGTATCTTTCAACTCACTAACAGTGTCTTCAGATAGATTCATTTGCATCGGATTTTTGTAAAACGAATTCCAAAACCGAGTCATGACGTTTATTTTTGTCTGTTTTTAGCCACATATCTCTTCGGCGATATTTTAAAAGCTTAAAAAAAAACTACCTAAAGGCAAAAAATCGCATAAAATATCTTGAATGACATGAAATCGTATTTCATTGGGCACAACGAGAATGAAAAATCATCTTGGATGCTCTTGGATGTAGGTATGTTTTGACAAATTTTATGCACTTTTTTGGGGTAAAAATAAAAAAAAATTCATTACGCAATGAATTATACACCCATGATCATATGAGAATGACACCATAACAGATTCACCCTACCCACAGAAATGAAATCCATGATAAACGATGTCGAAAGTAATACATGAAGGCTTATTGAAAATGAGGGCAGAGTTCGCCGAATTCGTAGCACTAGTTAAAGTCAATTTCTAATTAACGCTCTGAGATTTCGAGGTCTTAAGCCAAGTACATTAAGCTTTTCGAGGTGGCCTCTAAAATGATTATCCCGCGCGAAAAAATTCTTTATTTTGATATGAGTTTTGTGGACCTAAATTGGGACTTTGTCCCACTGCTGTGCACCGGATGGAAGCCAGTGATCCATCCCGAGATAGAAAGGTGAGCTCTAAAACTAATTAAATGCCAAGGGCTAGAAGATTTCACAGGTGCTTTAGGTAAAAGCGAAAAGAGAGGTAATCCTGGCATTTGATTCTAAATTAATTCCAATTTAATTAAAACCTCGCATACATCGTGGATCGTTGCCTTTAAAGAGAGACTCTTTTTTCAGACAGATAAATTCGATATTCTATTATCGCAATATACGCTCCATTAGTCCGAATCGGTAGTCACGAATTCGATAAATGAGCATTTTATCCTTATGAAAGTAATTTTAATTTACCACAATATAACAGTATAAAAAAAAATTAGTTTTTATAAAAACAAAATTGCTTAAATGGCGATTTTCCAATCC
Organism: Rhaphigaster nebulosa; assembly: GCA_948150685.1. Lineage (NCBI taxonomy): Eukaryota > Metazoa > Arthropoda > Insecta > Hemiptera > Pentatomidae > Rhaphigaster > Rhaphigaster nebulosa. Next base: position 19,891,522 of record OX411311.1, read on the forward strand.
AGCGGGAGTAGAGTGACATAATAATAAAATCAGAAAATACAAATACAGTTGATTGTAACAGGGTATTGTTAGCCCGGGTCGAGTAGTAACATTCATCAACTGGCTGTATTTTTACTACCCGATGTTTACACAGTACCGGTTTTTACAAATGGTACCCACGTAATACCCAGATCCGGCTAACTTTTCATAAGTAAATTTTCCAGGTGCCCGATAATTCATCAAGCCATATCGGGTATACGAAAACGCATATTACTTTTAATTAATTAAAATTAAGTTTATCAATTTAATAATTTTAATTGCACTACTTGTAATAATTAATTTACCAAAAGCGTTGTAAAATATTGGAACTTACCTTGAAACGAATGTGACGCATTTCTTCTGGACTTGTTTACAGCTTTCTATGATCTCCAACTTATCCTGTCAACGAAGTATACTGGGTATCGTTTAAAAGGACCATGAAGTATAATGTAAACATACTTTTTCTGAACGAAGTTCGTGACGCTTTTAAATATACCCAATGTTAAATATATGTGTATTTATAATAAACCCATAAAACAATGTAACTCTTTATTTAATGTAACGTAAACTGAATGCTATTGTAATATTAATAGTGTGTGTTTGTGTCTGTGTGTGTCTGTCTGTGTGCGTGTGTGTGTGTGTGTGTGAACGCGGTGCGTGCGTGCGTGGGTGCGTGGTTCGAAAGTAAAATACTTGAAAGAAATGTTATTTTGCATCAGCGAAAATACTGACAGCTGTACCCACGGGCAAAGCTGTTATATTTTTATTTTCCTCAGCCGTTGAAAAACATATTTTCACCGACTAAAATGGACATATGATCTATTCTCTTGAAAATGTCTTTGAATTTCAATTCAAATTAATTTGAAATTTCAATTGAAACTTCTTTTTTTTATAATTTATATTTTTGGATAATGTAGTTTTGAACATTTAAAATTCGAAGATGGGATTGTCCTTAGGCACAACAACCTGATATAGGTATGGGACACACCTGGATGTAACTGCGGAAATAAGATAGATAGTGCAGTTTTGACGAATAAAAAGGACAGAGGCAATAAATAAACAGTTAATTGATTTATAAATGTTCCAGATATAAGTATACAAAAATATAAAATAAAAGAAAATATATATAAATAAGATATAAAATAAGAAATAGGAAAATACAAAAATATATAAAATAAAAGAAAAATAAGTCGATAAACACAAATTACCATTTGAACTTGGAATACGTCTTCCAACTTATAGCCGCTGGAATAAAAAATTTTGGCCAAAAAAACTCGAAATTTTAGGACTATATTCGATTTTTCATACTATAATAATTCGGGGAAATAGTGTTGTTAAAAACGGTGGAAGATTCATATCTATCTCTGTTTTTGACAAAATCGTCGTTTTGACCGAAATTTTCGGCCAAACCGGTTACCCAAATAATTATTCTGTGGTAACCTTTAGACGCAGAATTTGATGCTCTTTAGTTTAATATATGTTAACTTTAACGATAGAATGCACCGTTTAGGAATAATAGGTGAAAAAAACCCCTTAAAATTCCGAGTTTTATTGCCACCATTTTGAAACTGGTCCCCTCTAAACATAAAGTTTTCTAGCATCTGGGGCATCTGTAGTTTTATGTATTCTTGAAATAAATCATATGTAATACGAAACCACTGACGTATCCAATTGTTTGAATTTTTGGACACGCTTGCAGATTCTCACGGTTCCGTAGTAGCTAGTAGTAGTAGTAGTAGTAGTAGTAGTAGTAGTAGTAGTAGTAGTAGTAGTAGTAGTAGTAGTAGTAGTAGTAGTAGTTAGTAGTAGCTATTCCGAATATTCAAAAATATTATTTATAAAATTGCAGAAAATTTAGCGTTATTTAAAATTGGTGATGATATTTTTTTACTTTAAGGGTCTGGAATCGAGTAATTTTGGAAAAACTGAAAAAAAATTCTTTTTAACGGTTATTTAAGGTGGTGAAAAACGCACAAGAAGGGGGAGTCAAAAACTTGAATTATAAGAGGGGTAATTTAATACAATATACCTGAAAATTAAAATTACTCCAATTTTTGCAAACTAAAATGGGCTAAAATACCATTTGTCGGAGATCGGGAGATTGCTAGTTTCGACTTGACCGAATTAATAAATTTATGTACTGAGTTGACGTAGAATTTGATTCCCTACACCTTTTATTTTATGAGTTTTTCTCTTGGAGTACTCATTTAAATGGTGTAGACTGATGTACAGTACTTTGTCACTGTTATCGAACAAATCCTCGTTTTTTAACCGTGGTTTGCGACCACACCAGTCAACCCAATTATTATGTTGTGGTTCTTATTAGATGCAGAATTCCATTTTCTTCAATTTGGTAATAGAGCTTTTTCGATAGAAAGCACCGTTTAGGAATTATAGATTTTTTGCCGTCATTTTGTAACTTAGCGGCTATAAGCTGCAAGACGAACATTTTTTTTTATGTTAGGCCTGTAGACATGTTCATTTTAATGTTCAAATCTTTATATGAAATGAGTCACTTTTTTTGTCGCGGATTCCCAGACTATTAGATACAGCGTTCTGTGCTATAGTATTAAGTATATATTTCTTACTTTTGAATCGATTCGTCATTTATTTAACATTCGCTGGTATCTTTGAATCAGAAGTTTGGATCTCAAAAGCTAAGAACTTTATGAAGACATATTATATGCCCAGCAAGCCAACGCGCTCCTCTTTTTTTCAAATTTGTACATAAGTAATGTAATATAAAACGTCAATGCTTTCAAACAGGAAACATTGTATTTATTATATGGTGTTTTATTTCAAAATTAATTTTTTTTTTTTTGCACTCCTTCAAAGGCCATTTGAAACATTCAGATTAGTATATAATATCCAATGAATTCATTGCATACATCAGATTTATTAGATGTAGTACAAAGACCGAATAAGGTTTCAGGACAACATAGCCCCCAGAGAGTTGGTTGGTATGGAGTGCCCTAGCAGTGTACTGCTGTAGTGTATAGTTCTGGAACCGTTCCAGCTCTGGAATGATATATTCCAGTGTGCCGTGCCAACCTACACCTACAATACTCCATAGTCTATGGCTCTCAGGCTGATCATTCATTGAAGTCATCCGTCGTTTAGCAGAGTCTGTAATCCAATGGTTCTAAGCTATTTTGTATCATAGAGCGAATTCCCAAATACTGTAGTATAATGATATTAATTCATTGTAAATATTTAGAAATCTCATATTTAATGAGATATTTATACTTTTTAAAATGATTTTAGAAGTTTATAGTCTATTTTTCATATTTTTAGTTGTGTTTTTTTTGTATTTTCGTTAAATGGCAAACCCACAAAAGAACAATTAATTTAATAATTTATATATACTATATACCCTAAAAAGCATACTACATTTACGACTCTTACAAAAAAGATATATTATTCTAAATGGAAATTACAATAATTTAATAATAATAGAATACGCATAGTAAAAGAACATTAAAAAAACAAACAACTGAAATAAAATTACATACTAACGCCATAAAATGAATTATTGTAATTAAAATAGCTATAATTGTTAAATAACTGTTATAGTATTTGACCGATATATAATGTAATAAAATCGTTCCAGCTAAGGTTGACTTTTCAAGTCAGTCCTGAGCTCAAGAGGTCGCGGTCATGCCAATATTCCCTCCGAAGACCTCGGCCAGCCACCTCCTCTTCCACTCCGTACCTTCACCTATTTCTGGGTCGTTCTCGTTTCCGTCTTCCCGGCGGCTGCCAATCAAGAACTCCGTTCGGCCATCATTCGGTAGATAATCCTCTTACATGGCCGTACCACCTTAGCCTTCGCTGTCCAATTCTCTAGTTAACGGGCACAGGGGCATCCATCTTGTACCGAACGATCTCATTTCTCATTATGTCCATCCTTGTCACACTTAGGCATCTTCTCCAAAAGTCAAACTCCACAGCTTGAACTTTTGAATAGATGGGATGGCATGGTCCAGGTTTCAGATGCGTAGCTTAGAATGGGTTCTACGAGGGCGTGATAGATTCTTCGCTTATTTTGCCTTAGGATCGGGTCGTTCAACAAAACTGGATGAAGCATGCGTGTGGCTTTCCTTTGTACAGGCATCAGAGTCAACGCCTAGGTGATTTACTACTATCTAGGCGATCTATTATACCATGCGGAGTCCTCACCATAGATTGCATTTTTTCGTTCTTTTCAAGTTTAATTTAAGCCTCAGACTCATAGCAGGCCCATAGAGAGTAAATCATCATCTCGAGATAAATCTTTCTCCGCGCAAATACAACCTGGTCATCGGTGAAAATGAGGGACACTAGCTGTTCATCGTCGATGAATGGCCCCACATCATCACACCGACTATACCATTTTTCGACAGCCACGTGAAGGTAGATCGGGTCGGCGCCATACTTCCTGTACTGCCCTATTTCAGACCCTTGGTACCCGATAAAGGCTCCGACAGCCGGTTCCCAAGCTTTATCCGGTAAATGTCGTCTCACTGCATCTGTTAGGTCCTCGTTGATGGCAGCCTCCCTCAGTGCTATCTACATTCTTCTTCTTGGTATGCAGTTTTAGGCCCGCTCGAGGTCAACAAATGCTTTTAACGTTCGAGGTTGTTTTAGATGTCTCAAAACTACACGGTTCACCGTCCAAACCGACCGCGCTGTTCGCCTTTGTCTTGTTGGGCGCAGTTCTGCGCGCCCGGTATGGAGGCGGCTTTCTACATCTTACTATCAGATATTCAGTACTTCATCAGGAATGACATCTGAGTCTGATATCATATTTTGTACTGGTTTTATAATTTTTCCAAAAATTTATAGTTCTGCGTGATAAGAAACATGAAATTGACAATGTATAAACTGTAACATAAAAAAAAAATATGCAAAAGATTATTAATTATATTATATTTAATTTCGCTTTTAATAAATATTCTGTTATGAATTTTTAGAATTTGTTTTCACCAATTTAACCAGACTGGTCAAATAATAACACCTCAGTAAAGAAAATATTAAATGTTCAACGTCCAAGAGTATTATAAATTTATACATAAACTAATATGAATACACAAAAATAAAATTGAAAATGGCCGTATGAAAAGGGTCGAAACGTTACAACATATTTTTTTAAGGCATCATTTAAACTTTATCTAGTAATAAATTGTAATTTATCTAGTAAAAAATAAAAATGGTTTTGGGATTTATAATGGTCCTTTTTTAATCATCGAATCTTTAATTATTATAAATATTTTAATCCCCCAATTTTTTTAATGAACAATCTAATAAAAGGTATAAATCACAATAAAAAAATAATTATTTAATAAATAGGTACATTATATATGGAACTGTTTTGCAGTTATGGTACTATTTCTACGTTGTTCGTCTTTACTATCTCCGATCTGCATTTATAATATTTTTCTGTCCAGATTATGCCTGAATTAGAAAATTATTTAAATATACTTGAGAGACTTGAAAAATCTTCTAAAATTGTTCTTAATAATAAATAATTTTAAATACGTATCAACAATACAGACTAATTGAGATACCATATTGTTATTCACAATTAATATAACCGAAACAATTATAACGACCTAGATCATAGTCCTATACTATCGACCGTTAAGTTTAACTAGGCTGCTATTATGTTTAACTAACTTAATCAAATATTTGATTTACACCACAGCCAATTACTCGCCACAAAGCTGTCTTATCTATAATAGTTAATGCTAATATTATAATAATATTATAATAATTAATGAATGTATTTAACAAATTATTGATTACAATTCCTACCAGTAATCAGTGGTAATTTATTTTTTTTTTCACCCCATGTACATGCATACAAGACGAGAAAGGTACTAAGATTAATCAAATTGTTAATGGTAAACTACTGAGGTAATTGGACAATTATCCTATTCATTAGATATAAATTATTCGTCAATAATACTAACGTGTTTCCATAGCATTTATTTACGGTTAATCGATAAATTAAGAAAATATCATAAATAAAGAATCGGTAAATAAAAACTAAAAATAAAAATCATTGCAATTTACACTACGAAATCTAAACCTTCAATCATTATTACTTTATAGTGACTAGAGCAACTCATTCTGGGCCCACCCTCAAGAATATTTAATACATATGTTTTTTATTTTAAATTCATTTATAAATTTTTATCTAAATATATTCCTGATTCTTTTTTTGTTCTTTGCCCAAGGTTTCTTCGTTCCGGATGTTTCTTTATGACAGAAAGAAACTACCTTATCTTTCTAAATATTCTCGGCGGTCTGCTTGCTTATTTTAAAATATATAGACTAATTTATTATTTTTTTTTTTTATTGTGCGTTTATTCGTACTTTATTAACTGAAAATATAAAGCAATGTATACATTTATATAAAATGATTACAAATTATAATAATATATAATATATTATTATATAAAATAATACAGATGTTTAAATTACGACGATCCACAAATGGAACATCTGCAACACCAATTCACATACAAATTTTCACTCAATTGGGATGAGCTGTAGAGATGCGAAAAAATTTAAAAACCGTGGGAGAGGGGATTGCTGAGACCCCAAAAGGTACTTCTCCTACACCAAGTCACATAAAAAATTTCAATCCTCTAACTCAATTGGGAGGGCCTATAGAGGTGCGAAAAAACTTAAAACTACGTGATGAGGGGGAGGTAATGTTGAGGCCCCAAAAGAGATTTCTTTGGACATGCCGAACTTTTGACTAAAGTTTATCCCCACTTCTATTGTAGGGGAGAGAGGGGCTGGCTGGCATATGGGGTAGGTCGGCCAACAGTTATTTTATTCTCACCAACAGAGGCATTGGAATGCCACCTTCTCCTGTATGTGACGTCCTACTCTACAGGTACTTAGTCATTCAGTGTCGTGGAAGAGTGCTTTACGAAAGGTTATTTTTTTGCAATTGTATACTCCATTAATTAAAAAAAATTATCTTTCCTTCGATAAGAAGAAATATTTTATTTATTTATTAAAAGTTGCTTGCTATTCGCATTGGTTTCATTGAAAATAGTATTTTTTTCTTCGTTCATCACGACAATTTTTATAAGCAAATTTGTATTTCCTCTTTTTTATCTCCTATATCCTTTTTTCTTATATATTCTTATTACATTAATAGCAATCATCATTAATAAATATTTAAACTATCTAACAAAACTTATATCTTTATGTCCGGTTCAGCGAAGTCGTCCAAGATTTCTGATGCTCGCTATTCCAAATAGCTCAAAATTCTTTATTCTTCTCCAGTGATCACCAACCCCGACAGATCCTTATATTTTTCGAAGAATCTTTCTTTCAAAGATGAGGATTTCATTTTCACTGGCATTTGTTAGAGTACATGCCTCTGAAGCGTACATTAGAAGAGAACGGATCAGCACCTTGTAAAGTAATATCTTCGTTCTCTTGTGAGGTGTTTCCGGAGCCCAAATTAGCTCCTTTCAGCTCTGACAATCCTTCTTCTCTGGCTATTCTGCTCAATTATTTTTAGGCATCATTTTTTTTACTTTTTAAATATTTAGGCATTATTCATTTTAATTTGCCGATTTTTATTTTCAGGGACAATTTCATTTTATGTTTAATTTCAGAAGTGTTTTGATTACTTAACAGATATTTTTTCGGTAAAGTTTTGTTTATAAATCTTCATAAAGAAGCTTTTTATTCTACATTTCCTTGTTATTTTATTGACTAGAAACAAAGCGAATTTAATAAATTTTACTCTCAAAACACTTCTTTTCCGGGGAAATCAAAATGCCACACTACACTTCTTGGCATAATCGGGTGCCAATTCTAGATCAATCCCAAAAGAAATCTCAATATCATATAAACTATGTTCTTTGAAAGGAATTTTTCCTACTTTATGATGGTGCAATTGGAACTTAATTACCTCGAATAGTTTTTGAGTCATCGTTTCCTATTCAACAAAGATCGTGGCTTACCTGAAATAAGACAAAACTTAAATTTCCTGCTTTTCTGTGGAGAATCGGATCATATTTCATGTTGACGTTTTTGTTGCTCTTGAGGTGCAGTGCCATCTGAAGTTTCCTTGTTCTTATGATGTGTACACTGTATATATTTTTAATTGTATTGGAGAACTGGATGACCGTAATATTGTTATTTCGTAAAGAGATTGCAGTATATACTTTGAAACACTAATTCAGAAGATGCTGTAACTAGACCTTGTCATGCTGACTGCATATAGGGCGACTCATCGAAGGAAACGATCTACATGGAATCTGCCCAGACCCCATCAATATCCTATAACGAGTTGATGTTTTATTCATCAGGGTGCAGCATGTGTGCTTCAGCCTCTGTGCCTGCTCTGTACGGTCATTGATATAATGTTGGTTGTATATTAAATAACAGCATCGAAGATAGTGTAGGAGTCTGGTAAAGATTGTGAGAGAAAGATTTGGGTCAACTATACTAACGTATTAAAAAAATAATGAGATTTATAATATATGTTTTTCTTAAATCTTATGGAGCCTGGAAAATTCAATGTTTAAAAAAAAGAAGAAATAATAGAGGGTTGAAGCGTCCATGAACACACTTTGTGAGAAAAGAAAATAGGTAAACAACTCGATGAAAAAGAAATTAAGCACTATGTTAATGTTCAATGACAGTAAATCCAATAGGAAACATATATTTGAGAAACAGTTTACTTTAAAAGAAGTGCTGTCTTAATTTATTAGATTTATTATTGGGTAGCTACGCGTACAGTATTATATAAATCTTATTACATTTATTGGAACGCTTAATAAATATACGTATATAGATAAAGTCGATATATCATATCAATACAATAAAAGAATTTCTTTTCCCATTTTAATGCTCGTTTCTTTTTTTTCCTAAATATATTGTTTTTGTGTTCATTTTGTATAATATATATATATATATATATATATATATATATATATATATATATATATATATATATAGACATAATTCACCAAATTTGACAGAAATAAATATTCTTCGGAGAATCATCCTTTCAAAAATGAGGATGCCACTGGCTCTGGGCTTTGTTAGGGTCCACGTCTCTGAAGAGAGCAAGTGAACAGGATTTTCAATTCTTTTCAATAGTTCATTTCTGAATAGAGAGGACATTACTAGAATGCTATTCTCAAATATTCTTACTTCGGTTTAGTGGGAAATGCCATTCTAACATTTTTTTTCTGTATTCTAGATCTGCTTCCCGATATACTTTTCAAATACTTACTCACGTGAACTTAGTTCCTGTGGGAGGCGGAATATCGGCTTCCAACATTTATCATTTCATTGTTTTGTTCTTATTCCATTTGAATCTGAATCCATCTTTTATAAGTAGTCAGAATTCCATGCTTCATCTACTGTCAGGATGTGTACATGAATAGAAAACAATATCTTAGCACATGATGATAATGATTCCCACCATTAGCGTATGAGTCCATCCAAGGGTGGGTAAAGAAGCCCATCGCAACAGTGGAAGATATATATTTTTTATTACTTATAAAATAAAATTCAAATAGGTTTATTCAGTTTTTGTTCGCAGATAATAAATAAAAGTATTTTGTAATTTCTAGAGGAGGGAGAGCGGAAGGGGTCTACGCCACTGTTTCCCACGTATTTGTTCTCCACACATGGGGGACTATGTACAGAGTTGTTTCCAACCAATAACTAATTTCGGCTCAAATTTAGCGTAATCTCCTGCTTCAATTAAGTTATAGATATAGATATTTACATATCTATTACGCATTTATTGTTTAAATGAGAATAAAGCTACTATTTTTATAATTTTATTATAAAATAATCTTTATTATTTTAATGGACAAGTCCATAATATAAATGTGAAATGGTGGCCATGTGAAATTTATTTCGATAGGCCCTTAAATATAATCTGTTATAAAAATATTACGCTGTTATATACATAACTAGTCATTAATATAAGTCATTTTTGTTGCCTATAACTTATTCTAACTACGCCTGTTGAAGATAGTGTAATACAACAGACACCAGCTGCCAAAAAACCCACTCACTTGGAGTACTACATAGCAGCTGTAAGGAACTATGGTCCTACACTCGCCATATTTCCCTTCTACGAGAGTTTATTCGCTCCGGAAGAGAGAGGTATAGTGAGTTATAGAAGGGATGTTTAATTGCCAGTGTTGTTTACTGTCCTCCATGTTCCCACGATCTATACAATCCAAACACGGCGAGGGAATTATTTTGACGTGCCCCGTTTGTCTCAATTCCGCCCTATTCGGAAACTTCCTCTCAGCGCACTCCTACGGTACGGCAATAAATAAGGATTATCTGTTCCTTGTTCGCCTGCGATGGCTGACGATGTAGCAGTGCATCACCATAAGAGCCGAATATATGTTTGGCCCCTGAGTGCGAGCGATGAGGGCAACACGCCATCATCTAAAAAAATTGTATTCGTCCCTACAAATACAATTTCTTAAAGCGGGCATTTCTGTAATCTTAATTCGATTCTTTTTCATATCTACTATCTATCATTTTAATGAAGTGTATTTAGGTTTTAAATAATAACAATGAATCCTAATCTGTGGTTTCAAGGTTCAACAAATATATATGATTTTAATCTTAACTATGTTAAGATTTATATTTTAAAATCATAGATCGACGAAAGGGAAAATTTTCAAATTTTCTAAAATATATTCACAAGGTATCCATAAAAAATTTTACACTTTATCTAAAAACCGCTCAAAAAAACTGAAAAATGGTAGCTTATGATCGGATTTCACGTACTCAAGATATGACTCTGGAACATCCATAGAAAGATAAAAAAAAAAATCCAAGCAGCACGTTTTTTTAAAACCACCTACAGTCGAGGAGGACCGTGACTTGGTCATATGGAAAGATAATAATTTTCATATATCATTTGATCATTTTCATTTATAATGATAATTTACATATATTTTCATAGCTATCTTGTGTAGCTTGACATTGATGAAATCCTATAACTGAGGCCATAATGACGGCAAACATTGAAAATAAATTAACTCTTATCTTAGTGTTTTCTTCTTTGACAGTATCACCCAGGCAATTTTTCTTGAATTTTATGAATGGTCAACAATATATCCCTCATAAATGAAATTGAACATTATTAAAAAAAATGAGATATAAGTAATACGACCAAAGTTAATAAGAAAATCTCATGGGTCTGATTGAGCTGTTTGATTGACTCTCCTTAAGTCTTTGGAAGATCAAATTTGAGATGTGAGGTACGTTCTCAGAGGATTTTAATACGTTAGGACTTACATGGAGCTCTTGAACTGACAGACCAACTGATTTACTCATCTCTATCGCTAACAATCACCTGTTGGATCTGATGGTTCTCCTGTTCTCTAATCAACTATTTGTTTGAAATCTGTTTCTAAAATTTCTTTGCATTAGCCACATTTCATTACAAGTACCTAAGAATCTTCTGCTTGGCTTCTTCTTGTCCTTCCCATATCTGAGAGAAGTCGTAACGTCCGAAATTGGTTGCAATTAATATACAATACCCTAATTAAATATATGTAGGATATACATCAACAGATCCATCAGCGCTAGCGAACCGAAAATAACAATTCGATAGACAATTACTTTGAAGCTGTAAGAAAAATAAAAAGGCGGAATAAATGTAAAATATCTGTTTATTTCTCTTTGAGAATGGAGAATATAACCCCCTCCCATCCAAACAGAGGACAAAGGGTCCGGGGAGAGAAGATGTAAGGGCGCAACATCTTATCACATTTCCCTAAAAAGTGAAATTGCATTTCGTCTGTTTCCGGAACTGAAAACGAACTTTTTTTTAAGATTTTCGGCCTCTTCTGTTTCAACTTCAAGGAATGGTTTACATTAAAAAGGATGGATAAAATCGAATGTTCGCAATCCACAATTCATGAAAGTAGAAATTAATTTACTATTAATCGCAGAGTCGTAACATGACGGTGAAAAATTGTACAGGGAGCTACTTTTAGATTTTTTATTTACTGTAAATATCAAGAGTTTATCGATGATCAGCAAATTGTCTGACAACTACAGGGAATAATGACTTCATGTCAGGCATAGGGAAGGATAGTTGATTAGTTAAAGAGATTTCTCATCCAGCACCTTTTTAGTATCCTCCTCGTATTCATGGGCATGCTATAACCATATCCCCTATAAGTCAGTCGGCACGTCCGTGTTAGTTATATAGAAGAGTCCTGGTAAAGAGTCCTTATGTGTAGATCGACTGATCGTAGGTGTAAAAGTCAGTAGGTGCAGTTCAGTCACGCACCTTAGGCTATTTTTATTAATAATATTTTGGAAAGGTGGCGCTTTATGGTTATACCGTATATCTGTGAGGAGTATGGCTATAAGGTATATGTATGTAATTAGTTTCTGACTCAATTTCAGTTTTTAAAGATTTGGAAAAAGTGGGTAAAACAGTTTGAATCATCTGTCAAGGGTCTTCAGCTTCATTTTAGACATGCATATTATGAGGTCATTGTAGGATAATAATATTTTATTATTGAGAATTGTTGTATTGTTAGCATAAGCAGCAACAAATGCCTCATTGTTATATATTTAATGTTAAAACACCAGTCTGAGCATAAATATTTTACTGAGATTTTAAATCAAAATTTAAAAAGAAGCCAAGTAATTACTTGCTCAAACCAATTGGGACCTACGACGTACAGATTTGTTACAAACAATTAAGATTTCATCCGATTCCACGCAAAACTACGGGACGCTAAGATTGTCAGCCATGTCACGGCCACACCACCTGTCTGTTCGTAAAGCCACGATTTTACGATTTTATAAAGATTAAACACACAAACTTTTAAATTTTATAATTACGAAAATAGTTGATTATAGAATTTAATATCATAGAGAAGACGCTAAACTGATCCCTTCCAGAACTACTTGGGACACTGGAGGAACACTCCCTACCGCTCCTCGGTCAGTTCTGGTTCCTGTTCGATGGTCCAGATACACAACTTCCTCGAAGCCGTTATCTTCGCCGACCCTTGGGTCCGGAACTGGACTGCACCTAACTGGAAAACACTGTTCCCGAATTTCTCTGTAGCGAGGAAATTATAAACCTTGATTTCACAAGAAAGATAGCAATTGAAGCATTATAAACTATGCTAATTTATCACTATAATTTAATATTTCCAATCCTATAAAATGATAAAAATAATATAAAATAGTTTTAATCTACACTTGTAAATAAGTGAAATTTTTTTTTTAATAAAAAAGAAAACATGATGAGTGCAATTCCTTAAGCAGAGATACACATATGAACAATAGAAGAAAAATTATTTTTTAATATCCATTTTAAATAAATACAAATAACTAACAATAATAGCCAATCAAAATTTTAATTAATTAAAATTTAATGATATTTCATTGAATAAGAACCTAAAGTAAGGCTAACATCAAGTTTATCCTAATCTATTGGCAATAATATACTGACAATTATTATAGAATCTTAGGAGCTTCAATATGGATTATAGGAAATCAAAAAATAGAAGAAAAAAAATATGTAATCTTTATTAAATGGCTTGCACTATACGAACATATTTATTGCACCTGTCGTATAGGTAAGGTATAATTCAAAATTCTAAATTGTCGAATACCTTCTCATTAAAACACCCTGCACATCAGTGCACTTAAAAATGAAAATGCTCACACAAAAAAAAAAACGAATAGCGGTAAAGTTTTAACTGGAATAATGGAAAAATAAAAAAAAGAAGAAGAAGAAAACCTTTAAAGTAAATAACAAGTTTAGAGTTGCTGATTGAGTTGGAAAGGAAAATAAAATCGGGTATAATTCAAGATAAGTTTTGTTAAAACGTTTTGCTTTCTTAAAGGGAGAATTTTTTAGTTTTATAACTTCCGTTAAATTTAAAAAAATATATAATAACAACTTCATCAAGATAAATTTCTTTGCATTTATTTGTAAGTTGTTAACAAAGACGATACACTGGGTGCATACTGCCCTCATAGAGTTAGCCTACCTACGAGTCATAAAAATTTTGAATACTGCAAATAAAAGGTCTTTAATTGAATAGCACCAATAAAAATATTACTGAATATAAGAAATATAAGAAATTATTAAATATAAGAAATTTCCCATCATGAAAACTCCACGGTCATTACATCAAACCTGCGAGTCTTTTAACAAAATTAATAATCAACTACAGCAGCCAGACTTGAAACCGGGCCAAGGAGCTAGGAACACAGTGCCTTACTCACTGAACCTCAAACCGGAGAAATCGGTTTGAGTAGATAAGTATAAATCTTGAGTTTTTCAGCTAAGCGGCCTACATACATGGGAACAACGATTCGGCGAACCGAAGTTCGGTTCGTGGCATGCAACAAAGGAAAAACTTAAGAACTGTTATTGGGAAACCGATGTTCATATATGCATATGTGTAGACCGCTAGGCCCATAGGGTAGACCGTTACTCTCAGACATAGGTAGTTTTGATCGTTTATTTAAAAGATGTAGTTAGTTTGAGCCGTATGTTATGTTTTTGTCTTGTTAATTTGAAATGGGGAGTCCAGGTCAGTCGATAAAGAGTCAATCCAAGATATTTTACAGCAACAGTCCGATTCAAACTCAGTTGCCAATCTAACCCCAAATCCGGGCAGTTGGCATAGTTGTAATCTTTTAAAAAAGCTTTTTTGGGATTGCATAAAGACGGATTTAATTTATTCGTCCTACATGACTTTGTATTCAAAGAGTTAAGCTATCCGCCGCATTCACGAGAATCTCTCCAAGTATTGTCCAATGAAATAGAAAATCTATGCCAACTAGCCCCGGTCTAACCTACTCGTATTTAGGGTTTCCCAATTTTCACACTATAACCATGTTGTATACAGTCAACGTAATTTTAGTGTGAAGATACAACAGCAATAAGTTCGAATATTGTAGGAGGGTATAAGTTCAAAGTCTCACAAAATAAGACCATTCAGCAATCTAATAAAGATCTAATTAATTAACCCCCTCTCTCTCAGTTAATTCTATGACATGATTAATATACCTATATAACTATTACCACTCATGGTACTTCTTGAATAGATTAACGTTGAATTTTCAAGTAATATCAAAGGAAGTATGCCTTAATGTTATCGATAATAAAATACTGTGAAGATTACATAAATAAAGGTTTAAGGAGGAAGAAGGAATGGAGCATCAATCCATTTACTTTGTTCGATTATATACTAGGAACCTTCATACCTCTTCTTAAAACTAATTCAGAAGAAAAATCCAGATTGAAAATTATAGTAGCATAGATGAAATGATAAAAGATTGTGATATACTGATTAATAACGTTTTAGTGAAAACAATTTTAGGTCTTAATATACATAAATAAACAAGAGCTTTTCAAGGAAAACTTGTACACATCTGAACATGATTCCTACTGCCATAAAGAAAAAGGAACCCCTGAGGGCTATATCAAAAGGAATTGTAATCTGAGCCGGAGCCTTTGAAGGATGCCGCCATATTTCAGGGGGGCCTTATCGCGGCCAGCAGGTGTAAGGAATGAGCGCCCTCTCGTCAAGATTAGCATATAAATAAGGCCCCAACATACACTTCCAAGTTCCTCCTAGGATCCCTGGCCATCTTAGGATAGCCATGCATATTTACCACGGGATTTCCATCGACGGCCTCTTCTTGTGTATGGCAGCACAATCGGATCGATTCCATCTGATGAAGATAATCTTGTGTTCGAACATACACTACCTTACTGCTACATAAAACATATATCAATAAATATTATTGTGAAACAATATTTAAAATTGATGAATTCACGTTTAAAATCATTCATCCACCCTCCCTCTCCCCCCTAAACAGAAGCCATAATTTAATGCACAAGCACAAATACTATGTAACACTAGTACCCTTACCAATGGTTTATTTATTTTCATTTTATTATGTTAGTGCTTTTGATAGTTACACCACCATAGTCTGTTTTTTTTTTTTTTTTTTGTAGTTTGCTACCTTGAACCAACGAGCATGAATTAAGCCAGAATTTTACGGAAAAAACCTTTTACTTATATATATATTTTTTTTTGTTTTCATGTCTGACAAAACGACTAGTACTGAAAATGGAATCCAACTTCTAACACTATCCGAATATTCCAATTTTAGAACGACTAGACCGATTTTAATGAAAATTGGTGAACGTGTTTCTCATCGGAGAATAAACAATAGTGGATAAAAATAAAACTTGGGTTAAAACAATAGGGTTATTTATTTTATGTTTCTTTAGTTTTTTTTTAACAATAGGGTTAAAATTTTAGGCGAATTGACCGATTTCCCGAAAACTTGGTGAGCATCTCTGCCGTATCCCCACTGAAGATGATCTGTCCGATACTTATGAAACTTGGTACACATTTCTTATCGATCCCAAAAAAGCTCTTTGGGGGAGAATCAACCCTCCAAAACAAAATTGTGAACTATATAATTTTAATTAAGATAAATTTTAATCTCTAGAATCGAGGGATAAGAAAAAAATGACAGTGCAATATTAGAATAACCTTTCGGAATGGCACTAATAGCAGATTATTTAAAGTAGAAATGAATGATTTTGAATTCTGGATTTAGTATTCTGATTTGCTACTCCGATTATAAATTCCATAGTCAGATCGAGATTCTTATTCCGAGTAGTTAAAAATTTGTTCGAAAACAGCAGAATTTTTTTGTTCACAATGTTTGCTATATAAATTCGGACACTCGTAAGATATCGGAATCCATTTGGATATGAGATTCTAATTGTAAAAACAATTCAACGAAGTTCTGCTATATTGATATTAAGATAATTTTATGAAAAGAATTTTACAGCGTAAGTCTAATTTTGCAGCTAAATAAAAAATATTGCAACTAGGTTCATAAAAGCTATTTATTTTATTATTGAATTGGAACAATCAATATTTTTTTAAAGGATTTTTCAGTGGGTTTCCTTATTTTTTTAAATATTAATTTAGAATGTTAACATGATAAGGTAAAAATAACTTGTTTATGTGCCTTAGGTATAACGAAAATAGCATAACTAAATACTTTAATATACCATTGCTTAAGTTATACTTATTAAAGCAAAAGATTTTAATAGATTATAAAAATAAAAATTTGAATGTTTTATATAAATATACACACACACACACACGCATTGATATCAATTTAAAAAGGCATTAAATAGAAATACAGCCTTTACGAGATCGTGCCTGACAGTTTTTACATTCACAGACGCCAGCAATATCTTTTCACAAATGTAAAATACAGCTGCTTTCAAATGACTACTGAAGAGGATTTATAGTGGAAAATGCCCATATTTTAAAACCAACAGAATAATAATGATTTACAAAAGAAATAACTCCTCTCCCTCTGAGTAATATCTGGGACAGCGTTCCGAAAGCCAAAGGTCCACAAAAAAATCGGACTCCGGGGTACTTACATTTATTTATATGTTTGTTTTCCCTTTAGGGGCAGTGCTTAAGGGACAGTACTAAGTCCCTGTGAAATAGGAAGACCTTACGAGTGTAAGCTAGAGAGGAATCGATACTTTAAGAACATCCTAGAGCAAGTTGACAAATTAATAACTAGATTAATAATAATTCAAATAAATAAAAAAATTGTGAAAAATAATATTTGCATCTATTTTCAGAAACTAATGAGGTATTAATTAACCCTTTGGTTTTAATACAACAATTAATATTAACTTCAAGACTTCACATTACTCCTAAAGTATACGGAAAATGATTGGGATACCAAAGTAATTCAGATATGAACAACGGGAATTTAAAAAAAAATCATTTTTCGGATCCAGAATGATATCTGTTTTAGATAAATGTGTTCCCAAAAAATCAGATTCATCATTTACCGCACACGCATGCCGTAAAAAAATAGGTAAATAACATATTATTTATTTTATCTTATATTGTATATTTATATTATATACATAAATAAATAAAAAGACCTAACAAAACCGAAGGTTCAATGCCGAAAACGCCAACAATCATTACCCACACACCTCTCTCCACTGACACTAATTCTTAAACAGTTCTCCCATCTACCTTTCTGTCGACCCCATGAACAATCATCAGTCGATTTACCTCTAATTAATGTTATAGTGAATCGTTGGTTATCCATTTTGACGATACAAAAAATGCATCAAGTGCTCTGAAAAAGTAGTAATCATTTGGAGACAAGTCAGGTAAATGTAATAGAAGTGGTACAACTTCAACTTTCAGATCGCGTAATGTAACATGCCTATCAGCCAACTTAAAAATAATTAAGTAATCTGAAAATTGGAATTGTACCACCTTCGCTATATTCATCTTACTTGTCTCCAATCGACCAACATTTTTTAAAAACGTTTGATCCATTTTTGATAAATGAAAACAAGACCAAATTTTCGGTTCTCGAGTTTATTGATTGAAAGCCAAAATGTTTCTTCGAAAAAGGGCTAAAAAACCTTATTAGGCGTTATATTGTAGATTGTTAGGCGTTATTAGAATAAATGTAAGTAACGGAAGATATTGAATAAAAATAATAACGTTTGCAAGTTTGTTTTTCTTTAATTTTCCTCATTCTCTAGGATCTGACATTTCATTTGCTCCAACCCAATTAAATCAAATAAAAAATGTGCAAACAAAATTAAGAGTTAAACTTAGGAAAATGCGTCTTAAATAACGTAATTCAAAGTAAACATTTATGTTAACATTATATAATATTATTTCATATCAGTCTTTGAAAAAAAACAAATGTATCTTAAAAAAAGGAGAAAAAATCCTTTATAATATCGCCCATTTCGCTGTTTTTTTAGTCTTATTCGTTATTATTTTGAGGTCTAATTCTTCGCAAGCGTCCATCAGTGTTCTTAATATTTAAATACAATAGAAAGAAATTTCAGGAAAATGCAAAAGAATTAATTATTTCTTGGTTAATACGGCCCTAATACGAATTCCACAACAGGGCCCAACCGGATTATGATCCATTCCCTAATTGTATAGAGGAGGACTGGAATACAGAGGCGGTTGGTGGCAAGGAATTCGGGATAATTTAATTCCGATCGAGCCATCGATAGCAATACACGGCCCGATCCAGAAGGCCCTAGGCCGAAAGCTGCCTGAGGAATGTCGGTAATTCTGAGGAGAGGGGGGGGAGGAGAGGGAGAATCCCCGATGACAAGGAGTACGTGAGGGTCTGACCTTACGTGAGGAGGGTCACCTTAGAAAGGAGGTATCTGATCCATAAGCGCAAACTGTTTATATCAGGAAGGCCGTAAAACTCTTATCGATAACAAAATTAAAAATTTACAGTGTAAAACAAAATGAATCTGATCATTCCTCTTTCAGTAATCGAATATTTATAAATTCTACGCAGGATGCACCAGATAAAAACGAGGAAACTTCAGCGGTCAATTCTGCAACCAATGAGCAACAAAAAAGGTCATATGCACCATGGTCCAATTCTACACAGAAAAAAAAAAAGAAGAAGGGTATTGAAGTTTGAAGTTTTCGTAAGCTCTTCACATTTTTTGTTGAATAGAAAATGATCACTCAAAATGTTCTCATGATAATTAAGTTCCAATTGTACCATGGTAAAGCAGATAAAATATTCCTTGAGAAACATAGTTTATGGCGAAAAGTTTAATTGTTTATTAAATATCACACTTTACTTGAGAATGTTTTTCTAAGCCGACCACTGGGCTACAGATGCCCAACTTTCTGGAATATTTCTACACTTACTAGGAGTTAATTTTGTACAGATGAAATTGAGATTTCTTTTGTGATCGGTATAGAATTGGCACCTGATTTGACAAAAAGTGTGGTTGGAAAATAGGTTTTCTCGAAAAAGAATAATTTTGAAAATGAAATTTATTATATTGGTATTGTTCCTAGTCAATTAAATAACGCTGAAATACAGAAAAAAAAACTTATTTGTAAAATAAAACAAAACAATCAAAAAGAAATATCTCTAAATTAACAAAAATAATTCTGAAATTAAATATGAAATGAAACTGTCTCTAAAAATAAACAATGACAAATTAAAATGAATAATCCTAAAATACTTAAAATAATTTCATCACAGCACTAACAAAAACACAAAATAAAAAATAATTAAAAATATCTGATTAAAACTACTACGGTCAACATATCTGCATCATAACCATTTTCATGCATGTTCTATCTAGTTAAAGATCGAATGAGGTCAATCAATAGTTTTTTTTGCACTTACTGGTTCATATTCTTATTGGATTCTTTTACATTCTTATTTAATGTTTTTTAGGTGTTTAGGGCAAAGTGGGACTAGGTGAATCACTTTTTTCAAAAACCATTATAATTATGATTGGGAATAGCATGAAATACTAACTAAAGTGAAATTTGAAAGGAGTAATAATAAATTGCAAAATTTGTTGGGTCGAAAAAAGTTATTTTCTTAATTAATTAATTTTCTTAATTTAATATTTGTTCCTATTTATTCCAAAATCCTTTATATTGGCTCACTTTGCACCACACATGGGGCTAATTGTACCTTTATTTTGCCAACATTTTTGATAGTTGACCATGTATTCTCAGGGGTCCTGTTTCATCGAGGTCGAAAATTCTAGCGGATGTTTGATCCTTGAGACTATCTCTTAAGCTTTTTTTTTTCTTTTTACCTAAAACAAATATTTTAATGTTGTCTTGATTGAAAGAGGTTTCTTAGCTGAGACTAGGTTTTCTTAGGCTTCTGTTAGGCTTCTGGATCCCTAAAGTTCCAGATCCAATCCAATCCCAAAGCACATCCGCACATTTTTACTAGGTATTTACACAACTCTTGTTTTGAAAGTTGGAAAAAAATTGTCTATTCTGATAGTTACGTTTTCATGTGGCTTATCAGTAGATAGACAGTAGCTTAGACAGTAGATATCTACGTGGAATCTACATATTTAAGGAGAGTAGGATATAGTATTTTACTAACCACAGCTAATATATCCTATTATAAATTTTATTTTACGGTCTGCTTCATCATCAGTTTTATTAAATTTCTCTTTGGACTTGTATTTCCTCACCATTTAAAAAATAATAAACTAAAAAAGATACGTTTTAGGACATAAATTAACATTGCTTGCGTTGTCTCAGTTTGCCCCATAAATAAATGGTTCACTTAGCCCCACAATGAGCGTCGGATTTCGGTTACTCATAAACAATAAACAACAAAGAGTTAAAACTGAATAAATATACTAGTCTAAAGAGAAGTATTTCTACTTTATGATAAAACCAATACAATATGGGTATTTACAAATCACTTACCATCCCAAACAAAATTCAAAAAATTAAATTCAATGAAATTCAGAGTGTAGACAACAACACTTTAAATGTAGGAAAGAATGTATCCATATCACTACTATATCAGCGCTAATAGTGCGGCAAGAAATTTCCTTATTTTGTTTGAATTTCCTTCTCTGGTTCACTTAGCCCCGCAATGAGCGTCGGATTTCGGTTACTCATAAACAATAAACAACAAAGAGTTAAAACTGAATAAATATACTAGTCTAAAGGAAAATATATCTACTTTATGATAAAACCAATACAATATGGGTATTTACAAATCACTTACCATCCCAAACAAAATTCAAAAAATTAAATTCAATGAAATTCAGAGTGTAGACAACAACACTTTAAATGTAGGAAAGAATGTATCCATATCACTACTATATCAGCGCTAATAGTGCGGCAAGAAATTTCCTTATTTTGTTTGAATTTCCTTCTCTGGTTCACTTAGCCCCGCAATGAGCGTCGGATTTCGGTTACTCATAAACAATAAACAACAAAGAGTTAAAACTGAATAAATATACTAGTCTAAAGGAAAATATATCTACTTTATGATAAAACCAATACAATATGGGTATTTACAAATCACTTACCATCCCAAACAAAATTCAAAAAATTAAATTCAATGAAATTCAGAGTGTAGACAACAACACTTTAAATGTAGGAAAGAATGTATCCATATCACTACTATATCAGCGCTAATAGTGCGGCAAGAAATTTCCTTATTTTGTTTGAATTTCCTTCTCTGGTTCACTTAGCCCCGCAATGAGCGTCGGATTTCGGTTACTCATAAACAATAAACAACAAAGAGTTAAAACTGAATAAATATACTAGTCTAAAGGAAAATATATCTACTTTATGATAAAACCAATACAATATGGGTATTTACAAATCACTTACCATCCCAAACAAAATTCAAAAAATTAAATTCAATGAAATTCAGAGTGTAGACAACAACACTTTAAATGTAGGAAAGAATGTATCCATATCACTACTATATCAGCGCTAATAGTGCGGCAAGAAATTTCCTCATTTTGTTTGAATTTCCTTCTCTGGTTCACTTAGCCCCGCAATGAGCGTCGGATTTCGGTTACTCATAAACAATAAACAACAAAGAGTTAAAACTGAATAAATATACTAGTCTAAAGGAAAATATATCTACTTTATGATAAAACCAATACAATATGGGTATTTACAAATCACTTACCATCCCAAACAAAATTCAAAAAATTAAATTCAATCAAATTCAGAGAGTAAACAACAACAGTTCAAATATAGGAAAGAATGTATCCATATCACTACTATCAGCTACCAGTGCGGCAAGAAATTTCCTTATGGTGTTTGAATTTCCTTCTCTGGTTCACTTCGTCCCACTTCCTCCAATATTCGTTATTGCAGTTAGTATCCGCTCTTATGTTTGAGTTCGTTGTTTAATCCCCTCTTCACATATTGTTTCTTGTAATTTTATTTAATTGTTTTAGTTTAGCAATATATCGTATTATGTTCCTGTTATCATAGTTGGAAATTCTTAATAACTAAACCTATGAAATTTATACCAATTAAGTAATTATTAAATATTCATCTCTCTATTACATCGAGTCACATTAATAATATTAGAGGTATTTGTGATATACAGGGAGTAACCTAAATGAAAATTAAGAAAGCGATAGTACACCTCATATGACACAGAAAAGTTGATTTGGGCTATGGTCCAATTCCGAACAGGAAAAGAGTAAATTTAATTCCTTTTTTTACTAAGATTGTCACGTTTTTGTTGAATAGGAAATGGTAACTAAAAAACAATTTAAATTAAATAATTCTCAATTGCAGCATCCTAAACTAGACAAACATTTATTTCTATTTTTTTAAAAATATTTTCTCTTTGTTAAACTATTTGCAGTGTTATGTTTTTCGTAAAATCAAGGATCATTATATTTTTTTTATTTACCTCCTACTGATTACAGATTCCCCAATTTCAGAAAAACTTCCTTGTTAAAGAAGTTTAAAGACTATGCTAATAAAGTTGAGGAGGACGTGACGGCCGAGTACGTTGGTGCGAGGGTCCCAGAGTGCCCGGTTCGGAACGTTGTGGGTTCGATTCCCACATGGGTCGGTTAATATTTATTTCGTGGCGATCTCGCGAAATGAATCTTTACACTCCCACTCTGGTGTTAGTACGCAGCGGTGGCGTAAAAGTAACCGTCAGGGGTTGCCAAAAAGGACCATATGGCCCACTTGCCGGACCAGTTCCCCCCCACCAATACCAGTACCAGTAATAAAGTTGAGGTATATCACAGCAAAAATTGAGATTCGTCTACAGTTTTGTAAAACAATTACATGATGTGAAATTATGTCATTTCAAACTACCAATGTTCTAACCAAAATTGCAATTTATGTATACACATATATATATATATATATATATATATATATATATATATATATATATATATATATATATAAGATATATGTGTGTATATATATATTTATACACACACACATATATATAACCTCGAACCTCTATATATCAAACTTCCATATATCGAAATTCTCTATATATCGAACTTTTTTAGGAACCTTGAATTTTTATTAGATAAAATATTCTGTGTATCGAATAAAATTCCTATATATAGAACTAAAAATTCCAATTATACTTTAAAAAAAAAAATAAAATAAGAGAACCTTTAGTTTACGTTCATAAGAATGGGTGATAATTAAATTTTTAAAAAAATGTTCCACTGGTTTGCAAAGCAATAGAAATTCAGAGAAGCTCTTGTTTCACAGGAGTACCTAAATTTTTAGAGAATCTCTTCCCTATATAATATTATATATATATATATATATATATATATATATATATATATATATATATATATATATATATATATATATATATATACTCTTCCCAATATGATATATCATGAAATTTTGATTTTAAATTTAGTTTAGCTTTGCCTTTCTTGTTGTAAACATTGCTCCTAAACATGACTGTGGTGATGAATTATACATTAGTAGACACGTAGAAGCGGAAAAAAAATTAATTAATTTTTATGTATGTTTGCATATTTTTAATATAATATAATATATCGTATGTTCTTATTAAATTAACAAATGCACATTTGTAAAAAATCAACAAACACAGGTGTGATTTGCACAATTTTTCAATTAAGTGTTATTGATCGCTCAGTTTTATTTTTCCTTAACCCAAAAAAATTGCCTTTGCTACTTCTTGACCTCTAAAGAATAGCTGTTTTTAGAAAAAAGGCTAAAGATTAATTGTTTTTAGTCTGGAGAGTGTGAAAAATTGCCATTTTTCTGTATAACGAAATTTCCTTATATCTAATTAGGGATTGATAAATTATTTGCCACTTCTATAAATTTGTTTTATTGAAAACTATTTTCGAATGTTATACATTCATCCTCAGTTCTAAAAACAAACAAAAAATTCAAAAAATTTTTATTTCTTGTCTTAATTAAATTCATAATTCATAAATGTTTTATAATACTTATTTATATAATTTAATATGTATAATAATACGAACTATATTTTTAATTGCTTATTTTTGAATTTGTTGTGTGTTTTTAGAACTGAGGATGAGTGTATAACATTCGAAACTAGTTTTCAATAAAACAAATTTATAGAAGTGGCAAATAATTTATCAATCCATTATTAGATTGATCCTTCTATACCATCATGCGGATAAAAATCATTACAGATTATTATACTGATATTGAAAATAGGGCCAAAAATTTCTATTTTTTTTCAAGGAACTTTCATGTTCGATATATAGAGGTTCGACTGTACACACACACACATATATATATATATATATATATATATATATATATATATATATATATATATATATATATATATATATATATATATATATAGAGAGAGAGAGAGAGAGAGAGAGAGAGAGAGAGCGAGAGTGGTGCATAGTGCTATGTATGTATAATATACGGTCCTTGTAATACCATTTCCATGAATTACTAATTATTCTGAATTACTGTGAATCATATATATTCACTTACAATATAATTATTTTACAATAACAGATTGACCATATATTTACATGCATGAATAATAATTATAAATTATAAATCTGAGTTTATGTTTTTTTATTTAAAAACCGATAACGAAGAATGTTTAATTTACTAATGATTCATCAATTATTTTTTCGAAATATTCTTACCTAAGTTTATTATGTATTAAAGTACGCTATCATTATAAAATGAGCACACTATACTCAATAGACGGAAGTTCATTTTTTATTGTTAATAAGTTTCCTCATCAACCTTTAATTAGTCTAACTTGTTAGTGAACCTTTGGTAGAAAGGAAACAACATCCTTAGATATTTTATTATATTTTTTATAAATAATACCCTACTGACGCAACTCAAAAGAATTCAAGAAATATTTATTCATAAAAATTTTTGGAAAATGGCATCAGTTATACGTATACGAGTATGTGATATCATATTTATACAATAGTTTATAGATATGTAAACTACGACATGCCGTCGTTTTATCCACATTCGAATGAAATGGTTGAAACTTAATAAAGTAATTTGTAACAAGAAAGGAATAGGAACTTTGATAGTTATTTGTGAATTCTGCTCATAATAGGTAATATAGAGAAAAAGAAGTCTTCTACTCTCCAATATGAGACAAACATAATTACTTTATATAGATGAAGTGAGCCGTTATAAAAGTATTCTGTTACGCCACTCTAACGAATTGACACGGATGACGCTAGTGTTTTTCCTTTAAGTATATATAGGCTTTATACAAACAGAGAGGAGAAAACATTGCATTTTAGTGGCGTGTTTACTGAAATACAAGGACAGATATTGCACAGCAATAAATTATAAATTGTCCGCTATTTTGATTACTCTGATTAAATCAGTCAAAAGCCCGTAACTGTAAAAAGATCTGTATAATTTTATACAATCGTATTTTAAATAAATACAATTTTTAAAAACCCGATGGTGATAACACCTACTGTCCTTCCCTAAAAATCTCTCTCTATTGAATTGAAAAATCCAAAACACCTTTCTGGAATCCAGACATTCCACGCAATACTTAATTTTTTTTTAAATTTAAGGCGCTGTTCTTGCTATGATATAAGCGGTCATATCATACATCCGTAACGTACAGATGAAAATATAATAATTTTGTAAATTCTAACTTTTAAGTTTCTATAAAGAAGGAGCGAACTGAGTAATTTTTTAAATGCAAACTAACAAGCATTACGTGATTATAATTCGCTTTTATTTTCTCTTCAATATCGATTTTTTTAGCTTTTATAGATCCCAAATAATTAAATTTCTCTACTAATTCCTATATCTATATTACCGAAATCATAGCTGCTTCCGCTACTGGCCCTATCTTTTGTTTCATCTGTATTTATTTATATTGGCATATAATTCATTACATTTTTATTGAAAAGTTTAAAATCAGCTTCTCTGAGTGGGCGCCAGTTTGTAGACCAGCACCAAAGTATAACACATTGACTAAATAGTGCGATAAAAAATGCATTTCATTACCATATAATACTGTAACTAAGCAATTACTACCATTAAATAATTAATATAAAGAATAGAGAACAATCTTTTACTTCTAAGAAACCTAATGATATTCAGTACATGGATGGTTATTGCGACTCTTTTCTTAGTCAAGTAATGTACTATGCTAATAATTTGGAAGGTTACAACAATCTTGCATTAAGCATATCTTATGTCCTACTTTGCATTTAGCTTGATTACTTAAGTAGAATCGTTGTTACAGTTCACTCATTTGAAACCATACAACGGTATAAATGTTGCTGTTAAACAAAAATATCGTGGCACTATACAGAATTGCAGTGGGAACTGTATTCGTATAAAATTAAATATATACATATACTTTCCAAAATATACAAATACATATTATAAAATGTCTACTACTACGGAAGTTTTCAATACTAAATTAAACAGTATTATTATTTTTGTGAATATACACACTTCCCTTGTATTAAATTATGTTTATTAATTTTCTAAATTAATTTTTTTTTTCACTACACACAACCAACGTTTCGAAATACTCTTCCATCTTCTGGGTTTACCTTTCTTCTAAAATTCAACAATACAACATCAAAACTATACATAGTTTTCAATTATTTATGTAATTTAATATAATATTTTAAAAAACTAAATTATTATAACTTAACTATGCTATTTTTCTATCATAAAATAATTAGTAGTACTTCTCTAAGGTCCATTTTTTCCATAAAACATTAAACTTTGTACTAATCTATTAATCTGTTTGCTATTTGTCTAATGTCCAACTTCTTTACCTAGCTCTTTTAGTTATTTTCTTCCTTTTTTTTTTTTAAAATCTAATATTTTATATGCCTTACTATTGTATTGCTGGTTATTATTTATGAAATACTTATTACTGTCATTTAATATTTAGTTTATTTATTATATCAGCACAGTGACTCTTTAAATTTACTGCATCTTACTTGAAATTCACTGTATTATTTATATTTTTTTTTATGTAAATAGCTTGCACAGTTGTCCTATTTTTTGTGTTTTCAAAATCAAATTTATGATTACTCATTATACTGTGATGGGCAAGAGCTGTAATGTTTTTGTTTTTACAATTTTTACAATTTCCCATACGTTGTTTTATTCTGGTTTGTAGTTGTTTAGATGTCTCCCCTATGTACACCATTTCACAATCACTACAATCCATTCTATAAATCACATTTTTTTATTTTGTCCTTTATATTACTTAGATATCTTCACAAATTATTTTCATTATAAGTAGCTAGTTTTATATTAGCATGGTCGTACTCCACACTCCACTATTACTTTTTTTATATTCTCTGTTAAATCTGGTATGTAATTAATTTTATAAAATTGCATTGTACTTCTTTCTATTTTATTAGGTTCATTTTTATTTTGAACAAAATCCATTTTATCATTATTATTTTTGGCCCTATTTTCATTATCAGTATAATAATCTGTAATGATTTTTAGTTGACATCCGCATGATGGTATAGAAGGATCAATCTAATTAGGGATTGATAAATTATTTGCCACTTCTATAATTTTTTTTTATTGAAAACTAGTTTCGAATGTTATATATTCATCCTCAGTTCTAAAAAATACACAAAAAAAAATTCAAAAATAATTAATTCAAAACATAGTTTGGTATTCTTATACATATTAAATTAGATTAATATAAATCAGTATTATAAAACATGTTATATTATAAAACATATTTTATAATACTATACTATACATTCGAAACTAGTTTTCAATAAAACAAATTTTTTGTTTTCAATAAAACAATTCCTAATAGTAATGATTTTTGCTTTAGTTTTTCTATTTTATTTTTCTTCTAGGTTTTTTTCTTCATAGTTCTAGCTTCTTATTTAATAAATTGTTCAAGTAGATCTCACTTATATTTACTGGCATTGCTCCTTCCATAGGTAACCCGTGCAACTATTTATACAATTGATTATTATAAGTAAAGAAATTATATTTAATACAAAGTTTTAATCCTTCC
Source organism: Rhaphigaster nebulosa (assembly GCA_948150685.1). Classification (NCBI taxonomy): domain Eukaryota; kingdom Metazoa; phylum Arthropoda; class Insecta; order Hemiptera; family Pentatomidae; genus Rhaphigaster; species Rhaphigaster nebulosa. The sequence goes on from OX411311.1 coordinate 19,920,430, forward strand.
ATAACTATGTTTTTATCTTTTATGGTTTGTTTCTCTTAATCGTATCCCAATTTTCTTCTAGTATCTTAATAAAACCTTCTATATATATGTTAGTGAACAAAGATTCTGCATCCAGGCTTAATATTTCTGTATCATTTTCAGTTACATTTATGGTATTGAGGATCCTTTTTAATTCTATTGAATTTTTAATGTCGTAACCATTATCTTTATTAAGTTCATATTGGCTTTGTTCAGATATTTAGACAATGCTTCAGCAGGCCATTCTGTATTACTCATTATCGGCCTTAAATGTTTTTCTTTTTTATGTAGCTTTATCAATCCGTACATTCTAGGTGTTATATAATCGGTAACCTGTAATTTGTTTTATTTCTCTTATCTATGTATCCGGAATTTATATAATTTGGCCGCATGCATACTAATTTTTCTACCAGTTCTATAAAGGGATCATTTCTTATTTTTTCTTTATATTGATCTTTGTACATGATCACTAGTTTTTTAGTTTTATCCGATTTTATTATTATAATGTCTTAATTATTTTTTTATGAATTTTTGGAATTCTTTAAATCACTGTTTAACTTAGTCTGTTAAATTGTTAAAAAGTCTGTTAAATTGCCTGTTTAACTTAGGGAAGTACTGATAATTATTTCATAATAGGAAAATAGCATAGTTAAGGTAAAATAATTTTGTTTTTTAAAATATTATATTAAATTACATTAATAACTGAAAAATATGTATAGTGTTGATGTTGTATTGTCGAATTTTAGAAGAAAGGAAAACCCAGAAGATGGAAGAGTATTTCGAAACGTTGGTTTCGTGTGGGTGAAAAAAAAAAATGTAGAAAATAACTAAAGATAATTTAAGAAAAGTAAAAAATAACAATACTATTTAACAAATACATATATTGAAATATTTACAATGCAATTTTGTTTGTATTTTAAAAGAAGAAAAAAAATAATTTGTGGTGAAAGTATTATTGAAGTTTCTGAAACTCAATAGCCGCCTTAGGTGGCAGGTGTTTCAAAACTTGGAAAGAAACTTTAGCGGCGTTTAGTTTTATGTAAAAACAAAAGTTAAAGGGAACAAATGTCCGTCATGGATTTTCGGTATCATCGAATCCTGGTGAAAAATGCCTAGAAATTTTTCCTTCAAAGATTAGATTTGCATGTTCTTCTAATAAAACATGGTCTCTAATTGAGAATTTATCATAAGCATTTATATTAATAAAAAAGTATAATATTCATATTCAATATTAAGAACAGACATCCTGAATTTTCATGAGTAGTAATCGATAGTTTTAAATAGTAAGTTAAAATCAAATGAGATTTTTCTGTTAGGAGGATTGATTCCTCGTTGTTGTATTCTGTTTTCTCAATTCATTAAACAAAAAATTATTACTTTTTTTTAATTCGTTTTCTAATTTTACTCGTAATATAATAGTTTTCACTTACCTATCTTAATTTTTGTGATTTACACATTTCATATTCTTCACATAAAATTACAAATAAATATTTGTAATTTATTTTTGTAAAAATAATTCGTTTCTATATGTAAATAGCATTTTCTTGGCTAACTATCAGCCATCGCCCTTCTTATATTTCGAATCTTCTTCAAAGTGTCGACAAGGGTTGTCTGGTAGCTAACTCACTGTGCTGCAGGTGGGAAACGTTTTTTCGGTGGGCTTAGCAGACCGATAAAGAAGGCTAAATTTTCGAGCTCGTCAGGGAGCTGTGAGAAGACAGAACCTCCACCTGACTCGGGAGCAATGGCTTGATAATCAATTCTCCTTAAATCCAGAAATTATCATGAAATCTCAGAAGTCGGAGACTTAAGAACGGTGGCACAAGACCGAATCACTCGGCGAAAGTGAGGAGCCCACATCGGGCTGTAGCGCCATGGAAGAAGAAGTAATTCGAACTTATTCTTTATATTATTTATTTCTGATTACTGTTTAGATAGATTTTTTTTCTTTTATATGTTTATAAGTCTCCATGAGAATTATATTTTATTTTTATTTAAGTTTCATCATTATCACACGCAAATTGTTTTCAATAATTAATTTTATTTACTATTTAGTCATATTTTTCTCCAAAATAATAGGCCCTTGTATTGTATCGAAGGTCATCGGAGGGGATGGGAGTAAATTTGAAATCCCTTACATAACCTTTAGAACACAGTTTTGAGGTTCTCCCTTTGGATCAAATGAGATGAAATTCGGAATGTATATACGTCGGTGTGTTCATAAGTGGAATTAAATTTCAGTGAAAATTTCGGTCACAATAACAAAACCGTTTTTTTGCGTTTTTTCTAGGTTTTGCACAATCTACAATCCCTCTTACTTACGTCAGGGGGTTAAAAATTGTATGTGAATTGGGTTGTTCTTAGTGTGGTGCATTTTGTAGGTCTCAACTTTATTTTTCCACCCCCACCATATTGATATTTTTAATTTTTGTGAATATACGATCTTACAGAGCTCTGCTGCTCACGCTTTTTTATTTATTTTTTCGTTCTGTAACCATTATATTGTTTTGTAAGAAGAATTTGTATTTTGTGTTTTTATATATTCCTAGATTATTATGAATAATAATGTTGATTTCATATTTATTTGTTGTAATATGTCTTTTGGCCAGAAATTATTTTTGCACATTTGCGTTATTCCTAAGAGACATAGTTCCAAAATAAAGTTAATAAAGTTAAATGTTAATAACAAAAATGTTAATAGAGTTTTGTTTATAACATTTTTTCTAGCAACATTTTGGTGTAAACCCATCATACAAGCATCAATAGGAATATATATAAATGTGACTGGGAATTTATCAAAGAACAGCAAAAATATTCTCTGAAATTCTTACAATTTAATTACAATAGAGAAACTTGTACAATTTTTCAAAGTTATTTTTTTGATTCGACTTTCCTCAAAGGAAACAAGGTTTTGGACGTCTAAATATATTCTGTTCACAGAGAAAAATATTTAAAAAGTATATCTTACTATGGCAAACCATGATATTTTTTTTGTGATAAACTGTAAAAAGTAAAATTTCAGAGAATGATCAATTAAATCGCATGCTGCTAGAAATTAGGCCTACCAGAACCAAGAACGGCAATAGGCAGGGAGTTGCTCCACCGCCCACAAACCCATTAGGCCTTCACCATTAGTTTACCTGGAACAGAATAAAAACGAAATGAGGGCAAGGGATATAGGGCCTGCAAATTATGGCTATATATTTCACCAACTACCATAATACCGTCCCGAGTTTAATCTATACAATTTGGAATTATGCAATCATGCCCGCGAAGAATGGACCATCCGTTGCTTCACGAACTATGTCGTGTTGGCTGATCGTACAGCCTAATGGGACTCCAAGACGAATTTATAATAAGGGGACCCAATTTCTTCCCTCAGCCAAAGCAATTATTATGTAGTCGCTATAAAATAAAATTCAAATCAAATCGGAGTTAAAATAATATGGAAAAAATATAGTTTAAAGTCATTCAATGAGCTAATCTCCAGGGGTAAAACTCCGAACTTATTTGACTTTTTGACCCCTAAAGGATTATGGTCTGAACCTATTACTGCTATTGCGTGTTTCTAATTTTTTCTCGGATCACTCCTTCGTCCATTTGGTGTCTTGTGAAGCACAAAGAAGACCAAAACTCTTCAATGGTACGATGGACTTAAGTCCGTACTAGTATGAACTTAATGAAGAGGACAAATTTAATACAACCGGCAGTGAAGCCGTGTGATCTTCATCTTTAATGAGACCGTTAATAGCAGACAAACTCATGAGAACAATTATTAAAGTTGGTCAACAAACGGACTATCTGAATAATCACTTATTTAACTAAACAACGAACTGAAACGAGAAATTCAAAAGTTTCACAAGAGAAATTACGATGCCTACATTACAATTACTGTCGCAAAAGAACATTAACGGATAGATAAATTCTGAAATCTTCCTTTAATTTAATACCTTTCTTTAATATTTACACCACAAACTGATTCACAAATACATAACTTTTTAGGAAGTGCAATAGAAATTCCACAACAATTCACACTGCCTTCTTCTTTCTTTACTCCCTCAAAGATTTCAGAATATACAAGATATTTGCCAATAAAGAAAGTTCGAGATTATGACCTAGTGCTGCTGCAAAACCCGATGAAAGGCATGACATTTCTGAATAAAATACATTTTTCCTGAAATTAAATTATCGCAGATAAAATAATACACCAAGTTGGAATAAAATATTAACAACTATTCGTTAGATCCATCGGTTTTCGGTCTAATTTCGCCAAAGTTTTCGAAAAATTACTATCCAGAAGACAATTAAGCATACCGGTACATCAAATATAATAATACCTCATCATCAACGATTCATTTCAACAGTTTTCAACGATTCATCAACTAAACGTAGAACAAAAGATATATGTAGCCTGAGTTTTCACAGAGTAAACTGTGATGCACTTATATCTGACAGAAGCATCACATGGCCAAAACAAAAGCAAAGCTCGCACGTGATCAGTAAACTCTCCAATCTCTTTTGACAAATATATTAGAAAACTAATAGTTTACTTAATATTTTCTTCCTCAAAACAAATAAGGAATTATATATCAAAGAAATACCGTGCAGTAAAAATAAGTAAGGAAATGTGGGGTAAGTGCGTAATTGTTCCGTTAAATCCAAACCCTCAACTCAAAAGAGCTTTCCTTTACGGAGCATGAAGTCTTAATATTGATGCATAATAAATGAGCCACGAAAGTTTACTAAAGTGAAGTATAACGAGTTATAAAAATATCAGTTCCAACTTGTTGATAAAGTTGTGTCTTTCAACTTTTGCAGTACGGCTCATTTACAGGTCTTCATTTTTTTTTTTTTTTTTTTTTTTTTTGCCGTAAAGGGAACCATAAGAAGCTTTTTCTTCAAAATACTTTGTGATTTACATTTCTCCTTGATAGTTTTATATTTTGTAAGGTTTGTCCGCAGTCACCCAAGTAAACATGATTGTAGGGGCAAGTGTGCGTGGTGTATCATGTTTTGTCGAGGCAACTACGGACTAGCCAAAAAAAAAAACAAAACAATAATTATTTTGTTTAAATACATTTATTTAATTATATTCCACAACCCACTTTCATAATTCAATTCTGATTATAAAATGTGAGTCTCAGATAAGCACAATAATAGTATTATCTTCCAGAAACCGAACTATTTTGAACATGTCCCCAAACCACTCCTACTTCAATAATCAATCTTCCAGATACATTACACACACTTACCCTTAAAGTGGGGGCAAGTGCGAACTAGGTACAATTAAATTAAATTGAATCATAAATCTAAAAGAAATGGACCTGATTGAAACACGGTCTTGAATGTAATTTAAATGTAATTATCTAAGAGACATTTTTAAAAACATAGGAAAAATCTATCTTCATAAATAATGATTTTAAAGTCATTTAAAGTCGAACATTGTAAAATCTAATTCGCACTTACCCCTCATTACTTTACCAATTTACGAGCACGACACATTATCATAAATGAACATTAATTACGAAAGCATCATTGTACCTGAGCGAAAAAAACAATAAATACTAAATTGCGAGGAGTAGCAGTAAATCATAAAATAATGAGTGGGATTCGAGAGAGGCCTAAATTATGAACAATGTATTTATATCACCATATTATAATGAAATCAATCAATTAAATAAATAAAAGACAGTTTGGTATATCGCAGCTGTACGGCAAGCTACGAGATAAACGTGAGAGTCGCAGAACACTTGTAGTGAGAAGTAAACAGAGATTTCGGTAACGGCGGTGACATATGTGCCGAGTACAGCTAAAATCGATAAACTGATTTGTTAGAAAGGCTATAAAGAGCGGGTTAGAGCCTCGCCGGTTCCCTTTGAGATCTAGATCCTCAGCCATCAGATAGAACTGCCCTTACATTCTTTTGTATTCTTTGTGCCTCACCCCCTCATTTCTGATACTGGCTTGCCTCAACAAGGAAATGACAGTAAATTCACATCCTTATTCCTGGAGGTAGATGATCGGCCGAATCCTATAACGTGTTTATAGTTCCACCTTGTTTGTAACATGAAATTTAGACTAAATATTATTGAAAACATGCATTTTTATTTTTATGTTTTATTTTTCACGGGTGCGAAAGACGGCTTAGAAGAAAGAAAAAATGAATTCTCGAGGTCTTAAAAAAATTGAGTTTTATCCAGAATATTTGGGTCGAAGAAAGATGAATCCAGAGGAGAACAGTAATTACGATCCATAAACCCATTTCACTTTTACGTACAAGTCGAGCTGATGAAGACCACTTGTCTAATCACGGAAGTCATCAAATACAGCTTAAAACAGCATAAGATCTAGGCATGTTATAAAAATACATTTTGTAGCCATCAGAGAAAGTAAATGACTGATGAATTGTATGAATTGTTTAGGGAAAGAACCTTAGAGTTGTACTTTAATACCAATAGTTCTGTGAACTGTAGACCTCGCGAAAAAAAAAAAAATCTAGAATCAGCTCTGTATTGCAGCACTATTTCCGAACAGACCAAGTTTATTTCGCTCAACGATGTTTCAATTTTTTTGTTAATTACTCGATTGCATAACAATATTTGGGGAATAAGTGTGTTCAAATAGATTTTTTGATGATACAGGGTCGTTAAAATGACTGGCATCCAGGATTGGATTAAAACATAAAATTCCTTATACGGGTCATTCCCACAGAAGTGAGGACTTTTAAACTGGATATTTAAAAAAAAAAAAATATATATATATATATATATATATATATATATATATATATATATATATATATATATATATATATATATTATATATATATATATATATATTACACTATTCCTTCAACTACCCAAACCAAGCAATCTTACACGGAGAACACCAATAAATTCCAGACTTCAAATGCATCTGACCAAAAATTGAAGTATCGCTGGAGATGTTTTGATGGTGACGAATGAAGATATCAAATGTGCCTAAACGGCAGCAGATCCGCGATCAAGATGTCCTGATAAAGCGCAGAGAAACTGTTGATTGAGAATTGCATATTTGTTTTTCCCTGTAATTTACTACAGCTGTAGGAAGAGTGTATTGTTTCCGACTGCCACCAAAATGAAATGCATGTTTTTTAATGGCATTTGATGGTGGGATTTTAACCAAAATCACAATGAATCAATACTTCATCGTATGCTAAATCCCGTCAAATGTTTCATCCCCCTGTCAGTGTTTTCATTCTCCTGTCATTTTATATTCACATTAACACAGAGGAATGGACTTTAAAGCATTTCTCAATCACAGTTAAAACAAAATATATACTAGAGGTTTGCTAATTAGCAAACTTAAACAGTAACATATAAGCATTAATTATTGAATAAAAACGTTTAGAAAAGATTTACTTCGTAAAAACTATAAATGACAGGATAATGATCAGCGGTTCGATGGGAATCTAAATTCGAAACTTGAACTTGCTAGGGAAATGAACTATATCCTATGGGACAGTTTAGAAACTAGTTTTTCATCTAGCATCCTTTTTTGCCTACAATTTAACAATTCTTCTCAAACTGAAAGTCATTTAAAACACAGATACAAAAAAAAAAAAAAAAAATGGTTAGATACCTACAGAATTTTTAGGGTTAACCGACCCCTTGGATGACCCCGTGATCTTGGAACATCACAGAGAATGAAGCTGGATCATTTCCGGTATGAATTGGTAAATATACGCATAATTTAAAAGCATTTAAAACCTTGGTCAAGTTTTTGCAAGAAGTTTGCTTTAGTAACATTTATGTCTCAGAGTCCAAATATATTCCAAATTGAAATAAATATCAAGGGACACAAAAGTCACCACTTCTGTGAGAATGATCCATGCATACGTCGTTTATTCTGAATTCGAGGAACATTTGTGCCTAATTTGAAGAAAATAATTTATGATTGGTCGTAATCGCGTAAAAAACAAACAGACCGACAAACAATCAAGTTGATATACGTACAAAAGCAAGCTATGAGTGCCATGCAAATAACGTTTTTCCTACCGAAGTTGGAAGGCGTAATTGAAAAGCTGTTTCTTGGCCTTAATATCATCAACACAATACGATCTGTTCGTAGTAATATCATTACATAATATAAATCACGGAGCATATTTACCCAAGAGTAAATTGCTAACAATCACCGATAAAGCCTTTTATTTATCACCTCCTAATTGGAGTTTATGCACAACATCAAACCACCTATAATATGTACTAATTCAACAATAATATTTGTCATTAATCATCTCGAAAAGGTCGTCACAGAGGTTCGACAATCGATATTGGGAACAATCAATTTAGGGAACAATCACAATAAAAAGCGGACGCCGACGAGCTGGCCTAGGTGTGTCACACAGCAACCGAGCGCCCCTCTCCCCTCCCCCCCTTAATTTTCCTGTTCAAACAAGCGCGCTTGTTCAAATAGACCCATCGACCTCCGAGTCGTGTTTGTTTCCCCTTATAAATCAACAAGTTCCCTCCATCACTCCGTCATAAATGACTCCTCTATTTGTAATAATTAATTATAATATCGCTTAATGTTGTTGTCAGTCAACATCCTCGGTAGGCATTCAACAAGGATTTATGCTTAGTAAGCTATTGTTTTACTTATACCACAACCGGACTTACTACATCAAGAGGGTTAACAGCGATTTAATAGGTTATAAAAATAAATGTACAAAGCTGTTTACAATAAGTAAACTTATAAAGCTATTTCTTCACTGAAATATTTTTGCCGATATTAAACTATTTTCTATAAGTCGAAACAATAGGTCGAACCTAACTATTAACATACGATAATGCGGTAGTATGTCTACTCGTGATAGTAAGATCGTGACTGTGACTGTTGTATAACCGACAGTAACTAATTCTCAAACCAAATAAATTATTAAAACCGAACCACGCAAAAAAAAAAATTAATAAATAAAAAATAGATAGATAATAATTATATATCATATTTTTTAATATAATAATTATTAGTTTATACAAATATTTCATTTAACATTTAATTATATTTTATACCAATATCGTATTTTAATATATCGGTACTAAGGTAAATTGTTTAAACAAAATTATTCATAATTAAGGACAATTACTGTAATTTATGAATTACTCGAAAATAAATTAAAGTTTTAATAATGATTTTTTTATACTTTAACTTAACTAACATTAGCATTTAAAAATATTCAAATATCAAATCATGTTTTCAAAACATCGTCTTTCCTATGATTAAGAAACCTCTTCACTTTTCTGTATTTATTTGAATGTCTTAACTACTTAGTATCGTCGATTACCTTAAAACACTTTTCTGTACAATCCATCTATAAAAGTTTTTCACTCTTTTCTACATGTTAAACACTGTAAACATTTCGAAAAACTTGACATAATTGGTCTTGTTTAAACCAAACCCTCAACTGGTAAGATTGAGACTGCCCTTTACGGAATATGAAGACTAAGCACTGATGGTATCAGAAATCAGCAATTCATATGAAGGTGGAGTGAAGAAATGGCGAATGAGAAGAAATCGTAAAGGTGAAGTATAACGAGTCGTAAAAGTATCAGTTCCAATCTATTGATAAAGTTGTGTCTTTCAACTTTTACAGTACAGCTGTAAAAAGTATATCTACCAGTAGGCCTTTATTTCTGCTATAAGCAGAATCTACAGAAGGTGTTCTTCAAAATACTTTGTGATTTACACTTCTCCTTGACATTTTCTATTTTTTAAGGCTTGTCCGCAGTCACCCAGCTAAACATGATAGTAGGGGCAAATGCAGACCTATGCTGTGTGACAAGTGTGCGTGATGTACACTTACCCTGACTGTCACGTTTTTTGAGACAACTAGGGACTAGCTATTTAAAGGGAAAACAAATATTTAAAATATATATATATATATATATATATATATATATATATATATATATATATATATATATATTTGTTTTCAATAATATTCCACATCCCACTTCCATGACTCAATAAATATTGAAAAATGTGAATCTCAGACAAGCTTTTTTCGATGATTACACCAGTAAAATAATCTAACGGAAACCGAAATATTTTGCATTTGCCCCAAAGCTGGTATTACTTAAATAATGAGTCTTCCAGATACTTTATAAGCACTTACACCTAAGGCAGGAGCATGTGCGTACTAAGTACTATTCAATTAAATTATTACATCAATCACACCAAAACTAACGAGGTTGAAACGTAAGCTTTAATGTGATATTTAAACATAGTCGTCTAAGGAAAAAAAAAGAGGACAATTCTAGTCTTCCCCTCCAATCCTCCTCCTCCTCCTCCTACGAGACACTTAAAAACATTAAATACTTTACCACATTAATCAGTTAAAATTCAATTTTTATATCAATAAAAGCCGCTGTTGTATATTTAACAGAAAACAGTTTGCAAGAAAAAAAATTCTTCCACCTTCTAGGGAGGGCGCTCTGCTGGATCCACCAATAACTAGATTGCCTATATGGGTAACCCGGAACTGCGAAGACATGAATACTACTACCTTTTTTGCGAGAATATTCCGAACTATATAATCGACACTGAGAGGGAATTAGAGACTAGGTAGTAATCAAGTTTGGAATATTTGTTCACGTTATGATTTAAGTTACGATTGCAACTATCACGAAAACTATCATCGTGAAGAAGTTCTAGATGAGAGGGAAGCAGAAGATAACGATGTCGTAGCTTCATCGAAGTGTATAACGATTCTTAGAAGTTTACTTGATAGTCTGACCAGGTTTTTCTAATGGTCCAATAACTTCCATGGTAGGAATATAGTCATATATTTTTTAAAATGTTCATATCAGTAATTTTATTAATTTATTTATTATTTCAAATTAAATTATTTTGCTTTCATACTTCCGATTTTCTTAATAAACAAAATAAACATCACCTTCACAAACGATTTATTCCATCCAGATCCATTCTTTAATGAGGTAAGACTTTCTGAAAAGGTGAGACTTGTAATACGAGTATGACTTTCTCCTGAAGAATAAAAGTAAAAATAAAATAAAAAGGAAATTAAATTGCATATTTATGAGGGAACAGAGCCTAAGGGTTCGTTGAAAATAATATCTTGAGTTGACTCTTCCGTTTTTTCTTTCGTTTATTCGCTTTACCTCTGTCAGATTTATCTTTGTTAGTCATTTGGATTTCATCAGAATTCCTTCACAAAATTATAATATATTCAAAAATATACAGTTCATCTCAGAGTGGGCTATAATATTTCTCAATGCTTGTCCTGATTTTTTTTATTATACATATTAACTATTAGACATATTTTATAATATTTAAAATGGTCGTTCATTTGATCCATCATGAAAATAGAATTTCCAATGGCGTAAAAAAAAAAAATATATATGTATATATATATATATATATATATATATATATATATATATATATATATATATATATATATACATAAATCTATGATATACCATAATTCGAGAATAATACGTATTTATAATTAATAGTTCAGAATTCACTTCTTGACATTTAGTTAGCATTTTTTTTTTTTATATTAGGTGTACAACTTTGGTTCCGCCGTTTTCGATATATGGCTGAAGCGGTCGGTGGTGCTGGTAAATTAGTGAATTTCTGATTGCATCATAAATTTATTCTCGACCGAAGATGTCAGTTTGCGAGCCGAATTCTAGTAATTTGCGAGAAGCTTTGATTTTCTGCTTTCATTTGAAGAAAACTGCGGCTGATTCTCATTGAATACTCTCAAGTACTTACGGTGAGGCTGTTCTTAATGACAGAAAGTGTCGTGAGTGGTTTCAACTTCAAGAGCGGTGATTTTGACGACGAGGACCACCGGCATGACCATGGATGAGAGAAATTTTCCAAGATTCGGAATTGGAGGCATTACTTGATGAAGACTCGTGCCAAACGTAAGAAAAATTGGAAGAATCATTGGGAGTGACTCAACAAGCCATTTCAAAACGCCTCGAAACGATAGGAATGATTCAAAAGCAAGGAAATTTGGTTCCCAACCAGTTGAAGCTGAGAGATGTTACGGCGTTTCGTACCTTTTGACCAGCTGCCTCAAAGACAGAATATGAAGGGGTTTCTATATCACATTGTGACCGGTGATGAAAAATGTGTCCACTACTATAAACCTATGTGCAGAAAATCTTTGGGAATAAAATCCGGACTAAAATCAAAACTACCCGCAAATGACGAGATTTTGGCACTAAAACTGGCATCTTCGATCGAGAATAAATTTATGATGTAATCACAAATTCACTAATATGATTAGTGAATGATATGTAGACAGATATCAAAGCTTACTGTCAGAAATTATTGACCTAACCTACTAATACCACCACCTATCGCTAATCTATCAAAAACCGGCGGAAGCAAAGCTGTACACCTAATATATTTTATAGATTTTAATATATCGTTATGTATTATATTAAACAGTTGACATCCGCATGATGGTATAGAAGGATCAATCTAATTAGGGATTGATAAATTATTTGCCACTTCTATAAATTTGTTTTATTGAAAACTAGTTTTGAGTGTTATAAATTCATCCTCAGTTCTAAAAACACAAAAATATAGCAATTCAAAATATAGTTGGTATTATTATACATATTAAATTATATAAATCAGTATTATAAAACATTTATGAATTATGAATTTAATTAAGACAAGAAATCAAATACATGTTGGTACTCACCAAGGTTTAAATGGATTATATCAAACAGAAAAGTTTGTACTGGTTTCTTCTCGCATTGTACTAACAATGAACGAGAGATAGGCAGGATGTTTTTAGGTGAACGGTTTATGGGTCAGGGTTTTTCCAGTAATGCCGGTGAGTAATTGTTTTTCTGTTATAGATGGGAATAAATTTAAGATTGGACTATTGGAGATATTTATTTGGTCATTTTAGCAAAAATCTGGATTGGATTTCAAATCAAATTTTTCCTTGATTAGAAATATCTCAAACTGATAAACTAATCTCAACTCCTAACCAAATTTATTAAAGAGGATAATCCTGGAGTTGGGAAAGGGAAGGTAGAATCGATAAGCAGTGGTTAAGGCAAGTTGGGTTTAAACTTTAAGAATTCCGGTACAGTTCAAAACTGTATCATGTTACTAAAGCCGGATATGATATTTTGAGTTAATAAAACTATTAACTTTGTTGTAATCTAACCTTTGAAATTGCGAAGAAGTTTCAAGGGCTTCTAAACTTAAAAGCGTTTATAAGAATTCTTTCAATAGGGAAAAATTTATATTTCATGACAATAAAAAGGAGAAGAAAAAGTAAAATCCTAAATTTATATAATAAATGTAAGTGTAAATAAAAGTGTAGCTTCTCTCTCATTAAAATATTTGTTTCATTATTCAGGACTCTTTTCATCTGAGAAGTTCAGAATGCGATACGAATAATACCAACAAAATTACTATAATTACAAGCACTCCAAATCCGAAATAAAATACTTCGTAATAAACAGTGAACTGAAAACAAAATTTCATCCAAGCAATAACGGTTAAAGTAATGGAATGGTCTGGAAGGAGAGTTATCACCAATTCGGTCAAATGGCCCTTCATCAAGCCATGACCGAATATGGATCAGCCTAACTCCTGCCGAGGGATACGAGAGCTGATAAACATCGCAAGTTATTACCACCATTGGGTTCAGTGCTGCCAACTTCTCTAATGCTTCCTAAATAACGATAGCAGCTCCCGTTATTTCTTTCTTTACTATGGGCCGTTCCCTCTTCCTGACCATTAGTCCGTATTGCAACCGCCATGCGAGACAGTTTTAAGGCTTGAACTTATCAGGCCAATATAAATGCAGTAATGGTTTTAGTATTAATTAGAAAACATAATTACACAGATAGTTGAAACATCAAAGCATAAAATGGAGTTTAAAAAGATTAGCGTAACCCGGAAATTTTTATTGTCTTTTTACATCAGATTAATTCTCTCAGAGAAAGGTTAGAATGCAGTTTTAGGGGAAGATGCGCAAACTATTTATGTTTTTTAGATTTACAACGGTGATAAAGCCACTTATATCACGTGACAATGGCTTGAGAAGAAACTATCCATTGGCAACAACAAAATTTGAATTTGGAAGGTCTCATGGCCAGTTTATTTTCAGACGCTTCGGAAGATTATCGGAAACAAATTGGGAAGAAAGGTTAAAACCAGTGGGTTTATGGAGTTCGCAATTAAAGGAGGTGTATCTATTTCGGACTTAATCTGCAACATTTGGAATAATAAAGTAATTTTATTTGATACTAAATAAGGAGCATTAAAGATTTTTCATATGATTTTGGATTATAAGGATGGAAAAGCAAAGCTTTCTGGAAGTTTGGAGCATTTGTCAAGTAAATATTTGAGTAATCGCAATCTACTAGCGATTCGAATCTTCAATTATGTTGAAGATAAGAAACATTAGCGTAAGTACAACAAAACTATATAATCCAAGTTCTAATGGATTAGAAAAATTATTTATCATAATGTTAAGCTGTTATATGTTAAACAGATATTTTTTTCAATGAAGAAACCTACAAATAAGAAAATACTTATTATATTGTTTTAGTTTTAGTTTTAGGCCATCATCAGGACTAAGAAAAAAAAAACTAGATAACAATAGAGCTAACAAGAGTGACAGTAGTAATTATAACAATTATACTTTAAGAGTTTCAAGCTGTTACATATGATCAGCAGTAAAAATAACGGAAACGTTTTTTACATTTTCATGCAGATTTCGTTTTAATTGATTTACTAAACTTTGCCCCATAGTTCCTTCTAAAGGCAATAGAGCTTTGCTAGGTGAATCCGCATCATTCCAACTTTGAAAGAATAATATAAACAAAGAAACTATGGGTTCAACATTTTGCAATGGTTAGGCTTTGAGTTTAAATGGATATGGATGATAAATGATCTGGATCATAAGCTGATTTATTTATTAATAATTTGCTGTTAATAAATCTAGTAATACCAATTTTCAATTGTCATATTTTTCTTAGCGACGCTTTTATATATTCATGTGATAAATTAAGGCTACTTTATTTATTTATTTATTTTTTCAACAAAAAAAGAGCATACCAATTAAATACTGCCAGGCGCTGAATGAGCTCTACGGAATAAACTCTCGTGATGACTTCTTATAGACCGCAAAAACTGTCCGCCATAGATTAGACCCCGGATGAGGATGACGCTGGGTATCGGGAAGTTAATTGAAGGACAGCAATCGGAGGCGGCGGTAGTGAGATGACTGATGGTGTCCTGCAGGTGACATCTGCCTCTGGGTATCGTCCGGTCGAGGATATATCACCATGATGGAGTTTAAAGGATCGTCTTTGTCTGATTATATCTGGGTTAATAACCACATTTTCTGGGTAAGTTAATTTCTGCAATAATGGATCGCGAGGTTCTAGTTTTAAGAACTCTGAAATAAAATTATACGGATAAAATATTTAATATAACTTATTAATTTTTTTAAGCAGTTACTTTAGAAAAACATTCATCCCTCTTTATCTCTACATATCGAAGTAGTTTTTTGAAAAAGGCTTAAGCGCCATTTAGCAAACTTTCCAGGAAAAACATGAAACGATTTATCCAAATAACAATATATTTTTTTAAATTTTATTCTTTATTGTATATAATAGGATTTTGTAAACCTGGCAAAACCTTTATAATTACAAGATATTTTTAAGGATTCTAGCACTGATTAAGGCCAGAGTGACGACTGAGAGTCGTTAGTATTTGGTACTTACATCATCAATAGTAAATTTTTAGGCCATTTCCATTATTTTTTTTCTAAATTTTGAATTTTTGGTACATAGGCATTTCAAAAAACGATGTCGATAAATAGATGATTTAAGTTTTAAAACGCAAACAAATTTAAGGATAATGAACAACGGGATTATGGACCTTCTTCCAAACTCTGATAGGAGGTCCTTATAAAGAACAACTACCTTAGAGGCCTAAATGAATGAAGGAGGTGAGACAGACTGAATGAGACCCTAAAAACGTGAGCAGCAAACCATTAGGTCTCGGTAATGACCACTCACAGACTGTTTGTACTTTACCCAATTCATTGTTCCTTTCACCTTTCGGTGTCAGGTCCCTTAGGCCTCCTTCCGCAGGATCACTGCTTCAGTTGAACGATCCAACGATCTGTAAGAACTACAAAATCCTCTACAAGGAAGGAAATCTAGATTCGAATTTAAAGCACATTCCTGAAATATCGATAATCAAGCATCAAAGACGAAAGGATGAAAGAGAATCAGTTTGCAATGATACCACAATTTCATCTAAAACTGTGATTACTGATATTTATACCACAAAAAGGCTTTACAAGGATTTAATTATTATTTTAATTTTTCTGATTAATTAATTGTTGCTTCCTAACAAGCGAAGGTAGGAATGTTTTATTCATGTTTTTTATTAGGAAGTGAAAATAATTTCTGACCTCAGAATCAAAACTTTTCACGCACATTTTATGTTTTTGACATCAATAAAATATACTTGAATACAGATAGACAGAAATATTTGACGGACGTAACACCTACTATCGTTAATCCGAATTTTATGAAATTTTCAGGGATTGTGCAGATTGGTACATGGTATTTGGGGGGACTAGCATTGGCACATGGTATGGTATATACTAGTATTGATAGATGATATTAGGGGACAAGTATAGAACTGTTATTAGGGGGACCTAAATGGTCCTATATAAATTTTATTAAATACTATATCCTACTTACCTTGAAACGCCTATAAATCAAACCCAAAGTTGGAGTTAAACAAGGGACTAATGTGCAAATGGTCTAGGATCAATTTGATTAAAAGTCATATACATAAATATATATATATATATATATATATATATATATATATATATATATATATATATATATATAATGTTTTCAATTCCTATATCAATGATCTTCATAATTCAATCCACCACCTATACTATGCCGACGACTTACAAATCTATTTATCCTTTCCTCCTTCTGAGCTATTAGTATTAAATAGCCTGGGCAAACCTGAATAGATTAAGATTAAACGCTATGAAAACTCATGCCATGGTCGTAGGTTCCAATTCTCTTCTTAGATACAATGCAACATTCTCTACTTTAATCCTAAATGACCACCCCATCACTTACAGCTCCTCAATTAAAAACTTGGGTATTATTATCGACCAAACTGTTACCTGGAAACCCCATATCGTCCAAATTTCCTGACGGTCGATAAGTACCCTTAAGTTATTCGTTCGTTCACGTCATCTTCTTCCACAATCTACCCGTAAAATCCTCGTATCCTCCCTTATCATCCTCCACTTTGACTATGGCTGTGTGGTATACGGGAGCCGCTCGAAGGTGTTCGAGGACAGATTGAAGCGGATCATGAACTCATGAACTGCTTTTTAAGATACCCCTTCCTATAGAACCAAAATATTCGAACGTTCCTTTCTCGCTCGCTCCTCTACCCTCTGTAATTCCTTTCCTTCTAATATCCGCCATGCTTTCTCTCTATCTTCATTAAAATCCCTCCTTTTCCAACACCATTCTTTTCAAAATGATGCTCTCTAATTACGAAATTTCAATTTAACATTAACATCTATATCAGAACTAAATAATTTTATTATATTTTGCTATTTTACTATATTGTAAATATTAATTGATCTTTATCATTTTGTAATCATATGGCTAGATATTGTTTCTGTTTTATTTGTTTGTGTTATTCTTAAGGGACCTAGTCCCAGCATAAAGTTCTTCACACACACACACACACACACACGCACACGCACACGCACACGCACGCGCACGCGCACGCGCACGCACGCACACACGCACGCACGCACACACGCACACACACACGCACACACACACGCACACACGCACGCACGCACGCACGCACACAGGCACGCACGCACGAACACGCACACACACACACACACACACACACACACACACGCAGGCACGCATGCACGCACACACACACAAACACACACATATATTTGTAATTACCCGAAACATGTTGAAATGAGCATAAATGTTTTTCATTATTTACTCCTTATTATTTACCTTCTTGGAAGACTATTTCTTTGTGGTTAAATATACGTATGGAGAAATTTTTCAAACAAATAACACCTGCTTACGAATATAATAATGGTTTCTAAATTGCTAGCAATTTCTACTTGTAGCTTACAATTATTCAATTTTAATAAAGGTGAAGGATTATTATTATTGATGCCGTAAGGAGTTTTAAGGGGATATTTAAGGTAAGAATATTATCTCTTTGAAAGGAAACCGTTTAACATATAATTTTATTAGAATCCTTATTTTATAGCTAACACTTTACAGTAGAAATTCAGAAGCCTTTAAATTCATTTTTATGACTTTGCCCATTCCTCATTGACAGATATAAGCATCCATTTCAGAAACTGGATCATCTTTATATGATTCTTCATTTATATGGTTTGCTATAAATTATTTAAGATTCTTGTTTTTAAGTATGATAATGTACTAAAGTTATTAAAAACTCAATTATCTCCTAGTTTAGTGTCAAAAGCTGGAATATTTTAAGTAAAACAGTCAATCATATTACATTGAATTTAATAGTTAATTATATTTTTTAATTGTCTGTGTTAATAAGATCCTAATAGGAAATGTCATGAGCTTATTTTTTTTTTTAATATGGGTTTTGTTACTAAATTATTATGGAACTATAGGAATATATCTTCTTTTTTTTCACATTTTATTTTGTGTAAAGCATTTATTAAAACAAAATCACCTTTCTCTACATTGCTTAGATGTAATGAGGACATTTAAATCAATAAAGTAACTAAATAGGGAAGACAATGTGAGCAACGATACTGCCGCACCTCAATATCTTATCATCCACTATGTAGGAGTACTAAAGAAAAATTAGGATAAATTAAAAAAAAAAAAATCTATATCATGAAAAAAAAATACAATTCATATGCAAAGTGGAGTTATAGTTGTTGATAAGTCACATGTTAAGTAAATATACCTGTAGGTTATAATACACTCCACTTCACCCTAACACCCCCCTTTAAAATGTGATGACATTTAGATGATAGTATTAGACCAGGATGGGCATCGGATCTTCCCACACAAAGCCTTCTACGGACCAGGCCTCCAAGAATGCGGTTCCGCACTACAGCCCCCCGGAGAGGCGGAAGTCCCAGGACGAATCCTGGAGGTCTTGCAGCGTCGGTAAGGAGATCAACTACTCTGTAAGTGGGCGGGGGGATAATGTCAGCGTAGTTAGGAGTATCAAGTCAACAAGCTGCGGTGACAGCCCGCTTTTGCAGCATGCCCATGCTGTCAGAACGAATTCGCAGGTAACTAGATAGTTGTAATGTCTTCTTCCATAACCTTGTTTACTTAGCTGTAATCTAAATTGTTTATATTAGGCATAGATAAAAATTCGCTATGAAAAACATCCATATGGTAGTCTAAATAGGCAAACATTGTCCATTGTTAGATATCGAGAGATTTGATAAAAATATTTGATATTTCACTTAAATATCAAACATCAACTATATTAATGTTTCAGTTATTTATTGCATAACGGATTCTCTAAACTAGATATAGCTACAGACAAATTTTAAAGTTAATATCAAACCTATTAAAAGAGAAGTTAAAACTGCATTTAAAATTATTTTCTAATAATAGGCATTATGTCAAGAAAATTTAAAAAATAATCATTTTTTACTAAAAATTTCATTTCAATTCATCATTTAATTATTCAAGAATAAGAAATGAAAATAATCATTTTAATAAGGTTAGGTACGTTATAACGAATATATCAAACAAAACATATGTTTGTAAGATTTAGTTTATTAAGTGATTTAATAAATAACAGTCTGTTTGTATATCAAACATATCGATAATGTAATGTAGATACAATAGTTTCATTAGTACGTTGATACAATTCTTTAATTATATGATCGGTTTTATATCATGTCGTTCTTCGTTGCGTAAGCATTTTACGAGATTTTATGGGCTATATATCAATTACCGCCTCGTTTTAACTCTCACCTTCTTTTAAGTACGATTACTTAAAATTTAGAACAAAATTAATCCTACTCAAATGTGTTGCTGAATGAATTAGAAAATGAATTAAAAATGAAGCAAGGGTTCTACAATAAAATGAATTTTTGACTTATAACTATTGTTCTACCTTAAAATTGAATTTTTCTCATTTGGTGGTTGGGGTGAGATGTGCTCTAGGAGGGCCTCACAACCCACGGCTGATATGACATAATAAATAAATCATCTGCTACATTTTTCAATATAAGAAATTGCTTATGGACTGATATACGCTATATTCTAGATAACAATAATGACCTTCCTAAATTTAGTTGTTTTCTCATAGGGTTTAAGTTATTAGACCTGTTAGTATAGTTAGAGGATTATGCAAACTAAGGATTAAACATACACACATAGTACAAAGTATCGGTGAATTGACCAAACATACGATGCATAGAAACAGCGAAATTCTTCAATAGTTGACAATTCACGGCATAATTTAACATGAAAGAATTGCTAATGAGACCCCTATTGTGCCGCACGGTTTTCATGTTTGGATAATACAATTTTCAATTTATGGCCACTCTGCATAATGCATGCATAATGCGAGGGAATGTGGCGACTGTTGATCAATGGAAAGTTATTAACTGTTTTATGTATATTGGCCAAGGGGAATAATGGCCATGTGCATCTAGTACTGATTATGCAAATGTATCTTCCGCTCGTCTTTATAGTCCTCAACCACCGGCTTATTGTGACCAATAGACCGAATGTTACGGTTTCAAAATCATTAATTGAACTATCCAGTTTAATGTTTATGAGATCACTTTTGATGAAATCAAGGGTAGGATGGTTAAGGATGCGGTTAGAAACAAACCACACAATAATGAAATATACTGTATAATGTGTGCCAAAGTTTCGGCCTAAGTTGTTAGGCCTCCTGGATTCCTTCCAGCCACCTGTTTCTGGGCCGCCCGCGTCCTCTCCTCCCTGGCGGAACGCAATTCAGGGCTCGGTTCGGCCAACATTCGCCCGACATTCCTTTCACATCACTGTACCATCTTAGGCGGCGTGCCCCGATCCTTTCATTTACTGATGTACCCACACCCATCCTCAGGCGAATTGCTTCATGCATAATTCTATCTAGCCTAGTGACAATAAAATATCTATATATGAGGCGTTTAGTACCAAAACAGTCTTAATCCACTTTTAAATATTTTACGAGAGATACCTCAGTTTGGATTGTACAGTTTTTAACCTAGGTAACTAATTTTGTTGTTAACCCTTAAGTTTGAGCCCATTTTAGTTTATTACTTTTAATAATGAACCTACGTAATCGGCTATGAAAAAAAAAAAAAATTAACCTCCCTCAAAATTTTATAGCAATTTTTTTTTAATATTGGTACAATGGTTCCGAAATAAGTTTAATAATATTAGTAGTAATAAATAATACGTACTGAGAACTTATGATAAAAATAAAACATTTAGGAAAAAAAGTGGATTGAGTCGGTTTTGAAACTGCGGCATGTATTGGTATGGGATACGGAAGGGTTTTGAAGACTAACGAAATCATTTAGCCATTTAAGATGATAACTTAAAGGAAGTCATCAAATCAAGGCAAATAAAGAATATGGCAGCATTTTTAAGTTCATAAGATTTAAAACAGAAATACGCCGAAGAGGTTTTACCGTAGGAACACGATAAAACAACCTTACCTCGAAATACCAACAAGAGATGTGAGACAAGTGATGAATGTTACAAGACCATTTTTCAGTCTCATTTCGAACAGACCAGACAATTCACTATAAAGTGAGCATCTGCAGTTAATAGCAGAAGAAAAAAAGAGAGGAAACATTTGACGTATCCTTTGGAGAATCACGTAATTGAAGGAGAAGCTTGATCATTTGGGGAAAATAGTTATTCCAAGATAGGATCTGTTCAAAGATGATACCGAGATTTTCAACAGTTGTAGAACACAATCGGGGTGGTTATTGTGGTAAACTTTGTTTGTTTATTTGGGTTTAACGTATTTTTATACTGCAACTTGGGAATGAAGGAGGAATTACCCAACAGGTTACCAACCTATTCAAGGCAGATTTCAAAATAAATTTAAACTCGAACAAGACGGATTCGAACCGGCACCGCTTTCGGCTCAAGAATACTGATTCAATGAGCCACCACGGCCTCATTGAAAAGGACAAAATAATGGATGGTAGGTAAGGGCATTAAAGAAGTAATTGGAACCTATCTGGATGGATTAGTTTTATCTGCGCTTCATGCTACTCATTTTCTGGTGCCCAATAACCGCTAGGTTCTAAAAATTTCTTTTGGAGGAGAGCAGGTCCTTCCATGAGTTTCTATAGGTTTTTATTGTTCCTCATCAGGGAAAACTACTTTCCTTCTTATATTCGATGGTATCGATGTCTCAGTTAATCAGTTAATTGCCCTATAAATAGTGAATGTTTGATGTGAATGCGGTACGAAAAAATATTCCACTAGAATTTTCTCCTCAAAATCTAGCACTTCACTTATAGTTCCATCCATAGCAGATTCATCATTGTTGAAATTTTTCCAGTAAATAGTTTATCTTCTCGATTCAACTGATATAGTTGTTTATATCCACCTGCGACTAGATTTGACCATGCTTATATGGCCATAAGGATTTACGCAATAATATCTGATGTGGACAACACATCACTTCCTTGTACGCCTATTAAACTATAAATCGGTGGCTCAAAAAGTGATCCTGAATTTGATTACTAGTTTTCGAAGATTGCAGTATCTCAAAAACGGACACTCGGCGTCGCGACATCATTGACACCCACACACACAGAAATGGGGAGGAAAACCAGTATTTTACACTCCGTTTTAACACATAAAACAAGTAATAAAATTTTTTAATTGGATTGGAAATCAAATTGCGTTTGTAACCTTTATTACCGAAACATATGATTTATGTATTTAATTTAAATATAATTTTTGATGTAAGCTTATTATGACCTTCAAGTAAATTACCCTTTTCGGCTCACTAATTTTAACAAAAATCTAGTAAATACATTCATATCGATATAAAAGTCCAATTTACCAAATTTGAGATGTTTTCATTATATTTTAATATATTTTTTTATTAAAGTCTAATATGACCTTCCAGTAACCTTTAAGTAAACTTCCCGTCTGCCAATGTTAACCAAAATTTATTATATTATTTCAATCAAAATATAAGTTATAAATACTAAATTAGAGAAGTTTTCCACAGTATTTTAATATCATTTTTGATGGAAATCAATTATGACCTACAAGTAAAGTACCACTTCCGGTGATCAAACAGTGACCAAAAAGGGAGTTTCGCAACTAGATTTTACAACAATCCCAAATACAAAATTTCAAATTTCTACAGCTAACCGTTTTTGAGTAATGCGCGATACGAACGAACGTACGTACGAACGTCCGTACAGACGCCACAACGAAACTAGTCAAAATGGATTCAGGGATGGTCAAAATGGATATTTCCGTTGAAATCTGAAAACCGAAAATTTTCGCGATTACAATACTTCCTTCACTTCGTACAAGGAAGTAATAATGTTACCTAAAGCAATCAACATCAAACTAAAACAGTCATCTACATCAAAATTGAGAGCAGTTCTAAAATATAACAAATAATTTTAAATATTACAAGCACCATAACCATATAATATGAGTATTAGCAGTACTTAAGGAGGCCTTGACACGACAATGGGTTGTCGCACCGCTTTAGGTACTATTTGTAGTATGGTTAATAGGCATATTTTTAATTTTCTGAGAATAGCAGTACATAGATACGTACAGAAAACAGTAGAAATAGTGACTCATCCGTTACTATTGGTAATTAATGGGATATAAACAAATGAGTTAATAAAAATAGTAAGAAACGTGAGAATCTTATATATCATGAGGTTTATGCTATAAATGTATTCAGAAACTCTATGAAGCGTGGGTACGAATTCACTACAATTTTTTCCTTGATTAGAAATATCTCAAACTGATAAACTAATCTCAACTCCTAACCAAATTTATTAAAGAAGATAATCCTGGAGTTGGGAAAGGGAAGGTAGAATCGAGAAGCAGTGGTTAAGGCAAGTTGGGCTTAAACTTTCAGAATTCCGGTACAGTTCAAAACTGTATCATGTTACTAAAGCCGGATATGATATTTTGAGTTAATAAAACTATTAACTTTGTTGTAATCTTACCTTTGAAATTGCGATGAAGTTTCAAGGGATTCTAAACTTGAAAGCGTTTACAAGAATTCTTTCAATAGGGAAAAATTTATATTTCATGACAATAAAAAGGAGTAGAAAAAGTAAAATCCTAAATTTATATAATAAATATAATTGAATAAATCTATCTTGACTAATTTTAATCAACTTTTAATTTGATTGAATTATTTTAATTATTACTTGAGATAATATATTTGGCATTTAAACTGTTCATAAAATTTCAATAATGATTTTATAGTTATAATGGCATTTAATTGGCGATATGAAACAATACTTAATTTATGTCGGGAAATAATAAAAATAATCTAGAAAAATGCTTCAAATGAATACATATTTTCAAAAACTTAAAAAAAAAAGTATATATATATATATATATATATATATATATATATATATATATATATATATATATATATATATATATATATATATATATATATATACATAATAATAATAATAATAATTCTAAATTCTAAAACATTTCACATGGTTTCCCTATATTTATAAATGTCCTAGACAGCACTGTGCACTAGTTAATGGCTCCCTGACCCCACACTTCGTTGATATTATGAGCAGTTTGCGCCGCACTGCGCTCTAATTTAAATTCGTCAAAATTAATTTGTTGTTAAACATTTTCTTTTGGAAGGTTTTAAACAGATTGATCAAAATGATTTCATTTTTTATATTTGATTTTTTTTGTGCAGACAATTGATTTTATAACGTAAAATAGGTGGGAGCCGACATAGTTTTTGCATTAGTCCGATAGAAAGGGCATAATTATTTTAATTAACCAAAATAAATATTTAGTAACGAATCTGCAATTCATTTTGTTTTACAATAATCTAATCGATTCTTGCAGTTTTAACATTAAATATGAATAGGCGTAAAAAAATTATGTTATTTTTTTCATTTTAAATAGCAATAGACATAAAAAATAAATATTAATTTTTATAATTAAAATATTTTAAGTGATAACACAGAATAGTTCATGTATACTTACTGTACAACTTTGTTGTTATTATGACGTTCATACAATAATTTACTTATTGCAAGAATAAATAAAATTATTCTTATAAAAATATATGCTTGTATCATGTATATAAGTATGAAACGAGAGCACAATAAAGATTTGCTTGGGGTGATCTTTCGCACTATTGATTCCTTAGGCAAAGGTTCCTAAATTGTTTGAAAATCTGACTAGGACTTAGTGGAAAATCCAAGTAAGCGTTTAAAAAGATTTACTAAAGTGTATTTAAAATAACTTTAACACTTCGGATTTCTTAATTGCGTCACATGCAAAACTTTTAATTGAGTTATTACAATGTTATCGTAAGGATCACACGCGAACCAAGA
This sequence comes from Rhaphigaster nebulosa, assembly GCA_948150685.1. Lineage (NCBI taxonomy): Eukaryota > Metazoa > Arthropoda > Insecta > Hemiptera > Pentatomidae > Rhaphigaster > Rhaphigaster nebulosa. Next base: position 19,946,123 of record OX411311.1, read on the forward strand.
ACGTTCTCTAAAGATCCGTTCATGAACACCTACTTTTGTCCAAGAATTTACATCTTGTTTTCAGAAATAGAAAAAAAAATAAAATAAAACCTGCAACACTACAACCCGTGAAGGTTCAGTACTTGGTAAGGACGTATTGTTTCTTGGCCAACCACGAGATTTCGCCTTAATTATGGGTACCTACTTTATAGAGGCTGGGAGTGGCCCAGGAGAGTATAACAGAATAAATAATTATCTACCACAGCCGGACTCGATCGTCGCTTAGCAACCCCGCTTCTTTAAGAAATATAAATTTCTATACACTTTTAGAAAGTGCAAATAAAAACGTTCTTAATAAAAATGTAATACATATATAAGTATACATGTTCCACATAATTCAAATCGCTCGTGTAATACTTTATATGATTGTGCATTAAATAATTATAACATAATTTAATGTTTAACTACAAAAAATAAAACATAACGAATGAAAATTCATACTTACTATACTTTCATACTTATTCATACTTACTACATTTTTAATAAAATATTATATAACGTTTATATTATTATCATTTCTTCAATTTTATAAGCAATTCTCTTAAATCCTTATTGCATCTGTCAAGATATCTCAACGGACATTCTAGGTTAATGTTCTGGGCATCTATTCAGTTTTTCTGTTGCAAACCAATATTAGACTATCTTACACATTTTCATATAAATAATACTGTGAATTTGATTTCTACTTAATTTTTTTCTAATCCAGTTTTTAATTGATTTTTCCTCTCATTTTATTAAATTCGACAAATACAATAAATTCAAGTAATACAGCCTACGAGAGTCAACCAAGAGTGGAGTAGTGGTAAGCTAGGCCTGGTGTTGTACTGATAAAAATATAATTTTATCTGCGGACCAGCTATTTTTCATAATAAATATCAAATGTCATCAATATGATGACAATAATATTTCGTATAATATATAATGATGACAATAATATTTCGTATAATATATAATGATGACAATAATATTTCGTATAATATATAATGATGACAATAATATTTCGTATAATATATAATGATGACAATAATATTTCGTATAATATATAATGATGACAATAATATTTCGTATAATATATAATGATGACAATAATATTTCGTATAATATATAATGATGACAATAATATTTCGTATAATATATAATGATGACAATAATATTTCGTATAATATATAATGACGACAATAATATTTCGTATAATATATAATGACGACAATAATATTTCGTATAATATATAATGACGACAATAATATTTCGTATAATATATAATGATGACAATAATATTTCGTATAATATATAATGATGACAATAATATCGATGGCTAAGACGTGATGATAAATTCTATCCGCAAAATGACTAATTTGCAGTAGGGCCAAAAAACTGTTTTGAAACGCAATTTATCCAATGTTAATATATTATTATATTATTAAAAAGGCATATCAAAATACGATAATGTTTTTCAGTAATCTTATAGTATAATAAATAATTTAGTTAGGATATCTCACAAGATTATGTTAGTGCATGCACAGTTAGAAGGTATCATTTCATAGTCTACGGTTATAGGAGATGCGTGTTCGGACGAAAAAGAATTCAATAGCTCAGATTTGTTCGTCAGACCATTGTGGTTTCACTGCGGGGATATTCTGAATATCAGTTTGCTGATTTCCATGACGATGCGCATTCCCTTGAAAATCCGATATTGAAGTACTTATTAATGAATAGTGCAAATACAGAACATGTTAACGGATTGTTGAGCGCTAGTGACGATAAAGGAGAGTATCAAATGCAAGACCTAAACTTTCATAAAATACATTAACTAATGTTTCAAAGTAGAACATAATAATGTCCATATAATAAAAATGGACTAATCTTCATTTCTCCTGCAAAAATATCCCACTTGTTTTCAAATACATTAATTTCTGAATATCCATTGATATAGAATTCAAGATACAATCTGGTAGATCTAGGGCATAAATAAACAACGGCACCAAATTTTCTTGATACAACGCAGTTGTAAATACAACTTAAAAAAATATATCCGTTGATATGATCTAATGATTATAACTTACAACATGCACACGGATGTCCGAAATAATGCGAAAAATCAAACTTGTTTGAACGGCCAACTAGTTCTTACTTGTTCGTGAGTGATCTGCAGAGGCGGTTGCAGACAGTGTAAACAATTCCATTTCATTCCTATTGTTTGATTGTTCTGACGAACTCATCGGAAGCTGTTTTCGTCAGAATACACATCTATAGTAAAAGTACTACTTAGCCATAGCCATATAACAGTGTATGGTATTAGAATATCATCAATTACAATAAATATTTCAAAATACTGCACTTTATAATTTTGATGAGATATGATCAGCAAAAGTTACAAACACTTCGTGCTAAATATATACGTAAGATACGAATATTTTTTTTCATTAGAACTCAATTTTATTTAAATATTCACTTCTACTTCTTGTAGTTTTGATCGTATTTTCAGCACGTGATTTTGAGCGTATTTTCGGTGCTCGACCATATCGGTAGTATACAAGGGCCTCTTGATCATGTCGAGAAGAACACCCGCTGAACCGGAAGATCAAGGTAGCTGTGGTAGGTTATGCCGTCATAAAGAACCAACATGAAAATTTAACTGACCATAACTCGGAGCAATAAAGCCCTCAGATGTTTAATATGGACGGTCTTATGCCCATCGCCATTATTCGAACAATAAACCAAATGGATTTTGTTTGCCGCATACGAATAATAAAATATTTTATATTATATTCGGTGATTAATGAAATTAATTTTTAAATAACACTAATATATTTTTTTTTCAATCTCGTGCCACCGCAGAAGAACGGGACCAAACCGCCTCAATTTCAGATTCTTGAGTGTTACCACAACACGATCAACTACCGCGGCCTTGGAAATGTTATAAATATGTAATAAGTCGTTTTCAAGAGATATGCGTGCTTATTATGTTTATTTTAATATGAAATAGAAAGAGGGTGAATAAAATTAGGAAGTTATCAATTTTCAACAACAAATCAAAAAATAATTTTTCAATGCAATCCTAAATACATAATTTAATGAATAAATTATACTAAATAAACAAATAATAAATGACAAATAAACTATTAAAGATCCGAGGAACACCCTGCATTGATGTCGTCAACACTGACATGCCGCAGGAGAGGCAAGAGTACGCAATAGAGATAATGATGAAAGCTGTACGTAACGTCAGGATGTTTAGGGTAAGTGCAATATAAAATTTTATAATATATTACGTTTATCTCACAATTAGAAATATATTCATATAAGAGCAAATGAGAATTATACATTAAGAAAAACGTTGGTCGGGGGGTGCAGCCAATGACAAACGCATTAATAAGTGTAAATTATTTATCAATTAATTTGTTTCAATTAATCGATTAATTTTTATATTCTTTTTATTTCCATTAGTCACATGTCAACATTTTTAGCATCATTGTCATCGTTTACAAAACTTGTAATATCATAATTATCTCGATTTATATACTTTCAAGCCTTCATACTAGTAGTCATTTTAATTAATAGTTGTACAGTGTACTTTATTGTATCATGTTATTCATAATCTTTCCTTCATTCTTTTCACATTACATTATTTTTTCATTATTAACCATATATATAAACATATTTCTTTTCTTTATACTTCATGTATTTTTATCATGCTTGTCATTCCAATTTATTATTTTTTTTTCTCACTGCCTCTGTTGTTTTCAATGTTGTCATCTTGTTTTTTTCTTTTAGCTCTGATGATGGTCTAAAACGTAGGCCGAAACGTTGGCACAGATCAAATAAGTTACACTCATTGGTGTGTTCGTCATTGACCGCATCCCCCGGCCAACTTATTCCTTAATTATATCTACGGTCAACTAAAATTCCTCTAATGAGAATTATACATAAATTTATATTTACTAATGTCTCCGTGCCGTCATATACAGTACCACAGGTTAAACCACGGAAACCTAAATTCGATTCGCAAGACCATACAGTGTAACGTAGTTACGATGTTAATGGACAAAATCATTAACCACTAATTATTTTCAAATAGAGATTTTTATTCCATAATTGATTTCAACTCAAAACATCGTAACAATGGTATAAAATACAGCTATATAAATATGTTATGTAATATATTAATAGAATACTGCCTTAATAAGCTGAAAGGCCCTAGCTCCAAATAATTTTTTTTTATACATTTTTATATTGAAACCGAATTGCTCTGAAAACTATACCTTTTTATGGCCATGGAAAGTCCTAAATCCAATGGTTAGATCCTGATTTTAGTTTTAGAGCTTTCTAATGTCATGAAAAGGTTTTAGTTATTAGAGAGATTCGGGTGCAATACAAAAATGTATTTAAAAATATGATTTGGATTTAGGGCCTTTCAGCTTATCACAGCAATATAATAGCTAATAGTAAATCATGTAACATTATTATTAGCAATCAAGTCACTAATTAGTTTATCCATAATGACCTGATATAGTGAAATTAATTTAGGAAAGGTTTCTCCACTTAATGTAGGTACCTATGCCGTCAACAATTTGCTGAGGAACAATAGCAATGAAAAAGATAAATTCATCAGAATCTTCAGGATTCCGGAATTTCCGATAATACATGCTATTCCCAGAACTTCACCCGAATCCTCACTTACATATCTTGTTTTGAATGCTAAAACTTCGTTTTTTGACAAAAACAAGAATATTGTTAAATGTTTTTATACGATTACAATTACTAGAATGGGTCCTAAAAAGGTAATTAGGGGGTTAAAAATTCAGATTTTTGTCCATTTTCATTACACCATCGACCGTTGAGAAATTTAGCTGAATGAAGTCAAGGTCTAGTACTGAATCCATTGCGTTTTATGGGGATAAAAGAGGTAGCTACTTCAAAGAAATAAGTTTGAGTTTCAGGCAAAAATACCGAAATCACGCTTAAAAGATATCGTGCCAACGCTCTCCCATCCTCTCTCAGAGATATTTAAGGAAGCATTTTAGTTCTTGAAAAAAAACATCAAATTAATTTAAATAAAATCAATGAAAAAAAAATATTTTGAGTTAAATATGTGTTTAGGAAATAACAAAACTTTTTATTTCACATAAACCAGGCTAGAAGTAGGAGCTTAACGGTGTCTAATAGAAAGGCAAAGTTGTAATAAATAAATTAATATAGGATCCTTACTCAAAGTAATTATTAATTAAAAACATCAGCTAAAATTTTTCATAATATCGCTCACTGACTTGAATAGTGTTATAACTCAAAATTTGAAATCGTTGAAAAGTCATTTAAATTTTGTTTTCCTAAATTTTGTATATATTCTCTTTAAAATACACTGAACATTCGTCATACCGGTTCTTAGGGTATTACGAATGATCAGTGTTTGAATAAGGAGGTATTCAAAAGTTTAGAAAAAAAAAATCTGATGTGGACAACACATGACTTCCTTGTACTCCTATTAAAAAAATTATAAATCGTTGGCTCAAAAAGTGATCCTCGATTTGGTTACTAATTTCCGAAAATTGCAATATCTCAAAAACGAAACTCGGCGTCGCGACACCCATCTATACACACACATACTCTTGTTTCTGGAGGTCTCATTCCGTTATTAAATGTCGTTTTTTTTTTCAGTAGGTAACTAGTTTCCAAGAGATTTCTTCGTGTTCCGTGACAACATTAAAACTGTCAATATCACTAGATAAAGCATTAGAAATCGACAGTTTCTAAATTTTAAGCGGAAGAACCCACTTAACTTATATCTTATTCTCCTGCTGCAGACTTGTTCATCGCACAAATGGGGAGGAAAACCAGTATTATATGCCCAATATTAACACTTAAAATAAGTAATAAAATGTTTAATTAGAGTATAAACAAAATCGCCTTTGTAACATTTATTACCGAATCATATGATTTCTCCATTTAATTTTAATATAATTTTTTATGTAAGTTTATTATGACTTTACAGTACAGTAAAGTACCCTTTTCGGTTCACCAATTTAAACCAAAATCTAGAAAATACATTCATATTGATATAAAAGTCCTGTTTACTAAATTTTAAATGTTTTACATTATATTTTAATATAATTTTTGATGAAAGTCTAATATGACCTTCAAATAAAGTACCTCTTCCGGTTTTTCAATTTAGGCCAAAATCTAGTATGTTATTTAAATGAATATATAAAGTATAAATACTAAATTTGAGAAGTTTTGCATAATATTTTAATATCATTTTTGATGGAAATCAATTATGACCTTCAAGTAAAGTACCACTTCCGGTGATTAAGCAGTTACCAAAAAGAGAGGTTCACAACTAGATTTTACAAAAATCCTAAATACAAAATTTCAACTTTCTACGGCTAACCGTTTTAAGTTATGCGAAATACGAACGAACGTACGTACTTAAAGACGCCACGACGAAACTAGTCAAAATGGATTCAGGGATGGTCAAATTGGATATTTCCGTTGAAATCTGAAAACCGAAAATTTTCGCGATTACAATACTTCCTTTACTTCGTACAAAGAAGTAAAAATACTTTAAATGTTCTGTATGTATTTTATATTAACACTGGGAAGAAGGATAATTCTAGTGTTGTATTAGTGGAATAATTTCTTCCTTACATCTCTATGTTCCTTTATTATTTTTTACTACATCTTTTCACCAATGCTTCGGGGTACTCCCCCATTCTCAAGGTGTTCTTTTTTTAACTTACAAATATCACAGAACAAATACAAAAGTAAGAATTATGTATATACCAATATTGCACATAAGTCATTTCATATTATAAATACCTCTTTACTCCTGTTGTCTAGGTCCATCACTATTGATTTTGTCTATTAATAAATACAATTAATTTAACCAAAAAAACTGTGTTTTATATCTTTGAAAATATTTCTGGGAGTGTGCATTACATCTATATACGTTATTGACACACTGCTCTTGTATTAGCTCTGGTACTAATCCATCCCTGCTATTATTTATTTATCTCACGTATATCTAATTATTTGCTGTTGCCCTAACATTACTTTTATATATATATATATATATATATATATATATATATATATATATATATATATATATATAATATTGGATGTTATTTCTAATATTTTATTTGATTGCCTTCTTACAACTATCTTTATGTCTAATTCTGACTGTTGTATTTGTTGTACGATATTTCTAGTTTAAAAAAGAACACCTTGAGAATCAGGAAGTACTCCAAAACGTCGGTGGAACGACGTAATAAAAAATAATAAAGGAATGTAGAGATATAAGGAAGAAATTATTCCACTAATACAAAACTACAATTCTCCTTCTTTCCAGCATTTTAAAAGTGCATATTTTATAGGAATATCGAACTACAAATATGAACTTCTAACGTCCCTTTATATTTTAAAGTCAAACAAAGTATCATCTGAAAATATAATATTTTCCCTAACTACTTTTTATTATTACAATTTAGATATGTATAATAAAATTTTCTATAATTTCAGGACGTAGCAGAATTCGTGAAGAAGGAGATGGACATAAAATTCGGTTCCGCATGGCAGTGCGTAGTTGGTCGTGAGTTCGGTATAAATATTTCTCATATGTACGGGTATTTCCTGTTTGTGACTTTGGATAGCCTGGCCATTCTGCTGTATAAAACGGACTAAATATATTTGTTAACAACGTTTAAAGTATTAAAAGTAATATTTTTACCAATATTTAAAAAGTTATAACAGTGTAGAGATATATTAGATTAATAGATTATAATATGCAGTCCACAGCGGATATTATAAAACATTATAGCATGGCATTGTAAAGAGAAATTACGCAATTATAAGTGGTAAATATGTTAATGATAAGACAACGAATTGTATTGATTCCTTATATAGATATATTATATAGATTTGCTCGAGAATGGGCAAAAAGAAATTATTAGTGTATGATCAAACTGCACATATCTACCTTCCGAGAGATTTTTTCTGAAGGGAAGGTGCGACTATGCGGAATATCTGTATTATATAGGAATCTATTTATTATACTTATATGCTACATAATGTTGTAGTACCGGGTTTATACCTTTGAAATATGCTGTTTGGTTTTTATGACGTCACGAATCCAAGATGGCAGCCACTTGTGGCATTACACATTACATTAAGAATAACTCCTTCCAAAGTGTTCAGATGAAAAAATGCATAGAACATTATATGTTATGCATGAGCTGAAGAACAAATTTAGTCCTTATCATTATTTTCTTATCTTCTAACGTTTGTGAGTTATGGTCCATCAAATTCGTTGCCATCCGTTTAGAACTTCTGTTACTATCAGTAGGGATAAAAAAAATAATGATTGTGCTTTTACTCAAAATATCTGCAATTATGCATTGATATGCATAAAAACGTCAGTGAAAATCCGTCCGAAATTAATAGGAAATTTCAGCAATATTCTCATTGAGTTTCTTTCTTTGTTAAGATCCACCATCTCAGCAATAACTTCATAGAAGTGTTTCAAATGCACGTTGTATTACTGATGTCGTGCTGGATCTAGTGTGTTGTCAGTTTCTTTCTTATGCATAAAAGAGTTCTACGAAACTCTTATGTTTCAAAAACGAATTGGGCGAATATATATCATAACGCGATAATACAACGAGTAGATGTCACATATGGCGGCTATTTGAAGGTCATTACCATGCCATAATGTGCCATGCAAAAAAATGGATTCCACATAGTCGCATCTTCCCTTCACAAAATTTCCCACGGAATACATTTTCCTCCTCCACTCTATAGGATAAGTTCGCCAGACTTTGTCACTTGAACCGTTAAAAGAAAGCTATGACGGGTTTCAACCAATCAATGACATATCAAAGCATTCAAAGCATTCTGCAAATGTAACGGGAATGCCAAACTTCCCTCCCGTTGCTAACTTACGTCTATCATTTAAACGAATCGTGCCTTCTTTATATATTTCTAAATTTATAAAGAGTTTGAATTCTTGATTTTTTTTTATAATATATTTCTTTTGATTATTTTTAATAATGTATCTATGTTTTCTACGAAGAAAAAAAAATTGCACTCTCTCAAAATTTGAGGTTTTACATTTCAAGATAAGGAAAAACCAAAAATCGAATTATGAAAAATCCATGCATTCGCCGTCCTTGTATGTTTTCGAGTGGACCGATACTTCTGAGATTTGGCACCAAAGTCGTTTCAAAATGGCGGCCGATTAAATGTTTTACATCCCCATATTTCGGCTATTAATGAAGATATTCTGTTTTGGAATCGATATACCACTACGTTTAAGGAGGGTATCGTGTAACAGTATTCAGTAAATTGTTTACCTTATTAATTTCAAACAGCCTTCATAAAAGTGCCATGATTCGCCAATTCAACTATATACAAAATATTTGGCGTTGAACTGCACTACGCATTTCATAGTTTTTAACGTATTTTATTACGTATCCTGTCATTATCTGCAGCACTTGTACAACACATTTCCTTTGCCACCACTCGATGGATTTGCACCAGGAAAACGTTTCAAATTTCTCATTCTGTCGTCCACCTTCTATGTTTATATCCTACCTTTTTATTTGAAGATAACATAGAATTATTACAAGTGATTATTTTTGCTTGTACATCTTCTATATCTTTGTCCGGAGATGTCCACTTTTGATAGCAAATTCCTCAATATTCTACAAAATACCGGATTTTTTTTATTTTTTATTAATATACTAAATTCTAATTTAATATATTATAAATGACCTTTTCATAATAATTATGGAATAGTAATTTTTTTTCATATAACTGAATTTTAAGAACATTGATGCATTATATACTCGTATATATATATATATATATATATATATATATATATATATATATATATATATACAGTAGTGAATGCAATATAAAATAAAATAATAGTTGCTTAATTAAAACATGATCTAAATGTCATAATCTCATTAGATATGAATTGTTTTTTTTGGTAAAAACAAAAACAGAATAATAAGTAAATAGATAAAAGGACACTATAAAAAAAATCTCTGATGACTTATGAATTCAAAAGAGACTAAACTGAGGGATGTTTACAGTTTTAATGTGGACCTTGCAAGAGAACTCTTTCAAAAATCTCATTAAACATTCACAAAGGGAGCAGTTTCTTACCAGTGACGTGTTTGTTTTCCTTTAACTCTTTCAGTGCGCAGAGGAATCCCTATTATTTCTTCAAACTTAAAAGTCGTTTATTTTTTTCTCTGCGAAGCGGATGATTGTTAATTAAATAAGATGCTTTTAATCTGGAACGGAAATGGAGAGTATGGTATCTAACTGACCCTTTATATTTAATGTAATTTTTAATCAAAAGCTCTCCTCTGAAACATCTATCTCATGCGTAGTATATTAATAATAAATACACTAATCCATTTTCTAGTTTTATTTTTTATCTTGAATACAAAGTCTTAATTATCTCGAGATTTTCTCTAAAATCGTTGGCGTTTACTACACGGAAACCGATCTTATAGCTCAATGGCAACGCATTTTAACTGTGCTAAGCTCTGAGTTCGGAGCTACTCAAAGAAAAGTTTTTCCAGGCTCATTGAACATACAACATAACTTCCTCCATCTTAAAATATAAGTCCCAACAAATCACTGTTTATCTCAGACAAAACGTGTCTCCCCTCGATCTAATCACTCGCTATTCAGACGAAATTCCAAGATAAAAACAAGCTAGAAATTAGGCAAGTGCACGTATTTACAAAAACCAGTTTGAGCACATGCGTTACATTAAAAATTTACAGTATCGCTAAACAGACTCTCAGAAAACGACTACTAAGTTTCCAATCGACTTACTATCTCATACTTCTTTCCTTTCTATCCGACAGATTTTTTCTGCCCCCTTATTGTGGAAATCAGGGCTGGAGTGCCTCAAGGATCCATTTTTGTATCCTTGCTGTGCATCATATACACACACGATATACAATTTTGCCCAAATTTAATAATAGCCACCTCTCTTCTTATTAGACATGCACATATAACTCAGGCTTCACTGACTATCCAGAATTGCTTACTACAACTACAGGACTATTTCAAGCAAATGGAAAATAAAACTCAACAACGACAAATCTCAGCCCATCACATTCACTCTTAGACACGACACCTGCCCTCCAGTTTATGAACCAATCATGAAACAATGAACCAATTCAACAGACAAAACCATTTCATTACTTAGGATTCACTTTCGACGTGAGGATGACCTGGGATCCACACGTGAAACAAATAAAGATATAAAAAAAAAAGTTTCCAATCCAAAACATTGGATTGAACAACACCAACGTTTTATATTCTAAACAAAATTTTGCATACAGACTTAAGCATTGCGACGGTTAATGAACACATGTTCAAGTGGTGTCAACTGTGAAGTATTGAAGATGAAAAATAAAACAAAAAACTTTGTTCATATTCGTCACATTACAGTTATACATGACGAATAAAAATATGTTATTTTATTCACATTCAATATTTTACAGTTGACATTATCATATGAACTTACTGCAGACGTGTTCATGAAAATTACTCGGAAACCAAAATACATTAGTAGATCGAATTGGTACCACTCTCAGGGCACACAAGGAGTGCCACAAAAGAACATGGATGCAGGATTTGTTAACATAAGTAAATTAAGCCAGGGAAGAGAAAAACAAATTTTAAAATATATATATATATATATATATATATATATATATATATATATATATATATATATATATATATTATAAATATATATGCTCAATTGGAGTAAACGAGTGCCGATTGATAAAATATTTTTATTTCGGAAAATATGAGAAAAGAAGTTAGAATACTAGCTGCTTCTCTTTCCTAACTAAAGTTACGCTAGAAGTTCATTGATTAAGTGATTGATTATTCATACTCAACAAATGAATTAAATATATTCACTTGTATTATATTATTAATCCACAGTAAATCATTTATTGCTTGTGTATGAGATAAGACCCGACCATAGACGAAGATGAAGTGGGGAACTTACATGAATAAAACATCAGTTGTTTAAGTTATGTAAATTAAAAATCTGTTTTATCCCAAAACATTCTCAAGACTTCGAATCCCCAACTCCGTACTTATTAAGTTTTCTGGAAAATTTATGTTAAATACTATAAAGACATCAAGGTTTTTGTGAAAGCAGTTGGGGAATCTTATGCTAATTTTTAATAGATTTTCAGAAACATAGTTATTACAATTCTAGAACTAAAGTAGATCGAGAAGGCAAAGTGTTTCATGGATAAAGTTTTTTTTCTTAAAAAAATTTAACCTATTACATATGTAATGTCAAATATTCTACATGTTTTTAATTTAAATTTCATAGATAAACAAATCACTTAAACGTTAAATATGGCGATACTGATTTAGCTGCGTGATGTTGATCTACAAATGCATAGACTATTTTCTAAAAGACAGTGTGCTTATTTTTCTCTTAGTGCGAGGCACTAGGGGCGGTGCGCGGGTCGGTGCGCGGGGCAGTGCGCGGGGCGGTGCGCGGGTCGGTGCCCCGTTGTGGACGAGGCCTAACGCCAGATTATAAGTATCCATGTTGTAAATAGTTTTATTAGGTTTATTTTATTTTATTTAGTTTTTATAAGAACGTTTACTTATTTCAAAGAAAATCAATTTTCAGTGTTTTATTTTAATATTGGTTCTGCGCGATTAAATGTAATTGCATTGTGTTCATTAAGTCGGCGTTGCCTGGTACCAGAACGACAGGCCGGCGCACAGTGGGCTGTCTACAGATAGACTTTCGCTGTTACTGCCCGCGGTTGCGACTGGCAGAGCTTGCCAATCGTATTAAGTCATATCTATACTGCCCGGCAATATCAGCGAAATATGTCCCTACCTATTCAGTCAAAGTAGTAGTAAACTGCCCGCAAACTTTGCCGGCCGCAACCGCGGACAGTACCAGCGAAAGTCTACCTTAAGCAATCTAGCGGAACAAAAGTCAACAAAAATGAATTAATTGCGTTTTTTAAGTCAAAATTATTTTTACATAATTGGAAAAAGATCATTTTAATTCAGAATTGTTTTGGACGCAATAAAAAGATGAATTTCAGAAGATTTCTTATCTCATAAACTTAAAAAAATCAGAAAAATGCAAACAAAATTACTTTTTTCTAAAAAAAAATGTTATTTATATATGCAATTAACCATTGTAATAAATTAATAAATCACCTTTAAAAAAATAAAAATCAGAAACAGAGTTGGGCAGTATTTAACTGCATTAGTAGTTAACTACGTTATTTATTTACAACCAGCAGATATTTTTAGTAGTTGCAATTACAACTACTAGTTGGTATTTGCCGTCACAACTACTATTTGCCTGCTACAATCAAAATAGTTACAGTTCACAACTAGAACTACTGTAGTTATAAAAAGTAGATGTGAATACCAACTAGTGGTTGTAGTCGTAGTTATGGAGCTATAACTACAGTTACTATGCAATTAATTGCTCAACAGTAAATATTTTTGCAAACTTTTAGTTTTTGTTTGTGAATTGATACATTGTATCAATTAAGTAACCGGTTTTACTTATATTCCGTCCTCCCAAATACACACTCTCTCTCAAATTTGATCAAATCTTACCTTATAATTTATTGAATTTATCAATAAAATAATTATTAAAACATTTTTATTATATCAATACCATTAAATTTTTATTTTTCAATTAGAAATTAATATTTCATAAATTAAATCCAAGTTTTTAACTATTACTAAACTAAATTTATCCCTTTTCACTTGCATTGTGTTCTTTAATATACTAAATGAATGAATAAAATAACGACATAATTTTATTATATTTATATAATAAATTCAATTAGAATAATTTACTAATTAAATTTTAATTAAGTATGGTGTTTAAAGAAATTATTTTTTTTAATTTGTTCCTTATTATTCCTTGCTGCTGCTTCCGATGCAGTTATTATCTTGTATCTCCAATATATATGAATAAATTCCAATGCTTCTTCAGAACAGCTAAAATGTTTTAGAGGGAATGATCTGTCATATAAGATCACTGGATCAGAGGATATTAACAAATTGTGAAAAATATATTCTTTTATATGTGTACTAGATAATTTCCAGAAAATTCCTGCCGGCTCTTGCTGGCGATGTCAAAATTGTTCAGCTTCATAACAGAGTTCCCTCGCTGACCACAGTTTCAGTGAAGGTACGACTTTTCTTGGTTCTGATTTGGGACCGCATTCATCGAAAGTTGTTGAAAGTATGTCAAAAGACGTTGAAGGCAAATTGAGATCAGGTAAACCCAGGTTTGAAATTTCAATTTCTTGATCAAATCATATATATGTTTGTAATTACTGGAAACATGTTGAAATAAAGAATGAAAACATTAAATGTTTTTCCTTACACATATTCTTTCATTTGCTGTTCCTTATGTGCCGAATAGAAATGGTTAGATAGCTATACTGGCCTACTTGGCAGACGTTTGTGTTTTCATCTCATTTCAACTATTTATAAATACAATATAAAAAGAACAAAGTTTATTCTAGACCAAGATATCTGTACTCGTGAATGCAACATACTCGTTAAAATTAAATTATTCCTAATTAGAAAGATGTTAATTATTTACATTTACAATTAACAGTGAGGTCTGAAAGCCTGTATATCAAGTCACACATATTTTATAATGTATACAAAATAAAATAAGGCTATATTGTAGTTACTCTGCCATGCTTTTTAAACGCAAAAAAAAATTAATTGATAAATCGTCATCAATATAAATCAGTTTACATCTACATGAACCTTCATCAATATAAATCATCTTAGAAGATGATTCATATTAGATCAATATAAATATTTTTTTTTTTAAATTCAGACGTTACATTTGTAAAGTTGAAAACATTGGTTTTACAATTTATCTACAGATGGACTTGGGTTACAGTTGAATTTCGTTTTCAAAATAGATTTAAAGAAATAATAGTAGCTTAATACAACAATTACATGTTATAATAACAGATATTATTTATTAATTATTTTTCCTTAGCACTTAAACTTAAGAGCCCTGCAAACCTCCTAACCGGATTAATGATCATCAAGACAGCATCTCATAAAAAGCAACCGTAACGCATGTCAAGATATTTCATGAAGAAAGTTAGTAACAGCGTAGAACCCCATGCATTTAAATGTCTGAATACTTGACTGCTAGGGCTGGCTCCAATTTTGAACCAAGTAAAAAGACAAAAACAAAAATAAAAGCTGCACTCTTCCACCTCGATCAAAAAAACAGAATAAAGAGACTACGGTAAAAAAAAAAAAAAAAAAAAAGAAGAGGACTGGCCGTTATAGGGAGCAAGTTTTTCCTTCGTTTT
Source organism: Rhaphigaster nebulosa (assembly GCA_948150685.1). Classification (NCBI taxonomy): domain Eukaryota; kingdom Metazoa; phylum Arthropoda; class Insecta; order Hemiptera; family Pentatomidae; genus Rhaphigaster; species Rhaphigaster nebulosa. The sequence continues at coordinate 19,961,554 of OX411311.1, forward strand.
TTTCCGCAGCCCTTCAGTCTTTTGTTTCCCATTTCTTTGTCCTGGAAGGGGCGGAAATTAGAAATGTCAGATATCCAGGTGGTCAGGATTCGTATAGCACTGAGAGGTCGTGGAACTGGCCAGTTCATGTCCTTTGAGACAGTCTTCGCTTCCTTCAGAGGAATTTTACATTATTTTAAAGTGCTTATATAATTTGAAATATATACATACACAGACACACATATATAAAATCATGTGTTTTCAGTAATTTTCAAATTTATTACAAATTAGTAAATAAACAACATTAAAGAAAAAATCTACATTACAGAAAAATAATGGAAATGCATGAAGATTCCATTTTCCAAGTCAACAAGCATTTTTAAATGCGCATATTTATTAATGTAACGTGGTTTTGAATAAATTTGTAAATATGAATATTATTTTAATTGATGAAGTTACTTTGATATTTTGACAGAATATTCTTCATAGATCTAGAATTAAAAGAATAACTTTGAAATAAATACATTTTTTTAACCGTAAACATTCAAGTCATTTTAAATGTACCAAATGTACGCACATTTTTCAGCTAATCAATGTATGGTATCTATTTTTAGTAATTACAAGGTATCACGGCAAGATGGCGCGACCAAATGACCAAATTTTAGACATTCATTAACTATGGCCGTATTATATCTGTGAAAGATTCGAGTTACGTAAAAAATAATTTTGCTATATTAAGAAAAATTCTCAAGTCGAAAAACATGAGATCATCTTAGTTTTTAAAGTTAACATAATGTAAGAAAAAGTAAACATTGAATGAATCTTTAAATAAGTAAACGAAATTACAGGATCTTGGGTATGCTAGTTTTACAAAAAAAAAAAAATAATAATAATGATATTGAGTTAGAATACCATTTTATTTCTGATGACATAAGCATTAAAGTACATGATGTATGACTGATACATATTTGATAAGTTAGTGACTAAAGCTTATTATAAAAATGATATTTAAAGCTATTGAGCGATAGAAAAATACCAAATCATATTTTTTTTTTTGTTTTGTTTTTTTTAATTTCTTGCCAATCCTTTAAATAGTCACAATGTGCAATCAAGTAAATTGTAAGTTACCTGCTGGTGCGAACAGTTATTAATTACATGCTTGTAATTAATGACCTACGTATATTAATTATCTATTGAATACCGAATGTAATTAGTGTTCATAATTTGTAATTATAAATTAATATAATTTATTTATATCAATAAATAAATATTAAGTTTAAAAGTTAAAAACGAAAAACATAAAGTTCTTTATTTATTATAAAGAATTTAGAGTTGGATATTTTATATATTGATTTTAACTTAATTAAAATTAAAATGTGATTTTTATTTCTAATTTTAATTCGTTTAATGAAAAAAATATTACATAAGATCAATTAATTAACCAAAATACAAACTGATTCCCATCTGTGTCTTTTTGGCACCAACATTTCTTGTCCAAAATTATGATTTAAAAAAAAAAAATCAAAAAGTGATTCTATAGATTAAATTAAAAGCGCATTCACTGAGCCTCCACTGGCTTTCATTACGAGTGACGTGGTTGAGAGATAAGAACTGGAATATCCTGGTTCTCCTGCTTAGCCCTCCACATGCAAGGTTTAAAACTTATGTACAATATTTACACTCATCATATAAAACTCTGAACAAAGTTTGAGCGTGTACGAGAGGATATATTTAATTTAACTTTGATTTTTTTTATCTTAATCATTTACTTTATTTTGCTATTATTTTTATTTATTATATCTTATTTATTTATCATTATTGCGTTTTACTTTTTTCTGTAAATATTGTATGAATAGTTAAAAATAACGCTACTGTCATCTAAACTGCCCTAATTCTCTTTTCTTTTTCTCACCATAATCCTGTCATCTCTCTAACAATAATCTTAATTTCATTCTCATCAATGATTATGAATTATTTTTAAACATAGCATTTGAAATACATTTTTATATCAGACTCATAAAGTGTAGAATTCAGCTCCCATTCTGAGTAGCTTTTCAAAACTCATAAATATCTGCAAAACCTTGAGCATTGTTTAGTTTAAAAAAAAAAAAAATATTCTTTTTTATCACGTCAAGTATACACGGGAGGGCAAGGAACATCTCAAAGCAATCCTTCACCTGCCAGATCAAGTTACATATTACATTATCGCTGTCTACTCCACATTCCGCTACTTCCTTCCAAGTAATTCCTTAAGGGAATGTGAAATGCAATCTCTAAAACGTTTGTTAACCTGCCTATGTGGTGTAACGTTAGCGTTTATGATATTTATCTAACACTAATCAATCTACTGCCAAAATAAAATAGTTTTTCTATTTATTTCATTCTTTTTAATAGGAAAAAATAGAAAAAAAATAAGTGAAAAAAAACTTTAGGGGTTTAGTCGCGGGCTGCTTGGATTTTTCCAGGAAGGCGGTCACCGAAATTCAGGCGGCCATCCACGCTCTACGTGAATATATGTGTATATATATATATATATATATATATATATATATATATATATATATATATATATATATATAGATATATATGTAACTCCTTTATTAAAAAGCAACTCACATTATACTTTATAAATTGTTTTATATTGAAGAGGTGATTCTAGTATAATATAATAAATACATTAAAACTGAAATCTTTAAAAAAAAAAAATAAAAAAATGATCATGTTTTTTTCATCTAAATATGATATCCAGTAGAGGATTTCCGCACAGGTAGACTAGGCACTTGCGGAGAGCAGCAAAATTTGAGTGACACTATATATTTCGATTCAATTGAATTTGTAATTATTAAGAACGGCTCAATAAAGCACAAATATATATAAAATTTATCTCCACTTAGTTTTAACTATTAAGAAATAATAGTTTTTAGATATACGAGCAAGCTGGAGGGAGCAGCATTATTTGTCATGCTAGTGGGTGGCAGTACAAAAAATCTGACTCTGATTATATTTCCAAATTTTCCCTCCATGCCATTATGACAGATGCGCAAAGAATTTAAAAAGAATACATTCAGACTTCAAAGTCAAATTTCAAAAATTAAATTTATAAATAAATATATATGTATATGTGTGTGTGTGTGTATATATATATATATATATATATATATATATATATATATATATATATATAAATAACTTTTTTAAGAGTGACGACCGGTAAATATGATAAAAAAGATAATCGTGGCATATTAGCCATGATGAAGGATAGTTCACCAGAATCACCTCTTCCCGGTTTGGAATTAGTCCCTTAATACAGAAAAGAAGATTTCTCATCCAGTTCCTTTTTAGTCGCCTCCTAATAGACAAGTCAGCCGTAGCCTTATCGTTTATCAATCTGTCGTAGAGTTTATTATGAAAACGAAATTAAAGAATAACTATGTATTGGTGAATAGCTGGTTGCTGTAAGGTGGTATTTTTGTAGAGTTTTGTTTTTTACGTATCAAGCTTCTGTTATTAATCTTAAAATTATGGATTAAAAATATTGCATTTTTTTTAAGTGCGCCCTTTTTGCTGAATAATAAATAATTTAATAATATAGTACAGTAGTATAAATGATTAAGTAATAAATAAATTAAATAAATGATAGAGTCAACAATATTTAAATCAAAATAAGACAGAAAAATGAAAAAATAAAAATAAATAAATCCTAACTCCAGATTTATGGAATCATCAATTTGACGTATTTAAAATTTAATATAATTATATATTATATAATATTATATTTTTAATTTGTTAAATGAAAAATACTTTTAATTTTTTTATTAATTTTACTCTTATAGTAAACATTTCATTGAAAACTTAATAGAAAACAACACGCCAATATCGATTATTTTTTAATATTTTATATTTGTACAAAATCAATGCTAAACGAATATTCATTATTTCAAAATAACTCTATAAAGATTTAAGAAAAAAACAAAATACAATGGTCTTGTGTTAGAATAAAATTTTAATAATTTAAAGCAGTACAACTGGAGATAATCGTTTTTTAAAAAAGAGGTTACTATTACTATATGATTTGAAAGAAAAGAAACTCGGATTCAAAATTTTTTACTAACGCAATACCTTTCCATATTTTATATTTCACACATAGGTAACTGAAAGTAATAAAGTTTAAAAAATGATAATAAAAATAAATAACAATAGTGAAATGATCAATTATTTAATGACAAATTCTTGATGATAAGGAATGTTTTAAAGAAATATATGGGGAAAATTTATTATCCATTATTAAAGCTAATAAATGTAACAAGTTCAAATACCTAATAATAAATATAGTACATAAAATATAGAGATAAGAAAGACGATGACAACGAGAGCATGCAAATCATGACAAAAGAACATTGAACCCTGCAGTACACCATAAAATAGCCATGATAAGACCGGTTTATGGATCGTAATTGTTCGTAGTTTAATATTAAAAGATTAGATAATATCCATCTGTTTTTATGTCATTAAACATTATAACGATAACTATCGTCAAAATTAGTCCACATTTACGTTTAGTAATTTTTACTTAAGTACCGATTGACACCTCGCAAACACAGTAAATAAAGGATGAAAAATTATCCTACACCACTAACAAGAGATTAAACAACGTTTCAGCTAACTATCGGCAATATCGCTTTTTCTATTATCATCATATCCGTAACCAAGAGAGGAATATTAAAGAATGAAATAGTCTGTTTATACAATGGATTCCCTTCCTCTATTTTCCAGCTACCTGGTGTTTTATCAGTTAATTTCATCAGGCTAATGGGGAAATTGTTTATTCCGTATTTTTTCATTCATTAAAATTTAATAAACCTGAACAAAAGAGATCTCGACATCCCTGTTGTAAAAAAAAATAATTAAAAATGCGAGCATGTATGCATTCATTCTTCATGTTTGACGTATATCTAATACGTCAGAGGAAAACTGCCGTAAGTCAAATTTTTCTGGTTTTGATTTAACTATCGTATTTGCATTATTCCGGCCATACTTTTCGTAAATATCGTATTTAAGAACTGTAAATAATATAAAAGGTAATCAAATGTGCAGCACTTGCAATATGCAGAAAGATTGGTCACTATCCATAACAAGCTATACAGTGCGAGCTGAAACTTCTTTTTGCTCTTCTGTAAAAATGTAAAAGTGTTACTTACGATAGTTTGTCTCTGACGTACATTTATACAGCTGAGGAATATTTTAATTCGGTACAAGTGAGACGCAGTTTATGTGGCGATTCTCTGAATTGCGTAGCTATATTATAGTATAATAATAATGACAAAAAACGCTGCAAATTATTGCACTATGGTGTATTGTTTCCAAACATTTATGTTTCCAATATTTATGAACATAAATGGCTGAGATATGGCCGCATGAAACTTTTTATCGCTCGCCGAAGATAATGTTGAGTTCCAAGGATCATCAAGGGATCGCCTGTAATAAGTGGCAAATCTTAAAAAAAGGTCGGCCTAACAGTCTAGGAGAAAAACCGCGGACGGCGGAAGGTGCACATAGCAGTATTTGAGCCTTAAAACCAGACAAAATTATTAAAAGTTTTTTTTTTTTTTACATTTATACGGCTACACAGAAGAATATTTTAAACTTAAAATATGAATGAAAGTTTGAATCAGAAAGTTTGTGAAAACTCCATTATACCCATCATTTTTCAAGCTTTATAACCTATTTTCATCCCTCTTAATTATTTAAGAATGCCCATATAATTCTCTCCTGGTGAAATTCTGGACGGTTTTAGTAGAATCTAGGAGAAAAATAACAACAAACTTACTACGTTGAAATAATTATATTTTTTTACTCATTACATTTAAAGTAATAAAAAAACAAAATGGTGTAAGATCGTGGAAGATTATTTTGTATTATGTAGTTACTATTGGTCTAAATTTTATGTTGATGATCAACATTTAACCTGAGAAGACCCGACACACAAAACCAAAATACCTTCATCCGATAACATTAAGTGAACAAAAAAAATTATCCGATAGTTCTTCATAAACATGGTTCGTAAAGGAGCAATGTAAACAGGAAATCAATAAAATAATAATTTTAAAATATATTTCGTAAATAAACAAACACACTATGGAATGTGAAACAACTACAAAGGATAAAGCCGCTAATAACTATGAAACTTGAAATTCTTAAAATGCCCGTGTTCCGATTGACTTAACAAAAAATGGCAATAGTGGGGGAAATGTTTTCGATTACGATTCGATGAGCCGGTTATCAAGCTTGAAGAATGATGGGTTTAAACCTCGTTCCACCGACTAACGTCCAAATCCAAATCCTCCAATCTTCGTTTCGGTCTACCCCTCCGACGTTTACCAGTCGGCGCAGCGTTTCTTAGCTTTTTAACTTCTAAACAAAATTAAGTGTTATCGAAAAATCGTCAGGGTCGCCGCATGTAATCGTACCGATTATTTCAATCAGAGCCGGTAACACTTAAGATGTGCAGTATTAATAATAAGTATTTATTTCGTAACTTTAATGCTTTAAAAAAATTGTATGAAGTATAAAACAAATACGTGAGAGAATTAAATGGAAATTTGTATACAATATGGATATACATATCGCAATATGACTTGTAGCCTGCAACTTCGCGTAAATACCGTTTTGTATTTAACTTCAAATTTTATTTTTGGGTTCAGCTATGATATTCCTTCGCTTTATTCGGGCATACATATAATAATGCACATGAAATAGAGGGGTAAGTAGAGACTTGGATATGTATGCGGTAGATATTAGGTGGTATTGGAAGCTGCCAGGAATACGATATCAGATTATATTAGAGCTATCATTTGTTACAGTTTATCTCGGCTCGGATATTGACTTCAGCCGTTATGTCTGACCCGGTTGTAAAAATATCTTCCGATCTCTGCTTCCCTGGTAATAGATTGGAGTCAAAAATGTTTTTTCGGAAGAAATTTAATAAAAAAAAAAAAATAAGCAAGTGATAATTTCGTTTTCTATCAAAAGGAAGTTATTTTAATTCAAAAATGCTGGTTCATGTTCTTCTTTAACGACCAAGGTACTTCTCTGGTTGTTCATATTCAGAATTCTTTTTATAGTAAAAACTTTGATACTTTTAAAAAGAACTTGAATAGCGAAAATCAATCATTGAAATAACAGGGTTATGCGGAACGGAGTTATCATTATGGGGTTATTATAAGTAAAACCAGATAATAACATTTAATATCTATACAAATTTTGTTTATTGAAAAAAAAATTCCTGACCTTTCCAAATTATTTGAGCAAATAACTCAGGAGAAAATATTACAATACTAATATTTAAAAGCAGGAAAAAATAAAAAAGATGCAGTGTTTTGAACAATATAAAGATTTCATCCTTTTGTCAAAACTTAAACAGTTGCTAATTTATATATATATATATATATATATATATATATATATATATATATATATATATATATATATATATATATATATATATATTCCTTTTATTCTACAAAAGTAAGTTTAAAACTACTTTCGTCATTGTTATTAAATTGAAATTTGTACATATCTCTACAGTAAAAGATGTTTTATGAAAGTCCCTACGGTCTTAAATGGGCGGTTCTCAAATAAACAGCCGATTTTTTTAGTAGCTCGGATTTTTCATTTTTTCGGTTTTCATTTTTGTTTTCAATAGCATTCAGTTTGTCTTAAAGCTGATTACGTTTTGAGATATTTAATGTTTAACAAAGTACAAAAATAATAAGTAATAAATAAATAAATAAATTTATAGTGAAAAGTTCACGAGAGTTACATTCTGTCCGAAGAGAATTTCGAAAATTTTCATTAAATATCTAAAATTAAAAAAGTATATTTTGATTACTGGAGGGGGAGGTCCATCGCACAACGTCAACTAGCCCTACTAGGTAATAAAGCTAGGAAAAAATCGAAAAAAAATAGTGCGTATAACTCTCGTGACATAAAAGGGTTTTCTATTTTTTAAGGGGTATCTAGAAAATCGAAAATTCCTAAAACTTTCAAACCAAATCAGATTTTGCACTCTTTGACACCGGTTAATCACTAATACAGCGCCCAAGGATAGTATCCAACATTTTTTTTTTCTAGATCGCGAAAAATACAGTTTATTTAAGAATTACCCTAATAGTCTGAATAGCTTTCTACCACCAAAATTCAATAGATTTATTGGTATCATCATATTTTATAGTGATCGTAATCATTATTAACTGGCTTCGTTGAGGTATAGATATTAATATTTATTGGGACGATATGAGAATAACGCCGAATAATACATTCTTATGAAAAGTATAATTAGGCACAACATTTAACTACTAAAGGAGTTCAGTAAAGATTTAGATATTTAGCAAAAACTAATAGTTTTCGGCTGTGAATGAAGTTTTAGTTAATATTGCATATTAAGGCACTAAGACCAGATATTATACTGGTAAATAACAATGTAAATGTTGGGCATATAAACGTTGCATATATAACTTCAAATGGAGGTCCCTTAGGGAGCTTATTCAATGATATTGCGATTTTAATCTTCGTGATATGAAAAGGGCTGAGCTCATATTGCAGAGCGGTCTCTTAAGTCGGCCATTTCTCTTTTGGGTTATTTTCTTTAATGCCCTGAGGGTATAAGATATCGTGAAACAACTGCAGGGAGTAGTGCTGCAGTGGCGCAGACCGGAAGGAGAACATATCATTGGATACTCGGCCATCTGGAGGGTGGTTCAGTAGATCCCTTATCTGAAAATTCAAGGAGGGGAGAGAGAGGAATTATGCTAAAGTCAAAATATAAAAAAAGAAAACAATTTCACATCAATGCTATATTCAAATAAAATAATTTACATTATTCTATCTTATTAGTTTATATCGAACAAGAAAAAAGAAATGTAACACTCTTCTCAAAATTTGAGATTTTACGTTTCAAGATAACTCTGAAATAATAAACCATTGTGTAATAATTTCCACCGTTTTTGTACTTTATATACTTTGGATGCCAAAAATAAATAATAACACCTGTGAGTAAGTCGAAAAGAATATTATTTAAAAAATAATTAGATGTGCCGGATTCAGTTTTTTTTTTACATTTTGAAGCTTCAGATCATACCCTTCTTCTTTTCTTCCACCCATTCCTTTCAGAGGCGGGGAGAGGAGGTGTTTCCAGTCATTTGTGCCATGCGTCACTTTCCCCAGCAAGGCTCCTCGTGAAACAGCAGGACGAGATAATAAAATCCCAGAATTTCTTAAATACGGAGGACCAGAGTCAGTAGGATTCCCACAAAACTTATGCCAATGAGTTTGGGACGGCGAAAAAATGTCTCAGGAATGGGAGTACAACGTTATAATTCCCATCCATAAGAAAGGGAGTCAAAGTTATTGCACCAATTACAGACCTATTGCCTGTCTCCCGAGCTTTTTACATTAGCATCCACTGGTAGAGCCTAACCTGCAGGAAGAGCAAATTTCTTTCATGCCCAATAGGCAAACTAAGGATCAGATTTTCAGCTTGAGAAATATGATGTTACTGCAGCTGAAATGAAGTTACTTAGGATAATTGTGGGAAAACACGGAGAGGCTTGTGCCCGGAGTAACAGGTTTAGGGAAGAGCTCAATGTCCGCACAGTGATGGAAACCGTGGAGAAGAGGCAACTTAGGTGTTATGGCCATGTCTGCCACATGGACCATCACAGAGATCCTATAAAAACAAAACCATGGAGGCGAGACCAGTAATAAGAAGACCATGAGGGCGGCCAAGAACCTCCTACAGCAGCCACATGGAACAAATAGAGAGACGCAGGGGGAAGAAAAATAAATCAAAAATGAAAAAGAAGATCATACCAAAAATCCTGCAGGTTAAAGTAAGATTTGCAATCGGGTGTTAAGGATTTAAGAGTTAATACAGATAAAGTAAGTACAATAGGTGAAGAATTGCATTGAAATGATATCTCGAACGGTTCCTAATGATCTAAATTAAAATTTAAAAAGGTACTGGAAAAATGGAAAAATTATAAGAAGAATATGGTTCATATCTATCAATGTGCCTGCTCAACCCAACATATCTTTTGCGCCAAATGAAGATTTAGGTTAATACTAGACAAGAAGTAATTCTTTATTTAACAAAAAAAAAAGTTATACTAAAGAAAAAAAATACAGGTATTATAATGAAACAGGAAAGTATACTTGATTCATCACTACCTCTCTTATTCATAAAAGTGTTTACAAAAGGAAATGAGCTTTTTAAACTTTAATGAAGTGTTCTTTTAATCACAAAGATTCCATTCTTGTAATGTTATCAATAAGATATGAGAGGAAAGAATGCCGTTGATATATTAAATCAAAGATAAGCGAAGAACAGCTAACGAACCAGCCGGGAGACAGAGCATAGAACTTGAGGTAGAAAAACAAGAGACAGGGTTATTACAAGGAGGCGCTCATTAAGACTTTAATTCCAGCCGGTGAGGATGATATCCTGTACCATTGTCTTCGGGGTGTAAGTGGTTTCGTTGGTCGTTCTTGGGAGGCTCAATCATAATCAATCTTGGCCGCTAATGAAAGTCCTTTGTTTGCGGGAGAAGGGGGAAGTCAGCGACGACTATAACCGTGTCTTAGCACGACAATAGTGGCTCCCCCTAAGATATGGAGCAAAACCGCAGGGACAATTTACCTGGATCCGCTCCTCCTCGAGTTATGTACACGGGCAGCTTTCGACTAAGCAGTTTTCGGTTTGCTAATTCAAACACAGACTAAATCATACCATACTATTAAATTAAACTACGAAATTGGTTTATTTTCCTAGGTATTACCTTTATATGTCGTAAAAACTTCAACATGCATCAAATTCCAATGACCATTCATATTTATTAAACATTCTTTTGGCTGGATTCTTATAGTATAGAATTGAAAAACAACTTTATTCAGGAACAATATCACTCAATAATAACATTAATGTAAATACAAAAAAAAATATCCCCCAATAGACTTTTAAAAACAAAAAATATACATAAATTCCTCTAAAACCAGTACCACTACAGCCCATGGGTTATAGACCATTTTTGTCCTTGGTAAGGAAACTTTGTTTCTTGAACAACGGTTATACCAGGAAGTAATGTGGTCAACATCCACACCCAACCGCCAGGTTTCTTTCTCACCCCAAATACTCACTTTATAGAGGCTGTTTGTGCCTTAGGAGAGTTCACGACCTCGTAGTATAAATTAATTAGGTGAAAAATAATCAATAACAATAAATGAAAAATTAACACGCGTAAAAAAATTAACAAGAAATAGATAAAAGAGAAAAACATTTTCCAATTAACAACAAACATTACAGAAGAAAAAAAATCCTTTGCTATCAAACACGCCAATGAATCTACACAATCGCAATAATATGGGGAAATTATTATAAAGGAGGTAATTTTTGTAAAATTGCGCAGCGGATACCCAATATAATATTCACCCATTTTTTTTTTTTTTAAACGATATGATTATCGTATCAATACATTCAAATTTATAACAATTTGAAAAGGAAACTTTCTCGCAATTAAAAGATAAAAAAGGCCAAGGGTGTTTTATCTAATGCAGTTTACTGTTGAGATTGTCCAGGGAAGTACATAGGGCAGACGTCACAGTATTTGTACAGGATAATTTATGTCCATAAATATAGTGTCATCAGTAAAAATCATGTAACTGGCCTTGTGTCCCATGTCGTTGGAGAGAACCACAATTTTGATTTTTATTCGATAAAAATTTTGGGAAGAGAATATTCATGAATGCAAAAGATTAATTTCAGAAATGATACACATTGCTACAGAGAATTCCATAGCTGGATTGAATAATATTTATGATAATGTTTTATTGCCTTGTGTATGAGCTGATATTTAAGTATTTATCGCTTCAGTTATAGTTTTAATATTGGTTATAGATAAACTGTTTATGCATGAGAGTATAATTACGTGGGTGTATGTGGTGTGTTCTACTTTGGAAATTATTTAAATATTTGATCTTATATTTTTAGTTTCTTGTATGTAGTAATTTGGAATAGTGTGTCAATAGTATATAGAATACACAGAGATCAATATATTATACGCACATTAATATTTTGAAATTATTTAATTTATTTTTATAAATCTACATCGTTTAGTTTTCAACGATAAATCATTTCAATTTTTAATGTAATCACCATTTAGTAATGCACAAAAGTACTGCATTTTGGAACCATTGCTCCATCACTCGGCGCTGTTAGGTCCGAGGTGTTAACTTAGTAGTAAGTTATACCTATATTTTTCAGAGGTTCCCAGTTGTTTGTTAAAAAATCAAATAAACTGCACTATTCCAGTCCAGGCCTGAAGATCTCGCTTTTTTTTTTTTTTAATAAATAAAAACGTTGCCATTGAAATGAGGATGTTAAGCAGAGAATAGAGTTTGTGTCTTTTTTTATGGTCTTACAGCCCAACTAATTCATTAATTAAATATATCAATGATTAGGCCAACTACTTTTAATATATATATATATATATATATATATATATATATATATATATATATATATTTATATTTTAATATTAATTAATATATTATAAAATATATTAATATATTTAATATTAATTAATATATTTTAATATATATATATATATATATATATATATATATATATATATATATATATATATATATATATATATTGTTTAAGTTAAATCTGACCCTGGTAAAGTTATAAAGAAAATACAAAAATCCCTTAAAAAGTGAAATAACTGAATTAAAACACGCAGTTTCTTTTTATTTTTTGGATTCGACAAAAAATGTGATTTGTTAGGCAGTATACATATTTATGAGGCGAAATTGAGTTCAAAATTTAGCAATTTAATAATTCCGTCAGTAGCACGTTATTTGTATGCTTTATTTAAAATATTTAATAAAATATTTGTAAGGCAAAATTTATTCTTTTTGAAGTAAAGTCTTACAATCAATACATTTAGAGATAAAGATACTTTTTTCATACTATATTTTTATGATATATTATTTTAAAAATTAATTATTTTGCAAAAAAAAAAAGTAGAAAATAATTAGTAACTGAATTTGTAAAAAAAACAACTCAGAACCTTTCATATCAGTTTAACACACATTCTATCTCCATGCATACCTATAATCCTCCACGAAAGTGGAAACGGCACTGGTCCCCAGATCTTTTATGAATACGTAGATATATTGTGCCTACTCTCCCCATAAGTAGTACCGTCACTCAGCCTCCACTGCCTTTAAATACCAATTCCACTTCGCCCTCTGTAAGAGGAAGGCAAGGTTGGAGTTTCTCATACTGAAAGTATGGTTATGTTTATTCTTTTTTTTTTCTCAATCTTTAATTATATTCTTTTTAAATCTGTTTTATTTATTTGGTTCAATAAAGATGTAATTTTATCTGCAAATACAGTATGGTCTGATAAATCTATCTATATATATATATATATATATATATATATATATATATATATATATATATATATATATATATATATATGAATACAAAATATTTATAATAAATAATTAAAAAGCAATATTATTTTGTGTACATAAATAAAACATAAGCAACTGCTAGATGAGTGAACCACTCATGAACCTATTCAAATTTCTTTTAACCTAGTGGGAAAAAAGGACAGCTTCCTTTTAAGAGACTAAGAAAAAAAAATAATAATAACAAGTAATAAAAAAAGAAACATAAAAATGCCCAATGGACGTAGAATAATTTCTTCTGAATCACTTTAACTGAAGAGCTTTACATTGGGTAGCATCGTGATATTGCTTATACAAAAGCTTAGCCACCGCTTAAAAATATAATTGAAAAAGAAAATTGAAAAAAAGGTTGAAGCTTACAAAAAATTAACATTATAAAAGCGGAAAAAACGCTTTACCTTAGGTTTACAAATTAATATTAAATTTCTACTGAAAGCTTTTTTCGCTTTGTTGTTTAACATTTTTATTTTAAATTTAAAAAACAACCACCTCAGGGTGCGCGTATCAATCATTGTATTTTCCATAAAAACCATAAAATGACAACCAAACGAGACACAGAAAATTACGTTAATTGAATAATCAACTATTGATTTTTCCCTCGTAATTACTGAACGGGAACAAATTGAAAGCCCCTAAGGGCAGCGAAACGTACAATACATCGCAATCAGTAGCTTCATCAATGCAATTCGTAATTAGCAAAGAGCTTGGTGCAGACTGCTTGCGGAGATGAGGAAAGCACTGCAATGATTATAGATTGTAATTAGAGACCGGATTCCCATATTATTACACGTTTTATTCGCTTGCGTGTAGAAGCATCAAACCGGATTATCTGTCTAATTCACGAACTATGGGATGATATATTTTTGCTCTTTTTAGTTTAAATTGCACAATTTTGATTTTTGATGCATTAAATTTCATGTTTTGCATACATTTTTTCCCTCATTAAATCTTTTATTTAATTTATAATTTAGGATAGAAAAAATAGAAAAATATTACGTAAGATAAATAATCATTTATAGACACGATTAAAGTCGAATACAAACAAGTAGGTAAAAATTAATCCCTAATATTCTTGAAATAGTCCAGACATTGGTCCTGGGTAATTATGTAAAAATAATCTCCCTTGAATAAGATGTTTGAGTAAAAAGACGTTCATTAATATGGTGGAATAAATAAAGAGACCCATATGTTGTACGTATCGAAAAGATATGAATTGAATTTAAGTGAACGACTGAACATGTGCTATAAGGAAGTAGTATTAAAATAAATGTAATAACTGTTTGATGTACTGACGATTAGTACTTCTCTGCTAATAGTTTGTATAGGAGGTGAAGGAAAGGGAAAAAGGAGGGTGAGCAAGGATAAGAAAAGGATATACAAAATTTAAAAGACAAAATAAAATAATAAAAAAAATTTAAATTACATCTTGGTAATCTCTCCAAAAATTAGCTCTAATAGCACTAGGTCTTGAAGTCTCCAATCTAAGATACCATAAAAGCAATATCCTTTCACGATTTGAGGGGAAGAGGTTAAAGCAATGCAAAGCGCATCGGGTTGGCAAAAATATGGACAGGCAGATGCCAGGAGGAGAAATAAAACAGAACTGAAAGCGGCAGTTGGACCAGAGGCACTCAAAGGAGAGATCACGATCAGTGAACACAGCAGAGGCTGAATGCTAAACAGTGTCCTACTTCTTTGAGGAGGGAGGAGTGGGGGAGGCATCACCGCCGATCTGGCTGGAGTATACCACGTGCCAGAATTAGGGTAGAGTTTGTGGATTATGATGTAATGAAAGTAAAGGCTGTGCTATTCCAAGAAAAACAAAAATTACATAATAGAAGATATGATAAGAAATAAAAAACTGATGCTTCCGCTTTAATTCAACTTCAAATCTAACAATACAATAAAAATTTTAAATATCGTTAATTAAAATAATATGAATTTTTGTTATTGCTTTAATGCGATCATTGCATAATTTTAAATGATTATTCCAATTGCTTTGCCTAAATTTAATCCTACTGAAAGTAAACTAAATTCAAAGTAATAACTGCCATTTTAAAAATAAGCATGATATTTCTATTTAGAGGTTTCATAAATTTTATTAAATGCAATTTCGAATTTTGAACGAAGGTTCTGTATGATCGGTATATATATACATACATACATATATATATATATATATATATATATATATATATATATATATATATATATATATATATATATATATATATATATATACACCTATATACACATAACACTAGCCAATCATAAACAAACACACTGCACAGAATACACATTAACACAATTTATTACAGAACACGGTAACACTAAATCTTACTTAAAACGTTTTAAATTATATCGGATGATACATGTGACGAAGATGGACAGCCTCATAATTTTAAACACATTCTTTATGACTGCAGACTCTATGACAAACAAAGATTCCATTTAATAAAAAATGTTATACTCAAAAATGCTAATTGGCCTGAATCAGAACATACACTCTTTACCAAATTTAAGACAGACCTAAAAAAATGTATTAAACATATTGACTTTGAACGACTGACAGACTATAGGAGGGCAACCTGATTTCCTTTTGTACTCTTGTTGTGCTTGTTAATTTTTTATTTTTGTTTTGTTATTCAAAATTTTCAGCTTTTGTTTTGTTTTTATTATGTAACCTTATAACATAATTAACCTTATACATATTTTTCAATGTAATTTTATGTAAAAGAGAGAATATGTGTACTATGTCTTTAAAAGGCACGGGACATGTATACATTATAAATAAACCATCTCTTTATGGGGTTACCATAAAGGGAAAAGATAAAAAAAATATAAAATCATGGTGAAGGCTTTCCTTTTTTTTTAATCTATTCTATGTATTTATTCTGTACATGCCATTTCTGTCAGGTGAAATGGCTTTTTGTATTATTTAATACTCGTTTTTCAAAACCTTAATGTTGAGTTATGGAAGTCTAATGTTGAAAGTCATTAAATGATAAATAAAACAAAGAATACAGAAATTCATTTGAAGGAGTGGCATCTATATGAATGATGGTTTAAAAACTACTCCTGCTACTAAATGTAAACATATGTCAAGACAAAATATAAAAAGCAAGTTGTATGATTTACAATAGTAACAGTCTAAGCATGAATTATTATCCTCAATCCAAACCGAACCAGAATGAATAATATATTCTTTCTGTATCTGTTTCACCTTCCAGGCTCGAGGGTAGGCATAATTACTTCATTATCTAAACTCACAAATAAAGCTGAAGAGTTTCTATGTTTGAACGCGCCAATTTCAGGAACAACCAGTCCGATTTAAAAATGAAATGTTAGCGTTAGATCGTGCCTTGAAGAAGAAATTAGACTTTATAGCATCACGCCACAAACCATAGGAATGGAGCAGTCAACTCCGTTGCTATGACAACTTCATTCCCGAAGAAGCTATTTGACTACACAAACTTTTTAATATGTGTGAAATTATTGCCTAAAAACATTATTTTTCGAATAAAATGGGGGAAAAAAGTGTGAAAACCTGAAACATATTTAAGTGAAACCTTATTGCCGATTATAAAAAATTATTATCGTTTTGACCCTGTTCCTTGAGAATGTCTGCAACACATGAGACTGGCAACATATTATAGGTTAATATTTTAATGGTTTTTATTTGTAGAGGTTAATCCAAATTTAATTAAAAACCGCGGGGTACAATTATAGCTTGCCAATAGTTAGATGGCATTCCGAGGGCGATCTCATGCGGCACTAATTGCAAGTTGGAACTAACTTTTTTTTTACCCTCGGATTTTATTTACAACATATTTACTAATATATACATATATTACAAGATGATAATGTTATCTTTTAATATGTGTATATAATTGTAAATAAATTCTGAAGGTAAAGAAATAAAAACATCCTTAGTTTCAACTAATTGCTGCATGAATTCGACTATCTGTGGGCGAGCAAAAGTTTTATATAAAAATTAATTGTAATGAGGTAAAGGAATATAGAGGTTTTTATAGGTTAAATTTAACTTAATAATTCGATACTCTATGAATACCTATTATTTTTATTTATCTATTTTTTTTTTTTTTTTTTAAGAGAGTAGCAAGATCGGCGTGTTTATTTAATAAACTTTTAATTAGTGAGGATCGATGAGCATTTATTATTACTTTATCGTAAAACGTGATGTAATATCTAATGATACACTTCTCACGAAAAGTAAACCTGGGATTATTCCAGTAAATCAAGAGTTGAGTACCGTCGCGTTTGATATTCTTCATGTTCCTTCTAGAAATGTGTTGCTTTAAGGGAAAAAATTATATTTTACCCTCCTTGAGAGAGGGAGAAGAGACAGGAGGGAGAAAATGGAGAGAGGGGGGAGGGGTTCTCGCGTAGTGCCAGATTCAACCCGTCATATCAGCTTCTTCTTAGGCCCTTATAGACCCGGGTCACGTAGAATGTACTCTCACCTTTAATTTAAAACCCGCTATGATGAACAACTGTGCTTAGAATTATTTAAACTTAAAAGCATTTTTAACACACAGCTATATTCAGTGTTTCTGTGAAATGTCCGCTAGTATTTTAAAAAGGTTTTTAAACACGGAGCAAGAAATAATTTATGTGTAATATGGCTTTGTTATTTATTCCGTTCCCTCCGGAAAATTTCATTAATAATTTATTCATAATTCAGAACCAATTCATAATTCAGAATAGACATAGAGCCATATTTGCTATTTTCTTTTTCAATAAATACATAAGAAACAGCGATTTTATCGGATTCAATTTAAGGTACTCGCACAAATGATTCATTAAAAAATTCAAAAAAAAATATTAAAAAAAGGATGGAATTTTGTTTGTACAATATGGTAATTCAGGGATTTTCTTAGTTTTTATGCGTTTAGCTGATATACTGATATATATATTGGTAAAAATAGTGCATTCGAAAATAAAGGACTACATACAAATGGACTTTCGATTCCTGAAATAATTTAAGAAGATGATGGGTAAAAAAAGGTAGACATTTAACGTACACGACATATTCCGAAATAATCTTGATGTTTATGAAGTATTTCAATCACAGTACTTATTTATATTATTTCAAATACTTTGATCCCTCTCCACTTATCATGTAGCCAAACTAAAATTATTCTTCCTCAAACTCACTGTTGAAATAAGAATTATAAGAAAGCATGTGTCTTTTGACTATCCTTAATAATCCCTCTGATGTAATTAATCTGGTGCTGCGCACATCTGACACAACTTTCACTTACCACTCTAGAATAAAAATCCATTTCATAAAATAATTTTATAGAGTTCACATAAACACTGCTTAGAGAATTTAATTACCTAGCATATGATCTTATACTTAATTTAGCATAAAATGCAGATTTTTTGAGCTAAACTCAAATACAATTTTCTATTTGTCATGATTTTTTTTCCTTGCATTTTCTTGGAGATGTAATAAATATATGAAAACTTAAAGGTCTTAACGGAAAAGACTTAAGGCAAGTTTCATCAAATTCGTTAAAGCTGTTTTCAAGAAAAGTGTAAAATCGATTATATAAAGTAGTACTTCTGATTAGTCGATTTTGGCAAAAAAGTTGCTGTAACATCCCATGTACATGCATACCTTAAATACGTAATTTCAATATCGTACAGCTTTTCGCTTTTGAGTTAGACAGTTCATATACAAACAGAACCATCTTGTAAGATATGGTTATTTGAACTCCTGGGTGCTTTCATTGAAAACTCGGATTCGAATTTTTTCACGATCGCTTAATACTAATATATATTTCATACATGGAAATGAAAGTAAAAAGCAAAAGGACAGACTATCTAACTTAAAGAATAAAAATCGGGTTGGTCAACACGTTTCCGGGATTTCTTCGTAGTCATATTTCCTCTCACTCTTGAAGAAAATTTTGATTTTAATTTAAAATTGACATGATATAAATAAAGCGTCGAATTTCAATAAACTATTGTTCTTTGTTACTACAAAGATCCTACGGTACTCAAATCGGAGGCTCATCACTGATCAATCAATGACCACCTTCAATTCTGAAAAAGAAATGGGATGGGAGAAGGGATTTCGAAGACTTTGGAAACAGGACTCAAAGACTCTCAACAATCCGCTCCGGCTGTTTTAACAGAATTAGGGCAACAACGGTGAGCAGTGAAGTTTCCCGTGAATTATTTCTAAGGTCATCTCTATTCTCTTAATTATTTCTTCATTAACTCTGTTGTTTCAGCTTAATTGCGTTTATTTTCAGAATTACACGGTTTTTCATACATTTTTTTGTTTGCTAATTTCGACCTCATCCCTGCGTAGATGAATCCAATTTAACAGTTTTTTTTATATTTGTATCTATTTTAATTTGTAGAATACGTAAGCAATTTTATAATTAAAAAATGTTTATAATACTCGAGTATTTTTTTTTTCTCAGCCCTATTAGTGACGAATGTTCAGTCATATATTTAGTATTTTATTAAATCCCAAGCCATTAAAGGATGTAGTCTACAGGATTTTTGAATATTATTATTTTTATTTTATATTCATAAATACGTCGCGATATTTAAGGAATTTGAATGTTAAGATGTACTCCATAAAGTGAGGAGGGCAAATCTCGCCAAATAGTTTACCAATAATGAGGTACCCACACCATTATTAACCTATAGATTGCACACATGACCTTTAGCAAGGATACCTCCTAGACGCCAATTTTCAAAGTAGAGATACAAAATTATTAATACCTAAATATATGATTCTAAATATTTCAGGTAAACAGTATTAACAGTCTTGAACCGGTTTAATATACAAAATCATTAGGGGGAAAAAATTAGGTAACTTTAATAAGGAAAAAATATTTTTAATTACTTATATTGAAAAAGAACATAAATAAATCAAAATAATAATAAATACAAACTACTATTCTTGATAGGTATGCTTACATAATATAGTCAATTCAAGTATTATTTGAAAATTCTGCCCTGAAATCGTAACACATTGAACGTTCACACGTTATTGGAAAATAACCAGTTGTTGGTCACTTCGATTTTTTTCACCTCGGTTTTTTTAACCTGTCAGTCTTAACTACTCAAAATAACCGGTTTTAGGTTGATTTTTTTTTCGAGGGACAACTTTTTTTTTAATCCAGAGAACAAAATTGGAATAACTGTCATTCCGTTTTATTGGATTCTGTGACTGTCTGCTTTAGTTTTCTTTTTTCATACCACCCGATCTACCTTGTCGTCAACTCGCAAACATGAGAGCGAAAATTGACTCCATGTAATGACATCGTTGCTCTGTATATTTCCGGACCAAATTTTGGAGATCACAGCTCCTCAGTTGGTCTTCACCATTAATATTGGGAACCGCGGTAAAAAAAAAGAGTGCTAAAAAAAGCCTTAAGCTGTATAATGCAAGTCATGATCATAAAGGGCGATGAGTCTGGTCACCTTCCGATTTCTTGTCCAGTAAGCAAAAGACACTTATTGAGGATATCCTTTAAGAAAATACAGCAGCAATCATCTATCATTGAAATAATTTATCAAGTATTATAATCCGTTTGAACGACTGTACTTACCTCCTAAATAATGTTAGATAGAAATTTTGATCTGGGAGGCAATAACCAAAAATTCACGAAATGGCACACTGATGAGTCTGGAGGAATTCAAACACGTCTGAAAACTACTAAATAATAATAGATCACTTTCTAAAACTTTCTATTGTTGAACAAGTGCGTCATCAACGAATAATAAAAACCTTAGTTGTACTGAATCAAAATTAAATGAGCACATGATATAGAAAATTTACTGAGGTCCACCAGACCCCTTTGTGCAAAGTAAGGGTTGATAATAAGAATAAAAAGTTACTACTACTGCTCAATAATAAGGTTGGATTCCGATATCTCCAAAGAGTGTCGCTAGCTTATCTTCTCGATAATATATCTCCTCGAACAAAATAAAATCTATCATAACTATATCCATTATTTATGCATCTCACCATAATTCATATTATAATACCAACCGCCTAATCGTTATAAAATCAATTATATTTAATGGGTACATATCACGCTATTCCACGGTGTTTATTCGACTGAAAATTAAACATTTAGATATTTACAAAAAATAATTTTATTTTATAATTTTTTTTTTTTTTAGAAAACAAACTTTATTCTGGGACAAAGTTCCTTAAGAATAACTATGTTGTACAAACATTTAAATTAGCTCCAGCAAAACTTTAGATGTATTAGAACTATGTCACATACGTTTATGAATTATTAAATGAGTCAACGCAAAATATCGATCTTACAATTAGATGACAAGCAAAACAGTGGTTTACTAAAACTTGGTCAACACGACATAGAGATTTCCGTTTGTCACGACATTGATACCGTCTAGGATGGTACATTCTGAAAAATTGATCGCAATTGAACCATGCGAAATTATTTTCAGGGAATTGTGAGACAGTACCTTCATTGAAGGGATTTATTAAATGTTCTTTGGCTGCATTGTTTCATTTTGAAGAACTATTAACAATTCAATTAAAATGTTATTACAGCAGCCAGGATAAATACTTATCGAGCCAATATATCAACTGGGGTTCGTGGTAGGTCGTACAAGAAATGATATGAATTTTAATGGATTGCAAAAAAATAATATTAAAGAATTAGAAAAAATTTCAAGCAAAATTAGAAATTATAATGAGTGCAAAAAACTGAGCGACAAACAGTTCAAACATTCAAAATAATTTAAAGCAATTTAAAATTATCAAAATTCTGATGAATTATTTACTTATCAAGAAATTTTTATAAAAAGCACCGATATGCAGCTTCCGATAGATCGTTTCTTATCCGATCCTCATCCATATGGAATTCCATTCCTTCTTCCATCCGTCGCTTCAATACCCTTTCCACATTCAAATAACGCTTATTCAATCACTTCTTGTCCGTCCAGTTCCAAAAGAATTGTAAAGAAAGTTTCTTTCACTTCAATCAAAATTTGTAAATATATAGTAATATATTTTGTACCTTGTAAATTATTCTTATTTCATTGTTAATTTTTTCCTTATTATTAGAAGTTTGTATGTTTTTTAGTTAAACGACCCAGGTCAACAATAATACTTTCATATGTAAAATGCTTTATGACTTGTTGTAATTTTCATTTCTAATTATTTATTTACTTTTTTAGTTTTGTTATCTGTTAACTCATGCTTTCTTATTTCATGTACTTTAAGGCTATGAAGCCCACCTATCACTCACTACCTGTAAATGTTATTCTAAAGAGACTTGTCCCGGAATAAATAAAGAGTTTATTATTGTTAGTATTTGATTTTTCTCGCATTTGGGGGTTCATAACTGAGGTGGGGGACAAATCCAACCATCTTCAATTATTAATATTTTCATACATTCAAAAATTTATTATAATTATTTTATTTTTTTTATAATGTAATAAGGCCGTAATTCTCTTCAAATTTCTCCTGTTCAATTTAAAATTTAAAAATATTTTAGTTTTCTTTTATACAGAAAACTAAGAGTTGCACTAATAAAGGATTATTCATGGAAAGTACCTTTCATGGAAAGTATGTACTGACCGTTAAAATTTGAGTCGGCTACTCATAGCAATAAACTCATGCGATGGAAAGAAACCATCTATTAACTATGAAAAATAACTACAAATAACGACAAAAAAATATCTGTTAACCAAACTAAGTGATCAATTAACAAAAATAATTTGTCTATTAACAACATAGTGTATCTCTAAAAGAAAACTAATTTCCTACTCAAGAATTAATATGAGAATATTTCACAGGTTTATTTTCAGATGATGATAAATAATAACATAAAATACGTGACTGGAGAAATGAAATAGTAATGAACAAATTATTCTCTAATAATTTTAGTCTATAATAATTTACAAAGCATAATATATATATATATATATATATATATATATATATATATATATATATATATATATATTACCTAGGTTTTGAACACAATAATTTTAGGATTTATTAGTCCAATTTGAAAAATTATTTTTGCGTCAAATAGACCGTTTGTTGAGGAAGGCTTTATAACATCACGCTACGGTCTATAGGAATGGAACAGCCACCATAAATACATTTCTAAGAGAAAAGGGCCCAACTTGCGTATACGTAGTTATGACAACTTCATACCCCTGAAAGAAAGTTGGCTACATAACCCTTTAAATAAGAGTAAAATTATTATGCCGTTTTTGAAAATATATTTCCATTTAGACCCTGTTCTATGAAAATCTCTGCTGCAATTAACAGAGTGAACAACATAGTATAGATTATTATTTTAATTTTGTACTATTTCTTATATTTTGTATTTTAGGGATTAATCCAAGTTTAATGCCAGTGAAACTGAAGGGCACAGCTAGTTGGTTAATAAAACAGCAAAACATTTGATCCAAATAGGGATAACACCATAGCTAGTTTTGAAATAAATAAATGATATCTATCCCGTTAAATTTTTATTGAAGCAATTATTCAAACTATAGTTTACATCGAATTGGTGTATTGTTGTGATTAGTCTTACTTTATTTTTTACTGTTCAGGAATAAGAGTAGGGAAGCAGACAAAGTTGGGCGTACGAGTAAAATTACTGAAAAGCAAACAGAACGGAACGGAGACAAGTCGAAAAAGGGGAGGAAAAAAGGAGAGCAAAAAAAAAGTAAGTTGTTAGAACAAGTCCTACAGCCCCGTCAAATAAGGTACAAGTCCAGAACAATGTTGCCCCTGTCCTCGATATTCATTGAAATCTGTCCTCCACCAGCCAACATTTCACTCCTATTTTTTTCTCTTATCTGTAGTATTTATATATACATATTTACTTTGAGAGTAAAAAAAAATAAATGATATATATATATATATATATATATATATATATATATATATATATATATATATATATATATATATATACATATATACACACACATATCTTTTCCTTACTTGGTAACCTTGTGAGGATTATTTATTTTAATAAGGGTACTTTATTAGACAAGCATACATATTCCATATCCTCCTCTCCTCTAATGTATGGATGGTTATAGAAGTACCCCATATTCATTTGATCAGTTTCAATGTATTTTAAGCACGAAATTGAGAGTATAAAGTAATAAATAAAAAAAAAAAAATCATCCAACTCCCTCCCCTGTAATTTATATATATATATATATATATATATATATATATATATATATATATATATATATATATATATATATATATATATATATATCTTATAAAAGCTAAAATCAGTTTTGTGGTAGATTTTAATATTTAAAAATACAGTTTCAAGTAAATAAATAAAAATAATATCTGATATGGACACCACATGATTTCCTAGTACGTCTATTAAATTATAAATCGGTGGCTCAAAAAGTGGTCCAGAATCATTCTTTAGTTACTAGATTCCGAAGATAGCAGTATCTGGAAAACGACAATCGGCCGATTGTCTATTGGCGTCGGTTACTTGTGACGATGCCCTGAGTCGTAATTCTGGATGTGTTAGACTCGGAATTTTATTTTCTAAAACATTTATTTGACGCTTTCACTTCAAAAATTGATAGCCATTTCAAAAATCGTATGCGACCAACACATGACCTTCCGCCAATTCAATATTTAAAGAAAAGAAACTGTAAACATCTTCGGGTAAAGTACCATTTCCGGTTGGCCAATTTTAACCAAAATCAACTATGTTACTTGTATTGATATAAAAGTTGTATATACCAAATATATGAAGTCTATTATGAACTTCTAGTAAAGTACCACTTTCGGTTATCTAATTTTAACAAACATCTAGAATGTTATTTATATTGTCATAAAAATCTTAGATACCAAGTTTGAATTTTTTTCATTCAATATAATTTTTGATAAAAGTCTATTATGACCTTCAAGTAAATTACCTCTTTCGGTTTGCCAATTTTAACTACAATCTAATATGTTATTATTATTATATAAGTATTATACACCAAATTTGAGATTTTTTTTCTTATATTTAAATAAAAGTTTTGATGAAAATCTATTCTGTAAAGCTAAATCTATTATCTATCAAGTAAAGCACCACTTCCGGCGATCATGTAGTTACCAACTAGATAGAAGGAAGTAAAAAATAGAGGAAATAACAGTTAAATAATTACACATCTCTACTTCCCCGATAGAGTAAATTTATTTAACTCTAAAAGAGAGGAAAAGGAAACTTACCTCCACTTTCCTGTCATTAGCACCTTTGAAAAAGATTAATTTTTTTTCATCTACTCTCTAGGAGTGATGTACTATTTCTAATTGATTAGTCTTTATTGCAATAGAATACTTGAGATCTGCAATTTATGCTGTGCATTCATGTGAACTTATCTTTTCCCGTTCTGATAATGCATGAAGTGGCAAAACGTTTACTAGTTAATCATTTACTGATATTTGGAAATCTAAATGGTATGTTTTTTGGAATCTCATTAATGATCATACCTCACCAAATGTCAAAAGAATTAGAGTATAATTGTGGATGTAGTCCAATGGATTTCGGAACGGCTTGCTAAATAACCTAAAAAAAGCTTAAATAATTAAATAAAAAAATTATAGCAAGGATGCGAATCATTATTAAATATTGGTCAAAGGTAATAATTAAATATCGGTCAAACAAATAATACTTGGAAGTATTTAAGTACCTACTTAATAAATTTGGAATAACTGACAAGATTAAATTATTTTATTAAAATAGAAAAATGCCAATTATTTAATAGTTTAGTCTAACTTTACATTTTTGTTCTGAAAGAATTTTCAATTTCCGTTAAACGGAAATCGTCCAAAAAAAATTATAAAAAATAATTTATTTCAATATATATCAATAAGTTTAAAAATGTAAAACATAAGTATTAATTTAATACTGTGGGTATTGAATGAAAACAAATGCAGTAAATTAACGTTATTTAAATCTATATACAATAGCTGTAAGCTTTATTGAATAAAATTATATACTTTCCAATAAGCAGTTGGTTTCACTTCTTTAATAAATTGTTGGTGCATTTTATAGCCCAATAACTTTTAATATTCCCATTAAACCTGTATAGTTAGTATTTAATTCTAAATATATTTAATTACTTTTTCGCTGCTGCTTTATGGGGCTCTAGAAACGCAAGATTTTTTTTCATTCACTTTAGTAATGAACTACAGAAAATCATCACATATCCATATTAGAAATGAGAGATAACAGTCTTCAGGAATAAGATAAAAAATACATTACTATATATATATATATATATATATATATATATATATATATATATATATATATATATTATTTATTATATATAACTATTTGGAAATAATAAACTATAGTGTAATAAGTTGCAGTGTTCTTATTTTACTGCAAGATCAAATTAAACTCCACCTCAAAAAATATTGAAATCCTTTAATAAAGATTATATCTAGCTAAAATCACTCAATAATTCAGTGATTTAATTGTTTGAGTAAGATAAAAACATTGTCCTCTGAAAAGAAAAATACATATAAAATAATGTTTTTACATAATATATTCACATGTTTTTGTTATAGTCTAATATGTTTTCTGAAAAAATATTTGTATGGTTAATAACATGTAATTATCCTTGTGCGAAATCTATAATTATGATCTACAGCAAAAATACCTTGCCTTATTGCCATAAA
Source organism: Rhaphigaster nebulosa (assembly GCA_948150685.1). Classification (NCBI taxonomy): domain Eukaryota; kingdom Metazoa; phylum Arthropoda; class Insecta; order Hemiptera; family Pentatomidae; genus Rhaphigaster; species Rhaphigaster nebulosa. The sequence continues at coordinate 19,988,771 of OX411311.1, forward strand.
ACACGCAATGTTAATTTCATTAAGGCATTTTCCTACTTGAATTAGATTCCAAGGGTCAAGAATCATGTAATAGAATAATTAATAGATAAATAAATAAATAAGTAATAAATAATAGAACAGGTAACCTTGAGTAATATAATTGTAAACATGGAACAATTTTGCAATCCTGGATTCTCGACAAGGTTACATAAATAAAACGAAAAAAAGGAGACGATATAAGGTAATGTTTCTCCGATATTGAAAGTGATTATTAAGTTATATTAAGTTTTCGCAGACGCTGATAGAGAACGTACCACGGTGAAGTTGTTCCAATTTTTTTTATAATGATTAGGAATTTTGTTAAATATACTAAAAAAGAAAACAAAATGTGAGATCATATGTTCACAATTTTTCATTAATTAATTTTCATTAACTTCCGGCCAGTTAGCAGATAAATAGGGAACACGAATCGTGAGTCTCTAAGACGATTACAAATGTCAAATAATATAAATAATAAACCAAAAAAAAATAGAAGGCCAAAGAGATAAACGACTTAAAGTTCTTCTATTAAATTAAACGTGGAATTATACAATTCTAAGTCCGATTCTGAAGTTCATTTGACACGAAAAGAGTTTGCGAGGTCGGATTAGTAAAAGTTAAATTGCTTTTGTTACAAAACATTCATTACACAATGATTATTTACTGATATAAAAACGGAACTTTCTAGCTAAACGTTTAATTCCTTAGCTATTAAACAAGGGAATAAAGACGGGAGAGTTAAACGAGACGTTAACTGCCGTAATAAACGATTTATTTCTGTCTTTTAACTAGTAAAAACATTTTGTTTTTTCTCTGATGTTTTTATAATTGAAAAAATCTCGTATACTTTATTTTTTTTTCTTATTTTTTTAAAGAAATATATGTCTGAATGATTTCCTTACAGTTGATTTGAATTTATGAAATTTTGAATTTTTGAAAAAAATATACGTGTTAGTGTTTTATTAGTGAACAGAGATAGCCTAGGATGATTAAGAATTGGATGGGCTATTCTAAATAGTGTACCGCTTTTCGCGAGTGACCACGATACCGAAAATTTTCAGGTGAAGATCGTTTCAAAAGACTACATAATGAAACTGAGACAGAAACTAAATACATGCACATACCTACATAAGCCCATACAGACATACTCCTCACACGGAAAGAGTGCTAGAGTAAGTTCTTATATAAACAAAAAGACGCACTTAACAAAAACTTAAGGTTTTTCGACCAAAAATATTACGATTTATAAAAAAAACACCTTACTACGTGATTGACAAAACTCGACATATTGATTTACAACTACGAGTATAAACAGCCGACCAACCTTATTCTTTAATAACGATTTTAATATAAATTACACGGACATACTAACACACTAATCCAGGAAATGGCATCGATTGATTTTCCTGCAATATATGGAGGAGACTAAAAAGGTGATGGATGAGAGATCTCCCCTTCCTTAACTAAGCAAGGTAACTGAATCAAGCGCGGGAAGAGGTACTACCACATGTTATCATCTTCGTGGTTCCTAGATGGTTATGCAATAATAAAATCTACTGACATTGATATAGTGGCTGCAAAAAAGCAAAAAAAAAACACTTTTTCTGACGGAAGGAATATTTTATTTGCTCATAACTCGAAAAATGTACATTTTTCGCTGAAAATACGAATGCTCATTTGAATGAAAATTATATTTCCTACACCAAAAAATCATCTAATGTACACCCTAAGAGTTAAGAAAAAATTAAAAATAATGCACGTTGAAACTGCTTTATTTTATATCTCGGGATTGAAAAATGATATCGGGATGGTTTTTCCAGAAAAAAATTTGTTTTCTAAGTATATAAAATGAAAAAGATAAGCATTAAATAATGATAGAAAGAATATTTTATTTTCGTATATTTCGAAAAGTATACATTTTTCGCTTATTATACTCTCACTTGAATGATATTTAAATTTTCTACAAAACAAAAAAAAAAATCATCCTAATCGGACAATAATTATTAAAGATACAGCGTATTGAACATGGACACCCTATTTGTATTTTCGTACCGCTCAATGTAATAAGCGCGCTGCAAGGTAAAAAAAAGTATGTTCAGATTTTCTATGCGCAGCTTTCATCGGTTCTACGTGTTGCAATCTTCTGGAAAAAACCAACTTATTTTCGGCCGGCTTGTGTCACAATTATCTCTTGAACGGGTAAACTAATTCTATTTTGAATTTTAATTAATTCAATTTTTTAATGCTAAATTTATATACATATTTTATATCCTTATATATATATATATATATATAAACGTTTAACCTTTATATAAAGTCAGAAAATTTGCTGATTGTCACGATAAATCCAGTATGATCTTACCTGTATTCTAAAATGTAGAAGATGGTTATTACAGAGAATTGAAATAATTAAAAATTTTATATTAACTTATCATTAGTTAAATATCCATTCTGGCAGTAATATTGATAATAATATTTATCTAAAAAGATAGTTGCACTATTTTACAAAAAAAAAATTCAGCCTTAGAGGATCTCTCTTGCTGTCAACTGCGCCCCTATTGCATCTTTCTTTTTTAATTGTTTTTAGCGGAAAATCCTGTTCAATGTTCGTCTAAATTCAGATTATTCTCATCAGCTAAACCGGTAGCGAATATAGTGGCTCTGGAGACGAAATGAGAAGAAATAGTGAGAAAACATTACGAGATTTTAAACACATTACGTGGTCAATGTCGCCGAGCTGAAGAGTTGGGAATAATTTGTACAATATTATATTATTATAATATTATTATTTTTGTTTAACCCATCTCCGTTCTTTAAAAGTCTTTTAATTTATTTCAAACTTGAATAAAATAATCAACTGGAAAATTTGTAATAAGTCCGTTAGCCGAGACGACAAAATGAAAATTGTTGTTATGTGTCGACTACATAAATATTTTTTCATATTAAATGTGTTAAGCCCCATGCCACAGCGTCAGAAACTAATTAAAAATGGACATGCCCCGAATGCGAATAAGCATCTCGAAAATTAAAAGCTAATGAATACGACCCAATGATAGAGCTTTTTTTAAGAGACGTGTCCCGGAATAAATAAAGAATTTATTATTATTATTTTCGAACTAACTTGAAATTTGTTATATAATTAGACCGAATCTATTAGCAGATTGATGAAGTCGGGTTTTTCCGGTATTAGCTCACATCCTTAATCCGAGAAAAACGGCGCAGAAGAAAGCCGTTTCTTTAGCAAGTCCCTCCTCGTGCATCTCCACCTCAGCTGGATTTAAGTTTCCTATTGGGTCACTGTTTCAAGATGAATTTTATTTTTAAAATATGCCTTTGTTAATTTATTTTTTCGAGAAATAAAAAAAATAGTAACTATAAAAAAAAAAATTCAAACACACACACACAACTGACAAATTCTGATCATTAATTATAATAATAGATATTAGTTTGTATTATTTTCACTTTTTTCATATTATATATATATATATATATATATATATATATATATATATATATATATCATATTATATACATACCAATATAATTGATTAATGTTGCTGATAGTAAAATTTAAGCACACAACATACCTGAAACAAATCCAACAATACATTATTATCTTTTTATTACAAATATATCGATTATTTAGAGTAATTATAGTTAAAATGTTTGAAATACATATAATGCAGAATAGAATAAAATAATACTTAGTTTTAAAATATTTACATCAGCAAATTATGAAAACATGATTTGGATTTGGTCTTTTAGACCGTTAGTCCGGTGATGGCTGCTGAACTTATTTACATAAAACTAAAAGAAACAAAATTAAACATAAAAAAACAAAAGTTTATCTTCTACACTAAAATTTACACCTACCTCCAAGTATGTTAAATACATTATATTATAAGAAAAAAATATAATATACCACTGAATTAATGTTAAACGTTCTAGCTCACCTCGTATATCACCGTTAGGTCATTCAGGTCTTCTAAGAAAAAGAAATTGTTATCCAAAACAGGTTTTGGGTTCTGAATTCGGTCTTACTTTATTATCTTGATCAACGGTTATACAAGAAAATGTTTAAGAATAGAAGAAGAGTAAAAACTCAAAAAGAGACATAAAATAATTGTTAGAATTAAAATCAAGCATTCCACAAATGAAGCCTAGAGTCTATAAAAGAACAGAAAACAACTAACCCAGTACAACTAACAACAACCTAAAAATAACTAACCTAATCAATTCAAGCATCGTCAGAACAGAGGAAAAGAAATTATACATAGACAAAATGCGCACAACATCTCGCATTCACAGTCAAAAAAGAAAAATCAACCAGAGACAGTAAATCATTCAAAGACATGTACACACATACTGAAGGAAAGGGAAGTTAAACGATGGCAGGTTATATTACAAATAGCTGATCATTAGAAAACAGAAAACAAATTTAGACATACAGACAACAACAAATATACAAAAGACCAAACGAATAAAAATAAAAATAAGAAATAGGAAAAAGTCAGAATGAACAGGAGAGGAATTATAATATGTTATTCTCACAACATAACAAACATTAAACGAACTTTTCGACCTTGCCACTTTTACCAATTATGCAAACAAATGGATTGCCAAGTTTACATATATTCACACATGTACTTAAGAACAATAAGAAGAAGTAGTGCATTTTAATTTTTTTAATCAACGATTAATGAAAATATAGGAGATAAATGACTAACATCATGATGAGATTCTAAAACGGAACGAGATCATCCACCAAACATCTTTTCAGTTACCTCCTTGTATACATTCGTATAAGGTACGTGGTCTCTTCGCTGTAAAATGATTTTACTATATTTTACTTGTTGGTTGATCTTGGTAATTTAGGGAGTACTAAATATTACCCACAGATTCATAAAGTCTGGTATGAATAATAATGATTGACTGTATGATAGATACTATGAACAACAAATTCAACTTTTAATTATAATTAAGAAATTATAGTCATTGATAGACAAAAAAGGTGCACTCAAAAGGAAATACATTCGGCCAAAATTATGATGAACGAAAAAAAATTGAATTTTATCTTGCCAGCTGACAGTTTCTTCTCAATTCCTGCTTGGTTGTCAGTGATCTCACCTAATCACTCATATTCATTCAAAGAAATGAAGTAACAAAATGAATAATGTTCTGGTAGGTTACCTTAAATAATTCATCTGCACTCATTCACACCATATGAAACACTCCTGCATGTTTTAGTAGGTTTCTAAAATGGTGGTCAATAAAATATTTTTGTGTGAAATTGATTTGTTATTTTATTAGATCATCTGAGCAGTTGGTGAAATGTTAGGATCTCATGATAAATAAGCATACATGGCAGCTGGATTAATTTAATTCTTCGACCTGGGCCTCGGCCACCACTATTCCCCACTCCTCGCGGTCCACAGCGAGATTCTTCTAATTTCTGATTCCCAGCCCTCCAAGTCCTCCTCCAGATCATCCAACCATCTGCGCCTGGATCTACCTCTTTGTCATTTTCCTCCAGGAGTGCCATTTAGCATAATTTTTGGTAATCTACTTAGATCCATTCTTTCCACGTGACCCAGCCATCTAAGTCTGCCCCTCTTATTAACACCAAGGAAATCTGGCTCACCGTATAATTCCATTAGCTCTATGTTGTCTCTGGTTCTCTATCTATTCTGCTCTCCGACAGTTCCAAAGATCTTCCTTAAGACTCTTCTCTCCCAGACCAGTAGAGCTCTTCTGTTTTCCTTGGTCATAGTCCACGTCTCACTGCCATACAGAACGACCGGTCTAATCACCGACTTACTAATACCGAAATTATTATTTTCCGTCACTACTCTCCCGCATGTACTTAAATTTATCACAGTTTCGAAACGTTTCTTTTCCCAATTCAATAATCTTCTCTCTCTCTGGTATGTCGGGATGGTTTCATACGTATACATAAGTTACATGACAGCTTGATTAATGATTAACAATAATTGTTAAAATGATATGAAAAAAAAGTGATATGAGGCCAAATAATATTATTTTAGTGTTTTAAAAATTCAAGGTGCCATAAAAATATTTTGTTCATCATGATCCTTGAACAATCGATGAACGCAATATGAATTTAAAATAAGATAATTTTCATTTATAGTAGGTTGAATTGAAAGCCTAAAACGTAACAATTTTTTTTTCTCTCAAAAATATTTAATTTTCTATGAAAAAAATGCTCTTAGAATGGGAAAGAAGAGCGCTGACAGGGCGATACAAGAGGCTGAGACCATTAAAACGCCTTACTCAGCTCCCTCAAGTTTCATACAAAGACAACCCGCGGATGAAAAAATCACCCTTCCTCTGGGATTCATTAATTCAAATTACCAAAGGTCCTTGTTTCTTTACCTGCTTATCCTTCTTCACTCTATTTCCTCCCACCATCCTTCTTCTTTACATAGAAAAAAAAAGAACGAGAGACATCCTTCGTTATAGCCGGTGGAGGTTTTAATTTGCACCTTTGTAGACCTTAAGATTTTTTTATTTAACTCCTACTTCTTCCTTTATTCTGAAATCTATTATGGCCGCAGAATTCGTCCAGTAACTAAAATGCATTGAACCGTATCAAAACAACGTCTAAGATGAAAATCAGACCAAAAATAGAAATAGTTGAATTTATAGTACTTTCTATGCTTACTAGAGAAAAAATAATGAAAAAATTTCATCACCCTTAGTTTACTTACAAATTACACATTAATTTTACACTTGTACAGCTTTTCTGACATAAGTTCCAACGTTCTGTTTTAGTATTCGAATTCTGTATAATATTAAATTACTAAATTTGCTATCCTCATAAGTTAACGAACATAGTCACCACTGTATGCTTAGGATGGTAAAATGAGCCAAAATTATTTTTGTTGAATAGACTCTAAATCAAAACTGATAAAACCGGGTTCATACTATATATTACACAATTTTACTGTTTCTCTCTTTACCCCTTCTACAGTGGTCGTCTGCCCATTGTTTTTGCTATGAAAATGTATACATGTTGTGTAATTGTTCATTTTTATTAAAAAGTCTTATCTTATTTTGTAGACAAACCTTACATTATAGATATAAACCATGTCATTTTTAAAATCAGCACCAAAAACTACTTAAAATCAGTAAAAAAAAAACTAAAACAATATTTTCTAAAAAAAGTGTTTACAGGTTTGTGTAATCAACTTTATAGGGTACGTTCGTTATAAATCCAAATAACTTTAAATGCCAATTTCAAGTCAGATTCTCTAACTTCGATTATATTGGCATGTGCCTTAATTCCATGTTGTATAATATCCCAAATTCGGCAATGGAATCATCTTTCCTCGGAACAAATATCCTACGTAAAATTTTATTTTCGAATACTGTAAGGCATTGTTCTTCCTTCAAAGTAAGATATTACGCTTCTCACCCTTTTTAAGATTTTGGGAAGCAAGGCGCCAACCAAGTAGTTTTGATACTGAGAAATAACAAGCATTATTTCGCTTTAGCCCTTAAATGTATTCAAGCATGTACCCTGTTATATCGGCATCACTGAAATCTTACAAATTATAAAATAACTACTTATTTTATCGTGAAACAAATTCTTGTTTGTTTAGCATAAAAACATAAAGGTTATGATATAAAATTATTCCAAAAATTAAAATTTTATTTTTCTTTAGGGGTGCGCGCACTCCCCGAACCATTCCTTCTGGATCAATGGCATATAGTGGTCCAAATACTAAATGTCTCTGAACGAGATAGAAGATAACGGAGGCTGCATTAATTATGGTTACATCAGTACACTATAACTCTTTCTTCAAGAATACCGCCGGCAAAGAATTGACCCAATTCAGGAAAGACATTGGTTGATGGGCTGTAGAGCGAGACAATTCTCAGGAATGGAACCACCCAGCCAAGACGCCCTTATGGGCTAAATATCCCGGTTTAATGGGTGCTAGCTAATGCTATCATCAGTTACAGAACCAAAACCGTTTCTTCAGCCCGCACCCGCGAGAGAAATTCTACTATAGCACACATTTGAGTTTTGAGATGCCTCGTTGAACTTAAAGGCAGATTAATCTCCGAGCTGTGCTGCAATTTTGGATAAATTGGTCGTATTTCATATGAAATTTAATACAGGCTGCTACGGTAAGGACGGCGGAATTTATGGGATTTACTATTGTATCAACCAACACATAGCGTAATCCCATAAATTTTGTGAATAACGGCTTTAAAAACTGACGAGTTGTGGTTTCGAATGCAGGATTATTTATAGAGAAACAAGTTTAAAGATGTTTGTATCATAAATTAATAATCAGAATTTGAGATTGAAATATTATAAAACCACAGAATAACGAATACCTAATCTTTATTTAACTGTTGTGTATAATATACTTAATTTATAATTTATCTTATTTATATATTTTTATGAAATTATTTGTTGCATGTGATTTTTAAATAATAATTAAATTTATGAATTATTCCATTTCAATTTACTATTTATACTTTATTCTTTCAAACCATTGATCTAATTTGTAATATTATGTTAATTACATAGTAATAACTTAATGTAATATATTTACTTTATAGCTGATTCATTATTTCACTTAAACATTACATCGCTTTTAATTTTACGGATAAATATATTATAATATTAAGCATAGGAGTAAATCATATTATATAAATCATAGTTGTAATTAATATTGGATTGCATAATTATATATTTTTCATATTATATTATCTTTGTTTATATCATATTGTTTATTTGGTTATCTAATGTTATTTCGCATGGCTAATTGTATTGCTTTCTATTGTAATGTTTCATATTATATCAATAACAAGATATATTTTAAAGCTCAATTAATTTTATTGTTTTGTGCTTTTTTTGTATATTTATTTTTTTTATTTGTTAATCTTATTGATTTCTATTGTTTCAATTCATATCGTAGTCATTTCTACAAAGTATAAAATACATACAAAAAAAAAAAAATACATACAGTACGCAGAAGAATTATAATCAGCAGTCCTTTAATGGAGTTACGATAAAAAAAAAATATATCCATTCTGGCCAAAATGAAAAAAAAAAATGAAGTAAAATTAGCCGAAATAAAATGGAGTAAATGATAAATAAAATAATACAATATAGAAAATAATATAAAGCATGGAGCAAAAAAAATTATTGAATGCCGAAGATTCCGCCCACATTGAAAGCGTTCTTCAGAGCTACAAAGAACAAGACACAATGAAGATGAAAATTATAGAAATATAAAATTGAAAGTATAAAAATAGTATAGAAAAAAAATATATAACATGATAACTGAATATAACTGAAAATAAACACATCCATTATATTATATACATTGTTCCAAATAAAGTTTTTACTCCTCTCAATAATGTTTTTTATTTACTATATCTAATCGCACAAAGTAAAAAAGTTTTTTTTGGCTTAGTTTGTGGTTTCTAAAGCATGCACGCCTAAAAAGCATTTGGTGTCACTAGACGCTATGAGATGACACGTTTTCCTGTCAGGGTTAGAAGTGAATGCATTTAACATATACAATTAATACAACTATTTTAGTGAATTAATTTAACATGTACAATTAATACAACTGTTTTAGTTAGCATATAAATGAAAATAAACACATCCACCAGTGGAAGAAGAGGTAATGGCGGAGCAAGCAGTTGGAGGATAATGAAGCATTAAGGTCAAATAATAATACCCGGAACTTTTACCGAAAAATTAACCAGGGTAGAAAACCCTTTAGGTCCCGGCTAACTGCCTGTAGGGCTGAGGATGGGTCACTCCTGAATGATGAGAGAAGTATTCGGAGCGGATGAAATCATGGAGCTTCCGTTGACAGACATCAATTTGTGAAATACAAGTTAGAGAGGCCAACCCCAATTGAGGATCTTCAATGCTCAGATGAAGATGAGATCCTATTAGCGATATCCAAATTGAAAAACAACAAAGCACCTGGCATGGATGGATTACCAGCGAACTCTTCACCGGAACTTGTTAAGGCTTTATAGGATCTTTTAATAGAAATATGCTTTAGGGAGGCTATTCCGGCGGACTAGTATAAGACCATGATATGTCCTATCAATAAGAAGGGGGACCAGCTAGAATGCACTAATTAAAGAGGTAAATCGCTGCTCCCAGTAGCTTGTTAATCTTGTCCCTAATATCGGGAACTATCAGTGTGCCTTCCTGAAGGGGAAATCAACGGTAGCCCAAATTTTTACCTTTGGGCAAATATTGGGGAAAGGTCACGAATATAAGATATTTGCTGATACCACCTATAAAAGTGTTGACCGAACACTAAAATAAAATATGTGGCGATGAGAGAGTTCGGAGTCCCAAGTAAATTGGTGAGAATGTGCCATGTAACAATGGATCAGATTGAATGCTAAGTAAGAGTTCAAGCTGGAATCATTGAACCCCTCACACCTAGCAAAGGCCTGTGGAAGGGTGATGCTATGGCCTGCCTCCAATATAGCCCTCTTCAATATATTTAATCGGACCGTGATGGAGTGGGCTAAGGCGCTTGCAATAGGTAATCAAAGTTAAGCAATGCCGAGCGTGTTTAGTACTTGGATGGGTGACCGCCTACCAGAGAAATTCCACGCTATCCTCCCTCCCCCGGTTACGTGAGCACCGTCAGCCTACTGGAGGCAATTCACACAGACCGGGCGTAGGTATGATGACCCTTATCCTGTGAACCTAAATTGTGCTTAGCGTTGTGGTCTTCAAGGATGTTAAATAGCTGCCCGGAGGTTTGGTTCATGGATGGTCTACTTCAGGGAAAGAAATATAGGTCATATAGGTAAATTGAAGAGTATAGATTCAAGAGGGTAAACGAATTAACTTACCTGGGATGCCAAGTTAATGTGCATAATAGCACACTAATTTAATGTCCGAAGAAATTAAATACCGCATCTCAAAATCAAAGCGAGTATTCTTCGGACTGCGGCATCACATTAGGAGCAATTTTTTGTTGACTATTGTAAAAATGTTTTTATTATACGATTTTGTTTTTAAATTGACTTGTTATTGATGAAGTTACCTTTTTTCTAGTTCAGTAATCCGAACACCCTTTATTTTAATTAGTTCGGATTAGCGAGGGTCTACTATAGTTATTTTTTCAAATCATGCAGAGTTTCCTAGAATAAGTCGGCAAACAAGCCTGTTTATTAACATCACCATAAAAATAAAACCGTTTTTTTCTTAAACAGATTTTTCTCCTTCTTCTTTAAAGTGATGACTATTTAATTTAGTCATCGAAATTTTCGAAAATTCGTATTAATTTTCATAATGTTGTAAAGGGAAGGAAATAAATCAAAAGGATTATTCGGTATTATGTTCGACCAGGAAAAGCAAAATGCTACTGTTTCCTCAGATGTAATTAATCAAACTGAAATTAGATCCCCTCTAAAGGATCGGATTGTCCTTATTATGTTCTACATTATTGCATTCAGGCAGGGCCATCCTATAAGATATTCGATGCCCGTGTGCTATTAAAAATAATGCCTCCACTTCGTAAGATATGCATGCATATACCATTATCTATTTCAGATACAAGTTATTCAGTTATTTTTGTTATGAAAATATTTTGAATAATAATAACTAAATAACTTATAATAACAAAAAAATATAACACTAATAAAAATTGCCGCCCCCAAAAGGCTTGCGCCCCAGGACAATAGCCCATTCAGGCCAATTCGTCCTTAACGAGTAAATATATAAAAATGGAATATGGAAAAATAGAAATAATATACTATAAGGTTCATTGATATTTAAAAATCCTAAAAAATATTTAAGTTATTATAACAGATTGCATATTGATCGGGCCTGGTAATGGCATACATAGTTGATTCCAAACATCAGCTGTAAAAATGCCAAAGAAAATAACTCATTTAAGAAAGGAATAAGTTCCATTTCAAATAGTTTATTATTTTGAACATATACATAAGACATGAATAGTCCACGGTAGAAGGGGGAGAGTCACTGGTTATGCATTTTGAGAAAATCAAGTTTTAAAGTTTGGAGTTCCGACTTTCTTCAGTCTATGAATATTCTCCGAAGGCTGCTAACAAACCGAACCTCCACATTTCCGGCTGTTTTTTCTTATCATCTTCTTCTACTGAACGATATGAACATATTGAAGTGTATAACTCCATTTCGGAAAAAAAGATGACACTCTCCCTTTCTTCCGTGGACTCTTTACATGTTAATATTTTGGGTATGCACTCCCCATCCTCAGTACATTTTCTCTGAAATTAGAACTGATAATGCACCATTACTCTCTTGAACAACATTTATACAATTTTAATTTACTATTACATATGTTTTACTTAATTACCTCGAAAAATACATTATTTCTCCAGATGTCATTTGATAAATATATTAATAATATCTTGTTGCATAATGAAATTTGCTAGGAGCTTGACTATTGACTGCAAATTGTCTAGTCTAATTTGTATGGAATATCTGATTTAGATATATATTCATCGATTTATTTTTTTTTTTCATATAAAATATTATATACTAGTAGCAAAATATTTTACTATGGATAATATATATTCTAATATGAAATGCACACAGACATACAGAAACATTTTTATCCTCTTTTTCTCCCATTTCACAAAATTCGTTTAGTTCCAAGATTGCCAGTTTATAACATTTTCCCCAAGATTTTTATTCAGCTCTACCGCCGTCCAATTTGAAGTTTTCTTATTATTTTAACAGCAAAACTCCCACTTTTTCCATTTAAACAGGCTATATTTTTGGACCTTTTCTTTCTTAATAGGACGGAACGCAATGAAAGCCGTGACTTTTTTTTTTTTATATCATCTCAAAAGGTCTCATCTGATTTTTGCACTGTGGTGAATAGAATTTCCTTGACTATAAGATAATAAACAAGTAAAAAAAAACACTACAAAAACATATAGTTTTTCTTAAAATAACCAGGATGTAATCTTCCTCTCATTATTAATTATAGTTATTATATGAAGTTTAATGGGAAGCAAAATAGATTATACTTACTTTTATTGAATTTCTAAATCTCATTGTATGTCACTGTGTTGAAATAATATTTAAATATACATTTAAAAAAAATTAATTAATTTTTCGGACAGGTTATTATGCACATTAACTTGTCATCCCAGGTAAGTAATTCGTTTACCATTTCGAATTTATACTCTCCAATTTGCACTTCTTCAACAGGTTCCACCTCCTGCCCCATGGCCATGTACTTCGTTTTGGAGGCATTAAAAGCCAGTCCCATTCGTTTTGTAGCTCTCTCTAAGGCAAGGAAAGCATCTCCTACTGCCTGGAATGACTTTCCAACAACGTCCAGATCGTCAGCATAACCGAGCAGCTGTACAGCTGTATGATAAAATATATATATATATATATATATATATATATATATATATATATATATATATATATATATATATATTCTGTTTGCACTATAGACCATGCAGATGTTTGCCCGCGCGATGTGTTCTTCTTACAGACACTTTATCGCTTGCAGGAGCTCAGACAGCCTGAAGAGGATCACCCAACCTCACATTGCTACGAAACATGGTTTCCATGGTGCAGCGGTAGGCTGCCCATTACTCCCTAGCCAGTCCCTTTGGGACCAATTAAGCAGTATTCTTCCAACCGACTGTCTCGGGTTCAAGGACAGTGACAAATTGGTCTAGACCCACGGATTACGGCTCTTCGGGGTCAGCAGGCGCACGAGGTAAAATATAGGTCAATTTCTTTCCCCGAAGCAGTCCATGGGCCAAACATCCGGGCGGCTATTTAATATCCTGGAAGACCACAACTCGATTCACAATTTAGGTACAAGGGATAGGGTCATCACACCTAGGCCTGGTCTGTGTGAGTTGCCTCCAGTAGACTGATGAGGCTCACATACCGGGGGAAGGATGAATAGCCTAGCCGCAGGCTGAGTGGATTTTCCCCGGTAGGCGGTCACCCATCCAAGTACTAAACACGCTCGACGTTGCTTAACTTTGATTACATATTGCAAGCGCCTTAGCCCACTCGGCCACCACGGTCCGATTAAATATATTGAAGGCTATATTGGAGGCAGGCCAGAGCATCACCCTTCCGCAGGACTTTGCTAGATGTGAGGGGTTCAGTGATTCCAGCTTGAATTCATGCGTAGCATTCAATGTGATCCATTGCTACATGGCACATTCCCATGTACAAGGCCTCTCTTAACCATATTTTTATTAAAAGATCCTGCAAAGCCTTAACAAGTTCCGGTCCACTATGCTTGAAGAGTTCAGATGCTAATCCATCCATACTAGATGCTTTCAATTTATATATCGCTAATAGGATCTCATCTTCATCTCAGCGTTGAAGATCCTCAATTGAGGGTGGCCTCTCTAACGTGTGTTTCACAAATTGCTGTCCTTCAACGGAAGCTCCTTGATGTCATCCGCCCCGAACACTTCTCTCATCATTCAGAAGTGATCCATCCTCAGCCCTACAGGCAGTTAGCCGAGGCCTAAAGGGTTTTCTACCCAGGTTAATTTTTCAGTAGAAGTTCCGGGTATTATTATTTTTCCTTAATGCTTCAATATCCTCCAACTGCTTGCTCTGCCATTGCCTCTTCTTCCTCTGGTGGATGTGTTTATTTTCATTTATATGCTAACTAAAACAGTTGTATTAATTGTATATGTTAAATGCATTCACTTCTAATCAACATGTAATCATCCCATTGTTTAATTTTGCTACAGTTCACTTACTATCTTCACATGCTTACCTTACTTTTTGTTTTTACTCTATTTAGTTGTATCATTTTGCGTGATGTTATTCTTAATATTCAGTTATCATGTTATATATTATTTTTTTTTTTTTATACCATTTATATACTTTCAATTGTATATTTCTATAATTTTCATCTGCATTGTATCTTGTTCTATATAGTTCTGAAGAACGCTTTCAAGATGGGCCGAAACGTCACCATTCAATAATTTCTTTTGCTTTATGCTTTATATCATTTAATTAATTTATCACTTTTTTTTTTGCTCCTTTGCTTGCCAAATGGGCAGCTTGGTTTGCTTTTTCATTGCCCAAGATTCCGCAGTGCATAAAGAAATTTGACTAACAAGTTATAGGCTGCTTAATGGAATATGCAATCATCTTTCAGCTTTTTATTTGTATGGAACACTGGATCAAAAACCCAATTTGAAAAAAGTTCCAAATGATTTCTTTAGTGGCTGATAACATTTTTCACTATCTCAAGGATAGTATCCTCCATAGCAAAGTCGCAATTTTCCCGTATTATGCAACTCGCCTTAAGAGACAGACCCCATATTTCGTTATTAAGGTGAAAAGAAGCTTTTAAAGAGCTCGGTCATTAAAGCCTAAGGAGTGTAATTACTCGGCTGAGAGGGCCGGTATTGTCTGCAAGTTTTGTGCTTACCCTCACAGATAGTCACGAAGTATGTTCCTAATAGGATTACACCTCCGGCTCGCCTGTTGACTCCCTCCCTGATAAAAACAACGCTAACACCGCCTTAATTAGCCTCAGCACACTGCGGCAAAGCCGTAATTTAAAGCCCTGTCTGCGGAATTACTTTATTATTACTTACCTTCCTTCATGAAGAAGTATATGTATTAATGCATACGTGGAAGTACCCACAAATATCCATCCGTGGGAGAAGAAAACGTATAACAACACGTAACTTCTCATTGTATGTTTAAAAAAGGATTATCTTCAAATAGATAATCAAATTTATCACCAATTTTATTATGACCGCTCGGTAGACGGTGGACTGTCTGGAAATCCTGGGGTAAAACTAAAGAGACTCCCCATGTCTCCAGTTGGTTTGCCAAATTAAGGTGGCTTTTCTCCGTTTTTCGACAGTAATACGGGATTTATTTCTTCACAAATCTCTCAGAGCGATATAGCCTTCTTGTCTACTCTCTCTGTATATACCAGATTCCATTGTACAACTTGTATTCCATTCTACCCATCCCATAGAACAGCTTCCTCTTTTCATTATTCGTGTTACCTACTTTTGGAATTCGTTACCCATTTCTACCAGTAATTGCTCCTATAACATCATCACCACAGGCACTACAGCTCGGTAAGGGTCTTCGCTGCATCAATGCGTTGCCTCCATTCCTCTCTCGTGTCCACAAGTTTCTGTTATCGGTTTCGGCCTCGTCTGCCCCTCTCACCATCCTCTATATTTTTTTTCCACATACCCAAGCAATAGCTTCTTATTTGGTGATACACGAACCTTTCTTGCGACATGCTCAGTCTTGAGAAACTTATACATTGTACCACTTCCGGTTCCTGGAAAACCTGTTACAGCTCTGCATTTTGTCTCAGCTTAAAATTATCACCATCCTTCACTGGGCCGAACATTCTTCTCAGGATTTTTGCCTCAAACACCTGTATCCGCACCCGATAAGAGCCGTGTTTCTGAGGCATAAGTTATTACTTACCTCCTCTTTAGCGTCAATTAAATACCGTTTATTTGTTCACCTACATCATCTTTAATTAACTACACCAATGTAGACAATATTTATTTATGCTTCAATGAATACTTCTTGCTTGTAACAATTATTAATAATTAACATATAATAAAGAGATTATAATAAGCAATATAGTCAGACGAATGTACATACGAGTATAACATACCCAATTATGTCATTCTAAGAGAATAACATTGGAACACAATAAAAGTAATTTTTCATTCATTCATTCACAATCCCCCCAGGCTACTGGTATCACTCTACTGTAATCACTCTCAACAGACGCCAAGAAATATTCAAATAACAATTTTAGAGAAAGTGGAATTTTTTAAGATTTTCCTCTGTAACTCACTTCCAGTACATTTTAGTTAAATCTTTGAAATAATCAATTTTATCTAACGTTAAATTTCCTGCAAGTTTTTTCTGTAATATTTTTTTTAAATTCGGAACGGATGCTGAGATGCGGGACCTTAAACATTTGCAAAATGTCAAGAAAACGCAAAAATTTTAATATTCAGTGGTTTCGCCTTAATAACTATTTTTCAGTTATTGCATAATAACCAATATTGTAGAAGATTAAATTTCCTATAATATCCACACAAAATATTTATAATTATTCTCAGCAGACGCCAGGAAATATTGAAATAACAATTTCTCTTTCTCTAAAATTATTAATTATTTGAATATTACTTGGCATCTATTGAGAGTAATTACAAATATTTCGAGTGGATATTGTTGGAAATGTAATCCTCTAATAGATTGGTTAATATGCATTTTGCACTAAAAAATACTTAGTAAAACCACTGAATATTAAACTTTTTGCGTTTTCTTAAAATTTTGCAGATGTTTACGGTCCCGCATCTCAGCAGGTGTTCCGAATTTTAAAATATATAACCCGTAAAACTTGCAGGAAATATAACGTTATTTAAACTTGTTTATTTGAAATATTTACCTAAAATATACTGGAAGCGAGTTACTGAGAAAAATCTGAAAAAAGTCCACTTTCCCTAAAATTGTTATTTCAATATTTCTTGGCGTCCGTTGAGGAGTCTGTAATAATAATTACAAATATTTTGTATGGATCTTGTAAAACATTTAATCCTCTAAAAGATTGGTTATTATGAATTTTGCACTAAAGTGCACTGAAAAAAGGAAAGAAACTGGCATATGTTATTTATATGATCGATACGGTTGTTTTCATGTCACTTTTATTTTCTAAATTATATTCCCAAATTTTATTCATTGGAACAGAAAGATCAGAACAAAAAGATAACTTACCAGAACTTAGTGGTTATTCAAGAGTCCTGAAATCGAGCAATGTGGTTCGAAAATTCATAAACGAAAGTTCGAGGAGTATTTTCCTTCATGCCATGAGCAAATATATTGCGGAAATATAGGAAAAACTGATATAAGATTAAGGAATATACTTCGAGTGATATTATACAAGTTTTATTCTATAATTCTATATTTTATTCTATATATGTAAGTCTATTGATTATAAATTGTAAATTAAATTGTAAACTTTATTAATAATATATAGTTCATTTTTTTTTACGTTTCTTTTAATTTTTTTCATTAGATTGTTTTTATTTTAACATGCTGAACTGAAGGTAGAGCATAATGGTTAAAGGTCCGAGTTTGCGGGCAACAGACAAAAATACATTTGTCTGTAAAAAAATATTTTTTTTTATTAATATTTATTATAATTAAATGTAGTAACTAATATATTGGTAACTTACAGATAATTTCAAACATAGATTATTTGAAATTTATTTTGCATTTTTATTTCAAATTGAAATTTTTTCTATTGCTTTATTTTTAAGAAATAAATAAAATTGTTTCATATTTTTAAATTAATGTATAGACAAGGATTTGACTAAATTTTCACTTCCAACTATAATTTATAATAAACTTCGAATAATTAACCAGGTAAGATTTGATACATTTTTTTTTTATTAATATCTTCCGTTTGTTACAATATATACAAAATAACTGGTGATAAAGTAAATTTCACAATTCCTTCACAATATATTTTTCAAAAAATAACTGATGAATCAATCATGGAGAATAAAAATAAACCCTTATAATTACAAACTAACGAAGCTATTGAAATGTCATCATTGCCAGTTCACATCCTACAATAGCTGAAATCTTGCCCAAAATTAAAAGGAATACTTCCAATAATCAAACCTTGTCATTGATGACTATTGCCAAGTCAAATACAATTTAATAACATTAAAGAAAGCAAATTGAATCACTTAATTTCACCCATCAGTCGATAACAAGTTCTAATCTTCAAATCATTGTGTCAGTCACGGTCCAATTATCGCAGCCAAACGATTGAAATTATTCCGGTATTGATACTGAAGGCCGTTCAGACAATTACTGGAGTCTATGGAATCCTTCTTTCAGTCCGCTTCTGGAGGAGAGGGAAAAGTCTCGAAGCCCTTTGGTCGTAATTACCGTGACACGAACGCCTCTCCTCCTGAAATCGTTTAACAATTTATCAATGAACAAGGCATCAAGTCAGAAATAATAATCTGGTGACAAGGCTTCAATCTCAATTTAGTCGATAACTTTTAGTTGTATGTTTTTGTAGTACTGCCAATTAAGGGATTACTATTCATTATTATCGGCTAGAAAATACTAGTTTTCAGACTATTCTAATTCATTGTAATTATTAAGTTTTCATATTATTCTAATTCATTGTAAGATAATTCTACGTCTGCTATGCAAAGCATTATATTATAATGCCTATCGCCAGTAAAGGGTAAATTCAATCAATATAATGTTTCATTGTTTAACATAATTAGTGTGAAGACTGAAGCTTATTGAAAGCGTAGGGTAGTAGTATACCGGACCGAAATTCTCAAAACAATCAATTTTTAAATAAGTATAAATAGTTTAAATTTATTTATTCGTAGTCTTATTTATTAATTTAATTCATCGTGAAAGAGCAATATTTTTAGAATTACCAAAACATCCACAGATAGCAAAAATTAAGAAAATAACAAAATGACACTAACATCAGTAAATAACTAATTCTGGTTAGCCTTTCACCAATTCTGGAATCATCAGGACAGAAAAAAAAAATATCACAGACAGTGTTGACGAGAAACAGCACTTCCCATATAGACAGTCTAAACAAGACTGACCAAATTGAGATGGTACATCACTCAAAGACAGCAAGACAATTTCTTTTATAAGAGCAAACAATAATTATATGATTATCAAGATAAATTATTACCATAGTTTGGTAAAAATTAAATTTCAAGAAATCCAATATATACTTACTCTATAAGAAAAAATATTAAATATATTGTTCTCATTTGTGGTATTATTGTTTTAATTATTTATTAATCAGCTTATTTTACACAAAGGCTTTTATTTTTCTGGTATATTCAAATAATAATATGCATATTTCTAATAATTTGTAATGATATGTTATTATTTTACCTTTACATATTACCAATGTGTTCAGGAACTTAATTGATATTTAATTCATTAATGTTGTGATGAACGTATTCATAATTTACTTAAATAGGGAGTTTTAAATAGGGAATACTAAAATCAAAAACTATTTTTTAAAAAATCAGTGGTAATTTCACAAATGAACAATTCAGGAACAAACGCCATTCAATTTTTTTTACTGTTTTCCACTTATTTCTAAAGTAATTTAGGAATAAAAAAAGTTTTCAGGAATAAGACTATCCGATTTTGTGTTTTACAAGCCATAATTACTTAAACGTTTTGTGGAGAAACGAATATTCCGTAACACAAATCATACCGGACTATCCATTGATGTTTAGTAACTATTAGATAAATATATTTTATAACCCATGCTAAATTATTTATTATTTATAACAAAGATATAACAGTTACTCACTTTATAGAGGCTGGGTATGCCCAGGGAGGGTGTTTCGACCCCAGGATTGATCCACGGTTGATACAAAAGAAAGTAGCTTTCCTAATGTTCCAAAATTCGTTTCTGCCACATAATTGTACTAAATGTTTAATAACATGTTTTGGACTAAGATAGTTTTATTTAACAATAAAATTAAAATATTAGCCACCCTAGAATTCGTTGTGAATCGTAAACCAACATTGTTTTACTTTTTTAAATTAAGTAAAAGCAAAACAACAATCACGGGCCTGTCCGGGATTTGAACCCGGGACCTCTCGCACCCGAAGCGAGAATCATACCCCTAGACCAACAGGCCATAGGAAAACACCGATAAAAATGATGTCTTGGGAAATATTTAGAAGTAGATTGATACTCTAATGACAATTATGACTGTTATGAAAATAAATTGCGTAGCTGAAATCACATATATATTGAAACACCAACTAAACTAGTTTTGATTAGAATAAATAAAGAAACAAATAGCTAATGTACAAACTATCAATAAATTAAATGTATGCGCTAGAAAACCAAAACTTTTAACGTTATCGAATATACGTTTGTTACTCGTTCTACAGAAAATTAAAAAAAAAAATATGGTTTAAAATAAGCGGAATAAAAATATCTATTTATTTCATTAAGGGTCAGCTAACATCAAAATAGGTTTGATGCACGTTTATATGTCATAAAAAAGTGCTACTACAAATAGTCCTTTCAATTAATGATAACAGACAAGTGTGAGGTGATACGTTCCATTTAATTTAATAGTTCCCGCACCCATTAAGAACAATAAGGAATATTCGGAGTATATATATACTTTTTTTTTCTCTCTATTTCGAATGTAAAATGTACTGTAGGAATTGTGCTGGCCAAACTCCTTCATGTAAAAGCATAGCGAACATTGATCCTTTTTTTTTTTTTTTTTTTGTTCTATGCTGTTTTAGCAGTATGGTTGTTTCGAAGACATATAATAAGGATTAAAAACAATCTATTAAACGTGCATAAAGAGCATAAAATTATTACTAAAATGAAGAAATTCAGAGTAATCTAAAGTTTTTTTACAGAAGGACGTTGTAAAGATCGACAAAAGGTAAGGCACAAACTTCGTAATGAAAGTTTCTAGCCAAACCGTTCGTGTTTCGCACGAAGGTAGCCAAGGCTGGAGCTGGAGAGGGGGTGCAGACAAAGAAGGCAGATTTTTCTCTGTCCGAAGCAGCCAAGTCCCATCTGCTCT
This sequence comes from Rhaphigaster nebulosa, assembly GCA_948150685.1. NCBI lineage: Eukaryota > Metazoa > Arthropoda > Insecta > Hemiptera > Pentatomidae > Rhaphigaster > Rhaphigaster nebulosa. The sequence continues at coordinate 20,010,434 of OX411311.1, forward strand.
GCCCAGAGTAGCTGACGCCTAGCGGCGATTTGTCAGTCTTTAGCCGTCCATATCCCACGCCTATCGCTCTTTCAGTTTGTACTGAAGACAGTTTTCCTTATTGCCCTTATAACTAATATCAGTGAGGTATTTTCTAATGCATTGAAACGTACAAACAAAATATCCAGTTTATAAAAATTCTAAATTCAGACAATGCATTACAAAGACCACGCATCAGTGTCACGTTGGAAAAACGTGTACAAGTCGAGCATTGCAACGCAATATTTTGGGGAAAAAAAAACGGATAAGATTTGCCACAGGAATTTATGCTTAACCAAAAAAAATACTATGTTGATAAGAGTTTATCTTCAAATCTAGTTTTTGAGTAGTTTGAACGGGAAAAAAGAGAAGTGGTCACAGAAAAAATTGATCCAGGACTTACCAGCACGACAAAAACAAACGTGAACAGATAAAAAGAGGAACAGAAACATAAAAACAAGTATCGTTTCTTCAAATAGGACACGATCCGTGCTACAATGTAGAGAATACAATGTCAAGAGGTTTTTAATCAACCTCGAGGTCACTTAATACATCCGTCGACTTTCACCCAGGTGACGCTTTTCTACTCCTCAATCAATTAAATGCTGAAAGGAATCTGGTTCAAGACGGTATAATCTATGTAATAAAAATCAACGGAAGTTATGAACATGCATTCAAAAAATAATCAAATGTACTCAGTATCGAATGGAATATTTACATGGATCGCTGTGGAAAACGTGGAGGAAGACATGCTAAAGAAAAAAAAATTAAAATGGTGAGGAAAGTTTTTACTAGTACATAGTTTTTACGTCTTTCAATAAATAATGACAGTCTAAGTAATTCAATATTATGTCAACTGTGGATACGAAATCCTACAATGTTGGTTGTTAGCATAATCATGAGACTGTATAATAAAACAAATAAACGAGTTGGTCTAGGTTCAATCCTCGGCTGTGTTGGCCCAAGGAGACAAATTTTTAGCAATACGCTGTAGTTAGAATAGTTTCATAACTTTTACTCCACCTTATTGACATAATAGAAATAGATTGCCTTATTACCTTTAAGCCAAAGAAAAAATGTTAAATATATCAACCAAATAAGCACATTTTAATTTTAAAAAATAATAAATTCAAACACATATTTTTATTAGGGATTGATAAATTATTTGCCACTTCTATAATTTTGTTTTTATCGAAAACTAGTTTCAAATGTTATGCATTAATCTACGGTACTAAAAACACACCAAAATAAAAAAAAAAAGCAATTCAAAATACAGTTTTGTATTATTATACATATTAAATTAAAAGTAATATAAATTAGTATTATAAAACATTTAGGAATTATGAATTTAATTGGGATAAGCGATCAAATACAAGTGTTGGTACTCACCAAGGTTTAAGTAGATTATATCAAACAGAAAAAGTCAATAAAAACAAATTTATAGAAGTGGTAAATAATTTATCAATCGACTAATTATATTGATCCTTCTATATTATCAAGCGTACGCCAAATGACATATATCTTTAGCAAAAGTCAATTACAAATTTTATGATTTAGTTAGACCAGTCATACATTTTAATTATTTCAAAATTTTAATGCTTAAATCATTCAAACAGTTACTGAAATTGTTTATTTCTTAAATTAAAATTAAGTAACACATCCCTGACAATATGTATCGAAGGCTAAACAGATATTGGAGAAGAGATCTTCTTAAATATTAATCTGAAATAAAACCAGAAGACACTACCAATGGGTACTCATCTCCACAATATGAGTTAGGTATGAATTGAAAAATAAAATGAGATGGAAAACATTAATTCGTTGATTTCTAATGTGTTTTTGAGTTTTCTCGGAAAAAAAAACAAAGAACGCCACATACCGTTTTGTAGGACCGATAACAGTAATTCGCATTAAATTTATTTTATAATCACTTTATAGTCCAATATTTATAATTATATCTCGTCTCAAACAGTCCTTCTATTATCATTTTTAATTTTTTTTTAGTATACGGTACATAAATTTTCAATATTAAAATAGCTAGCGTTGGCAATTTCGAGATATTGATTCGAAGAAACTGTTTTCCATTTAATAACCGGAATCGGAGAATTGAGCTCGGTGTAAATCTCCAGGTATCGTAACAACACCTGATACCGAACACCAGGCTAACCAACCCTGAAAAAAAAAAAAAAAAAAAAAACAAGAACAACTCCCCGAGATAAAAATGTAGTCCCCCTTCATATAAATCAAAGCTATTGGCCATCCCAGCCGCAGATCAAACAATGCCTCAGTCGGCGCACCTTCCCTTTTTATCCTGCCAAATCCTTCAGACCCCAGCAGCGATAACTTCGCCGAGGGCTTCCATTACCACTCCCAAAACTGAGGGCATTAAGTTTCTTCTCCGGCTGCAGTTCCGCTTCATCAAGTATTGTCGCTTTTTCGTCCTTGTTGAAAATTTCCGACCCAGCTTCTGTTTTTGCAGGACCTCTTTGCACCCAGGACCTCTCGGTTTTTGTTCCTCTGTAATGAGCGTACTAACGAGACTCTTCCCTCTGGTTCAGGATGAGATAAGGAAGGCGCTGTGGTTGGCTGCATTTGGATTTACGACAAAGAGATTAGAGCGCAAACAAAAGAATATATATATATATATATATATATATATATATATATATATATATATATATATATATATATATATATACACACACATATATATATATATTTTTTTTTTATAATAAAACAAAAAAGGCTAATTGATTCCTTTTCGTTGTTTTGAAACGCAATACGAATCAATAATAACAAGACAAACAACTGCTTCATACAAGTTAAATCAATTTAAATGAAACTCCAAACTATTTAGACCAAACCAACACGTAGTAAATTGGTAATGTTATGACTTACATAATCTCAAACTTAATATTAAATTAGCAACATAATAAGCTTGTAGATTATTATTCTAGTAATTTAGCTTATCAAACTTATATAAGTCATATCAAATAGGAAAATCCGAAAATATTTCGAGTACGATTTTCAAAAAATCGTATTTCAAGAAAAATTGTACACTTGGGAATAACTCTAGATCAGGGGTTCCCAGACTTTGTCACCGAGCCACCTTTTCAGATAACTATGTCTATCTGATCTTATGGCATTAGTATTAAAGATTCGTCTTTATAAAAAAAAAAAAATGTATTATAGATAAACTGATTTATAGAAATTTATTCGACAATTAGAACTATAAATTTGCTCATAAAAATAATAAATTGACAATAAATTTCGACGTTGTGAAGAAAAGCATTTACGTTTTTTCTAATGGAAAGCATGTTGTTTATTCGCTATCAGAGCATCAATTTTATGTTTGAAGGAGCTCAACTTGATTATTGGGTCTCTTCAATACTGGGTATTTTCATCATTACAACAGTAACGATCGTAGGTTATTTTTAGTAATAGCAGATTGTGATTGATGCATTAAATCATAATTTTAAAAAAAATTGTTCTACCCTACTGAATGTGTATGCTTTTCGCATAATCGCGTGCCATCGTGTGTGAGCTCCTGCTCTAGATTGATCTATGATTTTCTAATCCTATTACCGAAAACCAATTGAAATTGGTTCAAACCAAATGCAACCAACTAACCATGCTTACCTTAGCAGTGAGACTCACATTTTTAATTAATACGATCTCCCTCGTCCTGCTCATTTCCATGGCGCACCACTGTCTAAACATTTAAGACTGTCATCTATAAAACGGTGCGGACAGTTTTTTGACTCTGCGAAATGTCTAAACAGCTCAATTTTCAACAGGATAAGATACTACTCAATCAGAATAAGATAATATTTAGCAGTAAGGAGCATCTAATACAATTATGAGCCCCACCATCATGACATCCAGTCACCTATAAATATCGTGCTGGTGCTGGTATTGGCTGGGGTAACTAGTCCTGCAAGTGAGCCTTTTGGTCCTTTTTATTAACTCCTGATGGTCATTTTTATGCCGCCGCCGCGTACTAACCAGAGTGGGATTGTCAAGAATCATTTCTCAGGACCACCGTAAAATAAATAGTAAGTGGCCCAGGTGTGAATCGAACACACAGCGTTCCGAACCAGGCACTCTGGGACTCTCGCCCCAACGTGTTCGGCCATCACGTCCTCCAATAAATAGTTAATGAAAATTCTTTTTACTATAAATCTTTATAGTGTACCATACAGTACGGAGGAACGAAGCGAAGAACAAGAATTAACTTCATATTTCTAATAAAAAAAACTAAAAGGGTATTTGAAAACATATCACATAGTTGATTTATTCATACCGATACGTTCCTCACGGTGTTTACAAACGAATTAAGAAATTATCTGGTTACAGGTTTCTTAACTTAGCAGTCTAATACAGTTAAAATATAACGGAAGGCACGGATAAAGCCGAAACTTATTCCGAGGTATTACAGGGTATCGGCCTCCTATCGACTGTTAGTGACATGCTCTGACAACGTACCAACCACCTCCAATACGCACTGTGAACAACAGCACGAAATCGATCACCGGAAATGGGCCCTTCAAAACTCAAGTGCGGTCTTGAGCGACGTCTCTGTTACCGGCCAAGCTTTTCAATAGTACATTTTTTTTTCCATCTATTTTCTAACTTCTAACGGTAAAAAAATATATATACATCCAAACATAGAATTGAAAAATTACTTAAGTAACATTCAGTATTAATTAATTAATGATGGTATAAACTAAAAAATATAAATATATTACTAGGTTATTAATAGAAAATCTTATTAGCTCGCCCGCAAAAATATGGCAGACCCAAGTAGAAGTCAGGCAGCACTAAATAGCAACTGACGTCTTTAAAAGAGATGTTATATGGCAAAATGAACCTTTTGTAATTTTTTCAAAAATAAATTTATTAATTATTTTTTTCTTAAATTGTTTCCAACAAATTATCACATTTGTGGCGAAGGAAAACAAACAAGCCCTCTACAGTTGAAGTGTTCATCAGGTCAAGTCATTAGGAAGAGTATCTTTCCTACACCCGAACTGTTTTCATTTTCTCTCTTCCATCTTCTTGTGGGCGAGCTATGCCTGATATTTTCTTTCAGTAAATGTTGAACCTTTTATAATTATGTGCGTATATACCTTGTTAATGATCATAAAATTTATAAAAATATATCCCATCCCAAACAGAATTACGGAAATAGTAATATTAGCCTAGTAGTAACGGCGGAACTCATATTTCAATTCGTGACAGACATTAATTATGGGATTATTAAATTTTACGATTTAAGCCGCAAAAAAAAGATCACTTTTGAAATAAATACAACTTCTAAGGTTGTTAACATATTTTTTTTTTAAATTTAAATATAGGTACTTCTGGACTCTTTAGTTTATCTAGTCTCAAACATGCAGTTAAAAATAAAAAAATAATACCATTCAAGTACAAAAAATTGATTCCTAAAGATGCAAGATCTCTTCTTCGTGAAAGCACATCAAAACTGTTCCTTCAAAGTTCTCCAAAGCTCTCACTACAGTTTCTCTCCCCTTGGCTGCTGTTTTTGTATGAATGGCTTCTTGTTTTGTATTAAACGTATTAAAAGTGACCGAGAACATTGAAGAAAGATATTAGAAGGGCTTATACGAAGAAAGATACCATCTTTCGGAAGGGGTTTCCGTAAATGAATAGTTTTTTATTATTTTTTTTAATTCAAATTTGGGACTGGAAAACAACATAATTCATAAATGCAAATTAAAAAAAATATATATGCTAACAATCAATGAATTATATTAATTTTAAAAGTGACCATTAAACCATTTTTAAATCATTGTACTATACATTCTGCATTATTCCAAAGAATAAAGGACTAAAAAGGATAGACTAGAATAAATAAGTAATATTTACAATGACGTGCTCATGATATATACATTACAATATTATCTTAATAGTAAATAGTTAGTAAAATTAATTGTTAATTGAATAATAACGTCAAAGCTCTTAGCTAGGTAACCCAAACTAAGATCCATTAATCATTAGAGACACTCAGAGATTTGTATTCTGTTGATTTATAATTGCGTCAACAGAATGATAACAGTAATGTCTGACAGCTGATGTTTTGAATTTCGAATATATTTATTTATGTTCCTTTAGTTCATTAGGTTACATTTTGCATCAATTAATAATTTAAAATAATTTATATATATATATATATATATATATATATATATATATATATATATATATATATATATATATATATATACACGTTCGTATTGTGGCACTCTTCTTCTCCAAGTCAGCAATATATACAAAGAATCGATTTAAATATAGTTTTTTATTACTGAATTTTTAATGTTTAATCTCAATGAGTATTTGTTTTATATTAATAATAACAAGCAATAACTGAAAATAATTATTTTTAGATACTTATGAAGTTTAATAGGTCATAATTCAGAACTGACCGAGCGATCCTTCAAGTTGTGACACTTTTCGTGGTAGTCGGTCATTCCAATGACGTAAGTGAGAAATACGTTAGTGATAATGTCTAAGATAGGTCAAGTATACGGAAATGAAAGATCAATCAAGATAACATATAAACAAAAGCCTTCGTTCTTCATGGCACACTATAAATATGTTTCGATATACATATCTCAATCATGTTCAAGGAATGTTATTACAGTCTTATGTAAAAATATTACATACGTTCTTGTATTCATTTACGTTATAATCTAACTTTTATTGAACTTTTAATTTAAACTGTTATTCATTCTTAAATCACACAAAAAGCTTATTATATATATCAACTAGGGCAAGTAGGAATAGAGCCGGATCACACATACTCGTATAGCAAAAGTAGCAAATGCTAAGGGCATAGCGCTTCTGAGCAAAAACTTAAAACTTGTAAAAATTTGTGACAGCCCCAGCTACTATTAACAGATATCTTTGCTTCGAAAAAATGTTTTTCTAAAAATATTCCAATAAAACAAAATATCTTTGAATATCTTGATCCTCGATCGCCTTGGGCATACATACATCACACATTTTTATTTAATTCTCTTTGTTTCAGTTATTGTGTTCGTTTAGGCACCTATTGAAATAAATAAATTAGTGCATACAATGTTGCCTGCTTTTGGCCTTTCTTCTAATGATCCAGTTTGACCAAGGGTAAAATGTAGTAAAAATACTTTTCAATAAAATTATTATTATTATAATGTATCATCATGAGTAAATTATCACATCAGAAAATGCTGTTCAAACGTCAGCATTAATATGTTATATTAGTAGGAATCAGGAGGACACGATTTATTTTAAATTAATTTTCCTTCAACCCAGATCTTTTTTTCTTTTTCTTTCCCCTACCTAGCCATTTCTAGCATATGGGGTTTTGGCAGCAATGGGGTTTTACGCATGAGATGCGCGAATTCCACCGCTGACATTAAAACTCAGCTTTATTTATTATTATTATCATACATAATTTAAGGATATCTTTAATTATGGAAACAATAATTGGGTATTCTATGGTGCGCGTCAGCACACCTTTTAATGAATCCTTCCTCTAGTCCGGTTGGAAAAATATATTACGAGCAGAATTTCCTCAGGAATCTAGGAAAATAGTTCCGTCTAGATTAGATAACGAATTTTTTTTTTATTGAACGATTTAGTTAAACAATTATTTATTTAATTCAGTTTTCTGCGTATATCTCGGCTTCTACGGGTGAGAGAGAACAAAAAACAACTTTCAAAATGTTCACCATGAAATAAGCTATAACAAAAAATATGCGAATACAATCTTGTATATTAAACGATTGTATATCTTCATTGATCTTCTAGGTTATTAAAGACCAATATGTATCTACTAATTAATAATTTAAAATAATCTAAATTTATACTTATATACTTTGACTATTCCAATCTGGTTAGAATACGATGATAACCTGCAGGTTATCCCGTCCTACTCAGAGGTGGATTAAACCAGAGCGGAATATGCCTGTAGCAAATGTTACCAGGAGAGGAGGGGGGAGGGAGAGAGTCTAGGTTTTGCATGATAATAAAATTAAACAACTTTTAAAAACAAACTTTTCTCAATTTAAAAGAAGCAAATTTAAAGATAACATTAGGCAAATCAATTTCTCTTAGTAAGCAACATCAATATTTATTTTAAAATCTAAATAAATTCATGTTTTTCGAATCATGCATTCATGTTAGTATCCTGAACGCAGTTTTTATATATTTCGAATTAAATGGTTTTTCTCAACCGCCAAAAAACATGCTGTAGATATAATCATTTAACTGACCATGAGTTTACAATATTACTTCCTACTATTATCATATTCTATAATTCTTTGTGAAAATACCAAAAATTAAAAAGAAAATAAAGATATGCTTGTTAAAAAATGGTTAATTTCTCATCGCTGTATACCTGTTTGGTTTGTTTGTTTTTACAATTATCTTATCAATAATAGAAGACTTGATAGCACGCTCGATTATTCATCGGGCAAACTGTTGATTCTAAATGAATCGATAATCTTTAAACGTTTCTTCCCTAATTCAAACGAGTCAAATTAGACGGCAAATCTGCAGATTTTATCTTCTCTGTCGCTTATTTCTTATTATTATGCCCGAGAACATGCGTACACTTGTATGTTTGATTGAATCATCCGATCGCTAAATAGCAATTGATTTTCACACTAGAGATTTTGATACGACTAAAATATATTGCACGATTAATCAATTGCTAAAAACGCTTGTCCGTGATTCGAACGCAAGTTTCCACAATTACTTATGAATAATTTATGACTCCAGGAGTAAAACCTCTTTACAGTAGTTTTTGTAGAAAATGAGTTAGTAATCCCATCTTGTTGCTTTAAAGGACTACTAATACCGCATGCATTCATATCAATGTAGAAATAATTTAAAGGCGTTAAACATACCGTACAGTTTCGGGAAATGCTTGGGGAACACACGTTGGGCAACTTTCAAATTTGTTTTTCTCGAAACTAAGTTTTGTGTTGTATAATGGTCTTACCGCTGGGAACTTCTCTTATGATTATTTTTTTAAATTTAACCTATCTTCGTTATTTTTAAGACCTGATCTAGGTATTATGGTGAACAATTAATCATTTCTAAAGCGTTAGATGAGGATCGGAATATTCAAAATCTATCTTTTTGTAAACGTACATATTTAACATACAGATAGCATCGCAAAATCCTCACAACACTCTTTAAATACTTAATTTCAGTGTTATTAATACCAAAGAAAGTGTTTAAGGGTCAGCCTACTTGTGTTATTTACCGATTTTACAAAAAAAAGTTAATTGTTAACAATTTGTGCTATTAAACCTGAAAATAGTTGAAACTTTTTTTCTGCAATTAGTTTATTTAAAATAAATTCTTAATGACATCATATTCTTTAAGGATACAAACATTATTCCAATAATAAAATAAGCTTAGGGGACAGGATTTATTATTATTTTTTTTTTTTTACAGTTTTCTTGAGCTATCGAACAAAGCTACTAAAAATAAAGAAAAAATAATAAAAATTACATCCTTTCTCCTGAAATTTTCTCAGCGAAGAATTAACCAACACTATCCATCTACATACCAGATACAAGGCAAATGCTCATAATCAATGATCATGATTATCCTAATAATCATAATTATTTATGATATAACAGTGTATACTGACAATTTCCCCTATAAACGATATCATATTAATTTTTAAGCACACTAAAACCTCATTAACCTTCAATTTCCAATAAATCAATAGCACAAAAAAAAAACCAAAGGTTTATTAATTTGTCTAACAATTAAAAATATAAGTTAAATACATAGAGATTTAAAGGTCGTTAAATTTTCATTGTCAGTATGCTATATGATTTTCAAGCAATTAATGTTTTATTGCAGAAGTTTGTTGGAGAGTGCGGTCAGTAAAAAAAACACAAAATATGTAAACTTATTTTAATGTGTACCGATGTTTTGGGGCCTATGGTTTAGGCCTTCATTAGGCCACTAAGAGCAATAAGGTAACAAACAAAGAAATAGGATAAAAAACCATATTAAAATGAAAATTCGAAGATGGTAACGAACATTAATATAAGAACAATTAGTATGAAAATATAAGAATATGAAAATGTATCTAAATTATTATGATAAAACAATCCTGTATATGTCATTAATGAAAATTAAAATAATGAGAAAATAATAAGATTATGATTTGTAAGATTTAATAAAATACATCAATATATATGAGTAAAATTAATAAAATAAAGAAATGAAATATAAAGTTACTTAAGCCGAATAGGATAAATCAATAAATTAAATTATATAATCCATATATAACTTATGTATTTTTTTTTTAATTTAGAGAATTCATTTTTTAGGTTAAAAGTTAAGTTCGATAAATGACCAACGTATTTTATTGTTGTATTTGTTAGACTCGTGGGGACATTTTCATTTCAAAATCACCAATAAGATAATAAGAAAATATGTATGAGGAAACGTTAAAATATATATTAAAACTCTGTGAAATGTTAGTGATAGAACTTTTCGAGCAGTGTTCATTGGTGTTTCTTTGAAATATAAATTCTAGCCCAAAAAAAAAAGTATATCGTAGATTTTTATACTTAAAATGTAGGTGATGAAGTACCTTTATTTATTCCATTAATAAAAATATTAGAATATCCCTTTATTTACTTATTTATATTCTATAATTCCTATTGTCTGTGAAATATTAATTTATTTAAGTAGTCCGTAACAATATTAAGTCCTTAGGTAGCATAATATTCTATGTTGTTTATTCAATTTATTTTTTCCTCTATAATATTAGACATGTACTATTATTTTTGTAATAATTAATTACACATAGTTACTTTCAATTTCCTATATTAATAACCTTATTCCGTAATAAAATAATTGTACATTATTATTGTTTTATATTACTTTAAATTCTTAATTTTTTATTTGTATTAAAATTAAGTATATTTCTATACCTAATAGTTATGCATAATGATAAATAGTTGTAATTCATATGTATTACATATGAATTAGGTTTGAATATGTTTTTAATGATTAGTAGTAGTACTTATACAATTAAGTCTTTTTTGATGAAAGTGATATACTTCCACTATCACTAAAATGATTTCATGCAAAATATGTTAAGAATAAATATATCAGAGCAGATATAAAAAAAATTGAATAGATCAAGTTGGTGGATTCAATACAGGCAATACAACTGCTGCGCAAGACATTACAGCTCTTTTAATTTTTAAATTTAAATGCATGGCAATATTTAATGAATGCGATACCTTCTGGAGTAAGATTTGATGTAATAAGATGTCTGTATCTTCTGTGATACCATTGCCAACAATTATTCGAAAATTAAAATTTAGTTTTAGTTTTATATGGTGAGATCGACACAAAATGAAAGGTGAACCTCCAGAAAAAGGAGAAAAATGAGAACCTCCAGAAAATGAAGTAATCAGAATCGTGATAAGGGGATATTAAAAAAAATAAAAAAGAGACAAAGGGTGTTACAAAGGAAAAAAATAAAAGTTGATTAACTGAAACTTATTGTCGTTTGTACAACTTTATTGCCATTTAAAATAATTTATTGTCGTATTGACCCTGTTCCTTGAAAATCCCTGCAAGAAAAAATATCAGTAGATGTGTTGTGGGTCTATCTCATGAGACTATGAAAGCCGCATATTTTACATGGCTCTAATTACAATGGAATTGATTCCAATTTTTGTGTATATTATTGCTAAGTACACTTACTATTAGTAAATGGTGAATGGCTAAAATATTTATATTAAACCTAAATTGTGGTTAAAATGGTTAGGAGGTCATCAAGAACTTATGTCTCCAGGGAATGGTGAACACGAGAGCTCAAGTATGTTACCACTGTTATTTCGGGTAATATTCGTTTTTTAAGATGGTAACCCTGAACTTCTCTGACCTTGAACGATGAAATATCTCATAATGAAGCAGCTATACCCAGGAATTCAGAGAATTTGTGTAAAACTGAATCTGCAACTGAAATCATAGTGGTAACATACATTAGAACTCGTTTTAAGTACTGCTTTCAATTTGAGCTAGAATTTTTTTTTCATCAACGCATGCCAGTGTGGACAGTAACATAATTGAGAATTTTGAATTTTAAAATTTACTTTAAATGTAAATATTTTGGGCATTCACTATTTACTAATTATAGGTGTACTCACCCATAATATATACGAAGATTAGAGCAAACTTCACAATAATTAAAGGCAAAGAATCCCAGAAGAATGGCCCTTATATATAGTGTATTAGCGACTTTTTTTTGTTCTCGTTTTACATAAATATTTGTGACATTGTTGTTTTCAGTTTTAGTTTTATTTCAAGAAATGATTTGTTTATTTTAATCGGATTTTAGAAATTTTAAGTAATTAGAAGTATAACGAATTTGAAGTAATTGGAAACTGTAACGTTCCATGGTTTAGACTTAAGCAATGGACTATTCCCAAAATAATTTAATAATAAGTTTATCTCTCATTTACTTTTACTCACATATAACGTATACTATCTTTTCAAATGTGATTTTTCAGAATATAAAAAAATGACCGTCATAATCAGACGAGTTTATCAATGAAGACCATCGACCAAAAAGTGATTAAAAAAAAAATAATGGTGACACAATCTAAGTCACAAAGTCGCAAAGCTTAATTTAAGAATATTTTTAATATATATATATATATATATATATATATATATATATATATATATATATATATATATATATATATATATATATATATATGAGCAAACAGCAGCAGAAGCAATGAAAAACGATACTGCAAGGACCCACTGAAGATTTATCGTTACTGCATATTGAAACGACACTTTACCATGGGATGAGCGCAGAAATTTATTATATATCTACAGGTTTACGATATCAGCATAAAATAAAACAGTCTGTTCCGTAACATATTTAGATACCAGATAAGAAATATGTCTAGGAATCAATAAATGGATACAAGTATTTATGTAAATTGTAATGTCATGAATATCTTTTTCTTTTTTTTTAACATTATTTTAATAATATTTATTTTTCAAAACATGCTTGTTTTATTAAGTTAAACACAAAATTACAACTATCACATATTTTATACGTACTTTCTCAACTATATTACCGACTCCTTTACATTTTTATGTTTTATAATCAATGTATTAAAATTTTGTATTAAAAAAAAAAAAAAAAAGAACTCTGCTAGTAAAGTTCGAAATGATAAATAGAATTTTTCAAGGTTTCCTTTATAAGGGTCCTTTATTGGTTTGTTAACATTTCTTCTCGAGAAATCAGTTATTGTTTAAGATAATATAAGATTACATCCCATTTACTACCCAACAAGCCAAGCCAGTCAAACCTTAGAATGCCGAGAGGCAATAAAAGGACCTGGAAAATTTGTATATATATTATATTTTTGTTGTATATATATTAATAACTACCCAATAAGCATTTAGGGGATCTCTAAGGAATACTTTCGGAAATAATATTATAAGCGGGAGTGTAAAAAAAAGAGGGTTCTCTAACACCAACTGAATTCACATAAACATTTTCAACATTCTCAAATTGGAGGTGCCTAAAACCTTAAATACCAAGAAAAAATAGGTATGCATATCGAAATATTGACAGAAATTTACGTCTATATTTATGGTATTTTTCTGCATAGAAATAACCATACATACCGAGTTTCAGCTCATCTAAAATTCAATGCACACGCTACCATGGTTTAACTAGGTTCTAAGCCCTAATATCCATAATATTATGATAAACTAGTTGGAAAATGTAATATGCTAAAACGTTATAAATAAAATTTATCAATTTTATCCAGATTACTTTACATGGTTTTAATTTAAATTTTGAAATATAAAAATATCATACCTCTGATTTTATATAAAATATGCCGAAATGTAGTCTTTTAAAAAATAAACAAATAAAACATTAGTAAAACGGCTATTTCTCAACAGATCGCAGATTGTAAAACTTGGGCGTTAGGCAAAGGAGAGTCAGAAGCATCTATAATTTCATTTTAGCCCAAAATGTCAGTTACAATTTTGTCAAACCGTGGTAGCGAATATTCTATTATTTTCGGGGGAAATAAGACTAATGAATCGATCTTACTATGTTAGTGCAATTTTCCATTTTAGTTTTCTTTAAGACACTAAATATAAAGGTTGTTGTGTTTTGTATAATAAATTTGTTGGTCGGGTATTATGCGAAATATGTCAGTTCTTCTATACTGTACTATACGAGATCTAGAAATACTATGTATTTATGAGCCCATCATATTACAAGCAGACACTTCGAATTGCTATTCCGTTTGGTTTTTCTAACACTTTATTTTTCATTCAAATTAAAAAATTCTAGGAATTTTCGTGTGTCTTGAAATAGCATGGGATCTTAACATCCACCTATTCGTCAATTTTCTATTGCTAGACGATTATGTATATATTTTATTTTATTTTTATATTTTTTTAAATTTAGATTGTATTTTTATTTTTATTTAAATTTAGATGAAATGGTCTATTCACCCTTGGTGAACATATCCTTCATTGGAGACAATATCACAAGGACATATCATTAAGGAAATAATTGGCCCCTAGGGCTATAAGCTACATTTCAAACGTGGGTACAAAGACTGGAAAAGTGGAATTAACCGCTAGTTGAACATGAGCTAACAAGATCAGTTGGAATATCTCCGCACAAACTAATAAGCGACTAAACATTAAGGTGGGATGCGAGGACGCAGCAACGACCAACTCCGTTGATAGGATCTTAGGGCCAATTTAAACTTGGTACCAGGTCTCGAAGGTTGAAGGGGCAACAGGTTGCTCGCGTTGCAACATATTCCCGCATACCGATCCGCATAACTCGAGTTCTTGCAGATGTCCTCAGTAGATGTCGAAGAATGCTGCTCCGATTGCATTGTTTCAATTAGACCTAAAATTCGTATTTTTTTTTTTTTTAATGTTTGAAATAAATTAGAAAATAGTTGAATTAAATTGAAATTCATGATTTATTAATTTATTTTTATTTGAGGCCAATTAATAAAATAATTGTATAGTTGGAAATCTTACCTTCATTAATAATTGCTAAATTCAATTGATTAGAGCCTGGTCATTTTACTATCTTAAAAATCTATTCTGAAAGAAGTTCTTTTTTCAGAGAAGCAATATTACCTGACTTCTTTTATTAATTTAACTATTTTTTAAAAATCTCACAAACGTTAAAGAATCCCCTAAATTATAAAAATCGTTTATGTCCTTCAATTCTGGTAACTTTGCATGTTTTTTTAATCGGGCCATTTTCGAAAAACATTTACAGGTATGAAATAGAAACGAGTTTATTTATTATAATTCTAATTGACATAAACGGATTTATAAATAAAAGCGAAAAAAAACTTTATTTCAGGACTAATGTCCCTTCAAAATAATATATGGAGCAATGATAACGGTTAACCAAATAGTTCGAATCAAACGTTGTCATTCAAAATAACATATTTTCGTATTAATAATAATACATTAATCATTTTCTTCTTGTAATTTTCAATGTGAAATATTTGTTTAGAATAAAAATATTAATAAAAAAAATTAAAATGAAATATAATAAATATTTACATCATTCGGGGCAGAGGTAATTTATGATTTTTGGAGGAATAGAAGATGGGTATAGAAATGGAATTCAAATTTTGAGAAAAAGAAGCAGGAGTAAATCAATGTTAGAGTTTAAGTACAACACAAGCCAAAGGTGGACTCCTTCACTGAATTTCTCACGACAACAGTTTTCTAAAAATGAATTCTGGATTATAAACAAGAAGAAATTTATAACGGAAGGCTAAAATTTAAAAAATCAGAGACGTGGAAAATACAAAACGTTTTGGTTTTTTCTCCTATGGTAATTTTGAGATACAAATGTCAACGTTATTTACCAGAACGTTGTTGTTATAAAGCAAGGCGATAACAAGCTCCCTCTAAGTAGACCATGACGATACACACCCAGCCTTCATCCTACACCCCCCAGGACGAAGTACTAACAAGAAGATGCGGATTGATCGAAGAAGCTCCCACGTAATACCCTAATGGAGACATGAAGTTGATGGATGGCGGCCCTCTCCACCGGTTCCCGATCTATCATCTCCTGGGTCGAGAAGAATTGATAACCACCCCATCTTCTCTAGGGCAGCGTGCTGGGCATCTGGTCCTCAGCAAGTACTAACCATGGTCGGATAATCTGCTAAGAAAAGAACAAGTCATGATTTCAACAATCCTATATCTGTTCACAATTCTCATATGACTAAAACGTTGCAATCCCCACTTCAGCATATACCACGGTTGTATGAGATTTGTGGTATATTAAAACAAATTAAACACTCTTTACGAGTACCACAGGTGCTTTTGAAAGGCAAATCATTGGGTTCTCAGAAATATAAATCAATAGATAGAGTCTTTTAAGTAAACAGTCAAGAATAAAAGATATATGGCATTCTCGTATAAATAATAAATGTAAAAGAAGTAGACTGTGAGAGGGTTTCATTGAATATCAGCCCTACATTCTCTTTTATTAATAATGGCGCCCTACATATGTCACAAGGATTTGATATATACGTTAGTGATTAAGGTGGCCTGAGTATCTAGGTAGCTTAACGTTAGATAGAGGACATATGATAAAATTAATTTAGGGAGAAATGCTTTATTTTCAAGCCATGCTGCCTAAATTCATTAGTAACTATATACACACAGTATACTAATTAATCTATGGAAAGACCTAATATAATTGCACTTTTATTCTTTTTAATTTAACTATTAAGCATTGTACATTATTATTACTATAAATAAATCATATTATCTTATAGTTTTTTCTCTTGTGTCTTTGTTCATTTCAGCCTTTCTATTGCATTCTCATTTATTTTATATTTCTATTTTCCAGTTAATCCTTCATAATTTTATAACACAAAACATTTTTATGTATAGTAAAACAGTTTTAAAAAAATAATCAAAAGCTAAAATTTTTCAAGTTCGCACACACATAAAGGAAATAATTCTATAAATAAAAAAAAATCTATATCATTATTAATTAAAAATTAAATTATATTGGTTTGATGTATATAACAAAAAAAAAAACTAAACAAATAATGAATATTTATCTATCAGAAAATGAAGATATATTTCATTTAGAAAATTATATGTTGTTAATAAATGTTACATTATGTTAATTCACAATTATATAGTATAAAGCGGTCAGAACCCATATTAATCAGTAATATATATATATATCGTAAGTCTATTGTTTAATTAGTTAGTAGTTATTGAACAAAAAATAAATGTATTTATTCAGCGGTAATTGTTAAGTGAACTTTTATTACTTTTTTTCTGTAAGTAAATAATACTACTAGTAAAATTAGGCGAAACATGCAAAAGCGACCGGAAGAAAGAAAAAGTGTACTTTTCCGTATTAAAACCATATTACCCCTGGTAAAGCATATCGTCGGTTTGGAGGTAAAAGTGATCAAGTGCAATTTATGCGAAAATGAGGTTTGTTGCTTTCTATCTATGCCTGAACCATATTTACGTTTATTTATTGACAAAATTGGGAAATTATCAATAGCTGTTAGTTAATTATTCATAATTTGGTTCAGGAACAGGTAAATAACAACAAACCTCATCTTCACAAAAATTTCAGTTCATCACATTTACTCCCAAACCGACGTATAATTAGATGTGATGGGTGTAATGGTAAAATATATTGTAATTAATTATATTATTTTTTTTTAAATTCAGAATTGAAAGCCACAAATACTGCTTACAGAAATTAATGAAATTATCAATAACTATTAATTAATTATTCATAATTTCACAATTTTGTCAATAATGGAGCGTTAATTTCATCCATAGTGTGACTGGATTAAAAGACATAACTATCCTTCCTGCTTCGACTTCGAAACTTCCCGTGGATGTCATTTGAATAGATGGAGTTTAATCCATACAGACTTCTCGTCAGCAATAAAAAAATAAGACTGGCGATAATACACCCATATATATATATATATATATATATATATATATATATATATATATATATATATATATATATATATATATAATAATATGAAATAAATATAAATTACTAATTACCATATTAAGGTAAATGTGGTTTAACTTGTTAAAGTGACCATCCATGGGAAATAAACTTATGGATTTATTTATAAAATACATAGAATGTAATATTAAAATGATATTACATAGTCTAAAGAAGCTTAAAACTAAAAAAAAAAAAAATTAAAAAGGGTTTGGAGAGGATGTCATTGATAGATGCCCAATGAATAAACCACAAGATCTTGGCTCACCTATATATTCTCTCTCCTTGACTAAGCCTTAGGAAGAAAAGTCTTATGTCATTTGATCTCTGGCTTTCTTCTATTTCTTTGAGCAATGCATTCTCTCACACCTTCTTCTTACGACGGTGAGTTGTCTCGCATAACTGTGGACCATTTTCCTATTATCTTCAACCTTAAACCTTGTTGCTTCATCATATTTTTCGTCAAACCATTTGGTTCTAGTAATTTTGGGATTTGGTCTAAATACTTCTGCTGCTGTGACTTGAATAAGTCTCCCGCTGCCAGCTTGCATGTTAACAGTTTTGAAGACATTAATTGAGTTTAAGATATAGCCAAATAGGAAAACTTCTATTCGGTTACGTACATTTTAATTATTTAATTATCATTATTTCCTAGATTAAAATTGTTTCGTTAAGATTGTTGTATCGTCTGAATATGTCGCTGTCAGAGTTTCAGAGCTGTTTGGAATATTCTGCATACATATGATATAGAGGAGTAGAGAAAGGGCTGTGAAATAATTCTGTTAAGGCTAGTCTAATGATAGAACGTTCTGAGCCTTGGCAGACAGAGAAAAATCTTTTAGAAAGGAAGGATTGGAGAATAAGATAATAGGTAGGGGAAGATTCTGATGCCAGACTTTATCGAACACTTGAGCGATATCCAGAAATAATCCTGTTGCACACAATATTTACAATCCGGTCCTTAACTTGAAGAATAGTTGAATGTGATGTTCGGAATCCAAATTGATGGTCAGATTATGTTATTGCCAGTGAGTTTGTCAAGAAGTACTTTCTCAAAAATGTTAAAACATACTGGGAGAAGGCTAATGAATCAGTAGATGAAGAGGTTTTGGTGTGTCTGTTTGGTTTGTGGATCATTTTAATATATGATTATTTCCATTGTAAAGGTAATCCGGTCGTTCTGAGCAATAAATTATACTTAACTATATTATATGTGGGTATTTGTAAATACATACAATACAGAAACATGAAAGGCTCTTTAGCTCAAAGAATATCATTAACCTTTTTCTGTTAATCCTTCAGCTATACTGCAAATAGAACGAGGTAGCGTGAGATTTGCAGTGCGTGAGTCGAACGGGGTCTGGAACTGAAAGCTATCGGTGGGAAGAGGGAGGAGGGTAGGAAGGTAGGAAGGTAGGAGGGGTTCGTGGGACCGAAGTTGTGGAGCAGTTAGAGAAAAAGTGACTGACCCCTTCGTGTTCGGTAACAATAAGAAGGCGTTGTTGTTGCGGATTGTATCGGTCAGCACCGGCCCGGTCGTTACGAAGAGATCATAAAAAACTAGAATTATATAAACAAGGATCTAATATTGAGCCCTGGAACAGTTTCCTCGTTCTCTTCTCACGAAATAAACTTTTCACGATTCTTTATACTCCAGTAATCTCAAAAGAGCACAGGTGCCAGAAATTCGAACAGACTGTTCTGTTACAAATATTTTATCATAATTTTTCTCATATAGTGTCATTTTTTGGATCTTATTATACGATTATATATAAAATATATAACTTTATATTACATTGTATGTAGGAGAGACTGCTGGTCGTATCTACCGACAAAAATTATATTTTTATTTTTCTCAGCCATTGGAAAACACATTTTCACGTGGTAAAATGCTCATGTGCTCTAATATCTTAAAAATAATTTTTTTTTAATTCGAATTTTTGAATTTTGTATTTTTGAAAAGTCAAAATTCGGATATGTGATTGTTGTCCTTAAATACAAAAATCTACAAACACACCTGGATGTAGCTGCGTACAGATAGAATGTGCAGTCATGAACAAGAAGCACAAAGGCTTAAATAAACAATTAATTGAAACTGTATTATAATATATATATATATATACATATTACAGATGAATATTTTGTTTTGTTTTCTATGGTCCTTTTTTTCTTTGTTTGCTTATTAGTTCAATTTATTTTATTTTTTATATATACTTATGTTTTTTTCTTTATTATATATGTCTTATGGCCAGAAATAACATATTTTTTTTTTATTCTTGTTTGTTATTCTCAAGGGGCTCTATCCCAGAATAAAAAAAAATCAGTAAAAATTATACATATAAAATAAAAGTAAAAATAACTTTTTGAAAAAATTAATATTTGAAGACTTCTTCTTGTTCCTGCATAGTGCCTCTCAGCGTGGAGGTGCCTCAGTCCAATAATGTTACAAATAAAGTTAATCCATTGAACACACTAACCCGATTTGAAGCATCCGAACATGTTTAAAAAAATCGATTGATAAACGAGTTGTGTCCTTAGGTTTATCATCTTACTGCGTCAGAAGGTGCAACATGGGCCATTTTACTTTCTACTGCTTTTTATTATTAATCTTTCGATGACTTCAAAATCAAAAATAAATCATCGAAGCCTTAGTATTTAATTAAGAATGTTAAAAATAATCATACAAAAGAAGCAGTATAAAAGAAAAAGAAGATAAAATGCATATTTATTTTTTATATTGAAACTTTCTGAAAAGAGTTAAAGTGTCATTCGCTTTCCTTGTTAAACGTATTGAAGAAAATGTATTACAGTAATTGTATATGAAATTACGATAATCCTGACCTTGCACAATAAAATTGTTCTAAATTTTATCATGGAAATAGAATTAGTCAGTAAACACATAAATGTAAATAACTTCAATTGCAAACCCCTGATAACGTAACCGATTAATTTTTCATTTTATTTTAATGATTATTTTCCAACCGCATTAGATATTTATACCAACGATCAATCAATGTATAAATGAAATTTCATTAGTTTACACACATTTTGGTCACCAGCACGGATTTATATCCTATAGGCTCCATGATATTAACTTTTTATTGACATTCCCAATAAATTAATATACCAGGTTAAATAAATAATCCACGTTGGCATTCCCATCTCTGAGCCAATATCGGGATAACAAGCCTATAAATACACCGATCATTAATATGCAACTAGTTCCAATGGAACGAAGAGGATTCATGCATTAATACTTGATGTAAATGGATCACTCTCTGGTGAAATGGAAACTGCACTACGAATTTCATTGCAATTGAAATAGTTTCCACTTTAATTAGAGATATATACAAATGCAAAAATAAACGATCTATTATAAAGGAAAATTAAGTAATATGCAATGCATAATTGAATTTACAGAAGAAAGGGGTAAATAGCAGACTCCCGCTTATAAGTCCTTTCGGGACCGAGACATTGCCGGTTCAGCGGCATCCAGCCAGCATTCAGAGAGAAAAAATCTCCAATATTAATTTTAACTTGTATATTAGATGAAAATTAAAATGTAATACAAAAATTAATCTATAGGTCATATCGACGGTCCCATGTTAAACTTATAAAGATGAAAAATTCACTTTTAGTTGTTGTTATTTTACGATGAATTTCGGATGATGCAGCCAGCAGTAAAGTTATGAATCTAGTACGGCATTAGAAAGTGCTAAAATCGCAATTGCATTTTCCAAAAAACGTCTGAAAGTATGAAGATTTCATATTAAATTAACGAATATGTGAATTTTATAAAAGTAATATAATAATTACACATGAAACTAGGAGATAAAAGAAATAAAAAAAAAACTTTTAAAATAATCAAAATCGGCTCTTGTACAAAGAAGAATCTAATAGTTTTTTGTTTTCCTGATAAGTAATGATTTTCACATTCGCAAGTTAACCCTGGGAACAAAGATATGTATATAAAACTTTCTTATAAAAACCATTCCGAGAAAAGACATCAGTTAGTGACTTTTTAAAAGAAATAATTTAGTGCTGATGATTGCGAAAAATGCTAAAACAAGCCAATTTCATGAAAGAAAAGATGTGTATTAAGTTAGTAAAATCCATTAATGGGATTCTCCATTCACATTTAATTTAAATATATATATATATATATATATATATATATATATATATATATATATATATATATTATATATTCAATTTCATGTAAATTAGAAATATATTTAAATATTCGTATATTATATGACAGCTCGAACTAGTATAGTTATATGAGATTCAGAAATATTTTGATATTCTAGGAAAATTCTTGTGGTTTTAAATGGAATGCGGAAATAATAAGGGAGATTAGCTCGTGACTTAACTTGTCAGATATCCCTTGAAAGGCTTATACAGACGATAATTAAGATATAAATTATAATTTATGAACGAAATTCATTTTTTTAATTATTTACAAATATAAGAACAGTTTAGTTCGATAAAAATGTAAGTATTATTATTTCAATAAGGATACAGTCTAACTGTATAAATATATATTTATATTATATAATATACATTATACAATATTTAATAATATATAATATATAAAAATATAATATAAATATATTATGTGTGAGTGTTTTAATATAATCTTGATTTTAAAATTTAAGTAGAAGAGTTGGGTCTACTACCATGTAACACTGCACTGCTATGCCGGTTTAGTATCAAACGTCAAGCGCGGCTGCAGTGAATTAGAAAAGAAAATCCAAAAAACTTTGTATCTGATTTATAAACATTGTACAAACTTTAGTTACAAGCACGACAGATTTACAGTTCAAAAAAATATTCGATTAATCGAATAGTAATTGAATTGAGCCTATGGTGTTAGCTTGCTATACTTCTTATTTCCCTTAGTTTTTCGGGCATTAGATATCCTGTCTTTGATTCAAGACACTACCAAGTAATGGTCTGTGTCCATGTTAGCGCCTCCATAGGCTCTGCAACTCATTAAGTTAGACTTGTGCCTTCTATTGATTAGAATATGACCTATTTGGTTCACAGTATTTCCATCTGGGGAGCGCCATGTTCCTTTATGAATTTTCATTCGTGAAAATAGTGAACTTCCAACAACTAGGTCCTTAGATGCAGCGAACTAAATAAGCATTAGGCCATTCTCATTCGTTTCATCGTGGAGGCTATGCATTCCTATAAAATATTCCTATTAAATAGATAATATGGTGACATCCATGCTGAAGGAGCCGGAAGTTAGCGAATGTTATCGCCAGAAGTTAGACGAAATGGTGGCAAATGTAAGAATGTCAGAGAGTACAACAAACGAGCAGTGGGATATCCTCCGTACAGTATTAAAAGAAGTAACGAAGGAAATAAAAGGTCTGAAAGAGCGAGCAGTGCTTTGGTTTGACGCAGAGTGTGCGACTCCCCCAAATGCCAAAAACGAGGCCTATAAAAACATGGTATAGAAGCATCATACGAGACGGGCCTCTGAGGAGTAGAGGGATAGAAGAAGGGAGGAGAAAGACTGTATCTTAGAAAGAAAAACAAATGGGAAAGGAAGCAGCTAGAGGAAATGGAGGTGCACAGAAGACAGAATGGAGAGGCAGACCACGGCTGAGATGGGAGGATGATGTCACTCGGGATGCCCGAGAACTTCTAAATACCCGCAATTGGAGAGCGACCAAACAGGATAGAACCAACTGGCGAAGGCTTATTGAGGAGGCCAAGGATCACATCGGTATGTAGCGCAACGGAGATAGAGATACGAATGGTAATTGTGTCACTCCGTTAAACATGTTTAATGAAAGTCTTCTCATTGCAATTTGATCACAGGTAAGTAAAATTGACAATTACTATTGCCCAACTCAATACTAATTGGAACAAAGAAATTATCATTATAAGACAATTTTGTTTTGCATGATAGTAGATAGAATTTACATAAATTTATGCAGATAAATATAATGTATTGTTAATATTAATCAATCTACTAGAAAATCATTGGATTACAAATATTTAGAATAGGATTGAGTTTTTTTGTTATTTATGTCTAACGCTAATTAATAGCAACCAATGAAAAAATATGAAAATAAATTTTAAAAAGCTGAGATTTTTTTTTACGGCATTTTAGCTATTAAAATTTTTATAGCAAAATTGAAAAACAAAAAAGAGAGACTAAAATTATACTTAAAATTATGTATAACTTATAACCTACATTATTTGGTAATTATTACGACCTGCCACAGTAAACGTAGCTTCATGTTCCATTCATACAGTATATACAAGATATTACATACATTAAAAATAACAAATTCATAATTTATGTATATGAATACATAAATAAAATCAAACATGAATATTTAATTAAATTGTTAGCATGGTTACTTGAATTTTATTAAATAAAACCTGTAAGGAATTATATAAATATATCGTTGGTTTGGTAGAAGAATCCCACAATACGAAAAAGTGGAATTTTATAGGAGAAGCGTTTGAAGTGTGTCTATTTAGATTTATCGCTGTCCCTAACTCACTGATAAAACATCAAATCGGAAATTTTCTTAGGCAATACTTACATTATTTTCTTTTTAAAAAAGTTAATCTTTATTTTATGATCATTGAAACAGAAATCATAAATTAAATAGTGGCTGCTTTTAATAAAATAAATTGTCATAAATATTGAAACTAAAAATCTGACATTTTTCTAAAAGAAATATATGTAATTAGAAGTTCTCCAAACAAAAATATTCGTATTGTGGCACTCTTCTTTTCTTCCAAGACAGCGATATATAAAAATTCACTAAATTGGTGAAAATCAAGTGGTTTAATGAAATTGTAGAGAAATTGTTGATTTACGGATAAGATAATTTGAAGAAAGAGATTGAACGAATAATATAGGATTTTGCTAAATGAAGCATTCTATGGTAAGGGGTATACAAATCGGTAGGTCGCTTCTTCTATACAAATCTTCTATTCAAAGAGTGGACCGAACTTGAAATTAGTACTCTTGAGTAACGATTACCGAGCAGTTTACTCGAATACTCTCAACTGCCGGGATTAGATACGACTGGAGATGCAAGGGGTAGGTCAGTCTGCGATACCCCTTCCATCCTTAGTGGTATCTAATCCCGGCTAACTAGAGTATGTTTTACTCGAATGCTCGTTACTCAAGAGTACTTTTTGCCCATAGGCCGAAGAACGCAAAGTAAGGAGATGGGGAGTTTGTTATTCAATTATTTTTATTTATTTTTTTAGGTAAAGCTTGCAATATAAAAAGGCTGAGAAAGTATAGCTGTCGGAAAGTCAGATATTGCTACGACGAATGCTATAGTCAGAAAAATCAAATGGGAGCGACCGGGAACCCCGAAGGTGAATCTAATAAAATATGTATACTGTTTAAGGATTGTTAGTCATATAGTGGCATAATTCCATGTATGCGCTGAACTATCATTACGTCTTATATCTAATTGCTAAGAACAATTTGATTAAAAAACGCTACGGATTCCAGGAAACAATACAAAATCGGAAGCCAGCGCGATAGCTCTCTCTCTCTTTCCATGAACTAAGCAAGTTTCCAAAGCCAAAACAAAATCTGAACCAGAGCCAAAGCCGTTCCCCAGGGCACGGCATGCCGATTGCGACGCTGTAATAGATCACCGACCTCGTCGGAAAATCAAAGTTTTCCCATTAACTATTCCCCCATTTTTCTGTTGTCTGGAAAAGCGGCCGTGAAAAGAGAGAACATTGTCAGGTTGCCAACTGGGCAGCTGTCTCTGTAATTGCCGGACGCTCCCCTCCTTGTATTTAGGAAAACATGAGCAGGGGAAGATATATCTCTTTTTAAATCCTCTTTTGAATTTTCATGTTGGCTCTTTGTTTAAACTGCATTGAAGCTGTCTCATTGTCTTCGCCATTGTCCTCTATTTTCCATCCGTATCGTCGGTGAATGGTTAATGTCCTCCTAATTACCAGGAGGCAACTTAAACTTAGTTAATTTAATAGACTTCTTAATTCACAAAATAAACAGTCTCCCTTTTCGGCTTTTGTCCTACCCCTGGGGTACTTCCAGCAAAAATAACAAACTGAATGAGAGCTTAAATTGGTCTCTTCTTACAAAAGAAATTGCTTTTAATTCCTGGGTACCCCAAGAACTTTAGAGTATATAGGTCAGAATAATTTGATCTTCTGTATAAAATGCAAATGAAACTTTAAATTATGGTTATTAATCGAAGCCTTGTGTCTCTCAAATGATAGCATATTTCCACTAGATTTCCGAAATTTATGAATATGACCAGTTCTTTACTTAGAAACATTTATTCAGATTCTAATAGCACCTGAATTTTAATGCTTAATTTCAAATCTAAAGCCTGACATTTGAGAAAAAATGGCGAGGAGCTAAACACCAAGAAGGAGTAAAAATTCATTGACCAAAGATTGCTACAATTGCTTTTTGCAGGATTAAATTCATTCTGAAACTGTACCTAAGCAATTAAGCTTACTCATACCCATTTGGACCAACGGCTCACAAAAAGACCGAACTATACTATTTATAGACCGAAACATTTCGAACCTACAAACAAGCATCATAGTACGTAAGTAACATAACTTTATACACTAACAAACACATAATCCACTAATAGCATATGTTAAATTAACGCTTGGAATAAGTGCCGCTAAGTGCCATTCTCAAAATTTTGTTATTTGTAATTGTACTCAATGTAATATCATAACGAAGTCGAGCGATTAAAAGTTTGTACTATTAATTATTTAAAATTGATAAAGTAAATCGTTATAGCCTTGAAAATTTTTTTATAAACTTAGAGTTTAAAATCCCAAGAATTAAAAAAAATATATATTTATTTAGTTTTAATTTTTTTCTTCTTCTATTCAATTTCAATGTTCGCCACATTAAACAAACAAGACTTTAATGGACATATAATGAAATAAAAACTAAAAGTAAAAACTTTTGAAGGGGATAAAAACTAAACATCTGCATATAAACAGATTATCTTATATTTTATACTCTAAATTATGTAAGATTTATAAATTATTATCAGACCCAACAAACCTCGCTGATAAAAATTATCTGTATTTCGGCATATGTGAGAAAGTGGAGTGGAAAATTTTCCATGATAGAATCCTCTGACCTATTTCTTCATTTCAAGAAAACATGGATGTTTTAGGAAATTGAAAATTGGTTCTGGAATATCCTCCGAAAAATCCTTTTCGGCTCAGGGCGTCACATGGGTTGGATTAGTAAGTAAAATGGAACAAACCGATTATTATTTTTTTATATATTTTATAACATTAGCAATACAGAATAAATTAATAACTAATCAAGTAGGTTGGAAAATAAATTATTACTTTCACTCATCTATATACTTTATATAGTCCAAGTGATTTTCTTCTTTAGCATAGAGTCGCTTCAGAGCAAATCTCCAAATCTGGCATTTTATGTTTTTTTATCACTTAAGATAGATTAGACTACTGCGGATTTGAAGCAGCCTGTCTCTATCTATACTTAACCCTAAACATGACACATTTCTTTGATTAACTTATTCTCATTATTCTAATTTTCTATATTTTCTAATTCAGGGATATATGTATTTAATAAAGTTGTAAAAAATATTAAACTTCTAAAAAAAATGTGTTAAGAATATTTTTTAAAAAGTACAAAAATGTTCTGACAAGTTTATGGCTAAGCTAGACGGTCAAAACTTCGGTTAGAAATTCACATCATAAAACGATAAAACAAAACGAAAGAAAAAAAAAATCGTTTCCTTTAAAATTTAATTTTCGAAGATAACCTATACCTCAAATACTTCTCGGCAATATAAACGTATGTATGTATATATACATACATACAAACATATATACATACACACACACATATTAAACTTAAAGCAACACAAGTAACACGATATAAAATGTAAACAGGCATATTTAAGAGGATTATATTAGGAATTCTTAAACATGTGGCATAAATAGACGGCAGAACATCCTCTTCAATCAGGACCACTCGAAGAACAATAACGTTTCGTATTGCAAATGTCCTTTGTACTAAATGAGGAAGGGGAATGTATAATTCATTCTGAGAGCATAGAGCGGATGCGAATTAACTGACAGCGACACAATTAAAATGTCAGCCGGGCTGTGTCCCAATATTGCTCTTCACGGTTCTCTTGTCAATCGATATGTGACCCATCACAATCGAGATCGCATAACTTATCGAGATTTATAAACAATTTATTTAGAGGGGGTTTAAATTTAATTTAGAATTTATTACATCGATTGTTTATTCGTTTCGGATATAGCTCCTAAAGAAACAAGAATAGCCTTGTAAATGGGAATGTAAATAAAACCAATACTAAGTAAAATGAAATTGTTATTGCATAATTTAATTTATAAAGGAATATTAAAGTCCTTTATACTTCATTATACACAACGTTTCGAGTTGTCTGGCTCATTTTCAGGTCTATTCACCAAATATTAATATTGCTTTTAATTTACATCAAAATTATATCAACAAAAAATTAACAACATATTTTAAAAAAAATAATATATAATAAAAAAAAATTAAAAAAAACAATCAATTGTTATATACGTATTATATTATATTATAATATAGTTACCTTATTTAATCAAATTATTTCTATCAATTTTGTTTTCTATTTTTTTTTTCAATTTTATAAAACAAAAAACTTTGAAGTCCATATATGTATATAACTAAAAATATAAATTAAGTAATACATTTCAGATCTAATATCAAGAATATAGGGCAACATTATGTAAATATTTTAAATAAAATTAACATTTAATTATAATAGAGTCCAATTAAGAAATAGGAATAATAATAACACTCAGGCTTCATTCCTAACTATGCATAATACACTAGGACAGAACAGTTCTATTTAAGCAATCATGAGAGAAAGGCTGAAAAAAATTAAAGTAATTATGATTTTTTATGTAATAAAAAATTTTGATTTCCGCTAAATATAAAATAAACATACATAATATTAAACCTTTTATAGGAAAAAACTAAAATTAAATAACAAAATATAAAAAAGCTTAAAACGCCTAGATCTAACTTAAATTATTATAATTGTTTTAGTATCAATGACTATAAAATTGAAAATAATTCAACAAAACAAAATAGATAGAAACACCAGCAGATTAACAAGCAAACTGAGTTTGTCACTCACTAGCTGTCAACCAGTCTTAGTGAAGATCTACAACGTTGGCCGAAACGTCGGCAAACAATAAAAAATAAGTACCACTTATTATCGTGTTTTTTCTTCATTGACCACATCCCCCGACCAAATTTTTCTTTAATTACATCTACGGTAAACTATACCAATAGGTAGAAATAATTTTCTTAAATAATGTAACTATATCATAATATCATATTAAATAATATGTATATAACAATTGATTATCTTTCGTTGTTAATATTTTTTTATAATTAAAAAAATAAATTCTCCTTTGTAAAATAAAGAGCTCCTTTGTACGTAGCATAGAACCTTAGAAATTATTATTGAAATCGTAGATAAATAAAAATAATAAGAGAAAAGTCCTTTTATATATATATATATATATATATATATATATATATATATATATATATATATATATATATAGGACAGAAGGTTTTAAAGAAATAAAGTTACACAGAATAATAGAATACAACTAATCACAATTGCGAGCTTTACTTTACTTTATCATAAGTCGAAATAATTTTTGTAATTTTAAAAATTTGTTTAAATCTCACTGTTTTTGCTGTAAATGCTTAAATTTTGAAAAGTTAAAAAAAAATTTAAATTAATTACACTTAAAAAAATGTTTTTTTGAGGACATCACTCGAGAACCTCCCACTCGTCATTTTGAATTCCGTGACCTAATAACTCTTGACTCTTCTAATAAGGTAGACAATGTCTATTCACTCCTAGCCCCCTACCCTCTTGGCATTTAATCTCATAAAAATTTGACTTCACTCTCATTAATTTGTTAAAAAATCAAGCTCACATATATACGCCACTAAATTACTTTAATCTGTGTATTTCCAATTATGAAAATACACAATTTACTAATAGTATTCTAATAGTATATTTAGGATTAGTATAATTGTATATTAATTGAATACATTTACTGATGGGTTAATTACTGAGAAATGTGTCGGTTATTCGGTAACATCCGGTTCAGAAATCACTCGCTATTCTTAACCAAATATTTTTACGGTGCAGAGATGTTCATTGTTAAATTAGAATTTGAATCCATAGCATTACTTAGAAACCACGATGATTTTATAATTTATTCTGATTCTCTGTCGGATCTCACTGGTATTTGCAATAAAGCCAATTGCAATAAAAATGAAATTATATCAAAAATTATTATCCTTATAAACTCCATTTCGAAATTCAAAAGTATAAATTTCATATGGATCATAAGTCATGCAGATGTTGAGAATAATGTTCTTGCTGATACTGCTGCTAAAGAAACATGCGAGCTCTTTCCAATAACCCGACTTTCTGTCCCTTGCCGAATTTCAAATTTCCTTTAATAAAAAAAAAAATATATATACATATATATGGAAAAAAAATTGGCACAGGACATATAACGCAAACAAACTAGAAGGAACCGTAGACAAGTCATGGAAAATCGTATCGTGATCAAGAAAAGAAGAAGTTACGGCTACAAGGATATTCAGGAGGAGCGACAAAGATTTTGTTATTAAACATTCGCAAGTATTTTAATTAAGTATTGTGCATATAATGGTTGAATACATTTTTTACCCAGGATATTTATAGAACACGTATGGTATGTACTAAACACAATATAGTATATCTCTGTGCATATTTTTTATATTTACCTGACAACAGTACACTTTACATATCAAAATTTCATGTTACAGTTAACATTATTAATTTAAATGAATACTTTTCACGTCAAAAATATATGAACTATATTAATCCAAAACAGATTCATTTGAACCCACTAATTAACATTATGTATAATGGTTGTTCGTCGTAGCCAGTTAAAATGGAAATAATGATATTGAATTAGGCTATTGAAATAAATGGCGTATACATGCATTATTGCCGCTAATAAAATAATAAACAGGTGCTGTTATAAATAATTTTAAATTGATAAATTATTTATAATTATAATTATAAATTATTATAAGAATTTTTGCTAGTTAGAATTTAATTTTTGTTCTCTCTCTTTCTCATATTTAGTAGCAAATATGCTGTTTACATTTGTTTTTATTTTATTTTTTTATAACTTGTATTTATTTCATTTAATAGATCTCTTGGCCAGATATAATATTTATTTTTCTGTACACCTTTGGAAATCTACTCTATTCAAAATAATGTTTCTATTACATCAACTGATACTTCTTAAATTGTTTCTAAGGGATGGTAGATTATTAAAATTAAATCAGTACAATTTATTTTTAAAATATAGAATGATTTACGTATAAAGTATGAAAAAACATTGCAAATCATATTCGATTTTCATGAATTCATTCCTATAAATAAATTAATTAAAATACAGTCTGATAATAACATACTATACAAATCATTAATGAAAAGTATAACTTAGAATATAAGTCCACTATATATTTAATTTGATTTAGAGTTGATAATAAACATTTAAATAATTATACTAAATTAACAACTTGATATTCGATTTTATTTTTTAACAGGCGAAATTGAAATGTTGATTTTTTTTTAGTAAGGCATCAAGAAAAAAAAGAACAAAAAATAAAAAATATTTGAAAAATAAATGCCCTGTCCATTCCCCTCGCACTTCAGCTTTAATAGCATGTGATTAAAAACAACAGAAGAAAATTAAATGAAAACAGAAAATTCGCTTTCCCCAGATTCCAGATTCTAGAATGCCCAACTAAAGTGTATCACGTTGTGAACAATATTATCTGTTCAAATATAGTATCAACTGTCTATAAACATTTATATGAAATTTATGTAATATAAGGCTTTTTTAAATGAAACAAGTATGCAAAAAATATACTTTAAACACTACAAAATATACCTCATTAGCTGCCGAGTGAGCATTATAGCACCTTGACTGACCTAAAAAAAAAAGAAAAAAGAAATTGTTAAAAAGGAATCGTAACTAATAAAAATAAAAATCGCAATTTTATTATAGAAACATATTTAAAGATATATTTACTGATAATTAATAAAAAAGCACTAATTCCAGGAGGAACAACAATAAACATCGAGACAAATAAGCAACTTAAAATTTTACTTTCTTCATTGGTTAGCTGTCAAATCGTAGACAAAATTATATTTGTATTGTTTCTTAGTTTTTGAAGGAGTTACATACCATTCACATATTAAAAAGTATTTATTATTGCATTTTTGGCAACGTTTCGAGCACAAATTGGCTCATCGTCAGGTCCTCCATCAGCAATTAACAATTGTATATTTAATATAATTAATCTTTAATATAAAATGCTAAAATATTATACCACTTTACATCAATAAATAATAATAAAAACATTTATTCGAACTAATATACCGTACAAATATGAAGCAATATATACATGCAACAAAAAATATAAAGACATTACCAAATTAAGCATAAATTATTTAAATAATTACCTGTTTTTTTCAGTCCTCAATGTACGATTATATATTGTTGTATGTATGTATATACATGTAGTTAATGTTCATATACATTGAAACGTTATTCATACTACTATAAATTATGATAAAAGTTGGGGAGATAAATCTGATCAATAACTTAGAAATATATAAATTATTATCATATTTTTTTTTCATTATGTTTCCTAAATAATATTTATAAATTTGTTACATAAAATAAGAAATAAAAATAACAAGTAATATGTAATAAAATATTGTCAAATACTCTATTGTGTGTTATAAAATACTTTCAAAAATGCAGTTCGAATTGCTGTTTCTGTAAATTCGTTGCTTTATAATAACGCATTCATGAATTACTACTATTATCGTAATTAGTCGATATATAAACATGTGGACCTCTGGAGCGGAAATTTAGTGTTTTCATATACGTTTGAATCAATTCCAGTATCTCAACTACCGGAACACGGTGTAATCATTGCAATGAATGGTGTTGATAATATCATGGCATAATATGTTAATGATGTTTAGTCTCAGAAGAGTATAAATCTTTATCTAATTTTTAAAATTTAATAAATATATAAACAGAGATCCCTCATCCAATTTCTCTTCCATCAGAGATATATAAAAAATATGGTGTTTTTTAACATAAATATTTTAAAAAAATGTTTCAGATCTGAATCAATGTAACAATTGTGGTACGAGATGGTAACCATACACCATATCGAACTTATAATGCTTATAGCATAGTTCCAATTTTATTAAACGTGTTTCATAATCGACCTATTTTTAAGGTATTATTAGAGCAAATAATATTATTCACAAACCTTTGCCTATAATTAAGTAATTATCTTATAAAAGAGATCAAGGACTGCATTATGTCATCAAGATTTAGCAACATCAGATGTCAGTCAGTGACTTCAAGATAGAGGAGGTTGATCTTTGCATCTTGGATATAAACTAGTATTATAATAATAAAATCGCTATATAAACAAACAAACTTATAACACATTCCTAATTTCGTTGGCTTAACAACTTCCCACAATAACAGCACAATAAAATGCTCAATTCAATAAAGAAATCTTTATAAATGTTAACAATACCATCTCTTAAAAATAAACAGAATAAATCCTCAGAGGTTATTACACAAGAATTTTAACTTAATACAATTTGTCTAGCAATTGAATTTAGTTTATGATGATTGTGCTAAGTAATAGTGGTCAAATAAATAAACTCGTTAATAATGAAGATAAGTATTTTTGTTTGAAAAAAACGAACGAGTCATAAAATTCTTAAATAAAATCGAATATAAAACTCATAATACTTATAAGCTCGTTAATGCAACTAAACGAATAATGTCGATCAAGCTGATAATCATACTATTTATCAATACTCATTGATGTAGCGAAAGACTGAAAGCCCTTACGTCCCTAAACCCTTGTGTTTCGCCACTAATTAAGGTCATTTTTTTAAAAACTGTTTCAAATATTTAAAAAGACAGTGTTGGTTTTTAAAGAAGAATAAGTGCCCCAAAAATTTTAAGAAAAGATTTTTTTGTTATTGTTGACCTTATAATTAATTACAGCATTCACTTGAATTCTCAACTTCCATGTTAACGACTTGAAAAAATTGATGTTGCTGATATTTTTTAATGTCTAAGGCCAATTTTTCTATTTATTATTATTTTATGTTTAACGATTCTCTGCCTATCCAATTTTGATAGAAGGCCTATTATGACGAAATTAAGCAAAATGCTGAATGACAGTGACGCAAATTCGAAAAGTCAAATTCGTTTGTCCGTCATCTTTCGGCGCAATTTTGGCACGGTGATATTACTTTTTATTCTGGATACATTGACATTTTTTTAATTATTAATCACAACAATGTGCGATTTATAGAGATGTGGAGGGGAGGAGGAAAAGGTCTGGTCCACAGACTATTAAATTTTGTTTCTTTGTATGGAATTGAGCTTTGAGACTCCACGGACACATCAAATACCCGTGGACACATCAATAAAATCATCAAACCACCCCTATCCTTATAATCCCAAATTCTTCGAAGAATCTGTAATGCTTCTTATCATGACACAAATAAAATTTGCTATAAAGACGTCATCATAAGCGTTTTGCAGGTTGCAGGTTTAGCCCGATACAGATATAATCCTCCTTTAATCACTATCTCCATCCACATATGAACCCACAACTTCCTAAACGTTTGTACCAATGTAATTTAAATTTTCCTCCGATTTATTTTGAAAGAAGATTTCAGAAATCAGAATCTCCTGACGAAGAAGCGTCTTTGTAGTGCAAACAATGGCTAGTTTTTACACAAGCCATTTCATGTATTTGATATATGCACATTTACTTTTTGTAACTTCGTTATAGTTAAAGAAATTTAACGTAAAATTTATTTAACGTAAATTTAAAGAAAAATTAAAATAAGTAATACACAATAATATATTTAATTCCCCTCTTAAACTATTCTATAACCAATAATTATAATGCCTACAACTCTATTCGGACCGCAGACATCGGATTTAAGTGATCTAGACAATCTAGAGAAGGTTAAGTCCCAAAGGAGTCTCTAGGGAAATCCCACAGCCGGAGTGGCTAGCTGATCCCCTGTCTATGGTCTCTTCGTGGTCCCCGGCATTTGTAGATCTAACGATTGTTTCAGTCCTTGGAGGGTCGTGTCAATAGCCTGGAGATTTAGTGAAAGCTGTCAAGGAATACCTCATCGATTTCAAATTTTTTCCTGTTGAATAGTTTCAAACATTTTATTTTTTATTTTAATGAAACTACAAAAATTGTGCTGTTTTTAACATATTCATATAATGAGTTAACTGATAACAGTTAGTTTTATTTTTAAAATAAATTCGTAAACAAATAAATAAACAATAAAATATAAATAAATAAAGCTGACTCTTTTAACAAGAGATGATAACACGATTAAATTTAACTTGCAACGAAATAATGAACGAATCTGACAAAAAAATGTTATAAAAACAATTTTTCATATTAGATTATAAAACAATAGCCTCTTTTATTTTGAAACCTCAAATTTCAAATTATTCTTCCCCTAGTTGAGCCGAAGAAAGGACAAAATATGCAACAAGATGTTGAAACTTGAATAAGTTCCTGGGCAGCTTGATCAATGGCTTGTATCCAAGTTGGCATTAGCAATGAGCCACTCATGGCTATCATACGTCATTATATTTCATATCAACGTGAATCGATACATCTAAACTTAAGTTGAACGGACGCTAGCGACCTTCAACAAACAAAAACAGATTACTATAGCTTGAATAATAGCGAAATAACCAAAGTTTTTTTGGTTTTTGTTTAAGTTAACCACCTTTTGGCGCATTGAGGGTAAAATTTGTACCGTATCAGAAGTTGAGCACGCAGTATCTAGCCGAAATGCGACGTCATTAAGTTAGTTTTTATTATGAACAGGTTATTTGTTAAAATGAATATTCAGTTATTAATAGTGAATAGTGATTCGAACCTGTGCAACATCTTGCCTGATATTGTTAATAGTACCCACTGCCTCGAAACGCTCAGCCACCACGATCTCAAACCTTTCTTAGTATAGATTACAGCACAATAATATATACAATAATAGATTAAATAATATTAATACAAAAAAAGCGTAATATTTTACAACTAAAAAAAAAAAATTACGATATCTGTTTCATGATATTCAATCTATGTTGGTATGAAGACTAAGACCGTATAACTTTATTAACTATATTGAAGAGATAATGTTCCGAATAACTATAATATAACTTCTGATAACTGAGATGTCTGTCAGCACTAGCATTTGAAATATATTTTTTTAATAAAGTCACTAGGGCATAAGATTTTAGTTTTATTAACCACTCTCCCTTTTTCAGTATTATTATGCAATAAAAACTTAATAAAGTATGTTTAAATATCATTGCTTCTTAGAGGCTAATATCAAGTCGATCAAATTACTTAAAGTGATAGTTTCTAACAATAGGTCCACTCCTTAGCTACGGTAGTTAGAGACTGAAGAACTTTCTCGACCCTTAAGAGTTAAAACAGAGTTAACTTTCAGTCAGGTCGAGCATCTTATGAGATTCATTTGAGTTTAGGATGATTCAACTTTACTGCATAGAAGTATTGTTGAAATTTTGGATTGGCTATTATAGAAATTAATAATCATAAGAAATTAAATTCGGTGTCTTCATTTACTTCATGGTACATCGTTAGGTACTATGAAGCTATAATTTAATTTTATTTACATCATTGGAAGATTCGGAAACCTTGAGACTCTCAAACAGCAGTAAATGGCAAACTACTCAGGACTGAAAACCATAAAATCACACTGACCGGAGATCATCTTTTATCAACACACTAATACAGACAAACCTATTAGGGACAGTGCATCATTCGTAAACAGTTCAACAAATACTGATATGTAAGGTTCAAATCAACCAGTATTGGCAATGATCCGGCATTTTCGGACGATTGATCGTGTAAACGACTTTTGTTTTGAATACGAGTTAAGAGCCTGGTCATCGATCATCTTGCATTATAATTGCTTTAAGTGATTTTATTTTATTTATCAGCATGTATTTATATAATTATGTAAAATAACTCTTTATTGCTTAATGTTAAGTTATATCATTGAGTATAAAATACTTTATGTTTTACGGACAGTAACGCTTAACCATCTACACTATACTGATTGATTTTGTTTTATATATTTATATTTTATTTTATTTAAAAAATAATTCCAGGTACCTAAGGGAAATAAAAACTTAATCGCTTTCTTTTTACCGCTATTTCTTAAAAAAAAATTATATTTTAGTGCTATTACAAATTGAATTTTCAATAAAATGATGTCTTAGCTGTGGACTTATATTTTAATTTATTAAATATGAATCTACCCAGAACCTTGAAGATCAACCTTTCGCAGTTTTCGGGTCCGATCTCGAGCAATTGGGTTGGTAACGCTAACATCAACTGCAATAGCCCAAAACGCGCCTCTTACAGGACTGCAATGAAAGACTCCAGCGTTTTTTGGAAACAAAACTTCCAGCCCAAAAGATTTTCCTCTCCCTCCCTAGAATCCGCTTGTAGATTGCTTGATGTGTCAGCCACAGCCATATCTAAGATTATCGTGGTGGTATGTATGTGTAAAGGTGTGTATGAATCTCGGCCTTCCCACTGAGGTTAGAATAGGTTGGTAACCAGTTGGAATAACTCGCCCTGTTTACCTTGAGGAGTAGGATAGGGTGCTAAACACCAATAAAAAAATAAATAAATAAAAGGTAAGAAGTGTACCTAATTATGGAAGCGAATTAGTAACTAAAAAAAAAACTATAATTTTTATTTATTATTTTCAATAAATAATCGACCAAGAAAAGATATTTAACCCCCCCACCTCCTCCCCTAAAAACTTGAGGTTTTACGTTCCAAGATAAGTAGAATCCAAAATTCGAATGAAAAGAAATCCGTTCGTCCGAGGTCCGTCTTACGCCATCCGCGACTTTCCTCCGATTCTAGTGCAAAATAAGTTGGCCGATTTTTCATTTATCTGGAAATAAAGCCTCAGGTCACCACAGGATGATCGTTGGAACTCGGTATTACCATCCAAGACTATGTTTCAAAATGGCAACCGATTAGTGGTTTAATGGCCCATATCCTCGGCAATTTATGAAGATGGAGAAAAAATATAAAGTGATTTAGAATCATTATACCAAAGCCATAAAAAAGAAAAACAAACTTCTCGCAACAGCTATCTATTTGGAAATAACTGGCATTTAATAATAATGTGCAGCGTTTTTCCTTCAACTAATTTATTTGTTATTAACTAATGAATTACAATCGAGTTTAAAGTATTTGATACGAATATTTTCAACGTATATCATTCATACACCACATATTGATTGACGTATTTAATACATATTAATAGAGGAAAGACATCATTAGAACAGTTAAGGTCGAAAATCGATGCCGAAAATAATTTTATTAAATGCCATTTCGATTCCCAACCTCATAATACCTTGTTCTTGAG
Organism: Rhaphigaster nebulosa; assembly: GCA_948150685.1. NCBI lineage: Eukaryota > Metazoa > Arthropoda > Insecta > Hemiptera > Pentatomidae > Rhaphigaster > Rhaphigaster nebulosa. The sequence continues at coordinate 20,049,215 of OX411311.1, forward strand.
AGCGGATATAGCCAAGAGAATTCTGAAACCACAAGATGATATTATTGGAAGCCCAAATTAGACTTGAGAGCTTATAAAGCTATCTTACGGCACGCTCCCTAACTCATTGCACACGAATACAGCCAATGCCAATTAGCGATACCAAATGGTTTATCTAAAATTATGTTATAAATTATAATATTATATATTTATAAATTATAAATTTTATATCAAAAACCAAAACTTAAAATGAAAAAAACAGCAAAATATTACACTATGATTTATTGCTACCAAATGCAATAGGCTCGTTAGTCCGGAATAATTAAAACCATGGGGGTTGTTCGGATCACCGAACGGGAAAAAAAGGTAACGTCAATTATAAAAGAAAATGTTATAACAAAAACAATACATTGAAAATGTTTTTACAATGGCTAATAATTGTTAATAAATTTTATTTTTAATTATTTTCTTAAGAAAGCGTGAAATTTTTTGTTTAGAAATCTAAAGAATCTTTTTTAGAGCTTTTCTACTTCTGCTTCAATTCGTAATTAGTTATCCGTTATAGTAGATATATCTGTATTAAAATCCATTACTAATTTTGTACCCGGTTTATCTTTCAATTAACAATACTAGTTCGCACTGAAGATTACTTTAATGAAAAGTTAATTCAATATGCGCTGATAAAGAAATTGAAAAAAAAAAAATACTCATCCAAATTATTATAGCTTAATTTTTATTAGAAATAAAAGGAGTAGTTATTTTTAACATTTTTTAAGTCTGAAAGCATGTAAGGTGTTTATAATACAGACACTTTTATTGAATGGACGTAGTAAACTTTAAATCAAATCTTAATTTTTTTTTTTCTTTGTAATTAACGAGAGCCTACTGAAGTTGTGTATTTTTTGAAAGACTTGTGTTTGTGCGATTTTTGTTTATAACTGTCAACTGTAAATCAAGACAGGAAGATGTACCGGTGAGTATTACTCTCAATTATGTCTATCATGGCAGAATACCAATTTTTTAGCAAAAAATTCACTGGATGTCTACATTTTTGACAGATGTGTGTAAAGAAATAGAGCTAAAATAAAAAGTGTTCCGCCATTATCAAAGAGTAAATTATCAAAGTAAATCAAAGGTTAGTGTATTCATTTTTGTCTATTTCAAATTTAATGGGCCACCTTCTCTACCGTAATATTAAATAAATAACTGAAATGAAATTCTGGAATCATAGGAAATATAAAAAGTGATGTCACTGCAACTAGATTGCACTACTGAGGAGTTTTCTATTAAAAATTATAAACCTATTATAACCTAATATAATCACTTAAAAGTTATTTAGTTTATTTTAAATCTGAAATTTTTTCCTGCCAAATAGGTGCTACAATTCAACATATACAATAAAAATTTGCCTAATCTTCATGAGAAGCTCCCCTTATAATTTATTTATAATAATTTTCCGGAAGTGCATATACTGACTTTTGATAGAAAAGTCCTAAATTATGAGACGGAAAAGATATAAAAGCTACAGAAAGAAATTAAATAGTTTTGAATATGAATGAGAATTTTTCTTTGCTTTTATTATTTCAATTTTAACTTTTCTCAACCGATATGTGATTATTATTTCGTGAGTTTGTAAAACAAATTTCGTATTTTTTATTTTATTCAAAACTTTATATTTATTGAGCAATATTACAATATATCACTTACTGGTGAACCTTCTGTTGCATTTTCATTCTATTAAACTTCGTTAATGATCATAATATGATATGAGCTTCGTTAGAACAGATACAATGATTTGGGAATAAAGCTGTATCCAATCGTTTAATTACTAGACCAGATAGGGTGAGTTCCTGTTAAATATTTAAGTTTACTGTTTGCGATTAAACATGCCTCAGCTGATAAGCAGTCAACATCGGTAACGGTACATCTCACTTAAATTATTCCATGTCCCGGGCATAGACTGACATATTGATCCGGATTTTACTTAGGTATACATTATCATTCCAGCCCAAAATGGAAATTAAACCAACGGATAACAAAATCTATTATAATATTATAATATTAATCATAAAGCTGTATAATACAATTAAGTATGAGATAAGTATAAACAAAACTAATAAATTTAAAAAAAATAATAAGCATGATAAATTGATTTTTCGTTTTTATTTATTTTCAAATAATCTTCTTAACTTTTAAGGGTTATTATTTGGTAGCTAATTAAAAAAAAAAAAAATGTAATTATCGATGCTTCCGAAACGTCGCCCAAGTATGTAGGAAAGTACAGATGTTTTTTTTAAAAAAAGGGTATACATTTTCTCGACTGTTATATTATTTTTAAGTAGGGGCATTTTAAGTAATGGAAACAAGCATGAAACACATACTATTTTAAATATATTTAAAAATTTTATACATAGAATCGGAATCTATGAGACATTAATTGAGCTGAGATCTGAGAATAGAAGTAATACCGTTATATAAACAAAAAATATATGTACATATTGTATTTTTTTAAAAAATATTTCGAAGAAAAGTTGAACGCCAAAAACTTTCTATTTCATGTACATTTCAATACAAAAAAAAAGCTGTAATGTATTGGGACTTAATAATGAACAAAAGGAGTGACAAGTAACTGCTAGAAGCAGTAGGATCTCCTGGAGTCCTGCTTTTCCCTCCACGAAAAAAAAAAGGTTGTTTCGGAGTTTTCTAGAATGATTTTAAATAATGTACATATGTATGCCTGCGTTTAAGATGTTTGTATTTGTATTCAAAATATTATTTTGCTTTTATTTAATTTACTTATATGAGGTTGATGAACTCTTTTTTCAGTATCAATCTTATCATAAATTGAGACAGAACGTAATATTTCACAATGACAGATTTTTATCAGAATAACTGATGAATCAATACAAATTAATGAGCACTGGGTCGACAGGAAAAGGTCATAGGGCTAGACCGAAGCGTAGGTGAGCGGATTAATGCTAACTTTGCGGAATTGGTTTAGAAATTGGGGGCGGTGGAAGAAAATCTGGGTGCCAAATAGTGTTACCTTCGGCTTCGCTAAGCCTTTTATTATTATTACATAACTTATTTTATTATTTTATTAAAAATAATATTAATAATAAATTTTATTATTAGTGTATATATAAAAATAAAAAAATATATATAGTAAGTATAAATATAAATAAACGAAAAATGATGTACAGTGATAAAAGATTAATTTCTTCTTCCTCTCTTCTTCTGAAATAAAGTTGTTTCTAGTTTAAAGTTCGCCTATATCTCTCTCCCCTCTCTAGAGACCCACCCAATACGGAGAGTCTTTAGAAGAAAATGATGAAACTTTAAAAGAGTGCGGTTTAAGAGAGATTACAATATCAAGATGTTGTCAGTCAATATACTGAGTTCTAATAGGTGTTTTTTTACTTAGGTCGCGAACTACTTTTAGCACATCAGCATTTTTAGAAAATTAAAGCTATTTAGAAAAAAAATTGATCGGTTGGAAACCTGAGCGGGCCCACAGAATAAATCTCTATCTTTCCACTCCGGCTAGAATTATTATTCTCTTTTCTTTTTTTTTTTGAGTGAGATTTTTTTATATTGTAAAATAATACAAGCTACCACACTCTGGAACAAAGGCATTAGGGTTCTTAATATCGAATTGCTAAAAAAGGTTGGTAATCTGTATGATGCTTAATAATAAAAATTAAAAAATCTTATACAGAGGGTATAACAACACAATTCTGAAAGAGGAGAAAGGTTAGTTCAGTAACAGATGTTTTAATAAGTGGGATAAGTGGATCATCTTCAAATAAATTGGCCACTCCGATGTCCTTAACACTTGGTGTTGTGCGGTATATAATTATGTATTTTTTTCAGGCACTTAAGCGATACGTTTTTTTGAATTTTTAGCAATTTTATTGGTACTCAAAAGGTTAGTAACTTCCTAATTACCTATAGAAAAAATGGCGGCAAATAATATAAATTATTTAGTGGAGGATAGTTTTAAATTAGTAAAAAAAAATTTTGTTCGAAATATCCCGAACGCGCGTAAAGATTTGGCAAAATGGTGGGCTCGTGGTCTATGTAGCATGATGGCATAAAGACAGCGGATGTGTTTTGGATTTCTGTTATAGTGTATAGTAAATAAAAATGATGCGTATTATATATTATATACAAACAGTATATTAGGCGTAGTAGCTCAGGTATATTGTAGAGAAAGAAAAATTTGAAAACCGGAATAACGGTCAGAATTTTAATTCATTTTCATGAGTGTTACGCTAATAATTTTTTTTAATGTAATGTTTTGAACATTCAGTCAATTTAGGATGAATTTTCCTGAAAATAAATTTCGCTTGCACAATGATCCCACACGCTCGATGGTACTTTAGATTCTATATTTGTTTTCTAACGTGATGCCCGTAAAATTGGAACATTAGTTTAACATTTTCAAACATTCATAGCAAATCAACAAAATACTTCAGCTGGACCATGTACAACACGTTTGTGGACTTAAGGATAAGTTTCCAATCATTTTATTTATTTTTTATTTTTTCATCCACCAAAAAAACAAAGTAGCAGTTCAATTGAGAATGAGCCATGTACTATATTTCATCAAAATCGGTTCTGATGAGCAATCCCACCCTCCAAAGAGTGACTGAATTACTACTATGAAATCGTTAATTTGAATATAAGAAATTTGCATACCAATTTTCTTCAATACCATCCAGGTCGCTCCGACGTGCAATCCTCTGCCAAAACAAAACGAGGAGTAATTTGAGGCTGATTAAATTAAGATTACATTTCGTTGACCGATGAGGAATATTTGTGCCAATTTTAATTTGTAATCAGACTTGTCTTCACATTTTCATATTTTTCGTGAAAATTTGTAATCAATTACATCCCAACAAACGTATCTTGCGTAAATAGGAATGACATTCATTTTATCACCGGAGAATTAAATATATAGCCAAAAATACAACAACACATTCGCAAACATTGAACTAAGCATATTTACGATCATCAAAACATAATTTCGGTTCGTTTAGAAGAATGCTAATATAACGCAATACTGGTACAACTTATTAAATATGCAATCAAATTATTAAATTATTAAGTATAACTTAAATAAACACCAACGTGATCAACAATACGAATGACGCCATTTTTAGTTCCTGACCTATTTCACAGATCAGATTTCTCCAATTTGAAGAGATCTGATTGCTCTAGCAATAGTTATGCAACTCCCCACCAATCCTTTACTCAGGGTAGGGCTGCGGTCATCCTACATTCCCTTCTCGGGTGTGCTGTGGCTACATGGTCAGACTGTTGAGAATTGTTATTTGAATTAATCAGGCTGTATACTGAAGTTCATCTACAGATAAGGAAAACATATTTTTGACCTTTAATTATTGTAATTATTTTCATTTCTCTCATTTAGAAAAGTTCGATAAAGTATTTTTTGTATCTGTAAGAAGAAAGGAAAACCAAATAAGAGAAAAACTTTATAGGCATAATAATAAAAACAGTAGTCCTTTTATGGATTTAATTTACTTACATAATTATGTCCTATCAAATATTTTATTAAACTGTAATTTCTGCAAACCTAATCGTGTCGGTTGGCGTTTATACTAACTTCTGAGGTACTGCTTTTCCTAAAAAAACAACTATACAAACAGAATTTCAGCTCATTTGATCTACAGGAGGCCGCAAGAAGTCCCTGATGAAACGGGAATACACATATATATATATATATATATATATATATATATATATATATATATTTTTTCTGTTGGCACTATGGACTATGATCTTCGGCCGCGCGATGTGGTATTCTTACAGGCATTTATTGCTTGAGGGAGCACAGATAGCCTGGAAGGGGTCACCCAACCTCAAGTTGCTACGAGCCATAGTTTCCATGGTGCATCGGTAGGTTATCCTTAGCTCCATAACCGGTCCCTTTGGGTCCAATTTGGCAGTGTCCTTCCCACCGAATCACTTGGGTTCAAGGACAGTAACAATCCGGTCAAGATCCACGGATTATGGCTGTTCGGGGTCAGCAGGCGCACGAGGACCAATATATATATATACATACACAGTGCAAAAGTCTATTATTTTCGGGGAAAACACAAGATTAAAAATATCTTGATAACTTCTCTAAACATTTACCTCTCAAAGTGTAAAGTAGACTTTTGCTCAATTATATGAACTAATATTTAAACCATTAGCTATAAGTTGATAATTATAAGTGTTCTGATAAATTATGTATTCTCATAAATTATTATATGAATTTTATTCAGAAAATAATAACAATCAGGAAATTAAAAAAAAAAAAAGAGAATAATAATTATCAACTGCTATTCCGCAAACATTCTGATATTATGCATTCATTTTTGTATCTAATAATTCAAAAGGAAAGAAGATGTCTAAATTTGATATAGTGCACATAAAACATAAACGAATTTAATTATCTCTTTTTTTGGTTAGGGAGAGGATAGTTTGAATTTTCACCCATAAAGTAGTTTTTGTTTCTGATAAAACACTAAAAATTAAATAATAAATAATTAGAAGCAAACAGTTTCCGCTGTGACCTTAATGAGGCCAATGACACTTCTAGTAATCAAGAGTGGTGTCCTAATATCCAATCGTTAAAGGTCACTAAAATTAACTCCGCGCCCCTGTCAATTATTTTTAAACATGAAACATTTTATCTTTTAGATGATATCGCACATAAAGGATAAATTCAAAACAAGTTTTTTCGGGATTATCCTTCCAATAATAAATGGGCCGATAGTCATTAAAATTTCACCAATAGTTTAGGACATCTATCTGAAATATTAAAATCTTCCCCAAAATATAAAATTCGCCTTTTCAGAAATTATTAATTTAAACATAATTTTTTTTTATTTATAAAAACATCTTAGTATTAACAGTTTATCAAATAAATAATTTTATTTATTTATTTAATTACATTTTATTGAGTTTTATTATGACCATGAGGCAAAATAGTAGAAGAAAACATATAAATCTTAATTTTATTTTTTTTTTGGGGGGGGGGAGGAGTCAGTTCTAGTTTGTTGTTAGTAACAAATAATTTCTATAAAATATAAAAATTATTTCATAAAATGTGATCTGAACAGTGAAAAATTGTACTTAAAGGTGAAAAGTAAACAATTCCATGGAAAGAATAACGTGAAAGTGTTTAAAAATTCAGATAATTTCATTCTCTGAAGGCCTTCCTCTTTTGGCAGAGCCGCATTTTAACGAGGCAATCGATAGAAAAAAAAACGGATTACATGAAAACATCCATTTCTTGAGTTCACGAGTAGTTGAGTATAAACGGACCATTTTCGCCCTTTTTCTTTAAGCACATCTTGGATATATGATATGTTGTAAAAAAGTTTGTTATACAACAATAATTATTGAAATTCGTATTAACAAGCTAAATGGCTGTGGAGATTTTTAATTGCTCCCATAAAATATTTCATGATTTTTCATTAGGTTGTTTACTTATTTGGTTATTAATTAATTTATAATTTTATTTATATTTATCTGTGATGTACGGGAAACGGGGTCAGGTTGTCAGAATTTATGATTTTGAATATTTGAATAGGCAAGGTTTACTGTTTCCTTTTGTATTATTTTTGTATCTTATAATATATATATATATATATATATATATCTGCCTATATTTTACCAATAAAATTGAGGCCATAACTTCGGAAAAATAAAAAATCTGTCGGAAAACTCCGTGTTGGTTGTGACAGAAATTCAAATTGGCTATCATTTGTTGGAAAAAAATAAACTATTATTTAAAAAAATAGTATAAATGCATCTTACATACCAAATGAAACACTAAAGTAGTAATTTAAGTAAATATTTAAAATGTTATATAAAGGCCCAGAGTGAATTTGTAAAAATTGCTGTATCCCTTTTTCGGGAATTATTTCTATTTGTATTTTTGGTATCGCCAACCATTGGTTAAGTTCTTACTACAAGAAGTAACTTGCGCAAATTACTGGTTACAGGTAGAGGTTTAAATGAGCGTATATTGTAGGACCTGAGTTGTGGTTCATCTGAATTATCTTGATACATCTCCGGAAGCTGTTTATTTGGTTGCTCTGAAAACTGCTTTGCGAACTGTTCTGAAAGTTGGGTCGGACACATACCTAGATGTAAAATCCACAACTGTAAATTTGTCACAATTTAACGGATGTATTCCTGTGCACCGAAATCATAAGAAATATTAGATGGCGTCATTGCAAGAGAATGTGCACAGGAAAGGAGTAGTGGCACCCGTATAACATTAATTGTCATCCTTCTCTCTGGGTGTTACATGTGACAACCATCCCCGATGCTTTCTTGACATCCAATCCTGAGCAGACATTTCGAACAAAAGCCGAGCTGGAAAAACAGAGCCTGAATCTAACCCGGAAGTTGATACAGAATAATATTATGCAACTGTTATAACATAATATAAAAGAGTTGGGATATAGATTCCATTGAATTCAGCGTTAATAATGAGATTAAATTATATCAACAGATGAATAGGCTAAAAAAACATCAATAAAATCCAGGAAAATGTCCCCACAAACTAGAAACTGCACAAATCTACTCTGAGTCCTCGGTCACAAAGGTATTATAGGTAATTAGAAAGCTGATCTGCTTGCTAGAGACGGCACTGGGATCCCCTTGCTGGGACCGGTAGAAATTTCCAGTCGTCAGCAGCATAAGGAGGTCCTAGACTGGACTTGGAGAAATGCTGGCAAGGAGTGGAGGTAATGTGTTGGTCTTAGAAAGGCCAAGCAATTAATAAAAAAAACCTCCACTTCTAGAATCAAATTTCTGCTAGGCCTAAATCGAAATGAACCACGTGAACTACCTGAACTACCATGACAGACTCAAAAAACACTTGTAAGTTTGTGGAGTACTAGCCGACGAAATCTGCCACCAATGTGGACAGGCTCTGGAATCCGCTTTCCTCCATTGAATGACCATCCCTATTGGATTTCTTAACTTGGTTTAACATGGAATAATAGCTTTCCATTGGTTATTTTGGGACAGGAAAAAAAGGAACAGGCCCACTTGCCGAACTAGATCCCCCACCCTTACTACCCCTACCAGAACTAGTAAACCTCATCAGAATATTGTGATCGTACTCTGGTATGAATTTAGGCCGGTAGGAATCCATAACAACTGAGAACTGATATTTTTGACAGCAGACCCGTGTGACAAACTGCCCCGTTCTTTCCTACATATATTATTTTATTGATTTTTTTTTGTCATAATTTTATTTATTTTATATTTTATTTACAATACATTTATTATTTTTGTTTATTTTCGTAGTGTGTATATATGGTGTGGAGGGGTACATTAGCCCTAATACTTATTACCCTTGAGTGTAGCAGCTTGTATTATTGCTCATTAAAAAACAACAATTAAAAAATTTTCATCTACCTAGTTGTAATTATCAGTTGTTTTGTTTTTTTCATTTTGGCGGAAAGATCATTATTCCATAGATAAATAATCGAAGCGATCCAACTGGCAATTAGAGGATGTATCCAAGCATGTGAAGCGACGATGGATACATTATGTATGATGAAAGCATAGCAAGTTGTGCCGGAAGATGAAGTTCGGCGGTAGGGGCTCGATAATTGGAAGACACCTCAACTCCTCTGAACCATTACCGCACGCCTTCAAAGGTTTCCATTGATTCACTCAACCATATGCGGTTGTCACTAACTAAAACATATATACTACATCACCAATGTTGGGTGTCTTCAAACCGACACGCATTATGGAACATTCGCAGCCAATTTGAATGATTAGATGGTCTTCTTTAAGAAAAACAAAAATGATCTCTAAACTGAGATTGATCGCCATATTTATACCTTGTTGATTCACATGAAAAGTCGCTATTGGTGCTACAACATTACTTCATAGATAGGTTATCATTTCTAGACTGATTACTATGCAATAGGTTCCGGTCTTCACGGTAAAAGTAATAATAAAAATTTCAATCGTTATGTATAAGTACCGACCAAAAAAACACTTATGTCAAATTATATATATATATATATATATATATATATATATATATATATATATATATATATATATATATATATATATATATATATATATATATATACATATATATATTATTTCACAAAGATTTTTTTTTTTGGTACGTCATATCTCCCCTGATACTTCATCAAAACCAATAATAGAATCATTATTTAAAAAATTACCGTCGCTCCTAATGACAGAAAATAATTAATCATTTGTGTAGCTGCGTTATAATCGAAAAACTGTTTTTCTATAGACTGTAGAGTCAAAACAGCTCAAAATATTTTGATCAAACTGTTAATTTTAATAATATTTACCTCAGTAAAGACGAAAGCACTTTATGTTAAGAGGACTTAAGAATCAAGTGGAGCTTCGGCAAGTATTGATGCTCTCATTTCAAATATAGAACAACATAAATTCAATTGAAAAATATTGATGTTTTTCTTCACATTGTCCAAATTTCTTACTTTTGTTAAATATGTTTTTATTTGCATAATTGTTGGTATATTTTCAGTTTTCTTAATGTTGCTGTTGTTACGTGAAATGGATACACTTTTGATTTTGGATTTTTGAACATTATATATTTTCTATTTAATAGTTTTTTAAGTGGGTATTTACAGTAATCAGTATTTACAGTATTGTTTTGTTTGCTAAATAACCTTTTGTAAATCAGTTCGTACTTTATTATGAAGAAGAATCTTTAAGAATTTTTAATAGTAATATCAGGAAGTGAGTTAACTGAAAAGTGGAAGTGTTACACAGTGTCATAAAGTCTGGGAACTCCTGATTTAACCGATAAGTATTTCCGGGACCCTTTACAAAGCTGTCTCCAACCCCTAAGGAGTCGACAGTATAATTTGTAGGAGTTAGCAGGCCATTATCGCTCCTTCCTCCCCCAGAGTACAAATCAACCTTGATGGTGCGTCAAGGAGGATCTGAGAATTAGCCTTGGTCCGCTGCTAATGGGAGACACATCGATGAGCATTGGTCCATCGAATGGTGCATATCACGTTATCAAGTTGAAGAACTCCTTAAATATAATTGGATTAAATAGTAAGGCAAAGTGAACCCGAATATCCGATGTTGATACCGATAACTATCGTAGACCAATATCTCTCTCAACGTCAAAACACAAAGCTTAAGGATCAGCTAATACAAATACTGACGAAATCCTTTCAAGGTCTTAGTCTATTATTCGAAAGCGAATCCCTAACAGGCCAAGTAGCGCTGAACCGACAGTTAAGAACGTCTTAGGAAGGTGGAAGACGTAGATGGGAGGATCGTACGCGACGAATGATGGTTTCAACATCGAACCTCCGCGTCGCTGAATAGCATCGATTATTATTATTAATTATAGAAACCGAACTAGGTAAACTATATTCGATACTTCCTTCCCCATAGATACAGACATTTTGGAAGTACTGTACCTTCGTAATTAATTTTTAAGATTGTGGAATTCAGTGCTCAGGAAAGTTTTACTAAGCGACTTAATAAGTTTATAATTCTGTAGTTCCGTAACTCATTTTCCAACGTTTATTTGCATAATAGAATTTATTAAGTCGTATAAATATGTAAACGACGTTTTGCGAATTAATGCTATGTCCCATGTACATACTGAGCGTAATATTAATTTAAATTTTCACTGCGATTGTTCAAATGTAATCGCAGGTATCCATCTCACACTATAAATTAAGTAAGAAATATTGCATGCGATAGCTATGACAAACTTGAGTGCTTGATACGGTGCAAATGCTTCTTATTATACTTACAATCTTCTTTCTTTGTATGAATACCTTTATCTTATGCCTTACGATGATTTACAAACTTTCTATGTCTGCCTTTTTTGTGAGAGTTATTCCACTCAAGAAAAAAAGAAAAGGGAAATGCCGAGTGGAAAACTTAATTAGTCACAAAATCACGTTTTTCCGTGTATCCACTTTTATGATTGATCTACAAATTACAATACCAAAGCAGATCGCATGCCGGCGTTGAATTTTTCAGGCTCTCTTTGGCGTGGAGCTAATGTGGGGCGATTCTGAACCGAGCTTGGATTTAGAGCATTAAGTTGTTAGTGTTTACAAAATCTGACCTAAAATTTGAAATTCAACATCTTTCGTATACTTTCAGAGGGTTAAAATATCATAATGAATGCACGAACACACGAAACGGAATATTTAGAAAATTAATAATTTATTCAAAGATAATTTATATTTAATATTTATAAAAAAAAAAAAAAAACAAGAAAAAAACCTAAAGCATGAACTTCACATCATTAAACTAGTGGACTGAATATCTATACTAATTGAATCTCTTAAAACCTTAACTTTTTTAAGTTGCCTTAACTTGTTTAAGTTACTCACCATGCCAGACATTGATCGTGATTCATTAATTAGTGAATGAGCTTCAACAACTCTTTTTTTTACATGATTCCAATAATGATATTTGGTCCATACATTGACATAACATGTATTTGTAAAATACATTTTTTCGAAAAAATTTATTTTTGTGTTTTTAAAAAATAACATTTCGGCAATTTTTAAAGATTTAAATACTGGCTTGGTAAATACAAGAACATATCAAATTAATTACAAATCCCTTGTAACTCTGAAAAGAATGACACCATTTTGAGCTGTCAGGCAAATAGATTTGTACCTGTAACCTTTTTAATGATTCCAAACAGTAGATTTTTTTTTTATTTAGAGCTCAAAAAATAAAAATGGGAAAAATGTGAAACATTGAATTTAAACAAAAAAATACGTTTCATTCTTTTGAAAAATCTTGAGTCTGAAATTCTTTTTTTATAAGCTGATTTGGTATGAAAAGACCCTTATCCATCTTAGCCACCCATCCCCCGCTGATTGAAACTCTTTTAGAGAAATTCGTGGTATAAAAGATTTACATACAAAAATATGTTCTTTTAAATCAAAAAGATCAGATCGTGTAATGGAAGCTCTATATATGACGTTATTCAAGTTAAAAATCCGATTTTGCAAAAATGTAACAAGGACCCTTACTCGGTCGAACCCTTCAATTACATACATTAATTGGACCAACATTCATGTATGCAGTCAGAAAACTGATCACTATAAATAAAAAAATTAAAATACGGTGTATATGCCCATGAAAAATGGCCTGTCTAGTGCCAGACACGGCAATTACTAACGTGCATCATTGAGCACGTGTCAGGTGTGGAAGTATAATGGAGGCGTTTGGTTTCAAAACCAGATACGTACAACCCATTCTCATAATTTTTTCAGTTGTGATGAAAAATCCTTCTGGCGTTGACAAGAGAGAATAATCAAGTTGGAAGAAAATTACTTAATTAGCCTGTTGTGTTACTGGTAAGTGATTATAAAAAAAAAGTGTTTTTTTTTTTACATAGATCATACAAAATATTTAGCTCTTTTAACCGAGTTTAGTAGGATAATATAGATTATTAGCTCGTTCATCAAAACTAATCATTTTAATTTATTAAAACAACCCAAATGTATATATAAATAATGGTTCTTTTAAACGTATTAATTTTCATTAAGATTTTGAAATATACTATTTATTATTACACTTTTCGTTTGTTACTTGAAATATCTTGATACAGATCTTTCTAACACATTATTTCGAGAACTTAATATCTGATGTGTACACCGCATTACTTCCTTATACGACTACTAAACTATAAATTGGTGGCTCAAAAAGTGATCCTGAATTTGGTAATAGTTTCCGATAGTATTGATACTGTCATTGCAAATATAGAACAACATAGTCGTTTTCATTCAGTAGGTAGCAAGTTCCCAAGAGATTTCTTCTTGTTCCGTCAAATATTAAAGCAATCTATGTCAGAAGATTAAGCATTGGAAATCGACGGTTTCGACATTTTAAACGGAAGAACCTGCTTAACTTATATCTTATTTCCCTGTTGTTCAGCTCACAAATGAGGAAGAAAACAATTATTTTATACCCAATTTAATACTTAAACCAAATGATAAAATTGTTTAACTAATTGGGAAAAATCGAATTTGTAACCTTTATCGCCGAACCATATGATCTCTGTATTTAATTTTAATATCATTTTTGATATCAGTTTATTATGACCTTCAAGTAAAGTACCCCATCCGGCACAGCAATTTTAACCAAAATCTAGTATATTATTTATATTGATATAAAAGTTATTTACTAAATTTGAAACATTATATATTATATTTTAATATAATTTTCTTATGAAAATTTTGTATGACCTTCAAATAAAGTATTGCTTTTAGTTTGACAATTTAGAGCAAAATATAGTATGTTATTTAAATGAATGTATAAATCATAAATAACAAATTTGAAAAACAATGCATTATATTTTAATATAATTTTTTATGGAAGTCAATTATTACCTTTAAGGAAAGTAACACTTCCGGTGATCATGTAGTGACCAAAACACTTCCGTGGTATTCACTTAATGTATGACAGCACTATAATTTCATGAGACGCCTTCCTGATATAAATTTGTTCAGCTCATGACAGACAATACAATATTATTATAGGTAATAATAAAGTATTTTCATGAATGTGAAAAGTAAGACAAATAAATGGCTGCAGATAAAAATCGAGATACACAAAAAAACACTTCCTGTAATTAAAGACTGAGTGATTTTCTCAGGCAATTAAATTAGGAAAGAATAGAAAAAGAGACGAAGTTCTTGGGTAGAAAACTCAAAAATAGACGATAAAAGACAACTTAAAAATCATAGATGCTTCATTTTGGTTGAAAAGATAACTGAAGAACTTATATAAGAAATGAATGATTATGTAGGGATGAAACTGATAAGCTGGTATAATTCAGTCATAAAAACCATAAACATAAGATATGAAGGGCGTAGTTAGCTCATAACTGAAGGAGGAGAAATTTTTTACATTTAATTTAGAGGGGGAGGGACTCCATGGTGCCATACAATAATTTAGAGTAAAATGCAAAATAATACAATTTTTTTATTAGTTCTTAAACAATAATATGCGAGGATTAGCCGCGAAATTTCAATTTTTTCCACGTTGGAAGAAGGGGCTGTCCCAGCTTGCATCTCCCTAAGTATGCTCATTTAAGGTATCGTGGTATAAGTTAATGTCTTACAATAGATTGATAAATTTCAGTGAAAATTGCTATTGTGCTTGCTGCCCAAATACATTAGATTGCTATCTAATGTATTTGGGCAGCAAGTCTTGAAAATAAACCACTTTTCATTACAATAGCAAGGAATGAACTAAAAAATAATAAAGGATTAAACAGATTTGAAGCTTTTGGTATCGAGTATAGAGAGAACTAGTGTATACAAAAGAATGTTTGTTTAAAAGCTGTCCGCCTACCTTCCCTTTGTAAACACGAAGTCCCAGTGCACACTAGCGTTAAAAGTAATCCAAACGCCACGTTAAAAAAAAAAAGAAAAAAAAAGTAGAATTGTGACTGCCACAACAGAATATTGTTCTGAACATTTTGTGAGGAATTACGCTGTTGGAAATTGAAGCTATATCCACACTGTTCGATTTTCGAATAGTTATTTTTATTTGATTACTGATTGAAAAATGATGGATTCATTTATTCACTGAATAATAGAATAACGAATAAATATGTTAACCATTATTGATTACTTTTTTCTCAAAAAAATTTGCCCATCACTGGTTAGGGCCAATGCTCCTAACGAAAATCGTTTGTGTGAACATAGCTGAACGGTACGTCCAATCACTATAGTGTGCACTGAAAAAGTAAATTTCCGTGGGAAGCAAATAGCTAACGTGTTAGTTACAAAGACAAGAGTATATTGGCGGCTGTAGACTTGAAGGTTTTCATTCCATATTTTCAAATGTTGAATATTTCTTTATTTATAAACAACATAGGTATGGATTACTAATACACAAAAGAACAGCAAAAAAATATCGAAATCTGACCATAATTAGCAAAGATGTAGGATTTTTAAAGGAACCAGCGCAGTATCCTTGCATCTTATTTCTCAACGGTATATTTTTTTTTTTTTTTTTTTTTCCGGTACGCCATATCTCCCTCAATACTTCATCAAAAACAATAATTAAACCATTATTTAAAAAATTAACATCTCCCCTAAAGACAAAAAATAATTAAATAATTCTGTCCTCAGTGTGATAATTGACATACTGTGTTAATTATGAAGTTATAATTAATAATTGTACACCATCATTTTAAAGATTACCTTCACCGCTAATGACGAACAATAATTAAACAATTGTATGCATATATAGTAACACACAATGCTAAAAATATCTAGCTATGGAGAGGATAGAGGTTCTTCAAAGGTCCTTATGCTGAAAATAACATAACGCATATATATATATATATATATATATATATATATCTAGCAACGCTTTCTATTTCGATGTCTCTAAAGAATGAGGATGAGCTCGAGGAAACCGTTGAAAAGGTAACAAGCAGTATACAGCAGGCTCTACGGTCTTCTTCTGTCCCCAGATCCAGAACGGATTTTTCATTAACTAAACAATACATTCAAACGACAAATTCCAAGTTTCAGAACAATAATTTATCATTGAGTTTATTAAAGAATATAAGGACTATCCCATAATTGTAAATATTACGTATACTATTAAGACAGATATTTTTTTCTGATTTTTAAAGTATATTAGGACAGGAGAATAAATAAATAAATTAAGAAATAAAAATTAAAAAATAATTTTAAAGCCTTTTGTTATACTTTTTTAGGCCTATTTTGCACTTAATAAACTTTAAAAAAAAACTGGCTATGAAAGCATAAAAAAAAACCGTTGTTATCCATACAGCAATTGACATCTATATTAGTTATTAACTTTCAAGCATAAATTAGCGCCAGTAACATGGGAAGTTCACAATTAAGAGCGGCTGGGATCGTACTCAAGCCGTCACGCGAACTTTAAATTGAAAATACAAACAGATACGATGTCGCAAATTATCCACTGGGTAATAAAATTTGAAAATTACTATTAATGAACAAACAAGCCTCGTTCTGCGAAGAGCTATCCTAGTCAGGATATTGTCAATGTCTCTCATCTCTAGAGCCTTGTTTAACTAACATCACATCTAATTCTCAACTCCCTAAGACAAACATGCTCTAGAATTGTTTTACATATTGTTATTAGGTAATTCATATGTATTTATATTATTAGCATCATTACAAAATGTTTTTAAATGCAAACAAAGAAATAGTTTTTGGTTTCACGACCCCAATAAAAAAAATTTAATATCATTAATTTCGGACAAAACTTGATTGAAATATTAAATATCGCACACATATAATAACATAGATAAATATTTCCAGCATAATATACGCTTACACAAAACAGTAATAGAATATTACTGAACGATTCCCAGATTTGGACATTACCCGGTTGAAAAGATATCCGATTAAAAAAAAAAAAAAAAAAAAAACAATAAATTTTTAGTCTGAGTTTTTAATCATCAATAAAAGTTTATCTAAATTTAATAAAATTTTCCCGATTAAAAAAAACACTAAATAATCCGAATAATTTTTTATCATTGATTTATCACGAAGATTGGCCATTTTATTACGAAAAGCAACCTCATACAAGTGCTATAAGAAAATATCCTAATTTATGGTAAAATAATTAAAACAATTAAATTAATAGAATAAACCGAAAATAAACCATAAAACTACTTTATAATTCATAAAAAAAGACACGCCAAAAATTATAATTATAACAATAAATGTTAATATGAGTAGAAAAAAATAAAGAGATCTTCTACAACAATTTGGTTTTTATACCACATGCCTTCATCAATAACCTTAAAAAATAAACATCAGTAAAAGATCTTTTTTTTTTAGTATAAAATTGATATTAAATGTATTTGCTCAGTATTTAAATAGTTACTTGATAAATTTATTAAAACATTTTTTTTTTTTAAATTCCATGTATGCCATATATTAAGTTTTTAATTCTATTAAATCACTTTTACTTTTCTTTTATCTGCCTATTTATGTGTGTCCTTAATTGATGCACTCATATGATTCCTAATTAACCCTCCAGCGATCGCGTGACCATTTAGAACGCATTTACTCGCATAGCGCCTGTAAGGTGACAATATGTTTTCGTGGCTTCTGAGTCCCCCGTTTGAACCAATTCTACATAGAAATTATAAAAGTGTTAAAAAATAATTCATTAAATGTCGATGATAAGTTATATCGCAATTTATTGGTTCTGGATCAAACAAAAAAACACAAATAGTCGCGCTGCCTCTGAGATGAAAGCATATTTTTTGGGTGGATGGGTTCAGATGAGCACAGGTTATCACAGTTTTAATTATGTAAGAATTCATTAAAAAATTAAAAATGAATGATAAAATGTACTTCAAATATAAAAATTATAAAACATAAGTTTAATAGTCGCGCAGCACCTGAGGGATGTTTCCAGGCCAGTAGCCAACCTACGCCAGAATGAAGACATGGCGATGGCGAGAGCGTGAGTTAACGGAGGTACGGGAATAACAGGCGTGTGCAAGCTCAACTCCCTTCAATCAAGAAAAACATCGTGCACCAGTGCGCGCGAGTCCTGGAGATTTAAAGCACATTTTTAAGTACTGGGATCATGTATTATGCTTTTTTGATATAATTACTAGTTTTATATCTTTCTAGAGATTTACAGAGTATTATGACAGAAACTTATTTTTCCGTGGTGTAGGATCCAACTAGATACGCTTTCGAAAATTATTAATTTACATAACCGCTAATAAAGCTCTTCACTCAACGAATGTTGACAGTTAATTATTGTCGAGCCTGCGGTTAGAGCGAATATTCGGAATGAGACAGGATGTTAATTATAACAGAAAAGCCGATCCCACCCATCCGTTTTCCCACACTCCCCTTCCAAATAAAAAAAATACGGCCATAATTTGCACGTGGCCTTTATAACAGCAATTGCATACTAAAGGAAGTAATTGACTATTTTATATTTCCTACCTAAGCCAATATCCCTAAAGTAATAAGGTCCCTTTAAAGGGACACGGCTCTATCCTTGTATCTCATTGATACTATACTTAATCGGTTATGTGTTAACAAATAGTAGGCCACATATAATCCATTAATTAAAGCACACATTCTCTAGTCTACATCAGTAAATTATTCAGGATTAACTCTAGACAGATTAATAAAATCTTAACATTCACGGAACAAATCAAAATAAAATCAGACAAAGCCAAAAAGTGCATTTTCAAAATGTTTCCGTATTTTAACAAAAAATCCAAAACAGGTTTCACTAAATAAAACAGCTATCCGAGCTCAGATCTGTTATGTCTCACCCTTATGGAGCCCGACATACAAAACCAATTCCAAAAAACTTCCAAAAAATAAAAATTTCAACAATGATCTACTAACTAAATCTTCTCCACATACTACAGTTCAGTGATATAAAAACTAAATCATATTTTGAAAAAAACCCTGAGCTTCTAAAAGTCCTTTGATACAGAATATTGACAATCGCAATGAAACATCACTTAACCTATATCCTCACAAAATAAAGAAAGATGCATGTAATAGAAAATTAATATTTTATTTTTGTTGGAGTATGTTATTTGTTAAATTTTTCCTACTATGATAAAAAAAAAATGTAATTATCTTCAATCCAATGATGCTTAAAACTGTATTATCATGAATTGGACCATTCGGAATCATGTACATAAAATTTGTATTACAAATATTGTAAATACTAAAATAAATAATTCTCTATCCCTCTCAAATCATATAATAAGAGGTATGAGTAGGAAAAATTATGTTCAATTTTTAAACATAGTAATTAACACACGAAGTAACAAAAGAAGTAATTAAAAGAAAGAAATTGATGGAAGAGATGTCCCAGTTGTATGCCTAAAAAAAGTTTTGGTTCATTTCGTACTGAGATGACGTCAACCATAAGAAAACATTGTTGGGCAATGGGATAGGGTGTTAAGAATCCAAACTGGTGATTATATGATTTGAATAAATAAAGAAATACAAGTGTTTCAATGTGGTTTTTCAGAGTTTTGCCAAGTATATCGGATGGATGTACAAACAGTTTATTAAGTTTGATTTTATTTTCACTATGGAGATAATTTCAAAGGGTCAAGAAAATATGTGGCTCAGAGTACAACTTAATATTTTTTTTATATTAAGATGAGAAATGTGCCTCTGATTTTAATTATGAATTAATTAATAATTCTATACGTCTTTTGCAAGTCCAATTTTTCGAATTTTGATTTTAATTATAAGTATCTTAAATAAGCTAAATGACTAATAAATTGTGCAACGCTCCAAAATTAAAGATTGAACACTATTCACAACTGTAACTTCTCTTCGCCCTTCTGTAAAACTTTAAAAATGTTACAACTATTAACTTCAACTATGTTACAAATATTAACAAATATTTTTGAGTGTCTCTCAATTTTTATTTTTTTTCGTTTTTTCTTTTTTCTTTTTCAATGTGTGGGAACATAAATTTTTTTATACATTACGATTTCATGAAATAACAATTGAAAATGAAACGATAATTTTATTTATACCAAAAGGTCATAACATTTATTTCATCAGATAAATAAAGTTTATTATAAATTTACATAGAGAATGAATGTCCAAAAGCAATGGTTATGAAAAATGGTGGTAACAATGGTTGTTTTGTTTGTTTTAAACTCAGGAAAAGGGCGGATTAGAATTTTTTTTTTTTTATAGAATATACGTTATCTAGAATAAAATAGAAAACAAACTTTATAAAGGGACAAAGTCCCTTAAGAATAACAATGGTGTACAAAAAAACAAAACAATTCTGGTTACATATTAAAATAAACAATTAAGAATCAAAGAATCTCTTGGAAGAACAAAAAAAAAAAAAAACAAGAATTCCTTGTGAGCACAAATGAAAAATGAACAAATAGCGCGAGAAATTAAATTCATTCGTTTAACAAAAACTCAGTTATTAAAATAATTATTTATTTCTCAATATAGTAAAAACAAATCTATAAATTTACATTGTCAGATGGTACAGAAAGAAAAAAAAAATGAACACATAAAAAAAAAAATCAATATCTAATAAACCTTGATAAAAAATAAACAATAAGTTTACAAAGCGTCCCGTGGTTTGTGAACAGAAATTAAAAAAGGAGAGTTTTAAATATGGCTAAGGAAGGGACATGCCAGATTTTAGAAGAGAGAGAATTCCAAAAAGCAGCGGAATGTGCACACAATAAAAGTGTGATGGAATGATGCAAATACAGAAAGGGGTATAAATGTCAAGGGGCCGAGATCTTGTGGACTGGGAGTGCTTAGCGGACTTGAGTTGAAGGAGATTCGTAGACATAGGAAGGACGCTGGTAATTATATTACAATAATAATATTATTAATTACGCCTAGAAAGCAAAACAAGAAACGGCAAAGTTCCGTCTCTCATGAAGATGATGGCAGTAGAGGGCTCTCTCCAAAGATAGAAGGTGAGCGAATTAATAATTATTTTTTATATCAGGGGCCTCCTCCTGACAAATTTGATTTTAAAAAAGATGATTGGCCTAAGCGGCTTAAAAGGTTTGAGCGGTGCAGGGAAGCTTCCGGACTTATTTATCAACCTCAGTCATCACAAATTAATAATCTTCTTTATTTAATGCGCGAAGAAGCAGACGACAGATCTGGAGTTTTTCAATTAAGTTCGGAACAGCTTTGAAATTCTATGAGTACCTATCGTAGAAAAATTCAATTCATATTTCATAAATATTTATTCATAAAATAAATGTTATCTATGAACGTGCAAAGTTTAGTAGGCGCGTTAAGCTGGAAGGTGAGCCAGTACAAGTTTACATGTACTGGCTAAGCCATGTTCTGACGGCCCATTTAAAGATGAATTAATTAGGGATCATTATTATTAAATAAATAGGGTATTATTGATTCAAGTCTCTGGGAACAGCTTCAATTGCATATGAAGATAAAGCAGAGTGAAAAAGTAAAGTAGCAAAAAAATTTTTTATATCAAACTCTATTATACATCTGTTTTATATTACAATAATATATTATTATTGTGATGAAAAACATATATTCTGATAAAACACATTTCTACTCAGCATATTCTACCTAGAAATAGAGCTCATTTGAATTCTCTTCCGTGATTTCTTGATGAGAAGGGAAACCGTTCTGAGTAGAAATGTGTTTTATTAGAATAAAAATATAATTTATATCACAACATTGAAATAAAACATTTTATAAAAATAATATTTTATAAAAAATATTGTCGATTGACATCTTATTCATAGCAATCCAGAAATAGTGCAGAAAATGTACATGGAAAGCTTTTGGATCTGTTTGCAGGACAATGAACCAATAACCTTAACGCTGTATATAAATTTATTTAACCGAATCAGAACAGTAGGTTAGTAGTAAACATTTCCAAAATAGGTTGGGGTGTGTACATTTCATTGGATACAGACATGGCATGTCAATAACTTTTGTGAGTGCCCCTTGGCCAAATTGTGTTTCAATTGTACTTTCATAAATATTACATAACCCAATCACATGACGAAACTCAATACCTGTTCTATATAATTTCGTCATACTGCAGAGAGTTGCGAGATAATTTAAGCACTGCCGCCCGCCTATTACCTGGCCTTCGATTGCCCACCCCAATAACAGGGTACAGAAAATAGGAACGTTTATTTTACAACGAATGCTAAATAGTAATAATATTAAAAAAATTCTTATTGGACATTGGTAGATATAAATTGTCTAATGGGCGATACCACCATTTTCCGGTAACAAATATATTATTATTTAGACAATTCAAAAATCTTTTATGATGTCAACTTCAATTCAATTGAAATTACGAATATTTTTCTTTTTCGTTTGTTATTCAAGTAAAATTAGTCTTAGATGGTGTTCACACATGTACTGAGTGAAATTTTGCAAAAATGTGGTATGTGATTTTAAAACATCTGTGCTCAGCATTATTTGAACTGTACTAATCACATCTGAAACAGTGTATTTTAAAGACAATAATTTAGATATATTAACCAAATTACTAAACAACACTCTTTACATTATATATGACGCATGTATTCAAACGCACGTTTTCAAAGAAAATTACACTTACCACATGTATGTACAATACCATTGAAATACATTCAATAATAAAATGAAATCTCAAAATTTCGAGATTAAACATTTTCTATTTATTTACTTTCTATTCTTTTTATTTATTGTCTAACCACGAAATTTAGTTGATACTAAAATCATTAAAATTTACTTAAAGGCTACTAATTTACTCTTAAGACCGAAATACAAATTTGGTAATCCCCTCTCAAATCCAAGAAGATTTTAATGGAAGAAATAAATTCAATTCCGACAGAATCAGTTTTTAATGGCATAATATGTTGCTAATATAAAATTTTGATTAGTTTCTAGTCATAAAAAAAATTGGTTTTAGACTTTAACTAAGGAAATTAACATGGTGCATTAAACGTTCTGGTCAAAATATTTTTTTCCAAAATTGAAGTCCCTTCCTTCGACTAAATTATATCCTTATTTAGTCAAAGGATGAGATAAAAAGATGCTAAATGATTACCTTGAGGGTTTTGGGATGGATGGAATGGCAAGATATATGATTCCACGAATAGAAAAATAAATTATGGATGGTGAAGCAATTCGTGAATCCACCAAATGGAATCTTAAGCTTAACTGAGAGAAGAGGTGATCGATCTTATGATGGAACATACTCGACTCATCCATGTTTTTTATGAAAAAAACAAAATAATGTAAACTGTCGATTCGGAAACGAATTAACAGTAATGCACATTCTCACTGATTATATAGCTCGTAAATTTCATCAAGATGCCGGTCAAACTACAGGTTTATATCAATTTAATGTTATTATTAATCCAATTAATAAATTATTGTTAATCCAAAATCCTAAAGCTATAGCAAAACTTTTACATTTTGACAATAATGATAATGACTATAATACGATAATTATCATAAATATTTATAATAATATACAGAAAAATTAGAAGCAAAATTACAGAAATAGATCAGAACTATAACAATATTTAAATTTAGATTAACAAATGTAGAAGTCATGAAGCATAAAAGTTCATGAATGTAAAGTTTACAAAACGACGTATTCGAAATCAGATAAGAGCCAACAAAGCCTTTTGGATCCTAGCAACTCCTGTAGCTATCGAATTAACACCTAACCGTCCATGGTATCCACTTCACAGTTACGATACTAACACAACGCATCGTCGAAGCAATAATATAGTTATTGGGGAGGGCGGGAAGGGGAGAGGGAAGAAGGGTGCGATATCTCACAAACTGGGGGACATAAAGGCTGTCAGGGAAGACAATGACGGATTATGAACGGTCGCAGGGAGCCAACTAGGTGAAAATGGTCCATAGATTCCGGGTCCATTGTGTGCAAGGATTGGACTAATCCCACTCTATCCCATCAATCAGTGTTTTAGCTCCCGTCTTCCGTCACTCACTCAGTTATACTCTCCTCAATAAATCATTATGTATCTATTTATATATACACACATATATACCGAATAATAAAGACTATCGAAGCGTGCCGGAGGACACTGATATAAGATAGTTACTAAATCAAACTATTGTATCGATGGTCAATCTCAACAATTTGATAATTGAATAAAGAGAATTAATAAATAAGGAATTACGGTCAAATTTTAAATACTTTTATAACTACAATATCTGTATGATTGACCATAGAAATGAAAGAAAACTACTGAAGGAATAATAGCTTGATTTTTCTTTATATCTTGACCGTCTCTGTGACTATCTTGACCTTTAATAATGATAGTACATATAACAATGTAACTATGTGACAAATTACCGAAAACATTAAATATATTGGAATATATTTCAGTCGACATTTAAACTTTTCAAAACATTTCTACAAAAAGATTAGAACAGTGAGAACCAAAACGTATAAGCTTCTTAACATAATAGGCACAACTCATCTCGGAGCAAAAGTTTTCCCGAAAATGAATGCATTGCCAAAAATAAAAAATTAACACACAACAACAATTTCAAGTTTAAATAAAGAAAATTCACGTATTGGAATAAATATCGCAACAATTTTATTCATGAACTTATTTTACATAACAAAATTAAGTAATATGTATATAACAAAATAATCATAATCATAGGAATAAAATGAATTCCGGCAACCCCTTATCCTTGTTAGTCCACCATCGGCCACAGCATATTATAAGAAGACGAGTGTAAATCGGTTGAAATCGAAACTTTTTGGAACAAAAATCTTTAGTTCACTTAGCGACAGGTACTGATAAGAGGATTTTTCTAGCTATCGTGGAATTAGAGATGGCAAGGGGATTAACATCAACCTTCTTCTCTATATTTACACACTTGTTGCATAGTACTGATGGAAAAATCCTTTGACATGGTTGAAAAACCGATTTTTTCACGGCACGAAAAATTCAAGCAGAATTCCCGAATTTCAACCAATTGAAGGCTGCTGGACACCCTGATCCTGTTGTAATGGATTTTTCGCATCCTTTTTTTAGTGTGGATTATTTTGACAAAAACCTGCAAACAAAACGAACAATCACCTCGAGTTTGCAAGGTTCAGTTGATTAATCCGTAATTAATAAATCCATGTGAAAAAGGTTTGTTAGCAAATTAAAAATATGGGATGCAGGCATTCTTTTGGATGCGATTAGCGTAAGTAATGGGTTCTGTTCTGAAAAAATAGACGTAGTTTTAAAAATAAAACTATTATTGGTTATGGTACTTTGCACAATTAGTTGGCGCTCGGCTGTACATATGCCTTTCTGCACTGACGATGATCGAAAACTTAGACTGAAATGTTGAAACACGATAAAATGAGTTAGACTTATTAGCGTGTTCTTCATCCCCTTACCAACTTCTTCTTTAAAAATACTATTAGTTATAGTAGTCCATTACAATTAAGCCTATTTAGAAGTATTGTTTAAGATTTCAGGTTTTCATCACAAGCGTTACGTTATATTTAGTTTTTTTCTTTAGTCAAAATAGTCAATATATCCAATAAATTTTACGACTACTAAAAAGGACTTTTCATTTTTCAATTCATTTAAATAGTTTTTAAATTGCCTAATTTTAGCAACAGGCCAATTTATCATTCATTATTTTATAGTTTCATTAATATTGTAAATATTTTTGGTTCAATAAAAATATCGTTATTGTTTATTTTTCTTTTGTTTTAATAAAGAGTTTTCAGTTATTAGCAAAAAATACTTAAATCGTACGACCTTCATTTGTTTTATGACCAAAACCAATAATAACCACTTTTGTGGATTTTAATTTTTTAAATATTTTTTAGAATTTATGAACGAAACTATGCTAGTTTGAAAGAATATATTTTTATTGTTTTTTAATTAAACATATTGTCAACAAGGAGGCGACAAACAGGAGAGTAAAAGTTTTTGTCGTTTACCAAAAATTTAGATAACTGTAGATTGCTTGTTTTCTTCCAACACCACTCAAGTACTCTTATTAAAAAAGTGGTGATAAAAAAATATATTTAAAAAATAAAGAGAATCATTCGCATATGAAAAGGACGCGTAATTGAAATTTATTATTTAAAAAAAAATAAAATATTCGATTTAAACAACAACTCTTTGCTAAAAAATACAATTATGGTCGTGTAAAGTATGAAAACTGATTCGAATACTATTTTAATTCAGAAACTTCTTATTGAAGTTTGAATAATTTTCAACATAACAAAAAGTAACCATGAGTACGGTATCGTGAAGGGGACAGGATCAAAGGTCCTGGTAAATTAGAGAATAATTAATCTCTTTTAAAAATGCCTTTGTACTGAGAGTGGCCGCAATTAATTAACTCAATTGACCAACCTCTATATTTAGCCGCCTAATAAGAGGCTCTTCATTAGGAAAGATGGCCGCATAAGAAATGTTATTATGGATATATTATAACTTCCTAGAGCACATAAAATTAAAACATTTCGTGTCCTTAAATCCCCTTATGGAGTCAAGGCCTACCGAATTATTTTACCACCGTGTGGTTGGTATGAATTAAGGAGATTTATTGCGGTAAAGCACGACAGTATTTAATTCTTTAAGGTCTTTATTCCGTTCTCTGTTATTCTTAATAGTCTTATTTCTTCTTCTTAGTCGATCCCGATCCACACCTAAAACACTTGTAAAATTCATCTAAGGTCCAAGGAATCGAACCCACTGCTCCTTAGTTGATAAATAAACGAAATCACTACCACGCTCATCAATTAAACAGAAACTATTAAATAAGCTTTATAATTGTGTCAGAAACTTCATACTGTGTATGAGGTATTTGACCCTGAGGTAGGAAACTGGATGATAAATGATGTTGGGGATCAAAATGAAAGTAGATGGGTATAATTAACCAAAGTTCTGGCACATATTGGAGACCATCAGTACATAACAAGAACTGAGGAGAGAAAAGGAAGAAAAAAAACATCTTTATTAGCAGATTAAATTAAAGTTCTTTTACTTCCTTGTACGAAGTAAAGGAAGTATTGTAATCGCGAAAATTGTCGGTTTTCAGATTTCAACGGAAATATCCATTTTTACCATCCCTGAATCCATTTTGACTAGTTTCGTCGTGGCGTCTGTACATACGTTCGTACGTTCGTACGTTCGATTTTCGCATAACTCAAAAACGGTTTGCCGTAGAAAGTTGAAATTTTGTATTTAGGATTGTTGTAAAATCTAGTTGTGAACCTCTCTTTTTGGTCACTACTTGATCACCGGAAGTGGTACTTTACTTGAAGGTCATAATTGATTTCCTTTAAAAATTGTATTAAACTACTATGCAAAACTCCTCAAATTTAGTATTCAGAACTTATATATAGATTTAAATAACACACTAGATTTTGGTCTAAATTGGAAAACCGAAAGCGGTACTTTACTTGAAGGTCATATTAGACTCATCAAAAATTATATTAAAATATAATGTAAAACATCTCAAATTTGGTAAATAGGACTTTTATATCGATATAAATGTATTTACTAGATTGTGGTTAAAATTGGTGAGCCGAAAAGGGTACTTTGCTTGAAGGTCATAATAAGCTTACATCAAAAATTATATTTAAATTAAATACATAAATCACATGTTTCGGCAATAAAGGTTGCAAACGCGATTTGGTTTCCAATCCAATTAGACAATTTTATTACTTGTTTTAAGTGTTAAAATTGAATGTAAAATACTGGTTTTCCTCCCCATTTGTGAGATCAACAAGTCTGCAGCAGGAGAATAAGATATTAGTTAAGTGGGTTTTTCCGCTTAAAATGTCGAAACTGTCGATTTCCAATGCTTTATCTCGTGATATTGACAGTTTTAATGTTGTCAGGGAACACGAAGAAATCTCTTGGAAACTAGTTACCTACTGAAGGAAAACGACATATAATAATGGAATGAGAACTCCAGAAACAAGAATGTGTCTGTGTGTGTCAATAGATGGATGTCGCGACGTCGAGTGTCGTTTTTAATGCAATCTTTGGAAACTAGTAATCAAATTGAGGATCACTTTTTGAGCCACCGATTTATAGTTTAATAGGTGTACAAGGAAGTCATGTGTTGTCCACATCAGATATTATTGCGTAAATCCTTATGGCCATATAAGCATGGTCAAATCTAGTCGCAGGTGGATATAAACAACTATATCAGTTGAATCGAGAAGATAAACTATTTACTGGAAAAATTTCAACAATGATGAATCTGCTATGGATGGAACTATAAGTGCTGTGCTAGATTTTGAGGAGAAAATTCTAGTGGAATATTTTTTCGTACCAAAGCAAGGAAGTCATGTGTTGTGCACATCAGATATTTTAATATTATTGTTACTTGTTACTCCACAGGACTGATCAACACAATTATTCTCGAACATCTGCATCTAATTTCATCCTTTTTTCAATTCAATTTTTATTACACAATGATGAATAGTAATGTCATTTTAAAATGAGCTTTGAATTATTTCAAAAAAATATTGTTACTTGCTACTTTTTTGAAAATGATTTAGAGCAGGATTTTCCAGACGGCGGTGGTCTGGTTGGTGGGTTCTAGGTGGTAGGCAAACAAAAGTAATGGATGAAATGATCTTCATGAGAGATAAGAGATCATTTTTCTTTTTAAATATTATTGAATGCATCAGTTATAAGATGAATAAACACGATCTATAATAAAAAAAAAATATTCAGGATGGTTACCGTTGTAAATGCAAAAGCATTCAGTGTCGAAGAGGACTTAAAAATCGAGTTGAGCTCCATCAAGCCTAAAATTAATGCTCTGATTGTAAACAGCATGCTTCCTACTGAAAATATTGATGCTTTTCTTCACAATGCCCAAATTTATTATTTTTGATGGATACACATTTATTTGAAGAATTGTTATGTGAATCTTACCTGTTGCTGATATTACGTAAAATTGATGAAGTTTTTGTTTGCTAAATAAACATTTGTGAATCACTTTGAATTTTTTTTATGAAGACGAACCTTTAACACTAGTATCATAAGATCAGGTAGTGGTACACCCAGTTATCTGAAAACTGGAAATAGTACGCTGTGACATAAGGTCTAGGAACCCTGATTTAGAGAAATCTTTCTTTTTACGAATACTCTCTATTTTATACTTTGTTTATAAAAATGAATAAGAAAATATTTTTGTATACAGCCCTACCAACAGGACTACTTGCTTAATGATTTCTCAATTAAATCCACCAATAAAAATATTAAATTGCATTATATTCATTGATAAACATTTTTTATAGCATGCACTATTGTTGAATAGTCTAAAAAAATATTTTTCTGTTTATAAGAATACTGTAATTTTAACCACATAAAATTTTGGCTAGCTTACTCCCGAGAAACCTCACACGACTGTCAAAGATTGTTCTTGCTTTGTTGCCAATTACATAAGAAAACATATAACTAAATCTAATAATACCACCAAATCATAAATATATATAATCAGCCACAGAAAACAAGAAAGTTCCATATCTCTAAGAAGTGTTGCCAACATCTCTCGTCGTTCCTTCAAAGCACAAACCAACAAGATCGGGCTTACAGGTATATTATTAAATGATTCGCTTATTATCTTCTTCTTTTTTTTTTTATTTCTGATGCATAACAAGCATTTTATAAAGAATTCATATTTTTATATAAAACAATAATCAAACTAATATAGAATTAATCTTTAAATTGGTAGTAATAAGAAGCAATTGTGTAAAGGATACCATAAATTGTTGGAGTTATCAATGATGTTATATTAAATAATTAATATAATAATGTGTTTGTACATATATATTAACAAAACAGGATTTATTCGGTCATCAGCCTTTAAAATATATACTACACAATGATCTACAAAATAGTGGCCAATCAGTTTATAAACAGTAACACTTCATACAATTTGTAGCAACGGTCGTAGTACTTTTACCTAGTCATATTTTCGTATTCTAACCAGATTTATCTACGGTGGAATGATAATGTCGAAATAGGACAGAGGCAGGTCCTGAAGGTATGCCAACGATGGGGCGAACAGCTGGGTGGCAAGTGTCCAGCCCCGTGACGGGTCCCATCAGCGATAATTTAGGAGCTTCGTTTTGTCCCAGAATGAGGAAAAATCTCTTTGGCAGAGGACCAGATCAGATGTTGGCCTGTTCGCGCACACAAAACCTACAGGTACAAATTGACATTTAGGCTATCTTCCATGGCGAGATTAGCTTGTAAGAATTTGTTTCTATCGCGCAAATCGGTACTCTTTTATAAAATTTTATTTAGAGCTACGTTGTATGGTTCAAAATTTAAATGTAAAACATTAAAAAATAATGCTACGAAATTCTTAAGCTTAAGAAATGTACAGTTCGATGATTCGACGGTACCAGGGGAGTTTCAACCTAATCGAGTATATCATGCTTTTTCTCTATCTTCATTCAAATCCCTCCTTTTCCAACACCTTCTTTCTTTCCAAAATTATGCTCGCTAATTATGAAATTGCAGTCCAACATTAACATATAGATCAGAAGTAAATGACAGTTGTTAATACACTAGCTTCAACTTTGCTAATCAGCCCATTATTTTTGTATTTTTCATTCTCTCTCTTTTTCTATTCTTCTTCATTTGCTTTTTAATTTTTGGTTAACATTAATAATTCTTTTCAAGACTAGAATTTATATTGTTAGCTTATTATTTTATTGAAACTATTGTAAATATTAATTGATCTTTATTTTTTAATATTATGGCCAGGATATTGTTTCTGCTTTATTTGTTCCATTGTGTTATTCTTGAGGGACCTAATCCCAGAATAAAATTCTTCTTCCATTCTATTATATATATGTTGTAAAATTAATTTTCAAGGGCAGTCATAAGTTATGGTATTGTAAGGTAATAGAAAAAGAAGTAAAAAGGGCATTTTACGATTCAATTCTACTAAGATGCTACAGGAGGCAACAGGGGTGTAATTAGCAGGCAAAGTGGCGTATTTCGGCCCAAGGGAGCTCTCGAATTGCCCTTCATAACAATAAAATACATCAAATCATATTATATGTAGTAATATAATTAATAACTATCATTGTATTATTATGTATAAAACACAGCCATATCTGCAAATTTTGAGTAAGAAGCTTAAGGGGGCCTCCAAAATTATACTTATGTCACTGGGAGGCAATGCCCAGTAAATATCCTGAAGCAGGAGAATGCCCGTGATTGTTATTTATTTTATGTGATATTTTATTTATTTATATTTGTTTCCAGGGAATAGTTGTTTACAAATGGAGCCTATCTCTACTCATACAATCATCATTACACTTATTTCATTATTATTTTGTTTTCATTTTTTTAATTTAATTCAAATATTAATACTACGCTAAACTGAAACTCGCATTAATGAAAAATTAACCAAGATAAGAAACATTCAATAATATATCACAAGCTAGAAATAACAATTAAAATCTATAATAATCAATAACTACCTAAAAATTAATAAAAATAAACATGCAAAATTATTTATACTAACGTTATAAGATTAAATTTAAAAGTATAAAAGTTGACATAAATTAGAAAAAAGAGATTAAAAGTCATCCTACTAAAATAATATAAGTAAAAAGTTAAAAAAAAAAAACACATTATTTGCAAAAAGCTATCTACAACGACAAAATTATATCGTAAATAAATTAAATGATACCACAGTGTTGCTAGTGATATGCTATCAACGTCACTTCCATGAGGTAAAAGTCCTTATGGGAGCAGGAAATTGGGCTCGACTCTCCATGATACATATATACCACCATTAAAATAGTTAAATGCTAAAAATTATGAAAATTTAGAGTTGGTTATTAGCTGCGATGATAGCTGTTTATGATACCTTAGTTTTATTTTATTTTATTTTTTTAAGACATCAATAAAAAATTATATTACAAACATTTAAATATTTTAATATTTAAGAGATAGGAAGATAATTTTTTTTAAGATTTAATTATTGTAATATTTCGAATATTTGTACAGATATATTTTTTCAAATTTGTATTGCTTGGTCTGATGCCTTTGGACCATCTTATTTAGACCAGTTATCATATTAATAAAAAAAATAAAGTTAAAATTATCATATAATCACATGAAGTTTCGCAATAAGATTGCCACCCTATTATATATCTGGCGACAAATGGGTTATATAAATTGTTTTCGCCCCGAGGGATGATATTAATCAAGTACCCGGGGCAATGCATAACGCCTTCATTAGAAGGAGAAGCTGATAGGACTAAACATCAATTAACATGGATGGATCGAATACGGACCAGCTCATATTGCGTATTGCCCCTGCCAGTGACAAATATTTGCAAACGTGGCTCATGTGTCCGCTTTGCTATCGACACATCCGCCATAGAGGGTACGCCACGCTGTGGAGTGTAATTAGGCCTTCCTGTCATGAGGTGCGAATTGAGTAATTCATTGACAAATTTGCAGAAAATTCTTTCCGTTTTCCTGGATAAACCTAAATAAATTAATGACGCCTATAACGAGTTTACATTGTTAAATTCTTACATTGTTAAAAACAAGTTTAATATTTCCAAATAGCTTCCCAGACGGGCTTTCTTACAGCTTTGGATTTGAGGGAGGAGGGGAGGAGAATTAATTTTTTTTTTTTTATCTAGGTCGATTAAAAAGATTCATTATTGAAAATAATAAATAAAAAATATGGGTAAAAAGTCTGCGTGTTTGTTAATACCAGTCAGATTTAGATGATTATTTTTTAGAGAATTCAATTACCTTTCAAATAGTTATGTAGATAAAATTTTCTTTTCTTCATGAATTTTTTTTCTGTTTTTTTCTCGAGGAATTACTTCATATATGGATAGTTAAAGGACTTTAATTATAAAACTTTAGGCGAGTTTCATCAAAATCGTTGGAGCCGTTTGGATGCTACAGTCTGTCGAAAAATATGTTTTTTTTTCGCGTATTGCGCAGCCGATATTAGCGCCCAGAGTGCTCAATTTAGTACACAGGCATTAGGAGTCTAGACCCTATCAACCAAATCAAAATCGAGAGTTAAAAAATTATTTATTTTTTTATTGCTTTAGTGCAATGATTCCAAACATATATGTTTCCTCTATTTTCATAAATGACCGAGATATGGGCATATGAAATCTCACATCGGCCAATTTTAAAACGAAACGAAATGGCGGATGGTAATGTCAAGTACCTAGGATCATCCTGGGGTGACCTGTAACATTAATTCCAAATCTAAAAAAAAATCGAACCAATAGTCTTGGAGAAAATCCGTGGGCGGCGGACGGAAGGATATTTTTTTATTCGATTTTTGAACTCTACGCACCTTGAAAAGTAAAACCTCAAATTTTTAGGGTGTTAATTTTTTCTTTTTTTTTTAGAGTGATTATAAAGGTTCATTATTGGAAATAATAAACTAATATATCCTTAGTGATAGTTCTTAACATTGTCTATGAGAAAACGTATCCAGCACTTGAGTTCCGATTCATTTCATAAATTAGAGAAATGCTTAAAATATCGTTCAATTATCAATCAAACGGAATTATTCACAGTATAGTTTTATTACTTCGTAAGATTATTTCGCTTAGTTGCCCTTAGTTGCAATATCAACTTTTAATAGTCGTGGGACAAGACATGAAGCTAATGTTGAAGCGAATGAAGATTTGAAAGAATGATGAGTCAGCAGTATCGAATTCTAAACTGTGGTCAAAGACACAGAAAAGTAAGGTCTTACCATGCTATGTTCAATAAAGGATGGTTATGCTCAATGTCAAATCTCATGATACTCAGCAAGACCAATGTCATATCCCAATCGTGAGATAATATGCATACTAAAAGAAGCATCTATTTAAATAAACGAATTCAATTCTATCTACAATTGATTCCAGTTTTGTAAACCGAATTAAACTTTATTTAATCAAACAGCTAATAAATTACTTATTCTCACGAGTATAAACTAAAACTGGAAATAAAACATTTTGTAAAACTGTTCCAGGTCAAGTTTTTGTTATATAACTTTGTTCAATTTCATTATAGGCTAAACATGCTACGGATGGAATCAGACAAGGAACAGACATGGACATGCAAGCAACTCAGTTTCCTACACATGGGCCATGCTTCGTACCCCGACAATGTCCAGCCCCTATGACAGATTACCATTCAACTATGCACTGACTCACGGAGATCTGGCTACATGCCACATGCAGTAATCAGTCAAGGATCAAAGACACCGGCGCGGCAGTTAACAGGAGTAAGTGGTCCACTAATTATTGTTAATTTCTAGAGGTCACATTGCCCTGTCACTGTGCGATTGTAGGTTCA
Organism: Rhaphigaster nebulosa; assembly: GCA_948150685.1. Taxonomy (NCBI): domain Eukaryota; kingdom Metazoa; phylum Arthropoda; class Insecta; order Hemiptera; family Pentatomidae; genus Rhaphigaster; species Rhaphigaster nebulosa. The sequence continues at coordinate 20,084,112 of OX411311.1, forward strand.
CTCTACCCTCTCATCTCTAGTTAGCATAATTGCTATGTCCGGGAACAAAAGGAACCGGTCGAGAAATATTTTATTTTTTGTCAAAATAAACAATTGCAATATCCAATATTTATTCTATATTAATATCATCAAAATTAACCTGGTGACTTTGAGATTACAAAGGTTCTACTTTTCTTGCCACCACCAGAGATGCAAGATTTTATTTTGATGTTCAGATTTACGTTTTAGACTGTGCGCATTTAAGTATGCGTGTGATCAGTGTGTGTGATCAGCTCGCGAACAGATGGACAGATTCCGTTGCTCTTTTATTTGTTTAGTAGGATAAAGACCCCTCAGCCTATGGCACAAGATAGACACCGTGTACCACCCAATAACCGCTGTTTTTTAAGGCTAAAGTACTAAATTTTTTTTTGGTATTGTTTCTCCAAAACAACGTTTGTTAAAACTTGTATAAAGCCTTCTACCGGAATATATTTAAACAAAAAAAAAAGTCTTGGGTTGAATACATGCTTGGTAAGGACCGTACTGTTTCTAAGCCAACGGTTGTGCAAGGAAGTGATTTGGCCGACCGCTCAACCACCAGATTTTCCTCCCAATTAAGGGTACCCACTTTATAAAGGCTGGGTGAGCCCCAGGAGGATTCCCCGACCCCACAGGAAGACTTTCATCTTATCATAAATTGATCATCTCCGACAAAGGCAGGAAAAACAGATAAGAAGAAAAGTAATTTTATTTTGTATTTTGGTACTAATGGACAACATTAATTTAAAGTATGATGAAACGTGTGAATATTCTCAACATCTATCAACATAAAATGTAAATTATAAGAAATAAATCATGAAAAAAGTAATGGATATATAAAACCTAGGCCAGTAATTTATTCAATATACCTCTTTGGTTACTTTTTTTTTAGTCCTCGTTATATCTCGGGAAGAGACTTAAAGTAATAACAAAGCCAATAAACACAGAGGAATAAAAAGTTTTTATAGCAACATAATTGAATGACGAAGCAGATACAGAAAAAAGAAAAAAAAAAGAAAACTTGGCCAGAGATGATTTAAACAATAACTTTACCCGTCTCCAATTAAAGATGCATAAACTTTATTGCCCATCAAATTAAAACCAATTTTCATTTTCCATGATGTATTGCGAACAGCTGATCCTACTAAACGGGTACATATTTTTTTTACTGCAAAAAAATTAAAGTAATGAATGGATAAAGTTTCATAATTTCCAGAGGCAATAATAGAGAAATTTTCTTTATTTAGCAATTTTATTCAGGGATTTCCCGACAGGATATTAAATCAGTAAGGGAAACGCATTTTTTTTGTTTTTAATTGTCCCTGGAGCTCCTTCTTATCTTTTTCTTTTTTCCTTTCCCATTTGTATTCTCTCCCTTATCTCTATTGGTGCCCTTAATGTAATCAAGATCTATGGGCCCGACTTTCCCATTACGGATAAAATACAGAATAGTCTTGAGTCCCACAGGAACGTTTTCCGAATATAGTGTCACTATGTAGCTCATATTTTTTTTAAAACACACTACGAGAAATGTAACAGTAAAATAAATGAATAAATTAAGAGAATATAACTATTCAAAAAAATTATTCAATGCAGATAAAAAATGAATATGAGTTTTTCTGAGATCAGCAGCAGTATTACAACAAATGTTCATTGTTCATGCAAAATATCATGTGGAAGGGTTGAAAATAAATGTGTAGCACTGGACTATAAAAATATCGCGAAACTATCGAGGATGTAACGAATACAACAAAAGTAAAAATATAAAATTAAAAAAAAAACTATCCGACAACCGCAAAGCCGGAAAATTCCCGGCCACTAGAAAATCTATTTTTTCGAGCTTGTTCCATAACGACTTTATTCCGAGGCTTAATGAAGCTCTGACAAAAAGCTGCGCGCTCGTTGATGTTCTGGTCTTATTTTACCTTTACCGGGTTCCACTTCTGATCAAACCTAGCTTCGCCTCTCGAAAAAATTCCCTCTCGGTTGCATTTCTACCTATTGTGCACAATATAGGGATAGTTGGTTCCACCGGTTCGGTATATTCGGCTTAGTCAATAATGGCCCCAACCTCTTTTATATCGATTCAAATAGTTGTTTCGTAACTTTAAAAAAAAAAAAAATCGACTTCACATAACTGTAATATTCTGTCATCCAAAGAAGTTTCCAAATTAAGAAGTTGGGGTTATTACCGATCAAAAAAACAAAAAGTTTTCATATAGTTTTACTCAGAGAATATCCTGTACTCCAATACTATTCCTACGGAAGGATCGGCTTAAACTTTAAGAATAAGGAGAAGGAGAAGGAATCTCAAATGACGAAGGATTTGCTGAAGAAAGCAGTTTTACAGGTGGGAATATATAAATCAGTAGGTTGAGATCTTGAATTAAGAGAGTGAATAGAGGAATTTAGGGAGAAGGGATCGAGGATGTAGAGAGGATTTTTGGTCCTAAAGACTTGGAAAAGAAAGACACCAAGGAGATATTGCCGTCGGAAACTAGGAAAAAGCCACTTCAACTCGGTATACCAACACGAGACATGAGAGCGTCTCGGAAACCCGAAAATAAATCATATCAAACAATTCATAATGTGTTGTAATATTTTTATATCTTCAATGTGTTAATATAATCGTGTGGTTAATAAATTATTGTAAAGTACACCATAGTACAAAAAATAATTATTATTTCTATAGTTTTTTATTCACGTCAAACAATAAATAAAAGACTAACTCAATAAAATAATTTCCGAGCATGACAAAAAATAAATTACTTATGGTTCACACTTGTTTAATTAGCTAGAAGATTTATTTAAATGTAATTTCCCTTTCTACCATCTCTAAGTACGGCAGAATATTTTTAAAATTAGAAAACTTCTTAATGAAGACAGGCAGTTTGACCTTCTAGGGAAGATTCATTGAAAAAACACTGAGTAAAAACAACCTAACATCTTTTCTTTATTTGTATCTTAAACTACTATTGATTTATTCTTCATTATTTACTCTGTTCACCCCTGGCATTAATGTAACTAGATTACATTTAAGATTCCCCATTATACACTGATCTAGTTTTTATAATTTTGGACGAAAAATCACCAGGTGATAGGGGCTAAGGTTGACAAAGCCATACATTGGACAAATAAAGACTTAATGAACCTTCATTGTAGAGACTATATATTTCTTTTTTTTTATTGTTCACTAATTAATGCAAGGATATGTGGGAATTAGAATTTCTTAAAATCTGACAGATCTCAACTACCAGGGTTTTTTTCTTTTGCCATAAATAAAGTCTGCAAACAGACCGAAACGTTGCACAGTGGGACGAAACCACTAAAAAAACCCGTCAAAATTTCCTTATTTTTTTTCATACTTATTTATAGGCAAATGAAAATTTACACCTAAATGCACACATCTTTAAGGCAAATCGTCCCAAATTTTTAAAACAATATATCCATTTCCACAGCCGATATTCCTAATATAAGCTTAACAAATTGTTGAAATTGATGATAAATCGCACTAAATTAACGTGTTTTGTTTTCATTCTAAAATCCTTATAATTAATCCATATGCATTCAAATTTACGACCCGTTCTAACATTAGTAAATGAGTATACATTACTTTTTTCACATTTTTTATAGACACTTAAGTGCCAGATCGAAATCAGAAAAGTTATAAATAATTTAAATTATGACTTTGTGTCGATCTACAGTCTGTTTGTCCTTCATGTCACTATTCAATTAACAAGAATACGTCAGAAAGGACGTGAATAAGCGATCAAAACGATATTTAGTTGCGTGAATCCACCAACTTTAAAGCAAGCTAAATATAACACTATAAAACATGCTCGTAAATATTTCTCTATTCAACCCAGTGGAGACGGCATTTTGGATTGAAAAAGGTGGAGTACGTTTGGTTTTCAGGTGTGCTGTACGCTTTCCTCCTCTCATGAAAAAGGCAAGTTTTCAACCTCCCACATCGTGTGCGTTTGCCGCCATCTTGAAAAAACGCTAAGAACAAGCACTATTTTCATTTTTTTTCTCAGGAACTCACTTCCACAGCAATGTAGGCAAAATTTTGTAATCACCAACATTAATAAACATTACATGTCCTGCACGTTTTGTATGAAGCATGTTAGAATATTCGGAAGATACGAGGTCGTAAAATTCCAAGATTCATTTGTAGTTACTCTGAACAGACGCTAAGAAAACCCAACAACTAAAATACCCATCATTCAATCATCTCCAATCCATTATCTATAAAATATGTCCTGTAGTTCATGAGATTTTTTTCTCTTTCGTCATATATTATATATTATATATATATATATATATATATATATATATATATATATATATATATATATATATATATATATAATATATATATTTATTATTATAAATAAGACGTGTACGAACATCGATTGCATCAACAATTCTGAAGACGTCAAAGGATTAAAGATTACTTTTGACAACACATGAAGTTCTATGAAAGTATCATTCCAATCACGTGATAATGATAGTAATTAAGTATACAAGGAAGAATAAATTTGAACGTAAATGTACAAAAAAAAAACAGTTTTCCAAGCACGAGTCAAAAAGAATAGTTTGTTAAGGAATCTACTTAAAATGAGAGAAGGGTCCCGGACTACAATAAAACCGAAAGGAAGCTGAAGCAATCATTGGAACTGCATTGCGGGTGACAGTAAGCACTTAAAACTGCATTATTTCTGCTTACTGATAAGGGATATTATCGATATATCAAACTACTGTTTCGATATATTCAAAAACTATTTAGATGACATATATGGATGCTCACATCCCTTCTTGGCTGGGATATTGATACTTGGAGGCCCGAGTTAAAATCCGTCGGGGGCGGAGGAGATGGTATTTCTATGTTTCTTTACACGTCCGCTTCTACCTACATCATATAAGTAGTAGTAGAAATAATTTAATTAAGACATTCCATTAATTGATTAGGTACATCTCCTTCCATAACATTAATTCTACTTAATGTTTTCATTAATATTTATTTAAAACAAACTAAAAAATTTTGTTACCTTATATAATTGGCGTTCATTGGATAACCGTAAAGGAGAGAACGGATTCATTTCCCTGGTATTTAAAATATATCTTCATAATTTTAAATAAAGCAAAATGTTATATAAATTTGAAATTATTCAATGAGAGGAGTTTTTCATTTTTATTGATGTACATTTTAATGAATTTGTGAATTAAGAACGCCGTATTTCAGAGGAGTAATTTGGGCCTCAAAAGGGCTTTAATCGTTACAATAAAGGGTTCGTACGATTAAGCATAAATACATTTAAACAACAGTAATATCTGAATATCCCGAAAAATGTAAATATCTGAAAAATATTCCAGTATTTTTTAATATATTGGCAAAAAGTTGAAGTTTCCTGCTTTATACAAGTGCATGACTTAAAATTTCTTTTCACCGAGAGACTTCATTGCTTAAAACCTGTTATTCTTTAGTCACTAAATCAGTAATTGACTCAATTTAAATTAAAACGATTATTGATTTTCAGAGGAGAATTTTTTTATTTAATTTGTCCAACAAGCTCTATGTAAAAAATAGATACGAACCCATTTTAGTAGATGAATCAATTAATAATTTTTAATAGTCACTATATGTGTTACGGTTAGGTATTTGTAATTGATAACAGCTCAAAAGGCGGTTACACACGCCATAATGTACAGTACGTTTTCCTGGAATTCGAAAATCATTTCAGGCAAAATAACAAAAAATAAACATTAAATTGGGAATAATTATAGATGTAATTTGAAACCAAAACAATGAGGTATATCGATCAGTAATATCACATATATTCAACGTAGCTCCCACGTTTCCTAAAACGTAATATCAATAGCAGAAGTTTTGGAGTTTCATTATGATTTTCATTAATTAGTATGTAATGAGTTTTATTTTTAAATAGTAAATACAAAGTAGTCTAGAAAAGACTCCTGAAGGGATCTGAAAAAAAAATTTCTATCACTAAACTCAAGTCGACTGATTATAAATAAAATTGGCATCATTCCACCTCAAACAGTAGTGAGTCAGGGTGGGAAAATTATTCCAATTTCTTGAATTAAGTGTTTGTTTTTTTAACAAGTCAAATTTATACTATAAACATATGGTTAACAATGACCAAACAAATATTATTATACACAGACCACGAACATTGAAGATAGTAGTTCAAAGTTCAATTACCATTATATACTGTACAATATAAAAAATTATAAAAGAAATAATATTTACCTACATAAAACACTAATTTTATAAATAAATAAAAATAAACGATTAAATATCAGCTTCTAATCAGTCACAAATACCAATAAAGATAATATACATTATTTCCGTCAATATTTATTTATATACCTACACCGCCGCTCTTGCTGATGTAAAATGTATTTTTAAAAGTCCCCCCTTGTATTTCCATAGGATAAGCCCAGGCCTGAAACTTCGCTGATCCCACCGCAGCAACTTTCAGAACCCAAGTTTAACTATATGAGCCCAAACAGTCTATTAAATACATGAAAAGCTTCAAGCTTTTTATTTTCACTTCTACGATGGTGAAATTATACAGAAGAGGGGAATAAGAGCTTTATTTTCTTACACTTCCACTACACATCCATTATAATACGCTAAATTTAATTAATCTGTATAGTGGAGTTTTGAATCTGTAATGATCATAAACATACAGGCAAACAAGAGAGAATTCGAAAAATGTTTTCTTCCATTACACAGAAGGTCTAAAATACGAAAATTACCAAGTAATAAAGTTGGACATTTTTATTATAAACACAACATATATACGTATGTATACATTTGATTTAAAAAGAGCAGATGTATGTAAAAAGAATATTAAAGCTATCTAATTTTTATACAGACTAGTTCAAGTAGTCAGATAAATTTAGAGTAAAAATTGAAGATAAATATCGATTAAAATTATAATTTATAGTTGAATATCGCGTTAATAAATAAACATACATATGCCTGCTTTAAGATTCTTATGTTTATTTTCCTATATTTAAGTTTTTTTTTTTTTTTTCTTATTTCTTATTTTTCTATTATTTTATTTATCTAAATTTCTGTAAATATAGTGTGAATGATCTCTTTAAGCACTTTATTACTATTGTCCTTACAGAATGTAATATTACTCAATAAAAATAATAAATAAATAAATAAACAGCCTACTTTGTGTAAAAAGACTGCATTTTACACAAATCTCACAACTTCACAACAAATAAAACTGCATATATGTTAATACCACCAAATATCAGAAACTTATTTTAGTTCAATTTAATTCATATTCTCCAAATTTCATCAGAACCTTATTCACCATCCTAATGATAGCACAATCCCAATCACAAATAGAGCACTTTAGCACAATCACTACCTAGCTCTAACCATCCTTCAACCCTCCTCGAAGATATGTTGATTGGAGAGAAGAAGAGTTGCGATAGAAGGGAAAAGATAATTAAAAAATACATTAATATACAGAGGCAAATTGGTAATGAATTTTAAAGCATAGTTATATCCTAGTAATGAAACTTTTAAAACGTATTTCTGTTTGTTCGGTACATCTTTAAAACAAACCTATACTATGAATTACAGTTAGAAAGATAAAAAAAACACGAAGTGATCAAATGATTTCCTGTTTAACAAAAAAAAAATGTAAAGCAATTTAAAAGAATTATTAACGAAACGAACAAAATGTATTGTTTTTTTTTTTGTTTTTTTTAACTTTGTACCGTAACTTCTTAATTTATTGACCAATTTAAAATTTCATTGGTTTCACCATTGGTTTCAGTTTAAAAGATCCATTGAAATGATGTATCGGAAGGTTTAAGTTCCTACTAGAAATTTTAAAGTTGTACTGGGTCTCAGATACTCCGTATATTTTTTCAAAAACAGAGACATTTAAAAAAAAATATTTTTTATTTTAAACTAGACTGAAAAAAGATTAAATTGTAGAGAATTTAATTGCACTGAATTAAACATAATAGAATTTAATCTTTATATAGCTTATGAAGACTTTGAAATTTTGGCATTAAAACCTTCAGAGCTAGGTACTAAAAATTTAAAATGTTAAAACTCCTCGAAATTTATTTAATATTTCTAATATTTCTCTTCCAAGTTAATATTTAACATCGGAACAATCATTCACGTTTACCTTTCCGACGAGAAAGAGGTTTTTGTTAGAGCAGAAAGGAAGCACCCTCGTGTACACAACTGTACTCAAAACTAACTTTTATATTAGTTTTTGAACTGCCTAGTTAAAAGTCCAACTTAACTTCAATTTAAACTTAACTCATTAAAATTTTATTAAGAACCACTCCATTTTATCCAACCGTCCAGACCACATGAAGGTCAACTGTCGCACGGGAACTACTGCTGAAAACTGTATGATATCCTTCACAATTTTTATATATGAAAATTCAAATTTAAACTCTTTTTCCCATTGAAGATGTATATTAATTGTCACAAATATTCTTTTAATTTGCAAAGAATTATGGATGAAAAATTAGGTAAATAAAAATCGAATAAATGTGAATAGAAGTAAATACAGTGGATAATGACTGGAAAACAAAAATTTTTAATTGGAAGATTCAGAAGCCTTTGTTTAGTAGATGTCTATGAAATAACGATTTAAAAGGCAAAGCGATTTAAATTAATTGAAAAGGATTTAAAAAAAAAAAGCGATATTCTAATCTGTAACTTCCATTCTAAAACATCGTACAGCACTTTCAATGTTTATTGGGGTAATATGGGGGTACATATACTCTGTTTATTTTAGTAGCTATATCCAAGACTAGTTTAAAGTTTCAAATATTCAACGTATTTCATTTTTTTTGTACGTAAGTATTATTATTATTTAATTTAAAAAAAAAACCTGGTGCATGTGTTAACATAGTTATATGACACTATAAAAATTAAAAAAATTCAGACAATTATTTACTGAGAAAATATTTCTTATTTACCAAAAATATAAACTTTTGGAAAACGCGAAAAAAAATGAGGTTTACAACTTAAAGATCAGACACTTTTTCAAGTAACTTTTGGTCAGAAAGACCTTTGTAAATAGGTTTCATAGAATTCATTATAGCTTCTGAAATATTATGATGATGAACATTTCAATGAATATTTCTACTGTACTATTATCATGTAAAAATATTTCTATTGTACTATAATTATGTAAAAATATTTCTACTGTACTATTGTTATGTAAAATTATTCTACTGTAACATGTTTATGTAAAAATATTTCTACTGTACCATTATTATGTAAAAATATTTCTACTACACTCATAAATTATCTGTAATATCTTGGTGAAGACGTAAGGTCACGACCAAATTTGTAAGATGATGTGAGGTAAGCCCGTTTCTGGAGTGAGTGCGTAAATGTATCGTTAAATAGAAACTCAACTGGTACGAGAGTTTACAAAAGCATCAATTCGAAACACTGATGTATCACAAATCAGCCACGAGAGGTCGCTAAGGTGAAATATAACGAGTTGAAAAGACATCCATTCCAGCCTGTTGATTAAGTTGGATCTTTCAACTTCTGCTTTATACTTGTATCGGTGACTAACCACCTATAGACCGTTTTTTTTTTTTTTTTTTTTTTATAGTAAATGGAACCTTTAGATACTTTTCTTCAAAGTTTTTTTGCGATTTATATTTCTCCTGGACAGTTTTCAAGGCTTTTCCAAGTTGGTCCGGCAAAACAGCATAGAGGTGAGTAAGCGGACCTATGCAGTAGGACACCTGAGTGTGGTTTACACTTAACTCTAATATCATATTTTGCAGGGGACGACCGTGGACTATCACACTAACACAAAAGTTCTTTTTTTCAATTCATTTATTCAATTATGTTCAACAATCCGGTTTCATGACTCACTGAAGAATACAAAATATGAATCTCAGATAAGTTTTCACTTTCTTCGATGATTAAATTAGTATTATAATCTCTCAGCAAATGAACTATTTTGCACTAGAACTGCTACAACCGCTATTGCTTCAGTGACGAGTCTTTCAGATATCTCGTACGTAATTACCCCTTAAGGCAGGGGCAATGCAAACTAGGTATCAATAAATTGAAACACCAATCTCATAAAAATTGACATATTGACATATATTGAAACGTGGACTTAAATATAATATTTAAACATAATCGTCTAAGGAACGTTTCAAAGGCAGAGGAAAAGTCTAGCTTCAAAAATAAAGATTTTATAATCATTTTGATGATTTTATAATGTTTTTACAGTCATTTAATGTCGAACTTTGTAAAATTTTGTGCGCACTTACCCCAAATTACCTACTAATTACTTAAATTACTTTTTGCTACGAAATATTCATATAAAGTAAATATATTACATATCATTATAACCAGAAATAGGTCTACGTTCATAAAAAAAAAATGTATAAAATTTGATTTCATATTTTTTTTGTCTTTCGTTTCCCCTTAATAATTTCATGAAATCAGACATTTTCAAGGCATAGGATGACAGATAACTTTCTGCCGCCCCATAGCCAGAAGGGTGATAATGATTTCGCAGTAATAATGCGACCCTGGAAGGAAACACTGAGGTCCTGGAGTAAGCCCAAATGTGTTTTATAAGAACCCGGGTCCGCTGAGCCAGCGCTACGCTCGCCAAGAAATGAGATGGCCAGAGCAGGGCTATAGACTATAGCTTTAGTGCTCTGTCGTCTACTTTATATATAGCTCCTCCTCTCTTCTCCTCTGCCCATTGTATTAACCCTAAGATGGTTTATTATTTCTCATATTACCCGGATAGATATTAGCCAGATACCAGGAATCAATGGTCTTTAGTACAGCTTCTTTCCAATCTGGGTAATTGAATGGAAACTAACGCAATTATTAGGTAAATATGCAATCATTTCATATTATCGCAACTATACTCAACAAAACTATTTAAAAAACCAAAACTGAAAAATGTAAATAAATAAAACAAATATTCTATTTTTCATTTATTTTTATTAATAAACTATGTGTAAAATAAAGCATTATAATTTGATTTAGAATATATTAAATCAGAGCTATTTTTAATACTAATAAATAAACAAATCTTTACCACTACAAACCATTAAGGGTATTTGGTTCAATACTTGGTATTCAAGTAAGACATATTCTTTTTCTAGATCAAAGCTAGGAGATGATGTGGTCAGCCTCTACGCTCAAACACCAATAAAGAGTCAGGTAGCCACTTTATTGAGACTGGATTTTCCCAGAGGTACCTCCTGATCCTTGGGGCCGTTCCACAGATAATATAACACACAGAGATTGCCAAGAATAATCTCAACAGTAAAACATTTACTTGCATTTCAAAACTGTTTGGGTAAAATCTATGGTCACAATGAATACGTTGGTAAGTCGAAAAAGGGTCCTCCTGAGTTATGTTTCCTCCTAAGTTTTGATCATCTACCAAGCTTTCTGCAAAAAGTGAAGGAGATAGTACCTTACAACCCTCTTATATATCTCAGAAAGATTTTTAGTAATGAGTTACCAGCTACTTCACAGTGTCCAAAAGTCTTGGGAGATGATCACATTATACATAATTGAGGAGGACCATTTTATTTTTTGATATAGCACACAGCATATTTAAATAAGCACATATCGTGAAGTTATTCTTTTTTAATTAAGAAGGCGGTTGTCGTCTTTCCCAATATAAAAAAATTAAAAGACTTGAAATTTAAGGAGGAGAAAAAATATGAAGAAAGATACAATTTAATCCATACAGCGACGGTTTATCAGTAAAAATATACAGTGAATTCAAAGAAAAAGAAACGAAAATAAATTAACCATTTTTATTTATAAATGTAGTCTAATCTGTCAGTTACACTTCATTTCATTCCAATCCACTCCATTTCATTCCATTGCTCAATTCCTGTGTCGAATTAAACATTACATTATCCCCTGCATGAATACAAAGCTGCCTCACCCATGGTAGTGGTATAAAATAGGTTTTATACTAAAAAAAAAAAAAACTGGAAACAACAGTCAAGAAAATTAAACATTTATTTAATCATATACAGGTACTTTAAAATTTATTTTTTGAACCTTTGTCAGTTAAATATGTATAAAGGAACAAAATATAATATAAACGGAACAGTGAAGAGGACCAGATTAATTTTTCTACTCCATTCGGAATATGGAAAAGCCAACTGCTCTAAAATTCAACAATATTTATTCAACTCAGAGAGGAACATTTAAAAAATATTGCAACAAAACACATTTTAAAAACTTTAAATTTTATTCCCCTTCATAAATTCATGAAATAAAAAGTCCATAAAGAGACCAAATTATAATATTGAAGAGGTAGTGAAGATACAGGCAAAGTACTAAGATGCCTATACACGGACCAACGATGAGGCCCTTATCAGCGAGGAGCATATGTTAGTGTTCGTGTCTTATCCACGGCCTCCTTTATACAGACATAGAGCGAGCTCAAGGAGCCTTTGTATACTTTACGGTCGGCGAGTTCCTTATCGCACTGATAGGCTCTTTTGCATAGGGTCCCGCTTCCAGGATAATGGAAATGCTAAACACTTGTCTTCCGATAGTATCAACTGTGAAGGGTGACGTTGAGAGAAATTGAATTAATGAGCAGGCAAAGGAGGTCTCCTGTCTTCAAAGCCAAGATGGCTTTAGCCGGCATCTTGAGAGAATGTACAGACGTTGTCAACTTGGGAAAATTCACAATATAACGATTCCAAAATATAATATTACCAAACAGCTTTTAAGTACCTACATCATAATGATGCAAACTTCCATATTGCCGTATAGGAGCTGGGTTGGAAGCGAAATAAATATTCAAAGTCAAGCTTGATCAGTACTTGGTTGGGTGACTATCTTTTCACGTTTGCACATATGGTCAGCACAAGAAGAGCTTTTTCACAGTATTTAGACGTTCAAGACATAATGCTGAATGTCTGATCTGCACTTAGCAGAACGAGCTCAAGGCATAACGGATCAGCTCCCATTGGTATAAAGAGACGAATGGTGTCATCATTTGTATGTCAGTCTTATGGCATTGCCAATAAGCTAGGTTTCGGTTTTAAGAAAAAAATATGTTTTCACGAGAGATTACAATACAAATAAAATTACAATACAATAAAAACAATGGCGTATATTCTATCAATTGTCTAGGATGTCATCTATTGATTTTAAAAAGTTTAGAAAAACTTAGACTTCATTAACACATACTTGTTCGTTTCTATTTTGGAATATCCAATTTATACTCACGTCACGTGTAAATTATTTAATATTTACTATGGGGTCTAAACACTCTTAATCATAATTATATTTTAGTATAAATATAATTATTTAAATTTGTTTCCTGTATTGTAACTTATCTTTATTGCTAATAAAATTATCAGCTTGATTATATTATTTAAATCATGTTCATACTATTTTTATTTTGTTTATCATGGCCGCATAACGGTTTCATAGGTTTTTTTGTATCTGTTTTATAATTAACAGCAGCCTTGTTGTTTTAAGGAATGCAGTTCCTATTTCCTTGTCCATTACAAATTGCCCAATGTTTAACATTTCCTCTTAACTAACGAACTCAATTATAGCCTGAGCCACTTCGTATTCTCAACACTTTTACAAGAATACTAAGCACATCTAAGATCTTCACAATAAAGACTTCCTACAGAATAGCGAATCCTAATAAGGGTACCTAAACTCCTTTTTCAATAAGAAACCCTAACCCCCTATTATCCCTCGCAGTTCCAGCAGCCTCAGACAATAACCGATCCGATGGATAAATGGCCCGCAATTATTGGAGGAACTGCCTAAAGAGGGTATTTGTCGGGTCCCCTCTTGCGAAGTGGCTTTTGAATACCAAGGATCATCCTTGTGTTTTAACTTTCAGATCCTGAGGCGTAACTTGGGCAGGTCGATCAATAATTCAGATATCAAAGTAATAATAGATACTCTACTCGTCAGATCAGGCCAAACTTCCTGACTTTACCTAACTCTTTCTTCCACTTACCTATGCTGTGAAGGATAGAATACAAGGAATCTCCTCAAACTAACATAACTTCTCAGCAACAGTTCAGCATTATAGCCATATAATTTGGTAATCAATCAAGATTTACTATAATGATGGAGATATAGTTGAGTGTTGATAAAATCAAGGTGTTTGGAAGGAATGAGGGATGCGGTCAGAAATGAAAAACACAGTAAGGTAATATACTGTTTTAATGTGTGTCGACGTTTCGGAAGAGAAGGAAAAATTTAGAAGGATTAAATAGAAAAATATGAAAAAAAAAAATAGTAGGTACACGTTATAATAAATTTGATATGAAGATAAATGAAAAATATGGTTACATGAAATATAAAAAATTAAATAATAAAAATTAATGAAAAAAAATATATAAAAGAAGAACAATAAATTAGAAATACATTTAAAACAATAAAATAAAATATATATGAAAATATCAGCTTGAAAATATAAAAGTTATACAAGCAAAATGAGTATGAAGTGAAATAATAAATAATGTAAATATAACGGAAAATCGTTAGCATCAAATAGAAAATAAATACACTTTTTTTTAGATAAAATATTTTTTATTGAAAAATAATGCAATCTGCTACAATTAGGAGTAAAAGGTATTATATTGTATTTTACCATTCAAACCATATTTAGAGGAAAAATAAAAAACTAGAAAAAAAAAAAAAGACAATTAAAATTAAAGTAAAATATTCATCTTTAGCATAGGCAAACTTACGAGACGTAAAAGTTAAAGGGAAGGGGTATAGTAGATAAAATATAACAAATCAGAAAAACGGAGAGAGAAATATGACAGACCTTGTTTCATTCGACGACATAAGGCGAGCGAATGAGAGACCGAATTTAATACGGCCAACTAATTTTAGATGCCCCTCTTTCCTATTATTCTTGTACCTTGTCTATCTTAGCACTGATGAAGATCTACAACTTAGGACGAAACATTGGCACACATTAAAACAGTATATTACCTTACTATGGGTTTAATTTCTGACCTCACCTACAATTAACTTCTCCAAGATTTACTATAAGATATTTTTCTAATTTGTCGACATTTCTAAAGGATTTTGTTCATAAATAATATTAAATTTTCAGAGCAGTGCAAATTTTAGATCATAACTTTTTGTAAATTTTCTTTTTCGGTTCCTTCTACTTCTCCAAAGGGTCATTGGCGAAAAGAAAGTCCTTAAATTTTATTATTCCCTACCTTGCCTCGTAATATGTCTTTTAATATTTTTGACAGACCTAAATTCTGTCAAATTAAATTCAATTACGAGCACTCTTACAAGAAATGCTGATTGAGCTCAGCACAGATTTGGCATGTAATCCTTTCCATACCTTAGAAGGTACTTATGCATAAACTGTGTCCAATCCAAAGTCGGCATAAAATAATTACTACCCTCCTAGACTTCCTGATACTTCGGTTTAACAACCTTGTATTGTTTTTTTCCATCATTCTTCTTAATTTTCTCATATTGGTATAACATATCTTTGATTGGTGCACGCAGTGTTTGAAGATTTATTATTTTATTGACTCCTAAAAGTGTTTTTTTTCCTTGCAAAACGAGCTGCTTAGTCTGTATATTTTCATTTTTATAGTTACAGGTTTGTTTTATAGTTTCTTAATTAAGTAATATCTTGATCATGGGCTGTCGATGGCTGTTAAAACGCTCTAAAATACTATTGTAGTGACATATTTTTCTAAACCTACTATATAAGAGCTGTATTGATCGCTGTTGCTTCCTCTGTAAAACGGAGAATTCTATTTTTAACAAAAGCACGGCTAACCTTTTCTATAACTTACCTCGATCCGACTCATATAATTTTATCTCGGAGCGTTTGGGTAGTTTTAAATTTTAACTGCTACAGAGCAGCCTATGCATTTGGAAGGCATGGTTATAATAATACCAAAACCTCAAAAAAGGCAAGATAATTAATTATTGAACTGCTGCTTCCTTTAAAGTCTAGCAATTGATAAATATTTTTATTTAAAGTTTATTTTGTTTTTATTCAAGAAACTAAATCAAAAACAAAAATAAAAAAATTTACTAACACATATTTGTTTCAGAATTTTCTCAAGATTACTTCGCTCTCACCTAAAAAAACATTACGAATAAGAACAGGACCGAGAGCACTCTAAAGCAAAACAAGTTCGATTGATACTGAGGGCGATTAGGAAGGCCATGAAATAACAATCGCCGCTTGAGCTATCTGTTGGAGCACGGCCAACCTCTTCTGTAACTTTCCTCGACCCGACGCATATAATTTTATTTCGAAGCATTTGGGTAGTTTTTGTTAGGAAAGCTACTGTTGTAGTTTATTTTATATTAATTTATATACGAAAAAAAAAAAGGATTTTAAAATATAGATTTAAATCCATGGATTAAGTTATTTCTGAAAAGTAAGTATACTCACTAAAACACTTTTGAATAGTGAAAGATATATACTATTGATAAAAATACACAGTGTTATGTTAGCATCTAGTAATCAAACTAAACCTCCCACATCCGGACATACGTTAGATGGATAGTGACTGTACGAATTATGACAGACTTCAGCTTCAAGTTTCTAGTCAAAATTCATTATTAAAAAAAAGAGATAATGGATAAAAATTGCCTTTATTTTATAAAATGACTGAAATAATGTCATTTTTGTTAAAATATATTAGTTTTTTTATATTATAAAATTCCTACTCATTCACTCATTCAACGGCTCAACAACTCATTTCTGAATCTAGGCCTCCCGGATCTTCGCCATGTGTACACGGTCCAGCGCCGCCACTCTCCTAGTGAATCCAAGAAGTGCGCGTGTGTCATGCGCAACCCCGTCCTGCCATTGCAATTCCTACTACTTTCCGGAAGTTTTCGGTTTCATTGTGAACAAACACATTAATATTTTTCCACCCACACACAACCAACGTTTAGAAATACTCTTCCATCTTCTGGGTTTTCCTTTCTTCTTAACTATGCTATTTTTTCTATTATAAAATAATGAGCAGTACTTCCCTAAGGTCCGTTTTTTCCATTAGTATATTATTTAGTCTGCTCTGTCTGCTATTAAAATTGTTTAAGAACATTATTGCACTAGAGAGCATCTGCAATAAATACACTCTCCAGTGAAATAATGTTTTTTTTGTTTGGAAAGTATATTCTTCATTGCAGCCAAATCTCATTGCGACCTCTGCAATAAAACAATTATTATCATTTCGACCTTTCCAACAAAACAATTATTATCATTACCGCCACTTCTGAGAATTGGGAATTTCGAATTCCTAACCCATAATTTGGATATGAGCTCAAAACTGTCCCAGAACTCATTTATTAAATATCTCTAGATCACTTATGATTTTTTTTTCAGCTTTTTGGGAAGAGTTCACCGACTCACTTTTTGGAGGCCTATGTTAGAGCTTTTTCTGTGAATCACCTATGAGTAACTTATGCAAAATATAATTTATTACTTAATGCTTAATTAATAAAAAAAATAAAAAATACACATCACCTGATGAATATAGTTCAAGGCACAACAAAATAAAAAAATACCTTTATGCAAATAGTCAGTCATTCATTCATCGAGTTAAATCTATAGTCTGCTTAGCGTAACTTGAATCCAGGATATTTTTTACCGGACTAATAAAGCACACAATTAAAAAAGTTACGTTGATACAGCGTTGTTTCTATCTTGACTGTGAAATGTGTTGTTTTTTTTAAATGCCGTTATCGGAAAAAAAACTTATCAAAGACAATCGACCCCGTCAGGCCCCCAAACATTATAAGCCAAGGTAATTTATACCGAACAACCTAAAGATCAGATATCATACCCAGTCCCTACAACCTTTTATAAAACGTCTGCTATCTAGCCTGAGCCACAGTTTAATCTTACTGAATTACCCATGAGAGCCTAAGTGAACCCCGTTCATACTTTAACTAATCCCTTAAGGAAAATATTCTATGGATTTCAAAATCGAACCACTGTCTCCATAGGTCGCTACCTAAGCTATGAATATCTTGAAAATATGAATGTTTTGAAATAATAATTTATAATGGCATGTCCTCTTACATCATATATTACTGACGAAAATTCAATAATAACATTAGTTCTTATTTAGTAGCCTTTCATTTCCGAATTTTCTTCTTAAAATAGCGCCTAGAGATAAAAGTTTTAAATAACAAAGAATTCCTTTAAAAACTGAACATACTGCAACAAAGGAAAAACAAGACAACATAGAGAAAATATTATGTGCTGTTCCATAAATAAATAAGAAACTTCTTCCATCCATGTGATATTTCACCAAAAATATATTTGCGATCATACTCATTGGTAGCAATATTAAAATTTTCTAGTTTTATTTTATATTATGACTGATCAAGTATATTAAGCTAACGAGACTATTCTAAGCATGTTACAAATCTGATTATTTTAATCAATTTCATCGCTTATTTTGAATTTCGTACTTTCAACTCTTTAGATCAATACATTTACCTTATTATTTTTTTTTTTTGCCTTAAAAATACCGAGACATAATATATGAATCAAGCATTAAAATTAGTCATTTATAAAAATGACTATAGTCTAACAATAAAATAGCATTCAATCCATGAAAGCTGTACCTTTCAATCAATCAAAAAATACATCGATGAGCAACTTTACAGATGTTATGAGTTCCAATTTGGTCATTACAGTACAAAGAGTTGGAAACTGTAGGAAAATGTATAATTTACATTACATATCTGTTTGAAACTGAGGTCATAATAATATCGAAGAAGCCAAATATACAAAACAAACAAAGGGAATTAATAAATAAGGAATTACAGGATACTAAAAAAATCTTAAATCTTTTTTTTAATTTAAACTACCAAGTTTTTCTTACATCTGTGAAGTTGGCCATCGATATATGATCAATACTACAGCTATGTTTCTAATGTATTCTCTATTTCATAGTAACAGAACAGAGGAACAGAACAGTGGTCTCCGTTTTTCCATTTGGATAACTGAAAGAGGAAAACAGATAGAGTAATATTGAGAGGACGTCCCGGGGGGTTTGATTTCAATTACAAACCTTGCTATCCTCGCACCAGCTAAATAGGCTGGATCAACCCCCATATCGAACCATTTTTGATAGTCACTGGGCTTACTTGTAACAAAACCTTCCTTCCTATAAGCATTGTTATGCATCGAGCATAACGATACAAATTGAGAATATATCATCGGTTTGGAGCTAGATTGTGATAACTCGAAAAATGATTTCTTTACAGTGTACCATGCGCCAGGAATCAACTTTATGGGGAAAAATATTTGAAAAAGTTCTACAGAGCTGCTGGTGGGCGTGGTAGTGTAGATACAGGTTGGTGGTACGATTTTAGAATTCTGCACCACAGCTTTCTAGCGCCATTTGTGCTAACTGATTTGTATTGAATCGTAAAATTCTTATTTATTGGAACTATTAAAATTATTACTGCTTTAATTAGATGTTATTTAAAATTAGTAGTGCTGTCGACTTCAGCTTGCTAATAGAGATAAACAAAACCCCAGCGGATAGTTCTCAGTTGATCACAGCTGTCGATTTCCGCTCGCATCGCTCGCTCAAAATATAAGCAACACTCCCCCCCCCCCCCCCCAATGGATTCATTTCACCGTAGTAAAGGCGAAAGCACTCAGTGTTGAAGAGGAATTAAATATCAATTTGACCTCCATCAAACCTAACATTAATGCTCTGATTGTAAATAAACAAAATCATCTTTCCAACTGAAAAATATTGCCCAAATATCTTATTTCAGTAGATATACAATGCAGAATTTTTGTTAATCTTACTGTTGTTATTGTAATTTCTTATTAATTTTACTTTTGATTTTTCATTTTTGAAATTTATTTTCAATTTATTATTTTCTTAAGCACATTTACTGTTATATACATTGACGATCTGGTTTAATAAAAGTTTATAAATCAGTTTGTATTTATTGATAAAGACGAATCTTTAATAGGAGAGACCGCTGTAGCTACTAACAGATGTGCCAACGAACGAACACTGCTCGTAAAACATTGGGTTAACTCGGCAAATATCGGGTAGGAATTTCATGCATAGCCCACTTATAGTGCAACGCAGTGATACATGGCACTCTACCCGATCTTTGCCGAGTTAATCCAAATTTTTTACGAGCAGTGTTCGTCGGTCATAAGATCAGGTAGAAGTACGCCCAGTGGAAAGTGGCAGTGATATAAAGTCTGAGAACCTCTGCTCCGGAGGGTAAAAAAAAGAATCTAAATTTAGTAGAGAAAAGCCGATCTGGAAACACTTCTTTAAACGATCGATAGTTTAGCTACGACAGTATCGGGACCATCGATAGTTTTACATCAATAGTAACTCACAAAAGATCCGCATGGGGTCGTGGTGAGAAAGGGTTGCGCATCCTGCAATATAATAATAATAATGGTCAAATTTAATAAAAGTTTAGTATAAGGGTCATTCTCTTGCGACTTGTCTAATTCGCGTCATATGACTTTGAGGTTGGTTTTGCAGCTATCTAATTATTATGGAGTTGACTCCAATTTTTGTGTATGTTGTTGGTGAGTACACCTATCAATAGCAAATATTGAATGACCAAAATATTCACATATAAAGTAAATCGCGGTTAAAATCATTAGGAGGTCATCAAAAACTTATTCTCCAGGAAATGATGAAAATGAGAGCTCAAGGATGTTGTCACTATTGCTTTTGTTTTATAAGATGGTAACCCTAAATTCCACTGATCTTTGACAATGCAGTATCTCATAATGTAGAAGTTTTATCCTGGAATACAGAGAATTTTTGTCAAACCGAACCTACAACTGATATCACGTTGGTAACGTAATTTAACACTCATTTTCACCATTCTCTGGAGATATATCTTGATGACCTCCTAACCATTGGAAATGTTCAAAAATTAGAACATCATTCATTTTTTTTTTAAATAGCACACCTTTGCTTTGTAAGTGCTATTTTCAATTTGAGCTAGGATTTTTTATTTCATCAATATGGACAGTAACATAGTCGAGAATTTTTAATATTAAAATTTATTTTGATTGTAAATATTCTGGCCTTTCACTATTTAATAATGATAGGTTTATCCACCAATAATAAATAAAAAAATTGGAGCCAACTACATAATAATTAGAGCAATATAAAAACAACCTCAAATTCAAAAGACTATTATAAATAATCAAAATGCAGCACCTAAAAATATTGAATATCGCATTTCGAATGAAATATATTGAGAATTGAAAATACAAATTACATCATTCCTCTAAAGTCTTTCTTCAAAACCTAATGAGCAATCACTTAATTTGATTTACAACTCTCAGTGAATCTTAGGTACTGACTTCATTTTAACTTTTGTACTGAAGAGATAGAGGATTAACTAAAGTAAGGAAAGAAACAAAATTTCATCGAATTCCAAGCTTAACCGCGCGCGGCCTTGGGATAACTCTGGAGGAAGGGGGTTACGGAGTCGGGGTTTGCATACTTTTAGCTGTGCTCGGAAAAATTCTTGCCAACCCCTCGACCTTAAAGTATGGTCAACATACAACCTCAACTTAGGATCCCAACAATCATGCGTCTAAGAATTATTCAAGGTGTTTATTTTTTGGAGATATTATTTTAATATTTCCAAGTTTACAATAAATTGGCAATTATTAACACAAATAAAACTGACAACTCAAATCAGAACAATAAAAAAGTTTTACCTATCATTTTAAAACAAAATAGAGATATGTCTCAAACCCGGTAAAACATAGAGAAGTTTAAATAAAGTAAATGGGGCAGGAAGGGATTTGCCTGTCATATAATAAGATGGAAGACGTCCGCCCAGAATTAAAACAGCTAATTAATTTATTCCTCCCGAGATCTTGTTTCGCCGCTATACCCCGCTACGGTCTAAGGCTCCTTGGCGGTACAAGTAGAGAAGGTTCCTTAGAAATTTTAATATTTATATTTTTATTATTATGCGACTAATATATTATTTTCAAGCACCACAACCTCCACCGATGAAGCTAAAAATTTTCCGAGCTCTTGAGAGCGATTGTAATAAGTTTGAAAATTATTTGAAAAATTCAAAACAAATCCTGTAGTCAAAGTTGCGTCAATTTAGGCAGCATCAGGACAGAAACATCGCATCTCAAATCAACAGTCTAAGAAAAACTAGCAAAAAGAAAATATGGCTTCATATTTCAACATACACCTTAGTTTTTACTCTCTTAAATTAATATTAATATATATTAAATAATTTTAAATACACACCTTCATACCAAATGTATTTAATCTTAATGTCGGTATTTAAGAACAACTATTTATTAGAGCAGCATAAAGACTAGACTTGAATAATCTATGTTGAATTTTTTTTTTTAGAATACCTAAACATTTCTCCTTTGTTATACTTTGGTACAACTGTCAGTTGTATTTATATATATGAAATTATTTTATATATAAGAAAATATATATATTTTCATTATTATTATTTATTTTTTTAAACAACACAATTTATTCAGTAAAATAATTTATTAATTAATCATTTATTTATAAAAGATTTGCTTATATGATTTTCTATAGCTTGCCCACAGTTAGATGGCATAACGAGGGCGAGCTCAAACGGCACAAAAATGCAACTAATGTCTCCCTCCAAACCTTTAAAAAAGTAGTACTTTTAAATGGTAGGTTTACCAACGAATTGTTAGGCTTACTTGCTTTTTGCTGTTTACGAGTTTATGCTGTATTCTTTTTTTCATCTCTTTATTGTGATTATTTTGCTTGTATATTGACTTTCTTTTTCGGAATATTAATCTTGCATTGTTTCAACGGCTTACTAACTGTTTACTTTTCTGTGAAAATCTGGCTTTGAATTTGACATTGTGTTCTAAAGAACAGTGAGGAAATGTTTATAAGCACGTAAAAGGCATTGAAGACAAATACAGGGAATCTGACCATATTATTGATAAAGGAACTGATGCAATAATAACCAAAGAAGGGGGAGTAAGATTAGACTCAAGCTCCGAAGAGACCGACTTATCCGATTTTGAAACTGAAATATTGTGAAAATGTTTAATGAAAGCAACAATATAAAAAAATAAAATAAAAAGTATGTTTATAGAATATGAAACTCATGAATTTTTTTTTCAGAAATAAATTTGTGAATTCTTATTTATTTATATAATCTTGTTTTTATTCAAATTGTTCCTAACAAATTATCACATTTATAATAAAATGAATCATACCTTCATACGAGCAATTTCTGCCTGTCTGCAAAATGGATCTCACAATCAAGCAGAAAGATTCTGCTTAAATTGCATTTCTAGTCTAGAAATCGATTGGCATGATCTTCTATCCCAGGAAAACAATTAGAAGAAACATTTAGAAAAAAATAATAATAATAAGCAGACCTGTGGAAAGAAAACGTGATCGGAAAAATGAGAAATGTGTCGTTAAACCGAACTAACGAATCGCTGTTTACATACAAAACACCATATATCTCCTTTGCTAGAAGAGTGTCCTAAAACATTACATAAATAATCTGTATAAACTAATGGTAGATACGAGCTAATGATTTATTTTTCACGTCTATAGTCCTGTTTTCAATTTCATATCTGATCGACAGAGAGCGCTTTTCATAAAAAATATCCTACAGTGGCTTGATATAGACAGTATGGTAGTAGAAAAGTGGCGACCATTTTGGTTAAGCTAGGTAGGTCCCTGTATTGAATGTTTTTTTTTAAATTGGGCCCTCATATAATATAATATAAAATAATTCATATGGTCAAAATAATGTAATTCCAAAAATATTATTTTTTCCTAGTAAGGAATGTCTAAAATCCACAAAGATATTAAACTAACTTTTTGACTTAATGAAATACATCTTCAACGAATAATTTTGATGCGAGAAGAAAAAAAATATTTGTAATGGAAGTGCATACATTTAACGTATATCATTTTCATGATAATAATAATAAAATCAAAACAGCCCATCAGCCTATCAGCAACAAAGGTTTAGGAGGTCTCATGAAGTACCAATAAAGGTAGCATATCCCAGATCTTACAGTATTCATGAAATGTGGAATAGCACTGAGCTCCAATCGTCTGATTTATCCATAGGCAATTATCATGAACTCATTTTTTTCAGATCCCATTTTGACAAAGTTCGTCAAGGCATTGCCTTAATTGTGCTTCACAACTAAAATGTTTAAAATAAAAACTAATAATATATTAGTCAAACATAAGCGATTCGTTACTAAATACAAATTTCAGATAAATATGGAAACTTTCCTAAAATTATTTCAGTATCAAATTAAAGTAATTTTTAAAATGCATCCAGACCTTATAGATTTGGTTTTTTTTAAAGGATTCTATAGAGATTTTAATGAGATGGTATTGGCACGAAACCATTGAGTACATAAATGTAAAATTAGTAACTATAATAGTAGAAAGTAATAATAATTTCATACAACTTTTTTAACTAAATGATCTAGAGTATACTCAGCATGATTTATTATTTATATTGTATAGATATATATAATAAATATATATCTATACAATATAAATACAATATAAATAAATATATATATAGATATATATTATTACATATAGCATGTAAAATTATTTTGAAGACAGCATAATTAATGTCATATGAAAATAATTTAAAATGTATTGATTGTTAAAGTTAAGTTGCTATTTTAGGCATCAATCTAATTTGTTGTGGTTTAATTAAATTTAGTTTAACACAAACTGTTACTAATTTAAGTGTAACTTACAACTTTAGTAATAATATCTAAGACTATCAAATCGTAAAGAAATACTTAATCAAAATAATTAAATCAAATAAATATCCTCATGCATATAACTAAATTTTAAATTAAATCTATTTGGTTAAAAATAATTCAAATATTTAAATTAAAAATATTTATATTTGAGGAGTTTTCTATCAAAATTTAATATGTCCACTTCTCAAACACAAAGACTTTTAAAATAATTAATATTCTACACCCAAAACTTATTCAGCTGATTTCAAATCATAAATTTCTCCCAGTCAAATAGGTGATAGGCATCAGCATTTTCAATAAAAATTTGCTTTATCTTTATCTGAGATACACCTCAATAATTTTTCAAAATTGGATATATAAACTTTTGACAGAAAATTCTCATTTATCTGTGGAGATTCTTATTTTATATGATTCACTTACTTAAATATATAGTATTTCGGACTGAAAAAAAAAACATGCATAAAATAAAAATACATCCATTACAAAATATAACATAAATAGTGAAAAATTAAGTTATGCCACGAATATAAATATATACCATTTATCAAAAAAAATTATTTCTCATACTATCAAAATTTGTTACTTACAGTGAGTTATTTCTCTCTTGAAGTTGAAAATTTTCACTTATTATGTCTATATTACTATAACTACATACTATTAAATTGTTATAACATTATTAAACAAAAGTATAGAAACACATTAACTAAATATTAGCAAAAGAAATATATATATAAGTTTTAACACGGTCCGATCGGCACCTGACTCGGTAATATAACTGAATATAAGACTTATTGTTGCAGGAAGTGAAGACCAGATAATTGAGTTAAAGAGAATGTCGCCTCCTGATTGGTTCTTCCCCCACTCCTTGTTGTTCTAGAACCTTCCCTTGATCTAAAATACCCTAATATTCAAATATTCAGCTTCTCTATAACTTACAACTTACGTTTTACCCACAATAGTTTAATCCCGTTTATTTCCACTCTATTAATTATAACTGATGTAATTATCAGTTATTACATATAAAGCATAATTAAATAAATTACTTACACTGAATAAGTATAATTATTTTAAATATTATATATTATAAACTATATAGGGCCGGATTGATGAGATCCTGTTTATCTCTAAATAACTGATGAGATATTGCAAACTACATAAATAATATACTCATTTTTAGTATAAAATAATATGTATAACTATTTCAATATTTATTTGACGTATGTTTGAAAGCAGTATCGAACTTTTGAGCCCAGTTAGTATTATTATTGTTAATTCTGTAAGCAAAATAGTTAGTTGTTGTTAGCAATATATCTTTTTAGATATTAATAAACGTAAATATTATTTCATCATAATAAAATATAAATTTAGTAAATAATAACTCACCTTCTAAATATATATTTTAATTTGAAATTTTACGCCTCAATGATATTTAGAAATATATATTACAAATTTCAGAAACTAATTATTTAATTAATATATTAATATACATGCACTAATTAATTGAATAATACGAACTGTGCTAAACGAACCCTGAGATTCAATACCGATTACACCAAGAGGAACATGTCTCTTTCTCTCGCCAAGTACCACTTCAAAACGTAACTCTAGATGGGATTGAAGAGAATACTCCCAGCTACGTCTTGGCTTACTTTTTATGTTACAAAAATATTTATATGAATACCTTACATTTTCGTTTATTTTTGGTAGTACTTGGAGACTGTCACGTCCTTATCAAAGGGGTCGTGGCTTGTTCATACCGAGGTCAGCCGAATGTTGCCGGACTAGCACACTCTAGCGTCATTTGTGCTAATTAACTTTAGCTTTGCATTCAATTGTAACATTCGTATTCATTGGAAATATTAAAATTGTTCCTGCTTTAATTACATATTATTTAAGATTACTAGTGCTGTCGACTTCCGGTGATCAGGGCAATTTTTTGTAATAATTTAAAGGAGTGATATTTTAAATTACGGTAAGGACCCGACCTCAACTGAAAAGGAACTTTTGGGGGTAATTTATCTCTTGAACGAGCGGAAGTCGACAGCTGTGATCTAATTAATGCAGTAATAATTGAAGTTAAGGTAAATATTTTTTTTTTACGATTATTATTTAAACAGTCGGCAAAAAATGAGATACCTGACAAAAAATGGGATTTTCGACTAAAATCCAGGACCATAACAACCATCTATGCAGTCCCTACGTAATAGGAGATTCCAGGCTTGGTGAGGGGAAGCGATTACTTATTTATTTTAAAAGCATTTTATTTAAAAAATAACAGGTAAACGTATTTCCTGCCCAAAATCTATTATTTAAGGAGGAAATTCCAAATAACATGCAAAAATAATAGTTCCAGAGACAAAAGTATATCTATAATTTTTTCTTTGAATTAGAAAAATATATATTCGGGTAAAATATCAATATTTGAAACAAAACAAAAAACTTATATGAATGAAATTTGAAAAAGAAACAACGACGAATTAGTAGCATTTTATTCAACGAAATTCGAACATTCAAAATGCCCAGTTTTGGACAAATCACCCATTTATGAATTCGGAATAGTTTTGAGCATGTATCGGAAAAAATGGAACGATAAGATGGAGCCATCGTCAGTGGGATCCATGAAATCTTTACTCCAAACACTCCACTTCATCGTTCCATTGTTCCATTTGGAACGATCGTCAATGGCCGCCTTTAAGATATTATTGGAAGATTATATAGATACTTATATACAGTATGTGTTCAAATGTCTTGGAGTGATGGGCTGTCTATAATTCCTTAGACTATTGATGTAAGATGTGCTATCTCTGGTCTGAGTTTATGTCATCTTGTCTTTTTCTGTCCTTATGATACTTAATCAACTGATGTTGATTATTTACTGGAATTTGTGAGATTTAGGACCTTTGTATTTGGAATCCTCCGATAGTATTATCAGTTATTATTTACAACAATCCCAAATTGGATGTTATTCTTAATGTTAAATTTAAATTATATCTTTTGTTAATCGAGTAATTGTTTTGGTGAAGTATCTAATTTTGGATGAAAAATTGGCCCAAAACTCACAATCAGTATATATTTACAAAATTAAATATACGGAGCACATACCCAATTTCTCTGTCTGCATTAAGAACCCGGGGAAGTAGAAACTTAAATGCACAAGACCATGGTGTTGGAAGATATTTTAGTCACGAACTTCATACACTATGGCATAATATGCAACTCCAGAACTACTGCAAGATAGTATCTTTTATAACCCCGGTGGCGAATAGTGTTCTTCGACATTTCCATAAAGGATCCGGCTACATATCGTAAGCCATATGCAACGTCTTACGTTTTATCGTCGGACATAACACTCGGCTATCGGAATACGTTTCCATATAATTGCGAGAAGACAATGGATTATTGCGAATTGGCATCACTAACCCGGTTTTGGTACCATAACTAAAATATAGATAAGTGCGTGATGGATAGTGTGAATAATAGTAATAGAGTCATTCCATTTCAAATCATCCAGCCCAAAATCAAAATGCTACCCATGTTCTAAGATGTTGATGATTTTTTTTAACTTTTATTTGTTTCATTTTTCATCGTTACTACCCATGTAAAATTAAATTTTGATATCTTAAATACTTTTCGAGATATTAATTTTCAAATATGTAAGAAAAACAACGTTCTTGCAATACCGACAACGCTAAACATAATTTATGTAAAACAAATTTCATAACTTTGGCAATTTTCATCATATCATAGTAATATTGTCATAAAAATATTCAGAACAACCTACAGAATAAGTCAGAAATGCATTTAACAACGCATCTATTAAATGGTGCAGTGATTATTAGCTCAAACTTGGACTTCATAAATATTTTAAAGAATAACTAACTTTTAAAATAAGATGCAAGACAAAAGGCGCTCAAGAAACCAAATTATTATTTTTTTTTTTTAAATAATCCTTAAACTATGAATGAAAGGATATGGAACAAAATTAGTTTTTTTTTTTTTAATTTAGTTTAGTATTACCGAAAACTGTGACATTGAAGACGAATTTAATTTTAAATCATGTCACTCGGTATTGCAAAAACGTAATTTTTCATACATTTTTGAAAATTAATAACTCAAGCTGTATTCAAGACATCAAAATTAAATTTTATATTGTTGATAAGGATGGAAAATGGAATAAAATCTGAAAATGTGGGATTCATGCTCTGGATCATGTGATATGGTATCATGTTTGTAACATCCGAAATATAAACACCTATATGTATATTTGTCTGTTTATGAATTATAACAAACATGATTTTAATTGTATGATAATAAACGATTATTTGTTATGGATACTTAGTATGGAAAAGAAGTTAAAATATGGTTAATGATCAGTTAATAAATAAAAATAAAATAGAACTGTCTGGTGGTATTATAAGCATCTAAACTTTACGGGGCATTGAATACTCTACTAACAATATTACTTTCATGTTTTAATTTATATGTTTTTATATAAAAAAAAATAAAAAAAAAAATATTAGAATTTCGTTTAGATATTTATTTCTCTCGAAGGGAAATAAGATGCTTGAAGAAATTGCTTGTATAGGCTTCAGCTTAACGAAACCAAGAAAAAAGTGCAAGCACATGCTTCGATGAGATGAAGTTGAGGTCTATTGGCACGCGCGGCATGAGCAATACCCACCCATTACCCACTTCTGATTTGAAAAGTTATTATTCAATCCAGCTTATGCTTATTTAAAATTGTATTCTGTTTTTTTTTCAAATAATATTTTATAAATGTACATATCCACCCACATTTTATTTTTTAAAAGTTAATTTTTGTTTAACATTTCTTACATAGACAAGGTTTTACGCTTAAAATATTGGTTGAAGAATAGCTTAGCTTAATTATCCTTTTCTTTTTCCTCATTTAATGACGAGTGCCTGGGGACCGAGTTTTCTCAGAAAATTATTTTATTTTAATTAGTTAATGTGGATAAAAAATGCATTAGTTATACCAGGGGTAGATCAAGACAAGTGGGGATCCAAAGCGATAAGAACTTTGTGCCTCCCCCAAAAATAAGTTGCAAGAAAATTCTAAGTTATGTACAAATAAGAAGAGCAATCAAGAGTATCATACCAAAAGACATTAAAAACTTTATTAAAAACATACATTTTCCATGAATTTCAACCTTACTTTATTTCTTGCAAATTCATCAATCATTTTAGCAGAATCAATTAGGCTTAAAATGTCCAGCTCTGTATACCGAATAGCCATTTAACTAAATCTATCTTCTCCCATAGCACTCCTTAAATAATTTTTATCACTTTAAAAGAGAAAATAATGTTTCTTCAGACGCATTAGATAAGGGAATTGTTAAAAAAAAAAAAAGAAGAATATATCAATATTCCTAAATGTACAAGATATTTCTTTGGGTGATCGATAGATGTCTGATAAGTTTTTTTATGGCGTCTTCGTTTTCATTTTTAATATTCATTGGATTTGTTCATGGTGATATTTTATTACTTCTTTTGATAAATTTAAATTAGAAAATATTTGAAAAGCCTCAGCAATAACTTCCTTCATACGCCTGCTTTCTTCGGTATATTTCTGCCGTGGTTTTTATCACATTTAACATTAAATTAATTGACTATACAATTTTCTCTTATTGTAAATTAATTTATGAATTATTTTTTCATCAAAATTTTTTTTTTCTGATTTGTTATCTTCGAGTTTTAATGATTAAAAAATCAGTGGCCTCTTTTCCAAATTCTCCGAAATTTAAAACATTTCATAACTATAATATAATTTGATAACAATTTCTAAATACTTCTAAAATATTAGAGAAGATTCTTTCAGTAGTTCGCACACCACTGATTGTAGTAATTTACTAGCAGGATTTATTCTTTGTAAAATACTATTTCAAATCACTACCATTAGGGCGGTTTATTGATAATTCTTCACAGATGTTTCACAGTAATTTATCTATTAAATAAGTTTTTCGTTTGTATTGTAATATCTTGTTTTTGTTGCATAGGTGGTTTCAAGGCAATGACGGTATGATATTAAAAATCATTAGGTTCATTAGTTTCTTTGGCTTGGCAACCTGTATATAGATGTCGACATAGTCCGGTTTATCAAGATGGGAGGAAGACTTCGCTGGACTGTTACCCCGTATGGATGAGTCAGAGACCCCGAAAGCCATGACAGAGCAACATCACCGGACGAGGAGAGTGCGGCAATCCAGCAGAAGACAGAGCCATCTGGCGGAGGCTGTTGGAGAAGGCCTAGACTCGCTAAACGAGTTGTTCCGCGTTATGTATGTTATTTAAGTAGGTTAAAAAAAAAAAACATACTTCCTCTCCTTTCTTAATCGTCCAATGTTTACTTTATTGTCTCTGAATTTTTAAATTTTTTTTTTTACTGAAATATTTAGATTCATATTTTAGTAAACATGAAGAAAAATAAAATGATATTAAAATAATTAATGGAGAACTGTTTTAAAAAAAAAAATATCTTTGAATGAGATTTCTCATTCCAAACTAAAATTTATTTGCGACCATTAAACTGCTTTTAATTTCTGCCGCTAAACATATAAGTTCCAAACGTTATATCCACCGCTACTTGTCTGGGTGGTTCTTCCGAAGCCATATATGTCCTTGGTTTTGCCTCCGTTTCTCGTCAGATCCGAGCGTTTTGCAGCAGCTTCCAAGGGTAAGAATGATTCATTCACGCAATGCATTTCCAGTAACTTCCAGTAAGCGAACAAAAATAACTTTGTATAAACCCCCACATGTTCTACGCAAACCTATGGTTCGGAAACCATAAATGCCTTAAAGGTAGAGAACAAGACACTTCAGATTTTTCATTGAATAATCTTCGGCCCTGCTAATACTAGAGGAGAATGGCGAAAAAGAATAAATTCCATATGAGATATGGATGTTCAGCGATATAGATATCACGGCTACAGTGATAAAATTAAATCGACTTCGCAGGGAAAGTTGTGACGCCACGTGCAATTCTTAGGTTTATTATGACAAAACCCTAATACAGATGACGAGATGCTTACAAGATAAAGATGGTCGGATTGCTTGCCGATTGATGTTGAAGGAAGCCAGGACTCATTTAGGAGTTGTAGAGCCTGCAAAAATAATAATAACAATTTATTTGAATGAGACTGGATTGCAATGCATTACCGCAGTTCCTTACTTCGGTTTACAAAGAAACGCGTTCAGCTTTTTTTCACTAACTTTTTTCTCAAATGCTTCCTTGTTTTTCTCAATAAATAAATTATCTTGGAGTAAAAGATTGAGCATGTCAATTTCTGAGACTCAAAAACCTCTTATTCTAAAATTTCAAACAAAATCCTTCTACGGGGTTTCTATTTTTTTTTCGTAATAAAAAAATAGAAAATTACATTAGTAATATGAAAGATAACATAGACCAATTGGACAAGCAAAATTTCATTTACCAATTAGATAGTGCAGATTGTGAGAGAGTTTATATTTGGGGAAAGTTCAAAAAAGCTAAAAACAAGAATTTCACATTTTTCTAATTGTAAAAATGCTAAAAATAGTAATGTAACAGCTCTTTCTAATCATAGCATTAAGTTTGCAGCATAAATTTAAATTTTACGAACCTAAAATATTAGACTATGAGCACATAACGAGAAGTAGAAAACTATTAGAAGCAATACCTAATACTAAAAATAATAAATGACCTGTTAATTATTAAAAAGACACTGAAACACTGGGTACCCAATATGCCGATATAATAAATAAGATAAAAATAAAATGAACATAATTCACAATTGTGAAATTAAATATTAATGATAATTGGTTATAATAGAGAGGTAAATTTTAATATATTTATAAGTAGATTTCAGACCTAATATGTTGTATTTTGATGTTTGCTGGTGTGTATTTTGACGATATAAGTCTTGTTAAGATTACATAGTTAAACAAGATTAGTATAAAGCAAAATAGACAAGGATGAGCTGATGATTCCTATTGAAACAATGTGACGAAATAGTATTCTATATATATATATATATATATATATATATATATATATATATATATATATATATATATATATATATATATATATATATATATATGTAATTGTATCTTAGTTTAAATGTATATAATGTGATAGTGTGATGTTGTTTTTTGTTGATATAATGTTATTGTTTCATTATTTAAATTTAGAAAATTGTCCTGATGATGCGGGAACATCCCCGAAACGCTGATCTTGCTGTTTTTGGACTTGTGAATTGAAAAAAAAATAAACAATTTGGAAAGTCAGAATTTCTCCACCTTTTATTATTGTTAATATTGAGATATACATGTATTCTTAGCAATAAGGGCAAGACTTATTGTTTAGAACCTGATTGTTTAGAATACATGTATAATATGTATATTAACTAAAAATTAACCTTTTGTGAGATGTTACACGAATGGACTAGGGTAGCGATATACACTAATTTTGCAATACTGTTGGCTAGATCCTATTGAAACTAAGTATTCTATAAAACCTATACTATATTAGCTTGTATAAAACGGAGAACTTTAAGCAAAACCTTTTTGAACCGCAATATATCAAGGATTTGGCAATTGTAGAAACCTCAAAGAGAGGAAACCTGAGGGAAAGCCCAGTTTCATATCGGATCTGATCCATTAGAAGCCGTGGAAAAGCTGCGGTTTTTAACCCGACCTCAGAAAGAGGAGGTTCTCGTTTTAATTTAATGAATTCAACCGGCACGGTTGAATTTCAATTGGAAGAATATATTAATAAAAGGGAACAATATCATCTGGCCGACTGTTGTGGAAATTTAATATTGGCCTTTCCGGAAATGGATTATTCTCCATCGATCCATCGAATTTAAATTTGAAAACACCCGATTTATGGCTTTTTAATAAAAATTATACAACCACCCCTTCCTTAATTCCTCTACGGAAAGTCCTTGAAGTTCTCAAATGGTGATCATTCGGCTGCCAAATCGAAATAATTTTTAGAAGTTTTTTTTTGTGATAGCGCAGCTATGGTTGGGCGAAGGGGTTGGCTGCCCCGGGTGCCGCTTAAAAAGGGCGCCAAAATGTCAGGAAACAATTTTAATATTTTTTTCCTTCATTTATAGGCTCCGAAAAGAAGATTTGTTTTAATGGATTTTAGCCGAATATACGTTTAAATTAATAATCATGAAATAATGTGTATAATAAGCAGATAGGGACGATACCGAACGATACAAGTAAAGTATCAATACTTTCCTATCAATGCCAAGTACTTTTGGTTTCGATACCACTGATTCAGTATTTTGATATCATAGTGGCATTGAATATTTGATTTAGACGCTCGAATGAGTGCCGTTATCGATACTTTGACGGGATCAGATTTCTTTTGAACCACATAAACTGGAATTGCGGCAGGGAGCGGCAGAGATGAAAATAGATTTTTTCTTGGAGGAGGTGGGAGTGGAGGAGAAAGTAGCAAGCTTAATTTTGCCGCTCCTTCTTTCATCTCCCAAAGTTTTATAACTGTTTAGGTAATATATTTCGAAATATATATCATCATTTCATAACAGTAACTTGTTTTATTGACTGCATTAAGGCCAAAACTATCAAAAAGGAAAAAACAAATATTTTTTAGTTAACCCCCCTGCACTTTCTACCGCTTGTGGAAAGCACCTCCTTTTATTCCCCCTCTCTAGTTCCGGTCCTGGGGGGCGGCAATCTTGAAATTTGCCCCGGCGCCAGTGGACTTATTTCGTTTGAAACCTGAGACTTACGATCACTTCATTACAAGACGAATGACTTCTTTCATTTTTATTCTGTTTCTCTTCAAGATTGATTAAAAGAATTTCCTAATTACTAATTGTGTTTCCTAATTACTGCATCAATTCAAAAAGTGGATTCCGATGTTAGGATTCGGATCAATAACAAATTTCAAACTTTGCCAAACCTAATACAAGAATGATTGATACGTTTAATAATTTTAAAATTAAAACCCCCATATCTGGTTTTACGTGAGCAATTTATTACTGGACCATGCAGAGAGGGATTAAGGAGATTTGCATGTTCACATAAAAGGAACGTTTCACACAACTGCGAGTTGGGAATTTCAACAGTTCATATTCTGTGGAATTCATAGAGGCAAAACCAAACAAAGCGTTACATTGCATATTTATAATTCTAAAATACTAACAACGGCACTATATTCGATTTGATGACCTTATATCTCGGTAGTATAAACTATCAGGTCAGTTGATCTGGGACTGTGGTTGGAATGATGGAAATGGTTTTAATCTGTTTGTTAGAAGTAAGATAATAGTAATCTAAGTTTGCCCTCTTCTAAGTGGTGAGGGAGAAACCTCAAAATTTTCAGATTTTTCAGTTTTTGGTCTATACGCCTAAGCTGCGCACCTTAGCGAAAATATTATTCCTATATAAATTAAAGAACATTAAATTCTGCGTAAAATGAGCATCTCAAATGTTGAATTCGGTTTCACAGAAGAATCAAAATTGAAAATTGAAAAGCAACTGGACCCCACTTGAGACCCGAAAGGGATCTGAGAGGAAGTATTAAAGAAATTCTGAAAATGTGTTCATTTATGTTTTGTAGAGTATTGATTACGAATTTACACTTTGTTACGTCGATTGTTTCCAGGAAGTATAAAAAAGCAATAACAAAAATATTTAAAAAAAAAAATTTCTTATTTCTGAAAACCATGTGTTATTCAAATAAATTCTAATATTTATTTAGTACCAAATCAAAAAAGAATAAATTACCAACAAGTTTGATTCTGAAGATTTGTTTGGATGTTCCATTTTTAAGCGAAGGCGATTCGAAATTATGAGGCGGATGCTTAATTAATCATTGAGCAAGAGCTCTCGGAGTAAAGTTTTAGGGAAGTTCTTAAAATTCGATCATTTATGTTTTTTAGGATAATGATTACGGATTTCAACTTCGTTACCTCGAAATATTCCTGGAAGTATAAAAAAAAGGAAAATAATTTGTTGTTTGTTTTCCGGTGCTCGAAAGGTCTTGATTAACTAGCCTATTTCCACTAACTGCAAGAATACCTGAATGATAATTGAAAACATCATATTTAATATTTAAATTATTATTTTGCACTTTCAAAATATTGTTGATTTTTATTTTCAAATTCAATTAAAAAAGATTTTATTTATTTAATTTTTTCAAAAATAAGTCTTTATCATCCATAAACTCTAAAAGAGTTTCTTTGTGAAAACTGCCACAATTTGATTCAAAATTCATAATTAAATGATCAATAAATTAAGATTAACTTTTTTTAACAACAAAAAGGTAAGTAGTGAGTTAATGTGT
This sequence comes from Rhaphigaster nebulosa, assembly GCA_948150685.1. Taxonomy (NCBI): domain Eukaryota; kingdom Metazoa; phylum Arthropoda; class Insecta; order Hemiptera; family Pentatomidae; genus Rhaphigaster; species Rhaphigaster nebulosa. The sequence goes on from OX411311.1 coordinate 20,120,292, forward strand.
GATAAGTGCGTTATCGGAGTAAGTGCGTAATTTTCTTGTTAAATCCATATCCTGAAAATATAAGAACTATTATGAAGTCTAAATACAGATGTATCACAAATCAGCCACGAGATTTCACTAAGGTGAGGTATAACAAGTTATAAAGATATCAGTTTCAACCTGTTGATTACGTTGAAACTTTCAACTTCTGCCGTACAGCTGTGTCGGTGTTTATCCACCACTAAGCTTCTTTTTTTTATTGCGGTAAATGGATCCTCCAGAAGCCGTTGTTCGAAATCCATTGCGATTTACATTTCTTCTTGACAGTTTTTTAATTTTTAAGCGCTAGTGAGTGTTGTCCAGACAAAACACAACAGAAGAGGTAAGTACAGACCTCAATTGGGGGACAAGTGCGTGTGGCGTAAACGTACTTCTAATATCATGTTTTGTCGGAACAACTGGAGAATAGGGTTATGAAATAAAAATCTTATTTTTTTTCATACATTCATCCCACGATCTTTTAATGTTACTGAAGATTGTAAAATGTGATTCTCAGAAAAGTTTTAACTTTTTTCGATGAAAGGATATTAAACAGATGGGAGAGAAAAATCCTCAGAAGAATCTTTGGCCCTAGAAAAGAAGGAGATCGCTGGCGGATGAAGACCAATGAGGAACTAAGGAACTTGTATTGTTTCCATCCATAAGAGGTACCAGGATAAGATGACTGGAACACGTACAAAGAATAGAGCGTGGTCGGCTACCTAAAATGATTATGGAAGGACACCCCGGTGGGAGAAGAAGCAGAGGGAGACTTAGACTTCGGTGGCTGCAGGATGTGGAATAAGACCGGTCATTGGGTATCGACGGATGGAGAAGGGCAGCCGAAGACAGGTCTGAGTGGAAGAGGATCACTGAGCAGGGCTAAGGTCCTGCAAGAACCATAGCGCCGTCAGATAGGATAGGATAGGACCTTTCAAAGTCACTGAAGATTGTAAAATGTGATTCTCAGAGAAGTTTTAACTTTTTTCGATGATTAAATCAGTATAAAAACCGTTCGGAAACGAACCATTTTGCACTTGCCTCACAACCGCTAGAGTGGATCGTCTTACAGATACCTTTTAAGCATTTACTCCTTAAGGCAAGTACAAGTGCATACTAAATACTACTAAATTGAATTGCCAATCTATCAAAATGGGCGTGGTTGAAGCGTGGACTTGTATGTAATATTTAAATATAATCGTCTAAGGAATATTTTTTCAAAAAATGTAAAAACCAGGCTCAAGAAAAAAAACGCAAAAATATTTGTATATAAGATATTATAACAATATTTTTATATGTTATATTTATATATTTACAAACATCATTATTTCACACACTCATATATATATATATATATATATATATATATATATATATATATATATATATATATATATATATATATATATATATATATATGAGTGTGTGAAATAATGATGTTTGTAAATATATAAATATAACATATAAAAATATTGTTATAATATCTTATATAACGTTTCATGATATATATATATATATATATATATATATATATATATATATATATATATATATATATATATATATATATATATATCATGAAACAACAATTATCAAAAATAAAATAAATATGTAAAAAAAAAAAAGATTTTTGATTTGATGGATATATTAGTGTAACTGAAACTTTTCTTGTTAAAAATCCAATATTTCTTTATTAACTAATTTTCTCATTCACTAATTCAAAATTCTAATCCACACCAACTTCAAATGCATAAAAGTATCTTAAACTCCCTAAATTGTTAACATTCATTTTGCAGTATATATAATAATGTTTAAGAACGATAATGTAAATTGAGCAATGAAAAACAGCAAGCTATTGATGAACATTTCAATATTAAACCGGAGTATATTCAAATTCATTCATTCATTCAGCGACTGAAACGCTAAATATGAGCTCATGTTTAACATAACCAAACATGGCAGGCGCATATAGACAAACAGCTGAGATTTATACTAATATACGGGTGACGGAATCTAAGAAACCGAGAAAAATCATATCCTATCTCCAGTAAACGCTTTTATCGGCCTCATTTACCCATTAGGCGGAATGTTATGTTTATTAAATTCATACGAAAAATTTTGAACCAACTCTCAGGTTACCATACAAGACATGAATTAATGCTATGTAACGAATTTTTGAAAATTGATTTTTTCTTGGGAATAAAGGTGTTATGTATTGGTTTCCTTATCTTACCTTCCCCAAGTAATAATAAAACCCAAGATTCTTGGTTAATCGCATGATTTTTCAGTGGACTGTATAGATCATGCTTTTGAAAAATTACATAAAAGAGCATTGTTTGTCATATTTAAATATTTTTCAAAACTTAAAAGTATTCCCAATTACAAAAATACATTTGGACAAAAGCATGTCAGATTTAAGGTTCAGCTAAGCAGTATGTTAAATGATTTTTACAATTTCATTTTTGTTATATTTTCATTGCGTATCTAAATCAGGTTATCATTTCTTCAAACTGATAAATTCTCTGGATTTATTTTAAAAAAAATAAATAAATAAATTGAATCAGGACACGGCAACGTATATGTTTTCAGTTTTTTTGGAAAATAGAGAAAACTTATATTTTCAGCGAGTTTAAAGGTACTGTTAACAAAAATCGACTTTAAACCGTGGATTTTTTTTTCCAAATGCTATAGTGCATTCGATATGAATCCGTATAGTCATATATAATTGAAAATAAATTATTAAAAATGTGTAAAAGAAATTAATTCACGATAAAAACAATTATAAATATATAATTATAAAATTTAAGCTTATAATAATAATACCTTATATGTCACTATTAGCTAACAACAACATCATTAATTTTTGAACTTATGTCATAATTAAGCTCGGATATACAAAAACATCAAGCTTTTTATTAAAAATGTTTTAATAAGTTCTCTGCTCACATTATATGAAAAAATATGTCATTAAAAGTAAATAACTATAAACAAAATAGGATATACTTTGATGTTTCTTTATTGCCACACACAGCTGCTGCTGACGCCATCATTTATTATGAATTAACCAGCAAGTTCAGGGATGCTGTGTTATTACTCGTCTTATACACTACATTAGAAAATGATCAGGTTATAAAATATTGGTTAAATGATAGTTCTAAATGTTAATAATATGATTAACTTTGCATACATAATATGTGATGTAGTTACATAAAATTTATAATTAGTAGCTTCATATAATTCCTATCAGAATCCCGAAGTAATATAAAAATATGTTTATAAGTTTTTTATTGATTTATTTTAATATACATTTTGGCTAGAAATGATTTTTATTTTTTAAACATCTATTTCATTTACAGAGGTCTTAGTAGCACCTTTTTTCCATTTTCTATTAAAAGATGAATTCTTTAACATATCTAATATATCTTAAAATCTGTGCCTCTTACAATCCATGAAGGGTCTAGGGTTAAGTACTTCCTTAAGGACGTATTGTTTTTTGACCAACGGTTGTGCAGGGAGGTGATCTGACTCAAATCAAGCTCAACTGCCAAGAACTTTCCTCAAATTAAGGGAACCCATTTTATTGAAGCTGCGTATGCCCCAGTTTTTTTTAGGTTCAACCTTAAAAGACTCCAATAAAACCTTAGGATGTATAGTTTTAAATAGAATCAGGGCTTTCCAAATTAAAAATATGGCGGGCGTAATATGGGATTACACTTTCATTGAAAAACTATTAAAGATAAATGTGAAAATGAAATTTTATTCTACTTCTGGAAATCGATAATAGCGGATTCAACAAGGCAACGAAAGATTAATCGATTGGTCCGTAACTCAGCCACCCGGAACTCAAACATGCACAAAAGTAAATTTCATGCAATTTAAGTGATTTGAAAGATTTTAAGTGTGAAACCAGGGTCAGAACTGTAATATTTACACCGAAATCGAACTTTAGTTCCTTGTAAGCCTTAGAGACACTAAGGGACAGAAATCATGTGTATTATAATATTTTCCTATGATAAGCTAAAAGACCCTACATCCAAATCTTGTTTTTTTAAATCTATCTTTTGATTGTACCCGAGTTTCTCTAAAAACTAAACGTTATAATGGCATTAAAAAACCCTAAACCAACGCTTAGGTCATAATCATTGGTTTAAGGAATCTTAAACCTTAAATCCCTTAAATCAATGAATCTTAATCATTGGTTATACAAATATTTATGTACGTACACATGATCACTGAATCTCATAGTAATAATTTCTAATTATCACTGTAGTTACTGTTAAGTAACTGGTGTACTTATTTTATAAAAGACCCGAATTCAAATAGAAGTTCTACCTAGACACAAAATTCTTCTCCACGTTTAGTTATATGATGTCGCGTATTACAATGACTCTTGAGAGACCATCCTGTATGTTTTTTCTCAACGGATATCTTAGCCAGGACTTCCATTGTATCCTCAGTGGCAGCCACCGGGTGGGTTGACAGGGTGAATTGATTCACCGGGAGCGAATAGCCGGAACAAGAGTGCTTGGGTTAGGCCTTCAAGTACAGCCTCTTAAGCGCACCAGCTTTCTCGGGATATATACCCTAAAATATCTCTTGCATTTATAGTTATTACATTAAAAATAAATATAAAAAAATATATCTCACATTGAGTACTAAAGAATTTACTTAATATTTTTATTCACACCTGTGTGCAATAGCACAATCAACGTATGCGCTGTAAAATACCAAAAAAAAAATTATGGTCAGGGATGAGGGAGATGGCATCTACAGGAGTAGTACATGCTCCCGAATCAACAATCCCTAAGACAAGAATTACTTCGTCCAACTCTTTTTCAGTCTTCGGCAAGTATTTAATGGAACGTCCCCATTAAATCAGCAGTCGCCATTTTCGGTATGAGTTTATCGAAATGTCCATGTACCTTATATAAACGTTGGAAATATGTGCGAACTTCAATCGAGACCGTCACTACAGAAAAGTCTGTGAAGTATCGCTCTATAAGTCGGATGGAGCATTTGTCACCTTCTTTGTGACAAAAAATCAGTTAAGTGATTTTGATTTTATTAGAAACAAGATTTTGTCACCTATGTGCTGCTGAAAAGCACTCATGTGTTAAAAAATCGTACATAAATTAAATTGATCATAAAGAATGTTAGTGTTTATCGCATACGCAACATAATCGCTAGAAATCCATGTGACACTTCTTCCAAGACAGTCATCACATAAATGGTTTCACAATTATTTACCTACCACGTTGAAATGTTTATAATTAATTTATAAAAATTACATTTTATAACATTGCTTATAAATCAGTTTTTCCTTTGTCCTATAAAATCAAGTTTTTGGCACATAAGTGATTTCACGGCGGCAACGACGATATATTTTTTCACATTATTTCATTTTACAGCAACAATACACAACTTAGAGTTGGTATTTACATACACATATACATAAATAAAATGTTAGATCATAATGTTTTAATACCTGCATTATTATTACACCGTGATTTAGAAACAACGATTTCGAATATATATTATCTGATTATTTCATTTAATTTGAAGTATGGAGTTATTTTAAAAGTTAACGTTACAGCGTAATTGATGAGCGAGACAGGACCTTGAACAACATATTCTACTACAATGCCGAGAATGACTAATTGAAAATAATTGATCTTAAAAAACAAAGTCCTAAATGTGATAAAAATCCTAAATTCACAAATAAATTTTGCTATTAGTTAAACAATAAATATAAACATTAACTAAAAAGAGAGATAAAGAAACAGTTATTAAGTGGTAAAAGGATGCATTTCTTGTTCTTTCCTTTTCCTTCTTTAATTTTTTTTCTTTCTGATTTTCGGTTCATTACTAATTTTTTTTTTACTTTAGTTTTAAATTTTTCCTTTCACTCTTCTCTCTCTGAAATTTCCAAATCCCTTTTTACGATTTAAATGTCTTAAATGTATAATAAAAGTATAATATAATAAAAATGTTAATACTATAAAAGTCTAATATGATAATAATCTAATATTTAAAATACTTGAATTTAACATCTGAAAAAAAAGATCCGGAACTACTAAAATTTATAGACTAATTAAAATATAAATATTTTTTTTTTAACTTTAAATACTAGATTATCTGAAAAATGATCTTATAAACACTTCAATCATAAATCTCACGTAAAATTATTCTCCAAAAAACATAATAAACCTTACCTAAAATCAAGAATTCTTTAACAGTCAATTTATATATTTAAGGAATCGCAATATCGACATAGTTTTTTTTTGAAATTTCAAATTTTTGGCTCTTATGCCTTTTTCAAAAACTACATAGATATTAAGTGTAATCTCCCATAATGATATATTAAAAACCAACAATGATTTATATAGTGTTGTAAAATTATAAAATAAAATTATCAATTTTACACACACACCCACATATTATATTTTATTAATATAAACCAACTCATACATAAAGAAAAATAATTGAGTAAATATTTGTAAGTTTTAAGATGAAGGTTATCCTAAAAATAACTATCTATAGCTAAATGCAGCAAATGGAATTAAATCATTAGACATTGTGCTGCATAAAAAAAAATGATATTGCGTCACAATCTGATTGTAATCAAGAAGAATTAAATTTTTAATAAAAATTTAATTATTAAATTCGATGGACGATAGTTGGGTGTACTGTGCATTTTATAATAGAAAGATATACATGTTCTAAATATTATCATTAATCCCATAACGAAAATGAGTTGAGAAGAATAGAGAAACATGTTTTAGGCCAAGCGAATTATAGTCATTTGATATAATGCTGGCTCGTTATGAATAATCACTAAATAGGACAGCATGGTGATAGTAATCTTTATATTTCGATAATAATATTACTAACGTATTATTAAACTGAATTGGTTGGAAATAATAAATGTAATAATAGATGTACTGTTTATCACTAAACAACGATAAGAATTACTTTTTTATCAATAAATAAAATTTCAGCCATAACAATGGAAGTTTTAAAAAGCAACATCTCTATGAATTAAATAATTTATTCAACACAATTATAAAATTATAAATATATAAAAAATATCCTTTGCATATGTGTTCTCATGTGCAATATTAGATATTGCTAAAGGATATTAAACTAATAAGCCAACTATATTAGGCTAGAATATGCTATTAAAGGTGTAAAGTATATTCAAGAGAAAAGAAAAGAAGTGTACCAATAAAAAATTTTAACTTGACATTTTTTTTTTTAACTCTACTTTTTATAATTCTTGAATTCAAGCCATATATAATTGATACATTTTAAAAATTATACGATTTTATTTAAATTATAGTTCTAGTAAGATTTCAGATCCAACTCCCTGCAGTATAGGACCTTTAAATCAGTTGATGGCAAAATGTCTTTGTGAATTTCAATTACTGATTGGAAGATTGACAAAAATTGTTTGCAGCCTCTAGCCCGTCCTAAATTTGATTGAGCCGAACCTTCCATTTATTTACCTGGTGGAGTACGCAAGACAATTTTAATTGTAAAAAATTAGTCAACAGCGTAAATATGAAGAAGTGATTGTATGAAATTTTAAAAAATGGGACGAAGAGATCAAGATCACCATTCCATTTTTCACGTTCAATCACAGAGATTAAAGGCAGTTCAGATATTATAGATTTAGAAATAAAATATTCAATAGAAACTGTCTGAGTGAACTATCACTTTTAATGGCAGTATACCATATATGGGTCATGAAGACACTTATTTTACGAGTTTCCTTATATAAAAAGTCTTGTTTCATCTTAGGTATAGTAAATATTTAAAATGGCCCGCATAATATGATCTCGTTAATTTTATGAGATTTTTTTTATGAATTTGATGTCTCTTCACAAAACTGACATTAAATTTACACGATTCTATTACAGTAAGAAGCATAATTTGGAGAAAAATAGAAGTGATTTTGGCCAATATATGTATATAACTGCTTGCTCAATTTTAAAGTGATTCCTGTTCATCTGTTTCTTTGTAATATATGTTGAATAAAAACCAACAAGCAAAGGGTTTAGTCGTAATTATAAACAATCATACATTATTTGTGTATGTGTATGTATATGTATATGTATGTGTATTTGTGTATGTAACTAAGGACCACGCCTATACCATTTCTAGGTTTTTTTTCTTTTTTGCCCATATTCTTCTCATTTTTTCTCCCACTCCCCCTCCTTCGTTCTTCTGTCCATTTCTTTCCTTCTTCTTCTCCATTACAAGAACCTTTATGTTTTTCACTATTTTCCCGAAGTTTTCCCTATCTTGATAAGGATATATATATATATATATATATATATATATATATATATATATATATATTTTTTTTTTTTGGAGGTAGAGGGGAGGGAAGAGGGGGCATGTCATTAATTTATTGATTAATAGAATTCTGTGGATCACTTTCTGCATCCATTAGGACGGATAATTAGAGTTTCAATTTATTGAATTCTTTTGTTATTGTATAATAGGTACATTAAAGAATTATTTTCAAACATGTTTTTAATATCGTGACTCTACGACCTCATACTCATAAAACCATATTCGAAACGTAAAAAAGAAATCACTGCCAGGACCTCTATTACCCCAAACTGGAAGGAATGCGAACCCTGTTTTTGATTCCTGTGGGAAATATGTTGTCGGCTCGAGGATTGCCATAATTATCCAGGCAACTTGCTCCAGCCTTGGATTATTCACTCTCCTCTGCGGGCTCCAATCCAACGGTAATCCTTCCTCACCCTCTATATTTCACCCTTATGTCCCATTTCTTTTTTTTTTCTTTTTTCATGTAACGTTTTAAGGGGTTATGCTAAATGTTTCAGTATTTCAGAGGTAAATGATTGCTTTGTAGTTATATCTTTCTTCTTTCTTCCTAAAAGCCACTGGAAGCAAGTTATTGAGAAAAATCTACAAAAGGTCCACTTCCTTTAAAATTTTAATTTCAATATTTCTTGGCGTCTGTTAAAAGTAATTACAAATATTTTGTACGAATCCTATTATAACAAATTTAATCTTCTACGAGATTGGTTAAGTGCATTTTGGACAGAATTGCTCTGAAAAATAGTTATTGAGGCGAAACCACTGAATAACTAACTTAGTGCGTTATTTGGCATTTTGGAGATTTGTACGGCCCCATACATCAATAACTGTTCCGAATTTCAAAAAATACTAAAAAAAAAATAAAAAAAAAAAACTTACAGGAAATTTAATGTTCTTTAAAATTTTCTAAGTTTTACCCCGGAAATGCACAGGAAGCGAGTTACTACTGAGGCAAATCTGAAAAAGTGACGAATTCGTTGACCTATAAAACTTGATTGCAACCGATCTCGGGTGGCAAACGTTCATATTTCCAGTATATTATGAAAGTATTTTCGGTCTATACGATCAAAAATTTTCTTGTGATCAGCCACGTTTTTGGGTCTCGGCTCTCGGTCCAGAAGGGAAGTTTGGAGCTATTGGAAGCCTGCCGATGCACCATGGAAACCATAGTTCGTAGCAACGCGAGGTTGGGAGATCCTCTCCGGACTATCTGTGCTCCCGCAAGCAATAAATGTCTAACAGAATACCGCATCGCGCGGCCAAAGGTCTTCATAATCTATGGTGCCAACAGGGAAACGAAAAAATACGCACAAACACATATCTATATATATATATATATATATATATATATATATATATATATATATATATATATATATATATTCAGTATATTTAAAATAAATACTTGTACTACGGGACATATTTAAAGTCTTACTCATTTTAGTAAATGACAAGGAAGTACTTGATCAACGGTCGTATGATCAGTATCAAGCTCGGTTGCCATCTTTTTCTCTCTAAAAATAGAGGGATCAGGTCTCCACTTTACAGATATCTGGTATGCTTCAGAAGACTACAATAACCACCGGCCTTGCACCTGCTCCAAAAGTCAGGAGTGAAGTGTAACACCTATTTAAATTAATGTGATAATTCCATATTACTAATTTTACTAGTTTAAAATGTTTCATATATCCTGTAACATACTGCCTTTAAACCCGAGTAATTTGGTGGGAAGGCCACTGCAGAATTGGCCCCAAAAGGACTGGTTATGGAGCAATGGATAGCCTGCCGCTGCACCTCGGAAATCATGGTTCGCAGCAACGTGAGCAACTGGCGACCCCTCCAGGCTATCTGAGCTCCCGAAAGCGATAAAACTCTGTAAGGAGACCACATCGCGCGGCCAAAGATGGTCTATAGCGCCAACAGAAAAAAAAATTATATATATATATATATCGATATCGATTTTCAACTTCGTAAATGTTGTAAGTACAATTTGGTCATTACTCTGAAACTGAACTTCCAACTGAACATTGGAAACGGTTGCAAAACATCTAATCTGCATTACATATCTGTCTGCATCTAGTGTTACAATAGCATCGAAGATAAAAAATGCCTAAGCGAATTAATAAATAAGGAATTACTGGATACTAAAAAAAAAAACCTTAATTTTTTTTACTCGATACTATACAATTTGCATTAACAGCATCTGGGAAGTTGACCATCAATCTTATCAATTACAAACCTACAAGCAGCATTACCTTCTTGTAATTTTTTTTTGTACTACTTACCAGATAGGCTAGCCATTTTTGAATGACATTGAAAAAAAAAAAAAGTCGATTTATCCAAATCGATAGGCCAAATTTGAGATTCAAAAAGTAGTTAAAGTTTTCTTTGCGAAATCGAGATTGAGGATATTAAGAAAACCTTTTTTCAATTTATGATCTTTTATCAAACAAAAATGGAACAACCATGTCAAATAGAAAGAAAATATGTTACATATGGATTGATAATTGATAATATGGATATCTTTGTAATTGTATTTTTGTAATGTCTATTATTGTTGTGTGTAACATATATATATATATATATATATATATATATATATATATATATATATATATATATATATATATATATATATATATTGCATTTGATTTAGATGTTTCAAATTTATTTAATTTGTATGATTTTATTTCGAATATTAATACATTAAATTTTTACTTTTCAAATTGTAAAATCGACTTCGAAAACGTTTACAATATTGCAAATATTAAAAGTACATCATAAATATTTATTTATGTATAATATTAATATTTTAATATCAATACATCAATTATGTCATTATCATTTTCAATGAACTCTTACCAGGCCATATGCTCCCTGAGCATGGGACATACATGTTAAATCAATAAACGGCTCTCTCACAGGTTTGCTGTGGGAGGAGAGAATGAAGGAAGAAAAGTCGATTTAATAAATATTTGGTTAGTATCTACCTATGCTGAATTAGAAATAAGATGTAGTTACATATTTATAAAATAAAATTTGTATTTTTGTGATACGATTCAATCTTCAATGTGATCAATACAATAATCAATAGGTGTAGTGAATATTGGACATTTTTGCCGACCCCAAACGCCTACGGAAAGTTGTAACCCTATCCCTACCGGAGTGGAAGTGCCATTCCTCACTTCTTTAAAACGCCAAAGAAATCAATAATTTGACCTTGGTGGGAATCAAACCCGAACTGTTCTGAAACGGAAACAAATTAGGTCTTAAATATAATTATTATTTCTATTTAAGTCAGTAATTTGACTCTTGTGGGAAGTAAACTCGAACTGCTCTGAAACAGAAACTTAAATTAAAGCCTTAAATATAATTATTATTTCTGTTTAGAGAGCAGATTGTAAAATATATCATTACTGTTAGTGACTTTTTACTCCACATCAAATGAATAATAGAAGCGTGATATCAATTTTTATAAAAAGAATGTTAAAAAGAATAATAATTTCATTAAAATAAAGATTCCGTTCCAGGTCGTTTTTTTACAATTGCAATGAAAAACCGATATTGTGATGCTAATAAGAATTTATTCTTCACTTTTGTGGAGGAACATAAAGCAAAGAGTTATAGCTTTATTGGCCTCCGCTAGTTTTCATATTTTAATATATTTACATAATGGCAATAAACTCATTTACTGCCTAAAGCCAGGTTTAATATACCTTGAGAGCGGGATTTACTTTATGATCATTGTTAAATTTTTAATAATATATGAATAATAAAAATAAATTAATTTGTAATATCTTCAATTTTTTTTAATATATTTTTTTCACCAATGTGTTATATAATAATTTAACAAATATATTTTTTATTAATATTTATTAAAGCAATATAATATAATATTTTAGTATAATTTTTTTATCTTATAAATGCTATTGATAATTGTAGATTGTGTACCTGGTGATGAGCTAACTTGGGTTCGCAACGTTGTTAAACATGCACAAATAAAATATTTTTGGATGTATGATGGGTTGATTATATTCTAGAAGATTTAAGAAAAAACTATTTAAAATCCTTAGAAAAATTTCGCTTGTATACGGAATCAAATGAATAATATATTTGTCGATTTAAAAAATGAATTTTAATTAAACACTAAAGGTATACCTTCGTATCAACAGCTGGGTGTTTTGATTGGCGGTTGGCTATGTGTTGTGTAAAATTTCTGTTTTTTTGATTGATTATATTGATTGCTCTCGACCTGAAACTGTTTTTAGCTTTCACCTTTACTTAACGATCCTGTAATAAAGATTTGTAGAGAGAAGAAGGTGTTATTTTCTATAATCACACTAATAACATCAAAGTCTCTATGCTTGTTTGTTGGAAACTAGACATGATAAAAGGTATGATCTAATCATAAAATTGATATGCTTAAAAGAACGAAACATTTATTATATTAATTTAAAAATACAATTATTCAAAAGTTAGTTTGATGGCTCTAGAAGAGATAATAAAAATTATTTCTTCGAATTAGTTTTTTATACATTGTACAGTAAAATTGTCTGCAGCTAATCATTAATTAATTGATGTTTTTTAGAATAAAATGTATAATTACCAGCCATTAATTATTAATATTCGTCAAAAGAGTATTTCCTGTAATACTTTTTTTCTTGTTCCAGGAAATATATTCAAAACCCTTTGAGATTAAATTTCATTTATTTAAATCATCAAATTTCATTTAATTAAATCCAAACAACGTTACGGGCCTTCAAGACAATTTCCAAGTTGTTTTCCTCAAACAGTTCATATATACTCATGTAATTTACAATACAAAGACTATTTAATTTAATGTATAAAATCAATGTTTCATTATTAAACCACGCGAATGCAAAGAAAGAATTCTTTGCCATTTCTTTAATAGCTCATTGAATAGTTACATTTGCACATGCCCCCTTTTAATTATTATAATATAAAATAAATCAATATTATTAAAATTATTATATCAGCATTTTCCTCTTTGTAAGTTAAATTGTAGTTTACCTTAACTTTGTCTAGTAAATTAAGATTTTAACTATCTCTTCTCTGCTGGCCTAAGTGAAACTTATTTGTCATGTTCCCATTTACAATTATTTAACTTTTTTTTGTTAATTGATTGGTGGATATTTTATTTTAACTTATAATTAGTTTATAATTAAAATAACAAAACAGTTTATAGGCAGAATTTTAAATTTTGTTACCTATTTCTAAAGGTTCATTCTTCTTATTGAAATTGTTAATGTGACCTGTGCCTTTAGTTTATATTCTTTATATATGTTTGGATTCTTATTCGTTATCCTATTGTTTTAATCGCAACGATATTTATATATCAGATAAATTAAAACCATTATTAATTAGCTGCAGAAATGTTGTATATTATTTTTTATACTAATAATAGCTTAACCGGTCTGAATATTTCAGAATATTCGTAAATATGGATAAGGCCCATAAAATAAGTCGAAACGAACTTACAGCAATATAAATAAATTGTATTCTGAGAAATGTTGGCCGGAACTCGGACGGAAGTTAAGATTGAAGTGAGAGAACTAGTTACCCAAGTTGAACATACATATCCAAAAGAAGTATATAACATATTTGAGAATCGAAAAGGTTGGGATAGAAATATGGCAAACTTCCTGTAACTAAAGTAGCTTGTGAAACTTTTATGAACAAATATACACATCCAAGGGAAGCTAGAATTAAGCTTGAATAAGTTTTCTATTATCATGCATATACCCATTTTTATCTATTGGAGAAATTACATTTAAAAGTTTTTGAAAATCCCTACAAATGAATTAATTAATACATATTCAATATTCTAACTAGGTGGTTTAGTCATCAGCATAAATTTCGAAAACTAGAGCCCCAAAGGGCTTAACGAATTGAGTCTGGAACAGAATCTATACAGAATCCTAAAGATCACTGAATAGTTATTTAAATTAAAAATAAATTATATTGATCAAAAATTGATATTAAGGTTGATGACTTTTGTATGACCTTAATATAAGCCGGCTACTGACGATCACTCCAAATGGAACAATGAAGCACTGGAGTGCTTGGGCAAAAGACGATTTCACACTGACGATACTCCACTCAACCGTTCCATTTTTTACCGAGAGATGCTTTTATTAGAGACACTCTTAACTCACGCTCTTACAGGCCATTTTCAAAACTATTGCGAACTCATAAATACTACAATTTCAGGCATTAAGAAGATTTTTTTATATTAACAGTCAGTAGTGTGGAATTGGCAGCTTTGCTACCTGCAATACATGTTAGATAATTTTAGTCACACCTTTTTTCAGTAAAACAGAAAACGTCTGATTTACAGTCGACAAATATTTCAATTTAAAGATTAATATAACTCTTGTGAGTCAATGGGATATAAATAGAGCTTCTACGCTAGAAAGAATATTAAATAAATTATTCTTTACCCAAAAAATGAAATAAAATATTGGAAATTTTATGCATACTATAATTATAAATCCACTATATCGTTAAATTATAACTATACTGTAGTTTCTGGCCACCAATTGTTATTATTATAGTAGCACAGCCTAAAAACTGTGTGGTCCATCGTTCCATTCCATCCTTTATCCACACTCACGGTCAGATGGAGTGAGTGGATGTTGGTATTATGTGATGAGTTTAGGAATGACAGAATTCCAGCTGATCCAAATCAATCAAGAAATTCCACACGGAATTTCAACTGTTCCACGTTCTAGTTGGAGTGGAGAGGAAACATAGTGCCAACTGAGAATCGTTATGCCTTCTATGATTAACAAGGTATTGTGTCATTATGTTCATGATATATAACAATATTTCTTAATAATAACATGTTCAAGGATCTATTGTATCATTTAACAGTCATTTGATAACAAATTATAAATTTGTAAATAAGGTCGTAGCGTTATTATTATTATTTAATCTGATCTTTCCCATGCAGCAGTCTATTTTAATCAGAATATATAAATATTTCATAAACATTATAATTATAAGGTAATTGAATTACACCATTTGGATAATGCTGTTAAATTAAAATACGACTAAGCAGTTATTGAGAATGCCATGAAAAAAGACAAAGGAGCAGATGTACAATCTGAAGTAAATTAACGCAGTACTTTTACAGGTTCCTACTACTTTTAACCAATGACCATCTGTATGAATGATTTTTCTAGCCATTATTTTTTTTAATTAAAATAGTTATAAGAAAATTATAAGTAACATAATTTTAAGAAAATTATAAAACATTTTAATTATAAAATAATTATGAGAAAATTATAAAATAACTATAACAAAAAAATTAGCACGCATTTTTTGCTCAACCATAAATCTGTGAGGCATTAACTTAAATTATTTATTTATATAATTATTCTGTTCAATGAATGTCACTTGTTATGCGTTACGGAATACCTGGTGCGCCTTTCGGAATCAAAAGAAGCTTTTAAAGTATTGAAGAAAAGTCTTTCTTTACGCTAAAAATAATCTTTAAAATACAAGATTATCAATGTTTCGAACTATCAAAGCAAGATCATATTCGATTTATAATACTTCTATAAGAATCTATTATTACAAATGAATTAGCCCTTTACAGAACATTACTAAGTACTTCGCTTATAATTTGGAGGACTATTATATTGTTACTGAAGTGGGTGGAAACAATACATCGCAACTATAGGACTGCACTTATGGTATCGATGGTAGCACAAGAGGGTATTTACTCCCCCCCCCCCTTCTCACCTATGCGCCCTATTTATGAAAACGGA
The DNA here is from genome assembly GCA_948150685.1 of Rhaphigaster nebulosa. Taxonomy (NCBI): domain Eukaryota; kingdom Metazoa; phylum Arthropoda; class Insecta; order Hemiptera; family Pentatomidae; genus Rhaphigaster; species Rhaphigaster nebulosa. The sequence continues at coordinate 20,136,458 of OX411311.1, forward strand.
TATGTTTCCAAAATATATATCGATATGTACTTCAAATATATTTTATTTATAGGTTCTGCTATAAAATGTGAATTATCTGGAAATCGATCATGATATTCATAGAAAATTCTTCGATTTGATTTATTTTTAGCTTTGCTTCCGCGTCATCAATAATGACCTCTAAAGCTGTTGCTGTCATATAGAAACCGATTATATATTTACTTTATGGACAGCAATTTTCGTAATGAAACATTTTTTTTTTTTTCATGTCAAATGTTAAGAGCAGTAAAAATGATTTATTATTATTATTAACGGATTCCAAATACGGCATTATATTTCAAAAAAATAATTTGTGACATATAATTTCTCAGCTTTACATATGTTATATACCAGAGTCCGCACCTAAAAATTGGATTAAAATGACATTGTAATAAAGATAACGAAAATTGAAAAAAATTGTTATCTTCTGAATTTGTTGAAACCGAAAGAAATATTTAGATATTTCTTTCGGTTTCAACAAATTCAGATTATTTTACGGAAGAGGAAAACATTCATATAAGAATACTTCAGGTATTTTTCCTAGCTTGAAATTCCGAAAATTAGAAGAGTTATATTTTATAGAATTAAATTATATACCAAAGAATTAGTATTTTTTTCATTTGCTAATAATAAATACAAGAATAGTCATTAACCGTACAATATAAAAAAAAATTTTTTTTTTTACTTTGGCCAAGTCAAAGTCGCAAAAATTGCCTTGAATTCAACCCAAAAGATCTATTTTTGAATTACGGCTCATTTTAAACATCTGAATATCTTGAATAAAGATACGCCAGTCTGGCAGTAGAAAGTGGTCGGGTTCATTGTTCCAGACCGCTCGAAGTCGCCCAAAATTGCATTGCATTTTTCCCAAAAGAGGTTATCCTGGGATTTCAAAACAGATATATTTTTGATAAGGGCGCATTTTAAAGTTATGACCTTCCTGAATATAACGATAAACAGGTCCAGCAGTCCAAAGCGGTTGAGTCCCTCGCGCAAGACCACTTCAAAGTCACCTAAAGTTGCATTGAATTTAAACCAAAAGATATATTTGAAATAGGGTTGATTTCATAGCTCAAACAAACCTCAATAAATATTCTCAATGATTTTTTTATAATTATTCATAATTTTTAAGTGATTCATACCTTTAACGTGAAATTATAGCAATTTTTGGTAAATTTAACGCAGGTTTGTGAGATGAACCCGGCCATGCATATAAAGATATATTGATCTGAATAAAGATTCAGGACGGTCAGAGCTTTAAAATGAATCCTCCTTCGAAAACATATGTTTTGGGTTATATTCAATGCAACTTTAGGCGACTTTGACGCGGTCTGGCGTGATAAACCTGACTTCTTTGTACTGTTAGACCTATATATTTTTTTTTCAGGATGATCAGAGCTTTAAAATGATCTTTGATTCAAAAATAGATGTTTAGGTTAAATTCAATGCAATTTTAGGTGACTTTGAACGGTCGCCATTATGTATTCTTACCGATCTGGGCTGCCAGACCGAGAGATTCCCGCTTAGCACCATAGACTCTACGAATTTAGTATTTGGTTAATTTAGATCGTTCGGGTCAAATTGACATGCTAATCTTAGTCTAATTTGAGGCCGATCTTCCCAGAACTATAGAACCCCTCAACGGAACGAGATTGACTCTACCCGTCAATACGCAACGAGTAGTCGTGCAAAACTTCCAGGTGCGACTTTGAGAATGCATAAACTTCAATGGAGAATAATTGGCGCATTTTTTTTTGTTGTACTGAGGTAAATGGAAATTCTTGTACTTTATATTTGCACGTGAAAAATTGATAAAAAATTAATTCTTTAATAAATTATTTAATTTTGAAGCCATCCCAATTAATGAAAAATTAATTCTTCCAATTGCAAGAATCAGCTTCTAAATCAAGTAGTGTGATACGCATTTTAAAAACATTGGAACTGAATACGAGTATTTTTCAAAATATTTTTATCAAAGCAAAAGATAATTTAATCTGATTTAAAAACCCACAATAGTTTTTAGTAACTAAATGTGTGAGTAAATAATATCTTTTCAGGTGGAAATAAAAACTTTGAAGTGAATATATCAGAACACTCCATAACTAAGAGGAAGGAATAATTTATCCAAAATCGAAATTTCTCCCGGTTTAAAGCGCAGAACTTCACAAGCCTGGCAGGGCAACAACTTTATCTGTCAAAAGCTCACAACTTTCACTTTCTGGTCTGGTGACTTTATTCAAATTGGAATCACACAGATTCCCTGTTTAAACTTTTTTTTCACAGTTTCACGCTCGAAAATATAAATAAAATAACCAAAATAAATAAACTTGTACCACTACAGCTCATAGTCTTGGGTCCAGTACACTATAAATATATAAAACATTTTATGATCTTTAATACAGTAAAAAAAAAAAAGAACTTTTATGATTTTTATTACTTCCTTGTACGAAGGAGTGTAATCGCGAAAATTTTCGGTTTTCAGATTTCAACGGAAATATCCATTTTGACCATCCCTGAATCCATTTTGACTAGTTTCTTCGTGGCGTCTGTACGTCCGTACGTTCGAATTTCGCATAGCTCAAAAACGGTTAGCCGTAGAAAGTTGAAATTTTGTATTTAAGATTGTTGTAAAATTTAGTTGTGAACCTCCCTTTTTGGTCACTGCTTAATCACCGAAAGTGGTACTTTACTTGAAGGTCATAATTTATTTCCATCAAAAATTATATTAAAATACTTTGCAAAACAACACAAATTAAGTATTTATAACTTATATATTGATTTAAATAACATACTAAATTTTGGTCCAAATTGGAAAACCGGAAGCGGTACTTTACTTGAAGGTCATATTAGACTTTCATCAAAAATTATATTAAAATATAATGTAAAACATCTAATTTAATTTAAACATTTAATTTATTTTAAACATTTAATTTCATCGACTGATGTCCACATACGTATATATTTTGACGAGCAGAAATAAATGCTTGAACAGGCATCGGACAACCAAGGCCGGATTTACCATAAGGCTCTCTAGGCTAGATTAAAACATTTTTGCTTGATCTGCAAGGAAAATGTTTATGATGAGTTAAGAAAAAAGTTCTATAAAATCATAAGTGATGTAATGAAATTAAAATTGTCATCATAAAGATTAAGGAAATATGCCGGACCAATCGCCTCCCTCTTCGATGGTGTGAATAGGGTGCGGCAGACTCTAGGGCCCAGGAGCGCCTAAACTTCAAATCCGGGCCTATAAAAAACCCGAGAGTGTAAAATTTTATGTTTCTTGTTCAGTTTATGATGAGCTGAAAAACGAGATCGGAGTTACATTAGCTGATGCGTGTAATGTTTAATGTCGTAATATATTTTCCGTAATAGCTCTTAGAAATATGGGCCCTTAGTAATTTGATAAAATTTGTCACTAGACACTAAAAAATAAGGTATTCCACATAATATTAAAGTTAAGGATTCTTTTTTTTTTAATCAACAAAATCGTAATATTACAAAACCATAAACTATTTAATGTATTAAAGTTAATATCTAATCCTCAATACAACTTAGCCTACATTTAATTATAATTAGTAATTCGAATAGTATAAAATATAAATATTTATTTAATAAGTCTTTTTTTGTAAGCTTAAAAGCTGGTCTTAGCATATTTATTGATTTTTAATATTCATAAATTAAACCAATCTAAGATTTTCTATAATGATCCTTAAACGAAAAATAAAAATAACTTCATTAAGTCTTAATCTTGTTTAATCACTAAAAATAACAATAATATTTTCATTTATTTTTTTAAAATAACATTTTCTGATTTTTTATTTTTTTAAATTACAGATATAAAATATATCATTTTGATTTGTATTTTTTTTAAGTATTCTTATTTTTATTTTTTTTAAATCGAAATAATATATATTTTTTTAATTGATAAGGACAAAAATAAAATTGTTAATTAAAATAATTATCATTTAAATTTTATAGTAAAAAAATGGATTAAAAACTTATTTCTTCTAATAATCTCTAAAGATCTATAAAAGATAATTTTAATCACACTAACAATTAGTAATTTTATTTTTCTTATTAACAATAAATCAGTTCTGTAATAGCGCGTATGGGCGCAAGACTACTATGTATTTACTTCAACTATTTATTTACCATCAAGTATCTTCATTAATGGCATTAATGAAACTACCTACTGATTAAATTGTAGTGACTATCATTTTATAACGTAGACAAGTGAGATAGGAAGGTGTGATTTGCACTCCTGGTAAACTGGGTAGATCCAAAGCACCAAAAGGCGTCGGTTGTGTCAATATCCTCCCCAAACCATCGCCTCAACGGAATCACATTTTCCAAAGTGTTCGGGGAGATTCGCTGCCTATCTCCGATCTGGTTTGCCAGTTAAGACTGAGTAGCATTATCGAAATCCAGTATTTCTCGGTGTTGCAGCTCGCTCTAATGCCCCCTTATCCGAAGGAGATAAAGAATGCCCTGCTGACTTGGATCAGATTAAGGGCAAAGAACAAACATCGTTGTGAAATATAACGATTTGAAATTTATTGCTCAGGCGATTTTCAGATTTCTTTTCTCCTGATTTGAGAGGTATTATTTTCCACAAATGCATTTTCGTCGTTTATTCGCATTTTTTTTTTTACAGATTTTCTAACAAGTAAAAAGAATAGTAGATCCAGTTGACTCTCGTTAATCAGAACTAATAAAGTCCGAGGTGGTTCGGATTAGCGAAAAAATTGTTTTACCGAACGGGGAAAAAGGGTAGCGTCATTAATAGGGCTAGGATTTTTATGTGGTGGAAAAAAATGTACATAAATATGTGGTTATTATTTCAGAAATATTTAGCAAAATATGTTAAAAATAGTAAAATACGTGAAAAATATTATACATTCAGTAACAAAATATAATATATACATGTACTTTATAACGTGTTAAATATATTTTAAAAAATACATAAGAAACAACCAAAAAAATTGTTAAAATTAAGGAACAAAATTAGGTAACAACAAAATTAAACTACAGAAAAAACTTCAAATCACTATGGTATTCAGTAGTCACAAAATTCAGATGATAGGGGAGGGAGGAAGGGAGAGAGAAACAGAAAGAGAGTGAGACGGAGAGAGCGAGAGAGAGGGAGGGAAGGGAAGATGGAGTGTGGGGAGGGGGAGGGAGAGAGGAAAAATTCTAAGATAGAAATATAAATACAAATATTGGGAAAAAGAAAAAATAGAATAAACATTTTTCAGTCATAGAAGTGAGGAAATGAAGCCTGTGCTTAATGCAAATGATTAAGTAGAATACCAAATTTCTACTTCCAACGTTGAAAAAAAAAATTTGAATAGAAAACAAATTTCTTGTTTGAAACTTAAAAAAAAAAAAAAAAAATGCCAGAGAAAAATGAATGATTCTCTGCAAATATTTTCATTGCATTATAATTTGAGAAGAACGGAGTAAATATTTTGTTTAATTCAGCAAGTTTAAATAATTAAAAATTGTAAGAAAAAATGTTATATTAAATAAACTTCAGCTCTATAACGTACACAATTGATTTATTGTCAAAATAATTCAGTTGCGATTATGATAGTTAACTAAAATGTTTATTAGGCTTCATACGGCATTTCATTCCCACCGAAAAGACCCTGTTCGTTACCGACATTCACGACTCATCGAATGTCACAACTGGTACAGCTCACCCGACCAGAACCCGATTGACCGTGGAAACCTGTTGCGATAATCGAATCGGCAGCGAGAAACAATCGAATCATCGAAGTCGATTGTGCCCCGCGCTGGTTGGTCGGCCACGAAAGGGCGGTGTCCCGAGCCACGCCCCCCGCCCTCGCCCTTACATAATATTACACAAATATATTCTAACCGGATACATTTCAATTAAATGGCGTCAAGGAGCCGTCATTTTTGCGGGACTTTTCCGGTCGGATTGCTGCGACGGTCGGTTTGCCGCCCGATGGTCCGTGGAAACTTGATCTCTAACTCACGGATCGAGGCATCTCTTTGCCATCTTTATTTCAGTAAATTGATTCCATCTATTGCAGTTTTCACTAATAGTACGATTAAATTAAAAATTTCTTCATGCGAATGCATTTTCTAAGGGTTCCATAATACAATATTTTCTTCTTTTGATTTAATTTGTATTTATAGATTTATATATAATCAAATTATTTTCAGTAGCATGAAAAATAAAATTTTTTGTTGGAAAATAAGATTTAAAATTCAAAACGTCTTTTATTTAATTAAATGCTAAATTTACTAATTAAACATGATTTAATACTAAAATGACTGTTTAACCTTAGCTAAGTCAAAACGATCACCTTTGAATAATTATTATTACGTACCAAATTTTTTTAATTCCAAGATATTATATTATTTATTTCAAAATGCTCTATGCTCAAAATTGATATAGGTAGGTATATTAATCCATTAATTAATATTGGGCAATATCATTTGGCATATTTGGCAACATTCATTAGATAATAGATTGCATATTTTTTTAACTACACCAACTATACAATTATCAATTGTTTCGGTTCACTAATAGTAATTACTTTGTTCATTATCGAAACTATTGAATATTAACACAATAAGAATATGATATTTGAATTGACCGAGAAAAAAAAATTGGTGGTGAATTTTTGTAAGACATGGCAATGTTTGATGGTTATAATAAATTTTAAACTAGTTAATCATATATCATTGTATATTAATTTATACAAATTATAATTTCTTCCAAATAAAAAAAAAAATTGATATTATTTTGTTAGAATGTTATCAATTTCAGAGCATTATTTAATTACGAAAAAATACAAGGACGCCTTATACAAACATGTTATTGATTTACTAAGGAAACTAAGTTATTAAAGGGTTTTGACTGTTTTTTTAGTATTCTTTTGATATTTTAAGTCATTTCAAGCCAGAACTTGCAACCAAGACAAATAAAAAAAAAAACTTTTAAAAAGAACATTTTTCTCAAAATTGTTTCCCCCAATTTTTGATATATTTAGTTGGAACATAAAATATTTAAATTTTTAGGGTATGAGTCAAATTAAAGAAAAGCAAATTTTAACGATATAATTATTATTATTATTTAAAATAACAGTAGTCTTTGGCCACACATTTTTTTTATGTTATCCTTTTTACTTGTACATACTTGTTATTAACTAAAATTTATTTTTCTATTCTATTCTAACTTCAATAAAATCGAGAAACGAAGATTTAACTCTGTTTTCATTTTGGAATATTTTGCTTTTTTTAAAATGCTCCAAGCGCTCTGAAAAAAAAGACAGCCGGTTGGGGACAAGTTAGATAAGCATGGGACTGTGGTAGAACTTATATTTTCATATCACGTATTTTTGTTTTGTTTTTTTAAGTTAACTGGAAAAAATGTTACATTATGTAATCTGAATATTGAAGTTCACCACATCAAATTTTCAAAGAGCTTGACGCATTTAAAAAAAAAAAGGTAAAATTTTCATTTTTCGTGTTTATTGATTCAAAGCCAAAACTTTTCTTCCAACAAGGGATAATCTTGTTGGGCGTTGGGAGAAATGTATAAAAACTAACGGAAGTTATATAGTTATAGTTTGTTGTTTCCTTAATTTGCTTTTTACGCAAAGAACTGACATATGCATTGCACAATATGAAGTGTTGTAACATATTGCGTTCTACCACAATAGTATCGGAATTGATACCCATACTTAATAAAAATAATTAAAGTTTTATATTATGATTATATCTATTTATTTTTTTATTTTCCTACTAACTCGGTAAGGTAAATATTATAATCGGATCAATATATTTCAGAGCCGTTTGAGTCCAAAAAAACGCATTTTCGGCCATTAGACTTTCTGTGTCCCAATTATATTTTGAACGAATGGGCCGATTTTGTTGATTATTTATTTTTTTTTATGTTGGATTTTGTCTCTAAATACCTGTTTACCAAATCGGGTATAGATGTGCGCAATGACGGCTGCGCAATATCCGAAAAACCTGTTTTTCTTTGGACTCTAGCGCAAAAAAGATTCATTTCTATTTTTGCTCTTTAAAATAAAAAGATTTATTTTTGAAGGTTTTAATGATTTCGATGAAACTTGCCTAAAGTCTTCTACATAAAGCTTTCTTGTATAAGGTATAAATTATTCTTGTAATTATTCTTGTAAAAGGTACATCCCCGAGAAAAAACAGGAAGAAAGTTATGACTTTTTTTGTGTTTTAGCATGTCTATTCGAAAGCTAATTAAATTCCATACAAAACAAAAAATGAACCATCTACATCGGACCAATATTAGTAAAGGTATAGCGTATTGATCTTTATACGCATGTTTAATAAAGTATTCTGTACATATTCCTTTGAAAACGATTCACCTTTGTTTAGTTTTTTTAAACCTTGATAACTTTGCATCTCCCGGAACAATGTAGATGCTCATTTGAAACAATATTTTGATGTCTACAAAGCTAAATATTAGAAATAAAAAATTATGATCGGATTAAAATTAGCGAAGACACAGCGAACAGTTTTACTTTTGGCCCATCCATCATCCAAAGCAGTAAGGAAAATCGCGCGAGACAACACAACAGATTTTTTAGATTCTAATTACGGATCATTTCGTAAAATTGAAAAGGTGGAGATATCTACTTATACAATATGATTTTGTATAATATATAATTATAATATATAGTTTAATATATAATATATAATTTTGTATAGAACAGGGATTAAGACGACGGAAATCGTAAAATAAACTATGCTATTCGAACAACAATGCTTCATAACGCATCACCAATTTTAATGTTAATTATTACGTTTGTAGATTATTAGGTAAATATAATTTTAGTTATTATTGTTTCTCCGAAATACATCAGCTGGTAGATTCTGTCTAGAAGAATTTTCTTTTAAGACATCGAATTCATTATTTGTATTAATCATATCTATTGCTAAATATTTTGTAACTGTATAAAAAAAATTAAAAAATGAGCATTTTTAAATACGTTAATCAACGTAAGTTTATATGGTAAGTTCCATTAACCATGATAAAATAACTATGATAAAATATAAATTATCTAAAATTTTGAATTTTTTAAATAGTATTAATAAGCCAAGACATAGATAAGCCTACAGCATTTTTGTATTTCAATTTATTTCTATTTGGTAAAGAATGAACAAAGAAACATTTTTTTATATCTAATTTTAATAAAAGTTATATATATAATTTGGGATATATATATATATATATATCCCAAATTCATTATTAAAAATTAAGTACAGGAAGCCTCAGATAAGTGGAAAAAAGAAGAGAAATTACGTAATAAGTCCTAGAGCTGCTGACTCCAACATTCACTGAGGAAGGTTAGTCGCTTGACCCTTCATAAGGCTTCCCCGTGCCGTATAATTATATATACATTTAAACATGGAAATTGCGGAATTTCTTTCTTTTTTTTTCTTTTTATTTTTCCACTCTCTTGTAAAACGTTTCTGGCCATTTTGTGGGGGTATTTGCTTTTGTTTTTATATTTACAAAAGAAATTAGACAAATAAAGAAAAAGGCTCGAAGAGAGAAAACCCTAAAAGCCGTGAGGTCCGGTATTTCTGCCACCTTTACTGAACATAAAAGAAGAGCCTTTTCTTATACCAACCTAACTTTTTTATTTCTTTTCATTTTTTTGTTAGCACTGAAGAAAATATTCCATTTCGTGAACAGAAGTTTTTTTTTTTTTTTTAAATGCGAATAAAAATCAGTTGTCAAGGTATTATATGATAAGTATCCATTAGGAAAGAATAATTTTATTTTTTTTAAATATACAATTTTTTGTCTTAAAAATTCCGAAATACCGACATTCCAGAGCTACAAAGAGTACCAGCAAAACCAGGGGGCTATTCATTGCATCAACAGCGATGACCCTAGGCAGCGACAAATTATGGCACCCAATTAAACGTCTGCAACGACCCTAGAGCGCTCTGCTTGTGATGAAACACTCCCAGTTCGCCGAATTTGCGAAACAATTTTTTTTAAATACCTTCTTTTGAAAAAAACACAACAAAAATAACATTAAATAGACTCAAATCCATAATCAATTAAATTAATTCATTATGACAAACATTTGATTAAATAAATATATTAAACTGATATAAAGTGAACTATAGATAGCATCCATACTGTCTAACAAAGGTATCTTAACCAAAATTAAAATCATAACTATTCGAGGTTTAGTCGTTTTAATTAATAATTGACCTAGCAAAAATTATAGTTTTAAGTCAATATAAATTAAAAAATTGAATTTCATATTTAGTTTATATTTAATATTCAGCATAGCAACATGCCCTTTTGTTAAAAATTTTTTATGAACTTTTGGATTTCTATGATATTAATATTTTTAATTAAATGTTTTTCTTTTCAAAAATGTTTTAAAATAGCTGCGATATATTGATCGAAATTTCTGATCAGAAATAGACGTGTGCTCCCACCTGTTTGATCTAGTGATTTATTTTTTTTAATTTTAATTCATATTCGTTTTCACTTTAAAAAGCAGTGATTATAAAAATACATTATTTTTATTTTTATACGTACATTTTTTTTTTTAATCTAAGTATAATTAAATTTAATTTGCATGTGGTTCTCTGACCTGATTGTATGTCGGCGAAGACAAGATAAAGGGTAAATATGAAGGCTGCTGTTGACATTGTTGAACTTGACAGAGCACTAGACACAACACATCACACGAAGTTGATGAGTAGTTAGGGTACTGTACAGAGACGATACACCAAATTACACGGCACAACTACACGTCCATCACATGACTAATTTACACATGCGATATAAAATGTACTCGATAGATATTTATGAGACAGTCGTGTACAAGGGGGCTGAATCAACAAACCTCTGTTCCCCAAGTCCGGACTACGACTGAGGTTGGGGTCGGTCCCCGCGAGAGGCGCCACCAGCTCGGGTCAGCTCGCGCCCTTCCTCCGGCGAAATTCGACCAAAACGCCCTGATCCTCGGGAATATCCCTTTCCAAGAACCTTCTTACTTCGGAGATTCGTCTGGATTAGGGGATCTGGACGTTGAGGAGGTCGAGCAGCATGCCCTGTTGAAACCTGGGTTGACACCAACTTCTGGGTGGTACCTACGTATCATCCTTAATACATTACCTCATCGCCACTTGATGAATAATAACTGATCGATGGTATCGATCGGTCAATATCTTATTCATGATAAAAAAAAATACTATATAATTATGATTCGATTTAATGAATAAAATCATTTTTTTTTTTACTTTAATTACCTATATATGAAATACATTGTTAGGAAAAATATAGCGATCGTGAAAAATTTCGAATTCGAGTTTTCAAGAGAAATACAGGTTTTAAAGTCCCCTGAGCCCAAATAATCAAATCTCACTAAATGGTCTATGTGTATGTGTGTGTAAGTGAACAGCCTTCCTAAAAAACGAAAAGTTGTACAACCTGGGGTGTTACAGCAACTTTTTCACCAAAACTTACCAGATGTGCCACATTATTGCATTGATTTTTTTTTTATAAATTTCTCGAAAACGGCTATAACAATTTTGATTAAACTCGTTATATCAATGTACAATTAAATGATCTTTAGTATCTTTAGTGTCCTATCCTCATTGAAATAGTTTGACAGGGCTCAGAAATGTCGAACTTTCAAAATGTCTTCATCCAGCACCATTAATTTTGTTTATTAGAAATAATAAATCGACTCGCATTGTAAGTTATAATAAAAAATGGATAAATATAAACTATGTAAAAATTCGATAATTAAAAAAAGCAGTTATCATAACTTTTTACCTGCACTTTCTCGGTTGTATAAAAATTTAAAGATCTTTATGGGGAACACTTTCGGCAAGTTTAATTAGAATCGTTTGAGCCGTTTGCAAGAAAATTGTAAAAAAAAAAAAAATTGACTTATCTCGGCTGTGAAGCTAGGGCAATTTTTTTTTCTAAATTTGTGTTTTTGATAACGATTTCTACTTAGTTTATTGCGATCGATTAGTTGCAATATTCGTTGAGATATCACATTTGTTTGATTTACAAAATTGTAAATATCCGTAAAACATTGAAAATAAGATAAAAAAATCAATTTATTTTTAAATTGTCAAAATATTGACTACTAATGATTTTTTAAGCGAAGTGAAAATGTCCTAAAATCATTTAAACTGTTGAAATACAGGTTCAATTTTATCTTTTTTTTAAATATTTTTTTAAAGAAAATATTATAATTTTGCGATGGAATAAGTCTCATTTTGCTAGGCATCAGTGCATAGTTTCATATTGTTGTTTATTCCATGGCGAACAATTTGCCTGAAGTTTTCAACAAAGGCTTCACCAATGCTTTCCCATGCCGAATGTTTCTTTGATCTGTCCTTATAGTCCTCATGACTCACATCCCAAATTACAGATGAATTTTTACCTCCTTCAGGAAAAGCTTTTTCTTCAGATATAGGTTTGAAAGACTTAAAACTTTTAAATAAGCTATACGACGTGGCTGTATGTGTTCACTGTCCGAAAGCAAGTTGAGTACTTCTATGTCTCGGAGTAGGAGAACATGACGTGCGTCTCACACATACCTGCGTCCATCTCGGAAGGGACGCTGGCTTCAGGTAGGTATCGGCGTCGCGTGTGATTCCCTAGAGCAGTTCCTCTGTAATTCTTCCTGTCCGATTGAAAATTACGCAGCATCCCGATAACCTCTGGAAGTATAAACCGGGACTAAGAGTGATATAAACATGCAAAAAAACAGAAATCCCTTTCGGCTATGAAACATTTTAAAATCACTAAATAAAAGATGTATTTTTATACTATCATAGAATATAAAAAAAAATTACTAAATTAAGAAGTATCTGCATAATCATAAAGAAATAGACAAAAGAAATTCTTCCGGTAAGAAAGTAATAATTACTCAGCAAAACAAATAAAATATTCATTCCATTTAGTAAAAGCTTAAGAAAATTACTGTCTTCTGAAATCGATGGAACAAAACGAAATCCAGAAGGAGTTGAAGAGGGTGGTGGTTCGGACAAGATCTGAGAAATGGGGTGTAAAGGTTAGAAAGACGGGATTGCTTGCTTCGACTAAGGACTTGAATTGAAGGAGGATGTAAATTGAAAAAGAATGATAGGTATTGATGGTTCTATTAAGGCACAACATAAGAAAATACTGCACTATCAATATTTATTGGTAATACAGTTAATTTCTAATTTCAACTTCAAGTGTTGTGTGTTCAAGAAAATTTAATTGTTATTTTCTCAGCACTATCTAAAGAAAATATGGTACTGGACCAAGCAGTGTTTTTTAAAGAAACTCTTGGTTGCTTATATAATTCGAAGTTAGTTTATTTAATAATTTATTAATATATTAACTTTTATAAGTTAATTCGTTTAATATATTCACTAGGAACGTTAAGTTAACGTTTCTCGGCTGAATAATGAACGAATTTGGATGTATGGGAGGATTTCATTAAGTCTGACATTGTAATCTGTCATGAGTGTTACTTCAGGAGTGTTATCTGGGTTTGAAAGGGAATTATGGGAATATTTGTTCTGTTAGGTTGGTAACGAGTAGCCATTTTGTTTGCCAAAAGTTTGAAAATCAGAATAACACAGTCAGTATTTTAATTTATTTTTATGATAATAAAATTAACTTAAATGCAATGTTTTTAACATTCATTCAATCTAGTTAAATAGTACATAGTATTCTTAAGCGGCCCATACACAATCAGTTAACCGGTCCGGCTTTCGTGTGACGTCATTTCTGAACGATAAATGAAGCTACCCATGAGTTTTTAGGAACCGACCGCCGGATGCTTGGACTGAATGTGAACACCAATTCTTTCTTTTAATTTAATTAAAATATTATATCATCACAACATTCCGATGTTCTTTTGCCTCATTTACAGGGTTTACACTCAACTGTTAACGATATATATAAAATTTAAAAATATTGCACAAGATTACATCAAATTACAATCACTAATTTATAAGTTTACAATTTTTTTTTTTACTTTTTTAATATATTTACAAACATTTTATTAAAAGATGAAATTTGAACTTATAAGTAAGATTAAATGGATAAAATTTGTAAATTAGTTATTTTTTTTTATGTAAATGTGTGCAATATTTATATATATATATATATATATATATATATATATATATATATATATATATATATATATATACATATATTGTTGAACAGTTGAATGTAAATCCTGAAGATGAGAAAAAATACCTCAAAACGTTGGGCTTGATGTAATCTTATCTTATATATCTAATATAAAAAATGTATGTGGTTTTGTTTGTTCGTATTTTATGTTCGTCCGATTGCAATGAAACTTAGTCAACTCATTGCTTGCACTTGCGCGGAGGTAGATTGGTTTGAAAAAATCGTCATTGAAGTGGTTGAAAAAAAATTATTTCTAAAGCCTAAGAAAAAATTAGTTTTTCGAATAACTCAAAAGCTGTACATCTTCTGCAAAACTATAGGTACTCATTTAAAAGATAATTAAATTTTATACAAAACAAAAATAAAATCATCTAAAATCATCATCAGTATTAGCAAAAATACTAGATATATAAAAACAATACATAAAAGCATATTGGACATTTTATCCATGTTTTCAACGGTTTCCAATGGAAACAAGTTCAATTTTAATATTTTTTTAATAATTCGAAAATACATTTCATATACTCACACAGATTGTCATTTAAAAGGAAGGTATTTGATTTATCAGTATAATAGAAATATACCACTCTCTCACTGACTGATTTAGTAATCACTATATCTCAAAAACGACAATACCTAAAAAGTTAAAAAAATTTATGGTGGCTCCCCCTATGTTGTATATGTGCAATTAGGTGTTATTTGAAAACACCGTTCTCTAACTTATTTCTAATGCCTAAAAAACGAGGTTTTCGCTTTCTACTGGAGAATGGCTTCATCCACGAATGGGAAAAATTGCATTTATGTAGAAAATGTGCTATCATAAGGTACTAATGTGCTAAATAAGCTACGCCGGTGTACAATTGTTATATTTAGAAGCTAAAACGTTAGTATTAATTACATCTCTGTATCTTAAATCTTTTCAACTAATTTTTTGGTTAATATCTACGCCAAGATAGAGACAGAATGGCTTAACTTTATAAGATTCAACCAGAGCAAGGTCATAGCTGATTACTATGTTAAAGATATCATGTGTAAGGGAGATGAATGGTAACGTTTCAGATATTGGAAAGATGTTTATGTTGCCATCCTATTTTACTGGTGTGCCCCATTATATGCATGAGGGAACTCAGAATGTCATGACATTTGTCCATCACTATGATCGACCTGATTTGTTTATCACGTAACCCGAAATGGTCTGAAATTGGAGATGCCTTAAAAGATAGACAAAACAGCCTCATGGCAGACGCGATATAATAGCTCGAGTGTTTCATTTCAAAGTTAAAAAAAATGATACATGTTTTGGCAGAAGGCTCCATTTTCAGTCCAAGTAAAGAGTTGCATGCATACTGCGGAATGGTAGATGGCACAAAAAATGTGTAACACAATTATTATATGCATTATAGATATCCTTACCATAAATATTTCTATACATTAATAGGCAAGCAGTTTTTTTGTCGTACCGAATACTCCTGCTGTATGCATAGTAGTAAGGAAATAAATATATCATTGGATAGGTATTATCGTGTAGATGTGCACAATATGAAAATTCGCATATGTTTCCGTTAATGCAGCTAAAACTCTTTTTCATTGTTTCTAACTTTTCCATGCATAGCTCTTGAACAATTGGACTGAATTAAAGGAAGAATTTTTCTTCACAATAACTTATATAATAGTTTGATTCGTTTATTATAGCATTATATATATATATATATATATATATATATATATATATATATATATATATATATATATATAGGTTTTCTATACAATGGAACTTTGTTGGATTTTTTTTTTTTTAAATAAGATTGCTGGATGAACTCGAAATATGTTTGTTTTTTAAAACCAATAATACAAAGGTTCTTAAATAAATAACTTTCATAGGAAACAAAGTAAAAATATCGATTTTAATTATAGAAAGTACAGAATACTGCCGAAAGGAGACGAAGTCCTGCCGCACAATGGGACGAAAATGGCAAAAACCGGTCATAATTCTTTAACTTCCAAACGGAACGGACTAGAACCTTCTAATTTTGAACATATACCAGTCTTCCATTGTGAATTCAACATGTCAATAGTAATATTAATGATAATAATAAATTATTATTATAATGAATAAATTATAGAATTTAGTATTATAACCAAAGCAACGAAAATAATAATGTCTGTATGAACAAAGGAAGCCAGGTGAAATAATAAATCCATTTCCAATTCATTTGAATATATCTATATACATATTTTGAGTTTATCCAGCAATCTTATTTAAAAATATCTGATATGGACAACACATGACTTCCTTGTACGCCTATTAAACTATAAATCGGTGGCTCAAAAAGTGATCCTGAATTTGGTTACTAGTTTCCGAAGATCGCAGTATCTCAAAAACAACACTCGGCGTCGCGACATCCATCTATTGACACACACAAATAGGGAGGAAAACCAGTATTTTACACTAAATTTTAACACTTAAAACCAGTAATAAAATTGTTTAATTGTATTGGAAACCAAATTGTGTATGTGACCTTTATTACCGAAACATATGATTTATGTATTTAATTTAAATATAATTTTTGATGTAAGCTTATTATGACCTTGAAGTAAAGTACCGTTTTTGGCTCACCAATTTTAACCAAAATATAGTAAATACATTCACATCAATATATAAGTCCTATTTCCAAATTTGAGATGTTTTACATTATATTTTAATATAATTTTTGATGAAAGTCTATATGACCTTCAAGTAAAGTACCGCTTCCGGTTTTCCAATTTAGACCAAAATCTAGTATGTTATTTAAATCAATATACAAGTTGTAAATACCAAATTTGAGAAGTTTTGCAAAGTATTTTAATATAATTTTTGATGGAAATCAATTATGACCTTCAAGTAAAGTACCACTTCCGGTGATTAAGCAGTGACCAAAAAGGGAGGTTCACGACTAGATTTTACAACTATCCTAAATACAAAATACAACAACTAAATACAACTTTATTAAATCGTTTTTGAGTTATACGAAATATGAATGAACGTACTACGTACGATATATAGATTATTGTGTAGAAAAATTCTTCCTTTTATTATTTTATTATATAAAATAAACATAACACAGTGCCATTAACGTTTCGGACTTTTGCCCTAACATCCCGATATGTCACATATCTGTACGTTTTAATTAAATATTATTTTAAAATAAGTTATTAATCCAATTCATCCCTTTATCCATATTATTATTTCGTTATTCTTAAATAGAAATAAAAAATTGTTAATAAGTATTGTCTAGCTCTGTTTCAATTTCATTGTGAAACTATATAGTGCGCTGAAGTAACTGACAAAATAAAGGGAAAACTGACGAGCCTGGACGAAAACCTGTCAGAAAGCCGGACAGGCTAAATGATCGTGTATGCGCCGCTTAATTATTCAGCTGATATAATCTCAAAATGCCAAACCACATTTTAATCCTTATAAAATGTGCAATCTCAATTTATCAGAAATGTTACTGGGCATGAGTGTTAACTTAAATGAAGAAAATCCTATTGAACCTCCTTACGAAGCAATAGCGTTGTAAATTAAGATATTTTGATTAAATTTGATGGCTAGAAGCATTCATTTACATAGATATTAGAAACAAAATAAATATGAGTTTACTTACTTTATCCCTGAAAATAATTTTCGCTTGCACCATGATCTCGATTTTTTACGATTTTACTTTAGTTTATATACTTAAATGGACCCTATCCATTTCCGGAACCCTCATAATACACCAATATATTAAACTTTTCATAAAAGGCTCAAGAATTTTTTTAGATAAAAACGTGTATATATATATATATATATATATATATATATATATATATATATATATATATCAGACATCAAACATCCCCGAAACCCCCAGAATTGAGTTCCAGGGGTTATGGAACGGATATAAAAATCACCTTCCTTGCAGAGCCAAAGCCTATTATTTTCGGAGAAAATACGACTAATGTGATTCACACACTCGCTTCTTACATGTTTATAATTATAAATAAATATTAATTGAGATGCATAATATGTACGTACTTCTAATTCTTAAAACTTTCTTCATGTTTCCATAAAAAATAGTGGACGTCTATAGGGGTCCTTCGCTCATCAAAGTTCAAAAACATTGACGTGCAAAGGACGACTATAAAAATCCCCTATTTTTTATAAAAAAAATTGTCAAAACCATCACGTGTTGACTCCTTGTGTCTTTTAGGGGTAAAGTTTACCACAATTCGAGCCTGATCTATTTCGCTTCAATGTAACCAATATAAAAGAAGCATTTTTTCATATTCGATATTTGGACATGGTAGGCACGATATTTTTCACACTGAAGATAGTCTTTGTTGGAACCACATCGAAGTTTTCAAAATAATTCAAACACAGAGGTTGAGGAACATGTTATTAAAATTAAAATGAGCATCCCACAATCCGTAGCCTCTGCGTTGTGCATGTCATGGAAGCACGGACGGAATACTAACCAGTCCCTTTCTGCAGATATGAGCTCCTATCCTACCGCCGTATTTTATAAAAAGTATTGTTTAAATTAAACTATTCTAATAATTAACAGTTTCAAAATTACATTTATAACAAAACAAACATTTTAGGTTATCATTGTTAAACGAAATGACGACCATGAAGTGGCTAAATGATGGTTGTATGTATTCAGAAACGAAGAATGATTAGGATCATGCATGTGAGATTGATGGAGCATTACTACAAACCTTATCAGGATCTCTTTTCATGAATGTTCGGGAAAACAGGTCTCAATTTGAGAAAGAGTGAATTTCCTCAGATAGTGTCAATAAAGAGCTAAAATTGAATCTTCGTTATGACTTATTTTTCCGTCTCCGTATCTGTCTGCTGAATGTGAACGTGTAAAATTGAAATTCTCTTTTTTTAGAGTTTGCCCATAATTTAGATATAGTTAGATCAGCATATTATAAATTTCTTTTTATTATAACCTAGTGTTGCAAAAAAATATATAGTATTGATACGTTGTACTATAAAATTCCTTTAAAAGAAGTAGTAAAATCCATCATCTAATAATACTAGAATTTTCTCTTATCTCTGTAAGTATTTAAAAGTAATGTTGATATCCTCTATTTTTTATAAAGTGTATACGGTTAGGTAATTCTTATGGTATATCTGTTTAGGCGGTATACCTACCCGAAAAATATGCGAGATTCCGGAGAAAAATGTTTTTTTTTTTTAAATTTTAATTTTAAGAAATCCTTTCTGGCCTTAGGTATGACAGATTGTATAATTTAACAATAAACTGTTTAGGTATATCTCTCAATTTTAAGAAAACCAGTTTTGTTTGTAATTTTAATATGTGCTTATTTTATTTGTTTGTAATTTTAAACTCTACAGTGTAAATAAAAAACCACTGCATACTGACTTAAACCAACAGTGCTACGACTGATATGCCCATTAATACGAGGAGGCAACTAAAAAGGAGGTGGTTGAGAGTTCTTCTGTCCTTTTCCATGCCTGACATGCCATAACTTTCCTGTACTCATGAAATATGCTATTTGTCACTATTATTCTGTCACAAATGTGTGAAGAGTTCAGGTTAAAAACAACTTCTATATCAAATGTTTTAAATACAATTTTTACCTGCTATTTCTTTTTGCACTATTAACATTCCCATTGTGAATTATTTTTTTTATTTCTGGGCCTTTTTACTTTTCTGTGCCCTTAATTTCATTTTTTAAATACGCTTCTGGTAAACAATTCATAAAACTATGGAATTCGGAAAATGTGATTTTTTACATTCTTTGCTGGTGGTGAATTTGTTTTTGGTTTGTTTTTTACCATTAAGGAAACTATATATCGCAACATATATAGGATATGCATAATAAAGGAGAAATTTAAAAAATGTAGTCATTAGAGGTGATACATTTTAAACAACTTTTGTTTGTACTATCTGAAAAATATTTTCCAAAAATACATTGAATTATTTTACGGATACGTTTGTAAATTCTATTGAAAGTTTTTAAATCTCCAGACTGCTCACGTAGAGATAATTTTAATTTTTAGTACATGTTTTTTAAAATCACTAATGGTGAAAGCAATTAAAGAAAGCCTTGTGTAGTAACGTACTTACCATAAAATCCACTTACGCCACACCATCCAATTACAGTGAGGAAATTAGGATAAATAGAATAATTAATTAAGTTTTCAAACTTGCCTCATGAGGCATGAGTTAAAGGCTTTAGGCTATTGAATTTTGTAGCTACTTCTACCTCATGAATATGGTCGTTTTGATTTTTTGTTTTATCTATTCAGAACTTTAAAAGTATGTAACTCATTTTTGCGATTTGAATCACAACGATGTGGAAGTTTTTATTCGGCATAAATAGAAAATCATTTTTTAATCATAAGTATTTCTTTTACTACCTCTTTTAAAGGTATAATTTTTCTAAATGTTCTAAACGGATGTCTGGTTGAAAATTTGACAAGCAAGGTTTTTATTAGCACCTGAACTTTTTGAAGTTTATTATGTTAAAATTTGTCACTTATACATAAGGCTCACATTTCGGGATATCGAACCAGAATTAATAGCCTTTTAGTTAGTTTATCTGAAGACTAATCAAATTTAAGACAGAAAGAAGTTGAAGATAAAGGTTTGGTGACTACAATAAAAGATGATAAATTAATATTTTTTGGCAGATAATATAAAACAGAAGGCGATATCATCTAACAGAACATTCTCTCGAAGACGCTGACTTTTACGGAAAAAATTCAGATTAAAGGGATGATTTGTGTAAAGAATAAAATCTCAGCTCAGCCGCAAGCCATTTGGATGAAAAGCACTACCTAAAGGTAGACTTTCGCTGGTACTGCCCACGGTTGCGGCTGGCAGTTGACAACCGCTTTGACTGAATAGAACGGGATATACTTTGTTACCACTGCTGCTGCCCTGACCGCTCCTGAAGGAGTATGTCGGTCAGCAGTATGACGATTCTAGGATGTTGCCGAAGCAGAATTTTTATTATAAAGCTAACATCCGACGGTTCCTATGCTATCTTTATTCATTTATTCGTCATGCAAGACATAATTAGATAAAATATTGTTAAACATTTAAACAAAACTATAGCCAATGAATTTTGGAAGATTGAAGTAACAACAGTATTCACCAGATTTTAGATCTTATACTAAATAACAAACTTGCTCTTTTAAAAGATATTCAAATATAAATCCAATTGCCTAATATTAAATAATTAAAGAATGGCAAGCCCTGCCAGCCGCTACCATGGGCAGTACCTGCAAAAGTTTACCTTAAGGAATGCTAATACTAACAACCCACAAACCGATCCTGTAGCATTAATAATAACTAATAACTAACAGAATAATTATGATATTAATATAATGACTGGCATTAGCTGTACCATTATATTTTTAATATCTATCCATTTCTGGTCTTCTTTGGAATTCGTCCTTAAGACTTATTTGAACACTGATATAAAAAAATAAATATTCATTAATATATTTTGTTGGAAGGACATCTCAGTCATTAGCAATGACAGGAGCCTGTCCAGAACCAAGGAAATTTCATAACATAAAATATTATTTAAAAAATGTTTGTTGGTATGTTGGGGCCACAGCGAGGTTGTCTCAGGGACCCCCTTACACTATGCCACGGTTGAGCTGGTACTTGTTATAGGATCCCTTAGGATATTGTAACTTTTTTGTTGGTAAAGAAAAGTTATTTTACCACATTAGAAATTGATTTTTCTGAAGTTAAAATATGGAGCCAGTACATGTTTGCATTCGCTTTGAAATTGAAACACAGCAGCATGGTGACTTGGTAACTAGGATTGTTTCCATAAGATTACTGTCTTCAGACACAAGTTTTCTGAAGAATATCAACTATTGGAACTTCATTCCCAATTATTAAGAATGCCTGCAAATCTTTGACAAAACAGATCAGTACCGTAATGTTAAGGTTAACCTGCCATCAGCAATTGTACTTTGTATTTTTATGAACATTTAAATTGTGTGTTCCAAAACCACTATGCAGAAGAATTAAAACAAAGTGCACAATCTCTTTTAACCGAAGATAAAGCAATGGCAGACAATGGGAATCAGTTGGAACTAATAAAGCTAATTAAGAAGCTTACTGAAAGGTGAGATACCAGGGACAACAAACCTATAAATATTTCTAATATACAAAAAGGGTTTATTTTAGAAAGTTCAAGGTAAAGAGACTGCTCTCCAATGGATTGATACTTTTGAAAAAGAATACCTACTTTGTTATAAATATAAAATAATTAATGATGAAAATAAGATACAAATATTACGGTTATTTTTAGAACATAATGCTATAGATTGGTATAATTCAACTTTATGCAAGTTGGCATTACAAACCAAATGGAATGAATGGAGAAGTTCATTTTTACTAAGATATAGTGACAAAAGTTGGCGTGGAGTGTACCATGCGTACAATTTCAAATTCATTAATGGATTTTTTTGGATGTTAGAGTATGCATTAAGAAAAGGGAGGTTACTACTAGAAACAACCCATTTTTACCCACAGAACCCACGTATAAACCACATTTTTGTTGGTTTCCCATTGTATGTTCAAGAAGATCTAGATAAGAAAGAAATTCAGACAACTGAACAGTTGATGAATGAACTCCGAAGATACCGTCAAGCTTTCAAAATCCGAAGTTAAAAAAAGGTGATTCAAGAACATCTTATGGTGCAACTAATAGTGGTGTAGGTTCTTCTGATAGCAAGAAAACAATGGGAAAAAGACCTTGTACTATCTGTGAGTCAAAGGGTTATCCAGGGCGTTATCATCCACTTGAACTTTGTAGGAATAAAGCTTACTTCAAAGAAAAACGGGTAAATTTGAATGAGGTTCCTGAAGTCAACGTTCACGAAGAGGCAAACAACTTAAGTATACACCACTAATTCGACTAAATATTACAGTAAACAAAAATAACGTTACGGTAATCTATGACAGCGGATCCAATATAACACTTGTTAATTATAAGATAACAGAGGATATAAGAGACAAGATGTTAGCAAATAATCAAATATTTAAAACAATTAGTGGTGTGTTTTAATAGAGTTTTAATAGGGTAAAATTACCTGTAAAAATTCATAAAATATAGAAAGAAATTGAAGCCCATGTAATTAAGAATGATAATTTCTCATATGATGTACTATTGGGTTTGGACGCTATCCAGAAATTTCGATTAATACAAGATGAAAACTTAAATATTCTACAACGTGTAAATGGCAATACAATAGAAAATTTAAAAGAAAATTATTTATCTGAATTTAATTACAATGAAGAAAAAACAGATGTTTTTTGTAAATTGAAATACTTAGATCAAGCTAAACGAATGAAGCTTTCATATATAATAAATAAAAATTTGTCAATATTTCCAACACCTATAACGTTGGAGGATTAAAAAACAACGAAGCTCATATTAAACTTTTAGAAAATAAATATATTTCAAAAAAACCATACAGATGCTCAATACCTGATAACAATGAAATAGAAAGTCAAATAAGCACATAGAGGTACACCTAATATTTGTGGACTTACAAAAGGCGTATGATACTGTGCCATTAAAGAAGTTGTGGGAAACGCTAGACGATTTCAATATAAGTTCATACCTTATAACAGCAATAAAAAGCCTTTATGACGGTGCAAAAGCCTGTGTTAAAATCGGAGCCTCTATTAGTAACAGTTTCCCCATAACGATATGTCTGAAACAGGGATGTTCACTGTCTCCGCTTCTCTTTAACATTTATGTGGAACGGGCCCTAAGAGAATGGAAGAAGAAATGTAGGGGTATGGGCTTAAAGATAGGGAATGATTGCCTATTTAATCTTCAGTTTGCTGACGACCAGGTACTCATTGCTTCAGAAGCAGAGGATGAAGAGTATATGATGAGAAAAATTCTCCAGGAATACTCATTATGGGGGCTGGAAATTAGCAAAGAAAAAACAGTATATATGACCTTTAATAGCCAAGGTGAATACCTACATTTGGACTCATGGATCATGTAACCTGAAAAGCAGTTTAAATATCTAGGAAGTTGGGTAAATGCTTTAGGAACCACAGACATGGACATTGAAAGGAGCATAAGCAACGGGAAGATCGTTATTAGAACCTTAAATTTGGTACGATGGAGTAAAATAATGTCCTTAAAAACAAAAAAAAATATATATATAAAATATATATATAAATCATTCCTATAAAGTGTTACTCTCTACGCAGCAGAAGCATGGACAATTAAAGAGAATCAATCACAAAGACTTATAGCCCTAGAAATGGATTACTGGAGGCGATCTTGTGGTATCTCACGGCTTCAAAAAGTTCCAAATAATGAAATAAGACGGCAAGTTCAACAAGTGGAGAACATCCTCTATACTATCGAAACAATGTGGCTGAAATGTTATGGGCATGTGATGAGGATGGAAGAGGGGCGATGGCCTAAAAGAATTTTGGAATGGAGACCAGAGAGAAATCGGAAGAGGGGTCGCCCGAGGAGAAACTGGTTGGAGGGCGTCAAGGAAGCAATGGTGAACAGGGGAATGCGTGAAGGAGACTGGCAAGACAGAGTAAGATAGAAAAAACTTATATTTGGTGACGACTTATGACTGAAGTTGTAAAGGTCGTTAAATAAAAAAAAAAATAAGCAAATTACTGGAATCAGGATTGATAGAGGAATCACAATCTCCATTTGCGGCACCAGTAACATTAACCTACAAGAAGGAAGATGAAAGAAGGTCAAGATTGTGCATTCAGAGCTGAACAAGATTCTGGTCCGGGAATCGCAACCATTTCCAAGGATTGAAGACATTATTGTAAAGACACGGAACTGTCGAAGGTATTTAGTCTTCGATATAAGTTCGGCGTTTTGGTCTATCCTAGTTGGGGAAAAAGATAGACATAAGACAGCATTTGTTACTCAGAACGGTCATTACCAATTGAAGAGATTACCTTTTGGCCTCAAGATTTCCCCATCAATTTTTCAACGTGTTCTAGCCAATACAATTCGGCGTCATGGACTTAAGGATTTTTGTATTAATTACATCGATGACATTTTGGTATTTTTAAAGATCTTTGATGAGCATCTTTGTCGCATTAACAAAATTATGGAAGCAATTCGATTAGAAGGTTTTCGTAAAATATTCGCCAATTTTTAGGTAAGATTAATTTTTACCATAAATACATGCCGGATTATACGAGAAAGCTTGAACCTCTGCATAACCTTCAACGAAATAATACTGAATTTCGATGGACAGAAGAATGTGATAAAATTTTTACAGACATAAGGATTACTTATGCCAAAGCCCGATTGTGTCAATTTTTTATTCACGAAGGACAACGTTTCTTTTTACTGATCCCAGTAATCTTGGTGTTGGAGCAGTTTAAAAACAGACTCAAGATGATGGCGAATTACATCCAGTGACATACTTCTCCAAAAAATTCACTCCAACACAAGCAGAAAAAAAGAAGCAATTTACTTTGAACATTTAGCAATTAAAGAAGCAATTATTGGCAACACTGGTTGTTAGGCCATAAGTTCCAAATGGTTTCTGATCATAAATCATTGGAAAATCTAAAAATCAAAGCTAGAACAGATGAGCAGTTGGGAGATTCAGTATACTATTTATCACCGTATGATTTCACCTTACGATACTCACCAGGAAAGAAAAGTCAAGAAGCAGGCCCTCTTTCGAGAAACCCTGTGTTAAAAAGTATTGAGAATTATGATGACATACTTCAAATAGTCAACTTAGTAACCATTGAGGAGTTAAAGCGTGACCAATATTGCCATGATTAGAGGCCTGTGATTATTTAGAAGTAGAAATAATAATTTAAGTAATTACATTATATATTATATATATATATATATATATATATATATATATATATATATATATATATACATGTATATATATTATGTATTATATATTACATTATATTAATTTTAAGCCCGACTAAACTCATTGTAAAATGCGAGGGGACCTTCTGCCATCTCAGTCATAGTCACTCTGCCTGCAATCCTAGTCTAATTATTTGCGAATATTGTTTTGAAATACCAGCATATTCAAGTTTTGAGTTCATTATATTATTTTCATTTCCTGCTATATAAATGCATTCTAAATTTTTTCTTTTTATATTATATTCTTCTATATTTTATATTATATTAGATATGATAATGTAATTACTTAAATAATTATTTCGAATTCTAAATAATCAGAGGCTCTAACCATGGCAATATTTATAACCCAAAGTCGCCGATGAATAGGAAAAATAATAGTTTTATAAAAATTTTAGTCGATATTCAAAAAATGAATCAATAATTACAAGGTAATAAGCTCAGAATTCCTTATGACAAGTGTATTTATCTAATTCTTTGTATGTTTGTTTTTTTCTACTCGATGTAGGTTAATTTTTAGATGAATATGGCGTAAAGGGCCGAAAGCAACTGTTAATGATGAAGAAAAAAAAATGAGACTGATACAATGGTTTTATTTCTTTAATTAAATAAATTTTAATTTAAATACCTAAAATAAAATTTTATTGAAATTTAATTAAATATTCCAAATTTATCATTTTAAAGAATTGGTCATGAACGAAAATAAGAAATCTATGCTGCATTGGGGCAAGCTTTTCTGTCGGTGCTAGTTATTTTAAAAGCTATAACAAGAATTAATGAATGCCCTTACTATGAAAGCCCTCAAACTACGAAAGCAACAATGAGACACCTAAGGCAGATCTCGGGCTGCCCCTGGTTGCATATTGCTGTTAGTAATAAAAAAACCTTTACTGATACAACCTATGAAGTGACATCTATGAAGGCTCATGGATTCAGTGCTTCGTAAGGACTTATTCTTTCTTAAACAACGGTTGTACAATTAGGTGATGCGGTCAGCATCCCCGCTAAACCGCCTGGTTTATCGCCCAGAATGGCCCAGTGTCCACTTTATAAATGTTGGTTGTGCCACAAAAGGGTCTCTCTACCTCAGAATTCGTCATCATATAGCGGATTTTTTTGTTCACAGCCGAATCTGAGTTTAACAGCTCATTGGTAGGGTCTTAAAAAATGTTTATAACAGATTTAGAAAATCTAAAAATAATATCCGATTAAAAATAATATTTTTTTCCATACAACTTAGAAGCAAGTTAATACTTTATTTTTATTACTGCTATGATAATACATACAAAATATGTTACATTAGAATTATATAATATTAATAAAGCTACCCAGAGGGACAAAATAAATATTAAAAAAAAAGTAGGCGCATCCTTTTTTGTTCCTAAAAACTTCTTTAATCTAAAGACCATCATGAATCCAATATCTAAATCCTATTGTTCGTCTATTAGGTTATATTAAACCTTCTTTTTAAATTTAGTAGGAAGTCGATATTGTTTAATTAAATACTAAAAAAAGAATAAATTCAAATTATATTCCTTTTATTCACCTTTCACATAATAAAGTTAACGATTCAGGGCATCTTCCCTAGCAACACTACAACAGGTGTGTTATTGATGTTTTTCTTGTATCTAGACGTATGTATTAGTAAATTTTAACTTATAAAAAATATTGATCATGAGAGTATGCAAAATTAATAGATTCAAATTCAGATAAAATATCCTCAGAACGGGAGTACCTAACCGAAACCTTAACTTTGTTATTTGATAGAGAGAATAAAAGAAATATTATCGGAAGTTTTTCTTTGCTAAATATTTATTAATAATATATTGTTAAGACGATTAAAATGATATACAACTTTTAAAGAATCATCCACTTTTTGGGATGATTCTTTTGGTTGTTGTAGTGGAAAACTATCATAAAATTTCTCAAGAATGCATTCAAATCCTTATTAGGTCAATGCCACATCGGATGCAAGCCGTAACAAAAATACAAAAGGGGAGAAAGTATTCGGTTTTAAAATTTAAGTTTTTACGCCAGAAAATAAGGAAATGTATTACTTTTAATTAATTTAAAATTGTTGTTATTTCTTCGTTAATCGTTGTTTCTTTATTAATAGTTTCAATTATATACCTTGTTCGTTATACCTAACCTATGCTATTTATTGTATATTACTTTGTAAATATAATTATAAGTTGATTCAAAACCAAAGCTAAAATAAATGTGGTTTTATGTTTTTCAATTTAAGAAAATTTTATATAGGTAATTTTATATTTTCATTATCTATTACAAACTAGAACGCAGTATTACATACGTTGTCTTATACCAAATTAGCAATCATTAGTCTAATTAGCAACTTCATCTAAACGGGATGAAACTACTCGAATAATTTTACCTGTTCCATTAACTACGTTTGAACAAATTACAATACCAAGCCCTGAATATGGTTGAAAAAAAAGTTTTTGCTTAAAGAAATATGTATTAAAGTACATATAATGTAATATACCATTTTTGTAAGATAGGAATTATGTGTTTAAAAAATTTCAGCATTATTATATATATCATAAATATAGATCTATCATAATTTTTCATATTGAAATAAAACTTTCCAAAAGTATTGTTTATTTCATTAAGAAGGAAAATCTTCATGATCCTGTATTAATCTCAGAATTATAATTAAGCATTTAAATATGGGGCAAACATGAAAAGTATATATTATTATACAGTTATATTCAATCATAAGAAGATATATATATATATATATATATATATATATATATATATATATATATATATATATATATATATATATATAAAGTATATCATGTAAGTTGATTAGTAAAAGGATTGGGGATACATTGCAACTTACGGATTTTCCAAGATGGCGAGTGACGAGTGAAGTTTGATTTCGAAATGCTAGTAATATTATGTTCAAGCTGAAAGTGAAAAAACTAGTTTCATGAGAAAAATAACAGAAAACAGTATATAACTTTATTAAAAATATAACTTTTAAAAATATTATGTGAGAATCAACTAAGCGTCACATAGGAAACCGCACCTAAGTTATATTGAGACTGACGTAGTGAGTACTGAATACTAGATTATTAAGTTATAAAGCAATCTCATTGGCTGAATATTCGCGCGTTCCTTTCCCCACCACTAGCACCTTTCTAGACCTATATGAGTAAAATTAGAATATTCAAGTTACATCATATTATTATAATAAAGAACAGATTAATTGTAATAGTAAACATTAATTTATAAATAAATGTAAATATTTCTGACAAGTTAGTTTGATGTTAAGTTGTATTATAAATATTATTATTATATTTTTTAGTGCAGGTGCTTAGGTATTCAGGCAAGTGTCAGTTTCCCTGACATTATTCAACCATAAATTATAGAAAAAAAAATCAAATAAGTTACTATGCTAATTGCTTTGATTGTGCAATTCATCCCATATTCTACAATTAATTTTAAATTTTTAACATAAAAGTCCATATTAAATGTTTTTTGTTTCTATTAATGTTTTAATAAAATTATCATATAAACTTTATATGAAAATGAAAAAAAAAAAAAAAAATAGGTTTATTCAATAAAATAAATGCTTTATTTTCAAGGCATGCCCATATTCAGATCCAAATATCAATATCCATATCCATCTGGATATCCATCAGGGCCGGAACTAGGGTTTTTGACAGGGCGGGGAAACTTGATTTTTCTGCCCCTCCAACTCCCACAATTAAAGTCAATAGTTTTATAACAATATTGTAGATAATATATTTCGAAATGAATATCATCATCTCATAACGTTAATTTATTTCATTGACTAAATTAAGGTTTAAACAATCAAACATCAGTAACAAATATTTTTTACTTAACCTAAAAAAAATCTCTAGAATTTTGCCGCCCTCTAAATTCAGCCCCGAGTGGCTGCATTTAGAGGGCGGCAATTTAAGTGCCCCTTTGGTCCCTAATCTCGAAGTTCCGGCCCTGGCTATATAAACAACACAATCAATCTATCATGAAGACACAATATAGATATATTTTGTTCTTTTGGCTTGTGCTTTACCCCTTATTTCTTATTATCACCTAATTATAGTACCTTATCTGGGTTTTTTTCTTGCTTTTTATTTTTTGTTAATTTTAATCCCTCTATAGGGATTCTTTATCATTTATTACATTTCTCTTTTCCAGTCAACCCTTCTAATAATTTTATAACTAAATAATTCTTTTTTAAATAATCGAATATAAATTAACTGCTTATAAGTGAAACTTTTGTAAGTCCTCACACACTTAATGACATAAAAAGATACTAGAACATTATAATTGGACAATAAAAGAAAAATTCTTATCTAAAAAAAGTACATTATTCAATAAATGAAATTAATATGCTGACATAACAAATAAATAGGTGCATTTTTAAAATACATAAAAGAACTATATAAAGACGGAATTGATCAATTTTATTCATCAATTGATCAATCATCGATATGCTAAATATTATAGTTTTACATTACGTAATCAAATTTTACAATATACTCAAGGTTTATTTATTTTATTTTTTTCCGGTTGGCACTGTAGAGCATGGAGATCCTTGGCCGCGCGATGTGGTATTCATACATAGCAGACCACACGCCGATTCTCAATTTAGGTACACGGGGTAGAGTCATCACTCCTACGCCCGGCCTATCAAGGTTTATATAAATTTAAAAAAATAATAATTCGTCCTTTTTAGGTGGACTCCAATACAAAAAACATTTTAAAAAAATAAATATATTTATATACATAATACATTATAAGCCACGGATGGCTGAACGAAGAATTGAACTCGATGATAAAATAATGTAGTATTAAGTCTAGCAGATTAGTAAGCTAGCAGATTCCGCCTAATAGATGGAAGTTCGATGTTAAAAACGTCAAAGATTTTAGCTATATTTGAGGCTCAGTTCAGTTTTTTCTATCAGCTCTACTGTTTGAGATAAGTGTGAAAAAAGAATTAAAATCGCCTGATTGACTCAAGCCACTTCCTACTTGACCAGGCGGGGAATCCCCACTTCATCACTGGGAATCCCATCCTTCATTTCAACGCTTCAACTAAATTTGAGGTCATTTTTTGACTTTTAGCCGTGCAGGATAGATCGAAGTTGATAAAAAATTAGTTCAATTAGAAGAAGTGTAATTCATCCTGATGTGTTTTGCTACATATGCGGAGATACACAATAAAATATAACAGTAGATTTACGCCAGTAGATTAGCGGGAAAAGAAAATTTTTGAAATTCGCCATACCGATGGATTGGAGGGAACCCAAAAACCAAATCAAAGACTGTTATTTCTATCTAGTAAATATAGATGGAATCAATCGAAACAACCGTAGTAAGTGGACTTATCCTGATTTAGTTCTGCAAGACCCCCGGTTCCTCACTCAGAGGAAGTACCGATCCGAGCATTTCACCAGCTTCCAGAGCTTTCTGAGGACGAGTGTTGTTCCTATAATCACCCTTCTGATACTAATGAAGATGACAGTGATTATGAGGGGATGTCAACTATTCCTAAACGTTTCAAACAGGATGAGTTAAATGAACTGTCAAAAGAAGCTTCTGAATTATTAGCTTCCAGGTTGAATGACAAAAATTTACTGGAACAAGGAACCAAAATTATTTTTTACCGTACAAGAGAAAAGGGTATGCAAAAATTCTTCTCTCAAGAAGATAATCTTGTATTTTGTCACATCAGAGGACTCCTGGAAAAATGAGTCTTCCTCAATATTTTCCAGATGATTGGCGCCTATTTATTGATAGCTCAGAGCGAAGCTTGAAATGTGTTCCTCTACACAATGGGAACAAATATGCTTCAATACCAATTGCTCACTCAACGACAATGAAAGAAATGCATAGCACCATAGCTTTGGTCTTAGAAAAGATAAGGTATCATAAACATCAATGGGTGATTTGTGAGGACTTAAAAATGGTAAACTTTTTCCTCGGACAGCAGAGTGGCCCAAACAAATATCCTTGTTTCTTGTGCCTCTGGGAAAGCAGAGAAACAACACACCACCGGGTTAGACAAGACATGATCTTTGGAGAAAATAACGTTATTAAATAACCCTTAGTCGGATGAGAGAAAATTATCTTTCCTCCAATGAATATCAATCTGGGCCTTATGAAGCAGTTTGTATAAGCTTTTAGTAAGGACGAACCATGCTTTGCATTTATAGAGGAAAAATGCCTCACTTAAGTAAGGATAAAATTAAATCAGGAATGTTTAACGGCCCAGAAATAAGAAAATTCATTAAGGACCAAGCTTTCGTCTATGAATGAGGCTGAGCGAAAATACTGTACTTCATTTGTTGCAGTTGTCGGAAATTTTTGGGGCCAACGAAAAGCAGAAAACTATGTTGAACTGGTAAACGAAATGCTTAAAAATTTCAAATCCTTTGGGTGCAACATGAGTTTTAAGGTGCACTATTTACAAAACCACCTGGACCGTTTTCCTGAAAATTTAGGAGACAGGAGTGAGGAGTAAGATTTCATCAAGATATTAAAATTATGGAGGGCTGCTATTAAGGAAGACGGGATACGCTCATGATGACAGATTATTGCTGGAGTTTACAAAGGGACTGTTCGAAGGTATATTGAAGAGGATCACGAAAAAGAAGCTTCCGAAGAGTTGAGTGACTTGTTCCAACGATGATTTGTTTCTATCTTTGTATATATAATAATATCAGTATATACTAATAATATTTGTACGATATAATGATATTTGTATAATATAATAATATTTGTGTAATTTAATAATAAAATTTTCATGGTTAATTTATAGATTTGACTCATGGATGACTCATGGCAAAAACCAATGTCATATTTGAATTCAGGGCACCAAATTTTTAAGATATCAGCTCCAAATACCGCGGCACCAAAACTACTGTTGGCCTGTGTTAGCGCTAGAACCCTGGATTTAGTCTCGTAAAGGACGATAGATGTCCTTTGTCTGTTCCCACAGCATCAATCTTTCCAAGCTTTATCAGAGGTAAAGTACCCCTCGACTTCCTTATGCGAGAATTCAACTTTCGACGAACGATAAAGAATCTCCGGATGAAAATCCAGGAAGGCCTCGATAGGTGCAAGATTATCCAGAAGAATAAACCCCAACAAAGATTCCAGGTATGTGATAGAAACGTTAAGAATGGACAAATAGGAGTTTGGTAAATTGTACTTTGGTATGCACCATAATGAATCAAATGAGACAATTATTGCTTTCCTTTCAAATGCATTATTACTGTATGTAATACGATAAATGTTAATTATAACCAACCAAATAAAAATAATTATAGCAAGTTCCCTGGAAGTGGAAAAGAAATTGATCTTTAGTATAGTCTATAGTAAACGAACGTGCTTTTCAAAAAGAAGGTTGCATAAGTACACTATTATTACTAGATAATTGGAAATTACAACGGTAGTAAATACGAAAAGCACCATAAGTCCTGAGCTATATGCTTATAACAGCGCTCTGATGGTGTTATGACCATAAAAACTACACATAAAGTTCATGTTTAATGCTGTTTTTAAGAGCATTAATATGCATCGCGGTAGTGACCCAATTGTGATGCACGGCATGGTATTAGCAGAGGGCTACCCTTGTTAGTCTTATATTGCTAACTTTAGCAACGCCCTTAATGTCTTGATTATAAAACAGCTCGTTTTGTGATGAGGTTTAATTTCTCATTAATTCCTTGAATCGACTGAAGCAATTGTATGTATGGTTCAGCGTTTCCAAAAGTTGGTTTAAGTAAACATATGACAATATTATTATTATTATTATATTTTTAATAATCGTATTACACTAAATTAAAGTCGCAAAGAAATTGTTGACATTTTTCGCCTGCATCCTTCCTCAGCTTGTTATTAAATCTAGTTATTAGTCAATGATCCCATATCACCCGAAAATAATAGACTTTTTCACTATAAAGAAGGTCATCTGGCGTTTAGAGGAGCATTTCATAACCCTTAGAACACGGTTTGGGGGTTTTGGGTAAGTCCGGTTTATTTATATTTCCCTCTATAAATAGGCACTCCCAGAGGCCCCCTTTGGATTAAATTAGCTGAAATTCGGTATGTATGATTGTTTTCTTGGAATAACAATACCAAAGAAGTGGGGGTAAATTTCAGACGAAATTTCGACAACTTTAAACAATGTTTGCCTGTTTTGCGCATCTCTACAGCCCCTCCAAATTGAGTTGGTGCTAGGGAAGTGCCTTTAGGGGTTAACATTTTTTTCATACCTCTGCCATTTTGGTATTTTAAACTATGCATTTTAGTGAAAATACGACCTTAGTAACACAGCACTGCTGCTGACGTTTTTTTTTTTATTTGTTCCACCTAACACTTCAATGAATTCCTTCATGAGAAATATATTTACATTATCAAAAATACACATCAATTGCGCTAAAATATTGAATACCAATCTTTCCAAATTTATTATTTAAAAATGGATATCAATTATGATCGGACTGTATCATATAAAATAACTATACCATAAAATCATGAATAGGAGCGTTAACATGTTGGCCAAACAAAGTTCCAAACCAAGCCAAACGGAAAACACATAAAGGCTTGGCAAATTAACAAATATTTAACAATTAAGTAGGATGGTGGACGTTGAAGAAATATCGGCTGTTGATTTCGATTTAAACTATTTTTATTTTAATATTGGATCAATAAAAATATAAAACAAAAATATATATCTTATAAAAGTAACCAAATGTGTGGATGCTACACCAACGCTTATGGGGTACTTTGGATTGGCTTGCGCCTTCGTCTACTTGGTCTTCTTGCGGTGGCGCTTTCCGCAAGCGCAAGCAAATCCAAAGTACCCCATTTACAAGCTTAATTTTTCTAACGTTTTTTACACATGTAAACTCACCTTCAACATAACAAGTATCTGACATGCTCTAGTGCATAGGTGGGGAACATGGGGCCTCCATGAATTTTTGTGTGGCCTTTATGTGTTTTGTGCGTCTTTCTGGTATTAATTAATCATATTAATTAATACCAGAGTTAAACTGTTATGAAGGGCGCAAAAAACGCACTGAGACATTACAATAGTACACGGAGGCACAAATTCAAACTGGTGTCTTAAGGTCTTAAAATACCTCAGAGAAATTTTTAAAGAAATCTAATACCTTAAAACAATTAAATAAATATTATAAAGGTTTATCGGGGTACAAATTACTCAACTAAAATGTAAAGAATAAAACACTGTTCTTTGATACATACTATAATATCACAATTTATCGTACAAGGTTAAATAAGTACCTAATAAAGGAAAGAAAACATATGAGATAAACTTTTTTAAATTGTTATATGACTAAGCATAGCTTTCTTAGACCATAGGTGCTTAATACGTTGAATAGATATGTTACTTAATGTGCCCAGAGATGTAAAATCTCCTAAAACCCAAAAAATATAACTATTGATTTTTCAGATGGTACAAACGGAAAGTAGAATCGCTGAAAATTAGGTACGCAGAATTAGTTAGCTTTGTACGACATATGATTTTAAATTATTAAGGTTATGTAAATAGTATTTGAAGTTGAATTGTAACAAAGAGAATTTTACTTAAAATTATTGTAAAATTTGGAATTGTAAGTATTTAGTGTAACTTGTTTTGTTGTGTAATTATATCAAACTAAATGTTATTATTTTTAATTGATTTAAGAACAGTTACATCGATGTGAATGTTCTTATTTTTTTTTCTATTTTTCATCTTAACTGTCTTTATCTTCAATAAGCTTATTCCAAATTAAATATACAGTGAATCAAAAAATTCATCAAAGCACACCACTTTTCCCTTGAAATAATAATGTTTGTGTACCAAGGTTAGAACTATAGTATTATGTTCCTAAATCTTTAAAAAACAAAGTATATTAATAAGATACTCAGAGGCATTCGTCGGCAAAAGTGTGTAACCACGCAACTGTCAAATCCAACTTTACAGTGGGACAAAAACTATTTAAATAATAAAAATAATTGTTGTGCATATAGTTATGCAGTAATAAAATAATCCTAAATCAAAACGTCTTGAACTTAGTGTTCCAACGATATCATTCTTTGGAACTTTATTAATGATGCATTTTACTTAACTATTTATCAGATTATGGAATGTAATCCAAGTTTGCACTCCCAAAACGTATTATAATATCCCTCAGTGTGGCGTTTTCCTAGTTCTAACTAAAAAACCTAACAGGAATAGAGATAATACTCTTCAACTCTAAAACTTTGGATAATTGCACTAACTTGAAATTAACCAACAAAACGAAAATTGTCTTACACAATTACAAAGAAAAAGATGAGAGAAAAAACGTCTTTAAAATAGATCAGTATAGCTTCCTCACCATTAATATTACACAAAAGCTCTCTCTCTCTCTCTCTCTCTCTCTCTATATATATATATATATATATATATATATATATATATATATATATATATATATTTATTTATTTCGGTTGGGACTATAGACCATGTTGATCTTTGGCCACGCAATGTGGTATTCATTCAGACATGTATTGCTTGCGGAAGAACAAACAGCCTGGAGGGGGTCACCAAATCTCCCGTTGCTACGAACTGTGATTTCCATAGTGCAGCGGCAGGCTATCCATAGCTCCATAACCGGTCCCTTTGGGGCCAATTCGGCAGTGTCCTGCCCATCGACTCACTCGGTTTCTAGGACAGTGACGAACCGGTCAAGATCCACGGATTATGGCTGTTCGGAGTCAGTAGGCGCACGAGGACCTATATTTCTTTCCCCGAAGCAGACCGGCTATTTTATGTCCTGGAAAACCACACCGCGATTCGCAATTTAGGTACACGGGGTAGGGTCATCACTTCTACACCCGGCCTATGTGAGTTGCCTCCAGTAGGCTATATTTATATATTCGGATGGTACTAGAGACCATGAAAATTTGGTCTTCTTACAGAAAGTTATCACTTGAGGGAGCACAAGCAACTTCAAGTTGCTATGAATCATGGTTTTCATGTGTGACAGTGTACTACAAACCTACTCCCTCGGGTTCAAGGACAGGGACAAATCGGACTATAACCACCGATTATGGCGATTCGGAGTCAGCAGGAGCACCTATTATTCCCCGAAGCTGACCGTACATTGACCAAACCTCCGGGCGGCTATTTGACATTCTGAAAGACCACCACGCTTTTTGCGATTAAGGTACACACGAGAAGGGCCATCACTCCTAATACCGGTCGGCCTTTTGCATCCATCATATGAACGAGCCTCACATTCCCGAGGGATGAAAGGGTGGATAATCGCCTAGAGAACCTCGGACTGTGTGGCTTTACCCGTAGACTCACCATTCGGGCAGTCACCCATCTGTTACCTTCCACGCTCGACTGATTTACTGTTGCAAGCGCCTTAGCCCGCACGACCACCACGGCCCTCTCATATAATTGTATAATTTGATTAAATTAATATTGGATCATTTGCTCACGAGTCCCAACCTTTCCTTCATCTTTGGATCAGATCGGACGAGCCATTTTTGAAATATAAATATGGAAAATATGTTTTTACATGCGTAAACGAAAGGAGAATTT
This sequence comes from Rhaphigaster nebulosa, assembly GCA_948150685.1. NCBI lineage: Eukaryota > Metazoa > Arthropoda > Insecta > Hemiptera > Pentatomidae > Rhaphigaster > Rhaphigaster nebulosa. The sequence goes on from OX411311.1 coordinate 20,174,212, forward strand.
GATAAATCTGATTTGGGACCATCTAGGTGGCAACCTGCACAATATCAGAAAATTCAGTAGGTATTATATATACACTTTACAAGGACTTGGCTACAGCCAGACAGGCCGACAGACACGAAACCATGTTTGACCCTTGATGCTAAGACCTAAAGCGCATGTGTAAATTTTCGATTTTGAGACAAAATATAATTTCACTTTCCTACCTTCGTTAGTAAGAAGGCAAAATTTAAAAAAAAAAAAAATAAAAAAAAATAAAAAAATCATAACCCAACTATTATTAACTTGACTTTGATTCAGTTTCTTTCAGACTACTGAATGTGTCGAGGTTTTGATGAATGGACTGGTATTGAAAATTCTGTCATATTATAAAAATGTATTATTGTTATGTATTATTATTGTTTTCGTTCACTCGATATATTCCAAACAATAAAGGACTGTGCAAGTAACAGTCGATCCACTTTTTTTTTAATGATATCCTACACATTGATTAACTATTCATTTTTTCCTTATTTTTTTTGGCTACATACTTGTGTTCCTTTAAATCCAGTTTTAGGAATGGAAGTTAGGTGGAAGCAATTTTAAGGATGGCAGATCTGATATTCAGGTTTTTACTCAAGCCAATAATACTAATAGGCCTTGGTTGTCATATGTTTATTAATCCACCAAAGTATTATTATTTTACTAAAGTATAAATGAACTCTGTTGACAGTGAATGTTAAGTTTCGCCATGAAGAGAATATTTTAAAATATTTCCCAGCGGCTGAAGAAACGAATAAAAAACTAATCCTGTGTTGCGGCCATTATTAAAAAAGTTGGCCATTGTAGTCACTTAGGCGGGGTTCAATTCTCACCGAGGGTTTATTAGTGTGCGCTTCTAATCTCTCATCTGAAAGTTAGCAACCTTTTGTCTGTTCTGTTACAGCCTCAAAACATCTGCCGAACTGATAAATAGCAATACAAAGGGTTGAAAAAAAAAATAACAAGAAGAAAAACAGGAAAAAATCACAAAAAGATTGCACTCATCCAGCAAGCTGACAATGGGTGATCCAGATATTAATGGTAAGCAGTTTTTTTTTTCACTCTCTCTCTATCTTTTATTTTTCTCTGTTTTCATTCCAACCATTAAACATATTTTTTTATCTTGTTCACAAATTAAATGATTTAAAAGTTTTGATTTTCACAACTAAATACGATTATGTTTTCTGTCCCTAGACTTAAGCATTTCAATTTTTTATATATTTACAATATCCCTTATGGCAATTGACATCGAAATCATTATGAACATAAAATCTGGTACGAAGGATTTCTGAATTATGGACGGTTTTTGGAATCTTTTATTCTCCCTAGTTGTTTCAACATATTTGGTTTATTGAAATTTTTGGCAAAACCGTATTCCTTATGGCTTGGATGATTTCATAGGTTATTGAATTAATCTGTAGAATTTTTTTATAAGAATAACGTTGGTATTGAGTTATGGTAAGTGACTGCTGGCTGAAGGTAAAACATTGTAACTTACAAACAATTTGACATTGTAAAAATTTTCATTTTCACTTTGTCAGGTATTTTACGACCGATTGCCTCAATGGTATTGTGAATATGTGAATAAGCCAATTGGAAATCATTTCGATTATATTAGAATTTGTAAAAAAGGACAAACTTTGACATGATTACGTATTTAAATTTTCTATTGTGTCTATCCGGAAAACGAAAATAGGGATAAAGATGGCATTATAGATCTGCGTAACAAGCATTCGACACAATGGCTCATCGTGCCTGGTGGCGGGTTTTGCGTCGACTTTTTTAAGTTCGTTTCTTCAACATTTCCAACTTCGTTTCTTCAACATTCATAATTTTGGCATAGTATAACTGTAAACTCGGTGAAGCTGCGAAGTTCTTTCAAGTTTTAATCGGTAGCTCCCGTAAAGGTCTGATTGCGCTAATAAAAACAATAGTACGAATTGATTACGGTAAGTTTACATAGGGCTCACGTTAAAAATTACTAAAACAGAATACAATATCAACTTTCATAAGCAGAGGTGCAGAATAGAAATCGTATACTGTTGGAAAGAGCAGCTCAGAGGACTCTAATGATACCCTTGAAACCTCATATGATCGAGTGAAGCGGTGCTAGGAAGCCGGGCCCGTGGTGGTGACTGAAGCTGTCCAAATCGAACGAAACATGGAGATCCAAAGAGCTTTTTAGTGTTGATAAAAATAATGGCACGTCATCGACTAACAAATTTCCGATTAACGTCGGCGAATTCACATTATAAACGCCCACCCATGACTTTGAAACAGCCATATAAAAAGGGTGTCCAATATTAGTCGGCTCAAATTCTTCTCACGGCCAAACGGATGATTTAATATAAAAGTTATTAGAGAATAAATTCATAGGTCACCATTTTAGAATACTATATTCTGAATGTCATTATTATTTTTCACACACTTCATAAACTGGAATCTGGCAAATATGATACTAGAGTGCACCATTTAAATGTTTTTAGCCAAAAACTGAAAAAAATCTGAAAATTTGGGGGTTTGGCTCTCTACTTAGAACGAGGCAAACCTAGGTTACTATTATATGACGTCTAATGAACAGATTAAAACCATTTCCAGCTTTCCAACACTTAATTCCAATCGCGGCGCCCGAAAGATTAAGATTAACACGCCTAACATCATTTTGGTGTATTTCTTCATAGTCTTTCAATAAAAAAAGTTGTCAAGCCTGTAGCTGTAGTATTTTTTTCTGAAAAATGAATAAAAATAATGTCTGAAATGATTTTTCTAACAATTATGAAAGGGAAGTTGATGGTATGAACTCAAAAATGTTTATTAACAATATAAATTAATTGTTAATTTTTAAAGAAAATTTAACAATTTTCTCACATTCCAGTCACTATGACTTTCAAAGTTTCACAGTTATTCCTGTTGCAGCTTTACTTGATATTGATTTCTTGAAGCTTCCTTACTTTTTTTTATTTCTGGAAGCCTCCTTTGATTATATTAACATGTTCCATCAATCTTTGGATCCTCTCTTCTCCTTGCCAAGCTTTGCAATGGAGAGGGTATTTATTAATCCCTAAAATACCCCGCAGCCCTTACACGGGGCTCAAATTTCGTCAATATAATGATCGTCTGAGGGATATATTAAAATAATAATATTGACAGGTGATATTATACCATGTAAAAGTGCGTACACACTGACGATCCTCAAACGTTCCCAGCGCGAACATTTGCTGTTCTCTCTATTTGTAGGGGGTTTTGAAGCAGAGCGTCGACGCAGAGCGCCATCGGAGCGCGACGATCCACCTCTTGTTGTTTTTTTCAACGAGCACTTTGATGGTGCGCTGTTCCGATTTGGACGAAAGCGCGACAGGTTTGTTGGATTTCTCGCGCATGTGATTACTGTCGTTCAAGATAATTGAAAAGTTGAACTAAAAGACTGCATTTCAATTAATTTCTTCATGTTACTGTGTCCTTGAGGAGAAGTTGGTCCAGGGTGTGGTGTTGTGGAACTTATTTTTTATTGTGTTCTAACTTTTCGGTCTACGTTGAAGGCCTTAATCATGGCTAAATAGAAAAAAATCAAGATTACAGCCAATATAATTATAAGCCAATAGACATTTTCGAAGTATAAAATATGATAATATATAAATAATATAGTAAGACAAATATAGATTATAAAGTATCGGAATGAAAAATGGAAATAAAAAGTAAAACAATATGAAATGCAAGCCTCAGTCCCTAACTCTGACAAACGACTCCTCTCATAAAGCATCTATATCCTATTAGAATCCCTTCCCATCAATCAAAAACTGATAAACAAAAACCTATCCCTGCCGTATTCCCAAATTTTCAATTTATTAAAACAACAATAGGTTGTTATTGTCCGTTCCCATGTACAACGATCTAGTTTTATTAACACTAACATCTGGCTAACTTTTGATTTCTGTTATTATATTTTTGTTTCCTATTCATATTAACTTTTTTTTATTTGTTGTTTGTTTCCGTTTTTGTAAATTTAATTAAGACTCAATCCAACCTCTCCACCTCTTAATCTTTTTTTCTCTTTACAACAGATTCCCAATTTTATCAACAAACCATCCAATACTTAAATCAATAGGTTAAACTAATATTTCATGCTAGTAGTTTTTACAACATTAATCTAGGTCTATAACTTCCTCGGCTAAATTGTCACTTGTAGCCTTTGACTACTCACGCACTCATATGAGATAGGTATGCCGTGTATTTAGTTTTCATTTAAACATACATTATTTTAGTCCCTTGGTTCAGTACTAAAATTTTGGAGTTGTAAATTTCTATAAATTTAATCATGAAAATATTAATATTAATATTCTCTAAGTGATAATAAAAATTTATCCAGTCATTCTTGGCCTTAAGATGAAAACTTCGGAATAAGATAACAAGTATTTAGTTTACTAGGGAGGTGGACCCGAGAGTAGAATCCAGAGTAGGCCTGGGAGTTTCCAAACAAATCCTCAAAGGCAGAAGTTGGCGGTTCTTGAAGGAGTGACAAAAGACCGTTTGGAAATCTTGTCTGCCACAGTCCCTTTGTAAATTCACTACCAGCTATCGATTGAGACCAACATTCTCTAGAAACGTAAAAGTAACGACTTGTAAAGTCGTAAAATTATTTTTTCCGCTCGGTCTCAATAACCGATCTAGTTTTATTGCTATTTTATATCAAAGATATTTGCCCGAAACAACTTACGCAAATTATGTATTTTAACTATATTTATTTTAAGAAATACTACTGTGTTACGGATGACCGCTTAAAAATCTAATAGGAAAAATATCTAAGAAACAAATAAATATCCTTCTTTAATTTTTTTTTTTTTTAATATAAATTATTGGATCATTTCATGTCAACTCAACACAGGGTCTAAATCTCACCATCTCAGATTATCTTGAAATTTGGAACATGAATAGTATTCGTATGGACTTGACAAAATATAAAATTTTACTGAGATATGTCGACTCGTTTTTGACTTACAGAGCTATGAATCTCTCATTAATAAATCCAATTTTTTTTTTGGAATTGCTGTCAAAGCTTTCCTTATTTATTTTTATTAGTGGCCGGTGATTAGTTCATTTTATAGATGTTTGCATGCCCTGTCGTATGATATACAACACCGTATAGGTTAAGACTATATAGAATAGAATAGAATAGTTTGTATTGTTTTAAATCACAGGATAAAATATAAATTTGGGATGGTAATGACTTCACTGTATAAAAAATTGAAGAATGAACCTCCTTTTCATGAAATACTCATTACTCCAAACCTTTCTGACATTCAAATTTCATAAACATTCTAAAATGATTTCATATTTTCCAGATGTGTCTCCTGCCCAGAAAAAAAACCTTCTTAAGCTTCCATCAGGAACTTTCATGAGGAACTTAAAGCACAGTGGCACGATTTTTCAAAATACATTCGTATTCATTACAGTCTTTTTGGATAATGTCGAGTTTTAGTGGGGTTTGAATTTGCTTTTCATAGGGTCTTTGCAAACAGGAACATTCTGCCAGTCTCTTTCCGAAACCCCCAACTCCGCCCGAAGACTCTTTGCCATGCGCAGTAACAAAGAAGTGCCACTTAGCTTCCAGTATAAAATCTTCCTCATGAAAGTAGAGGTTTAAGAAATTTATTTTTATTTTTTCTAGGGCAGCAGATCCATCTGAAAAATATTATAATCATTTGGCTATAATCAAAATGTTTTTGAAATTTGGCCGTAGAAAGGTTATGATTTTTGAACATTTAATGAAAACGAACTTCAGCCTTCAATTTTATTAACAGTGAAGCCATTACCATCCCAAATTTATATTTAGCACTGTGATTTACAACAATCTAAACTACTCAAGGAATAAATTTGAATATTTTACTGTGTTATATATCATAAGAATGGGCATGCAAAAATCTATTAAATGACACCAATCACAGGTTTCATGCTAAATTTGGAAAGCTTATACAGAAATTTAAAAAAAAAATTGGATTCATTTATGAGAACTTTACAGCTGTTTAATAAAAAACGAGTAGACATATCTCAATACAATTTTATATTTTTTCCAGTCTATACCAATATACTTGGCCAAATTTCAAGAAAATCTGAGATAGTAAGGTTTCGACTAGGGTTGGGATATCGAAACGCGATACATCGATATATCGGATTTGAAAAGTGATATTTTCTATTGATATCTTAATATCCGATATATCGATATTTTAAAACGATATATCGATGATACCGACATTTTACTATTACTATAATTCGTATATCCCGATAATGCATATGAATTCTCTGTTCCTTTTAAAATCTCCCTTTAATCCGTATCAAAACAATGCAATCGAATCCTCTCAATAATTTATTTTCGTCTTTTAAGTACTGTAAACTTCTTATAATTCGAATTTCCAAATAAAAAATCTGGTTAACTCTTAATCTTTTTAAGAGAAGAGGAGAGTGAGTGAGAGGGGAACAGGTTCTATGAATTTCGGTCGGTTTACGCTTTTATTTTCTATTCATCTCTCTTTAAAAAAATTGTAAAAACCCTATAACCAAATTGTTAGCCGCCTACATGGATTGATCAGAAAAATTAAGTACGTTCATGACTGACAAGTCCGCGAGACCAACATCTTTAAAAAAAAAAGTCACCGATATTCTTTCGTGCAAACACATAAGCAAGGACCACAAGCGAAATATTCAACGAATATGTAAAATAAGTGAATCTTCACTGTTGCTTGATAATTGTACGACCCTCAACAGTATTACCTCTCTCAGCGATGTTAATGTTCTGTTTTTACCTCCCAACACAACCTCTAAACTGAAGTCTCTAGCTACCGTAACTTTCCGAGATTTCCCTTATTTTGACAAAGGTTTAGCGGCAGCTAGGATCCTAACTGACGAGAAAATTTGGACTCCATTTGAAAAGGTGATGAAGAAGAAATTGATGTGCCGACGATTAGTTCTAAAATGGCGAAATAATACATCTACAACGTGCGTCTTCATTTTAATTAACAATTTTCTTTATTCGGTATAACTTCATAATCGTAACCCCTACATATTTGTTGTTGGCATGCGCAGCTTGGAGTACAGTCAGATCTTTACATAAGTCCGTCATGTATGTGCCATAATTCTGGAGTTTTACCCATAAATATGGGTAAATTTAAGTGATAAGCAATACTTAATCACTAAAAAATAATTAGTAGATACGATTTATTTATAAATAGTGTTAAGTAATCCTATGTAAAGACAAATAGATAATAATATAAATAGTGATTGCACTGAGATTTAGATTAAATGAATTACAAGCTTTTAGATGAATGTTTTGAGAATGCACAATATTGTCGGAAACGTTATAAGATAAATAATTTTTTTAAAAGTTGGAAGGTTTTGTTATTGAAAAACTCGTAAAAGAATATAATAAATAAAATACGGCTAAAAGTCTCCAAGCTAAATTTTAGTTTTTGCAAAAGTATAATTTTGTTCTATCTTTTTAATTTATGATTCATGGCTAGTAAAAATATTGTTTTATAAATAATAATTATATTATTTGATACCCTTATTCGTTTAATATTATACCCATTTGAGGCACTTGTCTTTGCTTTTTCATCCATTTCCTTTCGATAAATCGATATAACGATATTTTTTAGTGATGATCGGTGAATATCGATATTTGGTATTGCGATATCTCAAAATATCGAATATCGATATTTTCCTATCGATGTTCGAACCCTAGTTTATACTCTTTGTTGATTTGGCATGGAATGACCCATGAAAAATAAGAACTATTTCTCTTCGAAGCGAAGTATATTAACAGAACTTTTTTATTCAACATTGACGTCAGATTTGGTTTTAGCACTCTCAAAAAATACTATATTCAAATTTTCGGGCAAATCTAGAAATAAACTTTTTTTGACTAAAAATTTCGCCAAGTGGGCAGTTACCCTTCTATAGTATATAAAAAAAATTGCCCATAAATTCGGAACCCTTTGAAAGATTCAAACCAAACTTGAGTCGTCTGTAAAGGTTCTAAATCTACACGGTTTGCTTAAGCCCTGGTCTTCTTATAAAATAACAATAATTGATTTAAAAAAATTACAATTATCTTAAAATATTTTGAGAATAATGCATTTAAAACTATAAGAATTATAAAACTACATGCATAAGATGTGTAGTTTTAATATGCTAATTACAAAAAATAAATTCCATTAATGAGAATAATAAAAACCGTCAATTATTTTTAGTATACTATAATGCATTGATAGTAATAGCAATAAATTAAATAGCAATCATTTCCATTAGCTTCCAAATGTAATTTCAAATTACTCAAACTCAAAATATATCCAGAACAATAGACACAAACACTTTCAGATCTAGTCGCGTATGTTATATTACACTAATTGGTATCATCCTGTGAAGTTTCCACACTTTATTTTCCATTTTGTTTGGCATATGGACATTAAATTTCATTGAGAAAATAATGTGGTATTCGTTTTATTTTATTATTAAGGATACAAACAGTCCTTCTTTGTATGGACCAAATAGTTTGCGTATCTTGTGTTCTAAAATATTTGGAAAAGTATTGTATCCACGACTATTTGACATATCATATATAGACAAATAATTTCTAATTACCAATTCGGTTTTCGAAAATTACCCTCAACAACAAAACAAATAAACAGAATAACTGACCAAAATTTGACGAAACTAGTGCAGAAATTATATGCTACTTTAGTTTTTCTGGATGCCGCCAAAACATTCGACAAAGATTGGCACCAGTATCTTCTCTTCAATCATACTGCCTATGTAGTTTATGATTCTTCACTCTTTCTTCTCTGGCAGATTTTTCTTTGTCCAACATTACTCAGGGCTTCCTTCAATTCACCAGACTTCAAAAACAAAATTTTAACTAACAACTTACAAATTAACAATCAAAGCAATAGTCAATGTGGAAATACTAAAATTGTTTCATATTAAATTAAAAGTACATACCTAACAGATTACAGAACCTCTATTTTCCCCACATATATTACATAATTTATTTTTGATACTATGACTGTCCATAATCCTATTATCAGTTACCCATAACCATAGTTTCTACAGAAGCTAACTAATAATTAATATTCATGTTTTGAAAATATATAATCAGTCTGTTTTATGAAATAAGTAATATCAATTTTTATTATTACTTAAAATTGGAAATTTATTAATAATTGCAAGAAGGTAGATTAATGGTCCACTTTTCAATTACTGATCGGTCGTTTTGTGATAGTGGTTCAACCCTATTGGGCATTGATACTTATAACCCTATAGGTTTTATAAACTCCAAAGCTGTACTAATGAAACTGGAATTTGGAACAGTGGCAGAATTCTTACTGAAATAATTGGAGCCGTGACATGTATTTCATGTACGGGATATCCCTATAAGCCCCCATTGAAACTGAAGCACTTGTCTGCAAGGAGAATGCACGAAAGACTTAAAAAAAAAAATCCAAATAATAAATTCCATTTTCCGATAGCCGATCCAATTAGCAATAAGTTCGATTCTTAAGTTCAGGGCAGAGGAATAAATGCATCTGGCGAGTTTGTAAGCGTTCAAGTGGCGAAAAATTGGAATAGTATTTATTCCATGGATTCATTCTGATTTTTGATTCAGATATTATATATTATGATCCTAATCCCCTAAGTAAACTTAATCAACATATTTTAAGGTTGAATTATTGTAGGGTTTTTATATCCATTATTCATTTTTTTAAATATATCTGAGGCACTCGGTCATGAATTTCTTACAACTGGTTTTATAGTTAGTTAAAATAATAGGTAGGAAATTGTTTTTTTTTAAAGATATAATGTTGGTATTAAGTCATGGTAAATGACTGTTGGTTGAAGATAAAGCACCATAACTAACAAACATTTAAGCATTGTAGAAGTTTTCATTTTATCGGTTAACATGTTTTACGACTGAGTGCCTCATGTCATTGCTTCAACCATCTGTATGTTTTTTTTTATTCTGTTGGCTTTACTAAACTGGTGGATCTTTTACTAACTTTCCATATCTTTCTATTTTGAAGTATTGCTATCAATTGTCTGTAGCTTTTTGTTTATTAGCGTTTGACAGCTGGGTATTAAAAATAGTTCGAGCGATATTCCAACGCCATATTAGCCTTCTTTAAATGTTTTCACTTAATGAACACCATTTTCCTTAAGTCATTCCTGTTTTGACTGTATCTATTTCATCAAGCACTCACTCTTTTCAGTATGGGGGATCATCCTTGCAAATTTGATGGTCCTGGTTTCAAAGTATTTACGGATACTTTTAACACTGTAAGAACCTGTAGGTATATTAAGTTAGTTAAGTTTCTGTAAGAGGAAGTATGTAACTGTATTCAAAATATATAAGTACAATTAATCAATCATAAAATTCTTAATTTACTTCTTCAATTATTTTTTGCTCGTTGTGATGTATTTATCGTCCTGGGCGATTTAACTAAATTTATTTTTTGTTATTGCTTTTTTTCAACAGAATGCTTGGCCTTGATGGACCCAAAGGGGAAGACATCGCATGAAAGCTCTCCTGTCAGGATTAACTACAAACCCATTGTAAGATAAATCCTACTACTGAAATATTAGATACAAAAATGTAATATCCATTACGACTAGAATAAAATAAATAAAGGGAAATTTTTATTGATTTTATTTGATGTTATTTTATTTTATTTTTTGAAATATTTACGCTGGCTTTCATAATCTTAACAATTCGGCCGTGGACATCGGAAGGAAGAAAGACACAATTTTGATGCTTTCTCATGTCCCAGTATAATGCAAGTTAAAATTGTTTTTTGTTTAGAAAACAAAAATCTATATTCTAAAGGAACAGTAATTAGAAAAAAATCTTGTGATTATTAAATCCGACAATGAATCAATAAATTTTAAAATAGTTTTAGCATACAAATATGTTTATGCTTTCAATGCATCAATACTTGAAATAAGAAGGAACTATTTGTTAGTACTGTTCTATTGCTGAGTAATAGTTCCAACTATGAAGAGGATTCAATTATAGTAAAGTGTGTGTGGCTTGGGCAATGATGGAAAATTCTGCACCAGAATCTTTAAAGCTGAAAAACGAAGGGAGAAAATATTAGATAACGAAGATTTAACGAAGGGAGCCGATCTTACATCAAAAAGTAAGACTCATCTACTTCTTTGAAGATGGACTGACAAGCGGTAGGATTGCTTAATATTTTAAAAAATAACAATTTTTATTAAATTAAAAAAAAAAACAATCAAGAGTACTAGAAGTTCACTAAAATATTGTGAATTTGTGAATGTAGATTCTGAGCTGGTTAACGTAGATTATAACCGAATTACCAGCTTAAGGGAAACTAAGACAGACATTGGAAAATAATATAATAACATATTTTCAAGAATAATTTAGCCCTTATTTTTACATTTCTTCTTTTTTGTTCTACGTTTCGAACTTGTTGTCCATTTTCAAGAATACATTTAAATTAGTGACATTATTATCAAAACTTGCTTATACTTTATAGTTAAATCAAAATGATTAGTAATAATATATCAATGTTTATTATATTACAAAAAATTCTTTTAAAACATTAAAATTATACTAAAGGCAAGAAAAATACAAAAAAAATATCAATATATGCATCCTTACTTATTATTAACTTGTTTCAATTATTGTAGTGTAGAAACACTCCTTGTCACTTTTTTTTCATAATTCTATACAAATCAGCATAAAATTTTAAAAGAATTGCAATTTTGGTGTTAGTATAAGATTATTAATTATATCAATTTAAAGAATCAAAAAACAATTATTTTACTTATTTTCGTAGACTTTTCCCTTTCACTAGGTAACGAATCGCTCACAGTGAAGACATATGAGAAATAACTTTTATTTATAAGAACTTGTAGCAAAGACATCGTTCTTGTTATGAGCTGAATAAGACAAAGTAATGTGATATACATCTTGATGGAATGACTACAAGAGTCTGATTCCAGGTCTCCCTCATGAGTATGACACACAATGTAACTGCAAGAGTCGTTTATCCTGACGACCTTAGGGGTAGGATATACCAAGGGATAATAGGGAGGATGAAGAAGTCGGAAGAGATCTGCAGAAGGGAGTTATACAATGGGATACATATAATCCCTTCAATATAGTGAATATTGATATTGTTAATATGAGCTCTAGGAAAGAGTACTTTGTCAGAATATGCTAGTAACAATCAGGATTTTGTTATCCTGTGAAAAAGCTTCTAGATAATAAGTCCCAGGCTATCAGAGATTGCCTTCTCCTTTAAGTTATGGGAAAATTCAATATACTTTATATGTACTTTATACTTTATAAAAGGAATAGTTAATAAGTCCTAAATTTTTATAGAATATAGATATAATTATATATTTAGAATATAGATATATTTAATTTTGTTATTAGTTCAAAGGTCAATTTCATTCTACAACTATTGTACATTTAAGACTGTTGCCCTACTCATTTATACTATCTAATTGGTAGTATTCCTAATTTTCTTTAGCTCCTAATATTATTTTTATATTTAATTTTGATTAGATTTTTTTAATAATTAGATGTTAACTTTATTTATCTTGTCCACATAATGCTAAACAAAGCCTTTGGTTTGTCAAATACTTGTAAATGTTCCACCAATTTAGGCATCAGCAGGATCGAAGAGACAAACAAAAACAATATATATATATATATATATATATATATATATATATATATTGGTTAATTATTTGCTGATACCTGACAGACTTAAGGCTTCGTTTTTGTCTTTTTTTATTTGTTTTAAATTCTAATTATTATTATGTTATAATCTCGCTAGTATAATTGTATTTATATATATTGTGACAACGCACGTTTAAACATTTATTTTATTATATCGTCAGTTTGGAGGTAAACATTATTAGTAATTTATTGATAATATCATAGTTTTGTCTATAATGAAGCGTAAATTTAGCTCAGGCACTGGTAGAAAGCAACAAAGCTCATTGTCATGAAAATTGAAGTTGATCTCAGTTACCTCCAAACTGAGGATATAACGATATTATTATTATTATTTATAAACATATAAATAAATATATATAGTATCGATAATGAACCTATCTCTATAAATAAATTTCATGTTGCAGGTAGTGCCTGGCTTAGTATACAGAACAATCATCACGGGAGGTTTCCTACAGCTGATGATGACCAATGATCAATACGCATGCATTCGATTCAACAATATGATTGTAACATTTTTGTGTAGAATATAATTATATTTAATGTTATATTTTATATATCATTTTATTGTTGCATATCACGTCAATATAACAGTAATTATATCCGATCAATAACTCGTCATTTATATATGTATTATGACAACACAGGTTATTATTATAAGAATTTTATTAATTCCACAGAAGTACTACGAAAACCAAAGGCAAGAGGCCATTGAGTACCTGAAAAAGGAAGCTGGAAAAGTGACCAGCAAACGATTGGTGATTCCTCCAGAAGAATTTCTGCAATGGATGACAAAAGGTTGCATTGATTTGGATACATATGTTGTTCTGAGGTATGTATTCAACATGAATCGTTGATTAATTATAGTTATCGAATAGTATGCTTCCACGACTCTACAGTTCGACTGCGTTGATGAATAGCAGCTGATGGGTGCTGAATGAGAAGTTTGTCTCAAATTAATATATTTGAAGTACGGTTTAATAGTCGATATATTTTTTCCGAATAGTGGTTTATGTCCTGGGTATTTCTTTAAAGCCTTCTACCAAGGAGGGGGACCGTAAAACGATTCACAGCGAAGGATAAAAATGTATGATGAATACATTTTTTTTATATTCATTAACCATTTTAGTTAATATATAAAAAATATTATATAATATATTGTCTTTGTTTCAGGATTATTTAAAATTTGATTACACTAATAAAATATATTTTTTGAATTTCAGTAGAACGACAAAGTTGAATCGATAGTGGATAAATAATTTTAAAATAATTAGAATAATACTTGTTAATATACAATTACAATTTTGAAGAATAAGCCATTGAAGGTTGTCAGATAAGAATAAACTTACGCCCATTGATATTATTTTTTTCTTTTACATTTTTAAATCAGTTTCGTGAAAAAAAGACATATTAGTTCTCTCAATCTCTCATGTAGTAATTAGAGATTGATAAATGATTTGCTACTTCTATAAATTTGTTTTTATTGAAAACTAGTTTCAAATGTTGTGCATTCATCTTTAGTTCTAAAAATACACGAAAATTCAAAAATAAGCAATTTAAAATATAATTTAAAATACTCCTATTGTACTTTATCTGTCTTCTTCTTTTTGGCTGATTTTGTCTACGCCTAAATACTCGGATTCTTCGTACTCCTGCAGCTTTGGACTACATCCTCTCCAGATATTTTTAAATATTTCTTGCAAAGACTTGCTTTATTTTCGCCTGAGCTATTTCTAGCTAATTGATCTGTTCCAATCTTCTGACAGCGTTCTCCCGATATCAATTTTCAAGGGTTATTTAAAGTATCAAGGGTTGATTTCTGTCTTATCTGCGTTTCCACCCTTCATGACTGTCAGTCCCTAGTGGAACCAGGATTGCTATTGGCTGATCGCAAAACCTTGCCAATATTCTATATACTTACTATATTCAGATTTATTTCTTAAAATTAATGACCAATATGATTAGAATATTTTGGGTTTCATTTTTCCAGCCGGTATGATCGAAACGTCCTAGAGGTAGACCGAGACCCATATTCGATGATTTTGAAAACCTGCAGGCCACTTAGAAATACCCAAAGTAGAAAAAGTGTTTTACAGTACTATTCTCCACCGCCTGCTAAAAGACTTACTTTAAGTCAACTACTTGCACCCTATGACTATATACTAGACATAAGGCCTCTAGGAAACTCTAAGAGACTGCCTACCTTTCTTTACGAACAGATTGAGGAAAAACTCGACTGTTTATTGGCTCGGGGACTGTTAATGGATGCGGGAGTCTTTATATAGGACTTATACATTAATTTAAGCATCCCATTGGGCAAATATTACACTGTATATCAAACAGAAGTATTTGCCGTATTGTCCTTAGCCACATGTTTAGATGTTATCAGTTGTGATGTTGACTCGGATAGTTAGTCAGTTCTTCAAGCCCTCAAATCCTCCAAGACGACCTCCACACTGGTGAAAGAGTGTAAGCAAATGTTGCAGACACTTGCTTGTTTTAAGAACATAAGTTATTTTAGGCTCCAATTCACAAAACAATCAAAGGAAACGGAGGAAGCCGATCAGGTTGCAAAAATAATAAGTCGCTGAGCACCGCAGAACTTTCATGAGGCATCTCAAAACGACATAAACCAAAGAGGTTCATGACTTTACATGAAGAAGAGCAGATAAGGAGTAGAGGAAATGTTGGATTTAGACAAGCTAAGCACTTAATTAAAGCATCCTGTCCTTCTAAATCCAACTGGCTGCTCAGTCATAGAACTCAACTCCGACTGATTTTGGAGTACTCACGGGCCACTAAAGATTCGAAATACACCTAAAGATTTGTAGAGTAGTAGGTGACGAAGCCTGGCAGTTGTGCGGAAAAACACCGGAGTGTGTACTAAACTATATAGCGAATTGTGATCGGTACGGGTTACTGATCTCTGATATAATCCTAAAATACAAGGTTTTCTCTATCGAATGACCGTCCCTTTTGAATTTCATCAGGAAAAACCAACGGAGAAAAAATAGATCTCAATTTTAAATCTCAATCGATACCATGATACCATTACCAGTATCACTACCAGCAGATGTGTCGGCATCGAACATTTGTGTTCTCTAAGTAATCATTATTATTATTGAAGCAGCTATCTGAATGTCTTGTGTTGATAGAAAGTACTTTAATATTTTATGTATGATAAATATATATTTCACAAATCCCTTTCGATAGAAGGACTGGTTTATTTTATGTCCTGATATATGCGAAAAATAATATTGTAGACAAGGATATTTATTTCAGTAGTTAGTACTTTAGGTCGTCACCTACTGTCTAGTGTCTATTCTTTAACTCGCCGATATTTAATTGCTTCATTTTTGAAGGGACTGTGTCTTGAAAAAAGGCTACAAGAAGAGGATGGCTCTTAGGAAAGAGCTAGACTATGCCAAGACTTTGCTGGCCCCGATCGGTAAAGCAACTTCAGCTCTGATAGACAAAGTTGACATTAAAGACTTCTCTACAACGCCAATTCCTCCACCGGTGCTGAAGGAATCGACAATATCAGAAGCTCCCGATGAAGTCCCGATAACCAAAAATAGCATACAGTTTATGTGCAATGTAAGTTTACTTTTTTACTTAATTCACTACTATTACAACTAACTAAGCCAATAAATTTAGTATTATATTATATATAATAGAGATTTGCTTTTACGAAATAATAAAAAAAAAAAATGAATAGTTTATCTTTGGACTTGATGAGGAAAAATTTCTCTTGAATTAATTATCAATTTATCTTCCAATTTACTTCATTTTTATTTATTTATTTTGTATTCCGAACGAAATTTTCTTCAAGAGATAAAAAAAAAAAATTGTATTATGGAAAATTTTACAAACTGTACATTAATTTTTCGACAGTTTAACAGTTTTTACTTTTGTCTTGTATTAAAAAAAAGTATCAATGTAGGTTATGGATTTCGTATTTTATCCATTCCAGCTGATGTCCTCTGACTTCTTTTGCCTGCCTGACGACACAGAAGCCATTCCAACGTACAAGCAGGCCCTCTGCGGGATGATGTTCGGACTCCTTGCGGCCAAAGTGGTCTGCACCATCCTCCTCAGGGTAATGTCGCCTAAAGAAACTTTATCAATAACTTAAAACACCTTAGTCAATCAGAGTTAGTGGTCAATAAATGTTTTTTATTATCCAAAGTCCGAGTTTATTAGTAAATAGATTAATTCATTTACCTCTAAGAAATAATTTATTACTCATATACTGCCAGTAGAAATACATAAATTTTGTATATAATACTAAATTACATGGTTACACTAAAAGCGATACAGTATCATTACATCATTTTATTGTTTTGCACCTTATCATCAGCGCAGAATCTCGGTGACTAGCGATTGGGCAGTAAAAGCACCAAAACTTTATAAGCCGCAGAAAGCTGGAGTAATTATGTTTATTTTATTTTTTTATGACCCAACTCTTTAAAATACAAGTTAATAAACATATCTTGGAAATTTATATGAACTTAAAGCAAACTGGGCAAGACCATAAACTTTTCGAAACGTTATAATTACGTTACTTTTTCCCTTATAATTTTAGTTATATATATATATATATATATATATATATATATATATATATATATATATTACTTTTCTTTTTTTTTTGTAAAAATAAATAGAAAACAAAAACACTATTCATTTTGATTTATTTATGAAAACAACTAAAATAAACCTCCGAAAAAATTTAAATAGAGGAAAGAATAGTTGTTTTTTTACTTTATTGAATGATAAAACTTTATTCTGGATCTAGGTGTCCTCAAAAATTATACAATATAAATAATTTACTATATTAGTAGCTTAAGAATTCTACCATTAGAGAAAATTAAAAGTTATTAACACTTAACTGGTCTATAAAAAAAATACATATAATTCTTATATGAATATTATGTAATGTATAATATATATGCATAGCCAAATAATTTGTTGGTGTGAATAAAGCTGAAAATGGTTAAAGAAATCATTTTTTTTTTAAAGTAGAGTTATCTTCCTCTATTTGGAGTGTTAGGACAGAAAAAGTTTAAGACACTTCTGTGTCGTTTTTAAACGCTCGTAGCTCTGCTTCTATAAATGCTAGTAAACAAAAATGAGCATAACTTAATAGATAAATGTGCCATTAGAGATTAGAAAAAGAATTTTAGGATTTGGACTTAAGTACAGTTAGTAAGATAATAAAGTACAAAGTTGACCATTTTTGAGTCTTGAGTTGATGACGTTACCGCATCCAACAGTGTGATTTGAAACATATGGCTGGATTTTCATTTACGAGTTTGCTATTTTATAATTATATATTCTTCATTACAATTCTCATTACTTGTACTCAAAGTAATTCTACGCCTTTAAAACCCTCTAGAGTGGATTTATCTATTCATGAATGAGGATGTAGATAGATGGAATATATTCACTAAAGAAATCAATTCAGAAATCAATCAATAGATACAATAAATGGAACAATATATCTCTACGCTAGAAAGAAATACATTGGGTGGCAAATCGCTTATCGTAAACAAAAGTTTCGTTTTGAGTTACCAGTTCAAGATTAGTTACAAGGAAACTAATATAATTATACCGCATTCAAACAAAATCTATAAGTATAGGCAGTCGTTTAAGCAGCAACTCGGTTTTTTAAATTTGATTATGCATAATGACTGTTGTATTAATATTTACACTCGAAAGTATGAACTTTAGTTATGGTTTGGTACGAGTTATGTTGAACCTTAGGTTGAATCTCATGTCCTTTGTTAACAAACGATAACGTATAATGTTAACCTTTAACGTTAAAGTAGTAGTTAAGTGACACACTCAACATTCTGTGATATTGTTTGGATGCTGAAGAGGAGGACAAAGCACTCCCGAAACGTCTAAAAAATAAATAGAAAAAACTATTGAGTTTTTAATTGACATTGAGGCAAATTGATCAAAGTTAACCATATAATATGGAAGGTCAAACATTGAAAATAATTAAGAAATGTATTTATTTTATCAATCTGTTTATCGGTGGATATTAATTAGGCTTTTCATTAAATAGACACTCAGTACAAAATTGTATTTTTATTAAAATGAGGAGTTTACGCTATTCGAACATGTAAAGAAATTAGTAGTGGAACTACTAATGTTAGTAAGCACACCATCCCTGATATTAAAAAAAATAAAGAAAAAAACTAATTTTTGTTAATTCCAAAGTCCAAGTTCTATACAAATTGTTAAATTTAGCAATTTGCCGTTGTTTGAAGAAGCAGTCTACTGGCCATCGAAAAGCACATGCAGTCAGAGGCTTTGAAAAAAATGCATTCAGCGTCCAACAAATGAAAATTTCTCAAGAAAATAATTAAAAGATAAATTTCTGAACAATGATTAACTATTTTAAAAATATTTTTAAAAAGCTAATAGTAAACAAAATTTTAGATAGATAAATAAATATAAAAATATAGATAAATACAGAAATAAGGATAAGATAGTCTACAATACATAGGTTAGGTGATAATGAAAAGTAACAGCTTGTAATAAGCAATCCTTCTGAAATTTAAAATTTTGACTAGCAGTATTATTGACAAATATTTTCATACGGATATATAGTTTAAACAGAGAAATCGTGCAAAAATTATAAATCAACTAGAGAGATGAATTGTTGTTAACTATTACCTTAAAGACATTATAAAGAAAGCAATATAAATTAAATTATTATATAACCTTTAATATAGAGTATATTAATATATTTCATATATATTACATGAATCTATATATTATAGATTATATATTCATTAATATAAATTTACCTTTTTTCCATATTCCGGTAATCCGATTTTTTCGCTAATCCGAATATTCTTGGTTTTAATTAGCTCGGATAAAGTCTACTGTAGCTATATATGAGAATATAAAGAAAGATACACACAATTCTGAAAGTTTATAAAAATCCAATAATAATCTATATGTAATAATAATATGCATGCCTAGTATTATTTAAATAATTTAGTTTATCTTGGAAGCAGACTCACATCTGGCAGGTAACTGATTTGTTTAAAAGAAAAATAGGTTTGGATATAGCTCAGGATCCAGATTCCAAACTTATTTTTACCGAGGCAAACATACGTTTTATTGTTCTATCGCTCCTGACTGGTTTGAGAGCTGTTCTTGACGCATGTTATTTTTCTCTGAGCTATTTATTAAGCGTTATATAACTGCGTGGATTTTAATAGTTGGCATACAGCATATATTTTACTTTTTTATAAATTTCTTATGGAATTAATAAAACAGGAAATTATCTGATGGGAAGATCGGAACATACTTATTTCAGAAACTCAATTAAACAACCATAAATTCGAAATGAACTTTTTAAATTGAATATATATATATATATATATATATATATATATATATATATATATATATATATATATATATTCAATATATACTACTACTAAGTTACGTAACTTGTCTTGAAAAAACTTTTATGGACTATTTTTATTATTTCGCTAAATTTCCAAATGTCATAAATAGTTCTGAAACATAATTTTGATAATATTACGCATTAATTTTGACCGAATTGTAAATCAAGAAAAAGATGGTCCGGGTGGCGGTCAAGAAAAACACCAAAATAGTAAAAACTATGAATTGAATTCCGACATTTCGGCACACATCGTAGGCCTATTACTGATTTCATCTCTATTATTTTTTTTTATATTTATCAATTTTTTTTATTACTCCTATCATTTTACTTTGTTCCTGTTTATATCTTCTGTCTTGTAATGTAATTCTTCAGAATTCTATCATTTTATGTCTGTTATTACTTTTCATTTTTTTTTTCTTCTAGCCCATGTCATATTTTCTTTCGCATTATGTTATAATTACCTCATAGTATCTTGTTCTTTGTATCCCCGGCGATGGCCTTGAATGTAGATCGAAACATCGGAAAAAGAACGAAATTTATTTCTATTATTTTGGTATTAGACCGCCACCTGGACTATCTTTTTCTTGATAACTTCATTTGGTTTTATTTTCATCTCCCTTTACAATTGCAGTTCCGCAATAGTTGAGCAAAATTCATTTTTCTTTTAAATTATTTTACTTTTGAAATGTATCATTGCGTTGGTGAGATGAACAGTTTTATAAAATTAATGCAATTTTTTTTTAGGAATTAAAAGAGAAATTCTCATAATTTTACAACCACTAAAAAAAAGTTTACATTTCTGTTATATAAAAATAAACTTTAGTTAAAGGATATTACCACTTCTTGTCTGAAGAACTGCCTTGACATTGTTAATTGTTAATTTGAATAGTGAATAAGTATATGATGGGTTAATCTTTCTTAACAAACGCCAACAATCCTTGGGATGAGGATTTGGAAATGATCGTGTCATTTTAAATTCTGAATTTCTTTAACATTGAGATATTGTTAAACACTCTTTGCTGTGTATATTAATGTATTATCAAGCTTAAAAATAAAACATACGGTAGTGAAATAGAATATAAATATAGTTGGAGGCTTTCCTTTTTAAACAAATCTGAAGTAATGGAAGGTCAATTAAAAACTTAATTAAATAGTATCTAGTTGCATGTGAGCTTGAATTTGTAAAACTTTGTAATGGGGAAGGGCAGAAAAAGAAGGGGACTAAAAATTATCTACTCTGAGCGCTAGCGGAAATCGGGACCTGTGCTTGAGGAATGTAGGTATGAATCATCTGATTGATAGCTCATTGCACTTCTGTTTTGGTATTCAGGTATTTAAAATGGTTATATAAAGAAGAGAAATATGTCAACCGTTTCATATTAAGTATATTTTAGTAAGATGACATAATTAACTGACTTTCGAGATTTTAATGGTTCTGCGTTGAGCACTAATCCCCTGGAAAATAAAATGAGTCAGCTGAATTTTTTATGGTATTGTCCGTGGCTTTGGGTGGTTTAAAAGTTTTGAATCGATCGAAGCATGATTGTTTATTAATCTTTGCTTTATCCAAAGAGTCAGTACATTCTATGTTGTCCAGAAAAAAAGAAAAAAAATGGTTGCTCGAGTTCCTCAGGAAAAAATCATGTTTTGGTATTTCAAAAATAATTTTTAAACAGTTTTATTGTTTCTGGTTTGCAAATGGCGGCCATTATTGTTTGAGTTTTTCAGTCTAGATAATAGTGATTATAGAAATCATACACAAAGAAAATTTAAAAAAAAAATGAAATGATAGCAAAATATAAATAAAACTCAGTCAGTTTTAGAGTTCACATGCCTGGGAACACTAAAACTGACTTAAAACTTCTTTTTGTCCTGCTTAGCGTTGAATCTAAAAGCTGGAGAATTAAATCTAAAATTTATTATTGGTTAGCAGTTTTGCATATAATGGTCATTTTTGTTTCAGTTTATCACTAATTTTTAGAGTTCGCAAACATATGCGGTTTTCTAAATTACTCAACACTGGACTGACAAATACCTTAAAAATAACTATATTTTGTTCAGTACGTTATAGCCTACAAATCAAAGCTCTTTTTGCATAGACAAAGTTATGAAATGGGAATGAATAAAATTCAATTTTCGCAGCAAAACTTCTTGAAGAAGGAACCGTTTTTCACCTTCAGTTTTGTTTTATACATATAAACATATGGAATGTATGCTTACTTCGTAAGTCGTGAGTAACTTACCCTTTAAAAATTAGGCCCTCTTAAAAATTGATCTTGTTTTTAGTTTTTCTACTTTTCTAGCTATACTAAGTTGGGGGCTCCAACTTGTGTATAAACTTGTATACAATTATCTAAGCCCACATAAACCATCAGTAAATGAGAAAAAAAAATTGACTGGAGGGAGGGTTTGTGGGCCAAAGTCACATTTTTCCTACTTCTGGCCTCCTCACCATGGTTGACGATCTTGTTCATAGAGAGCTGTACCAGGATGTGGAAAGCAGCGGCTTCAACTTATAAGTTAGAGGGTAGGTTAGTTTCAGTTTAATCTTTGCATTTCTAAAAGGTAGAATTAATTAATGAAGAAACAGCTTCTTGGGAAACTACAGTAGTTGTGCTTTAGTATTTTAAAGTAATCTCAGTTGTTACGCATTATAATTAACAACTAAAGAAAAAAAAGGCAACAAATTTCCTTGTAACAACTAACTTTTATCTTTTATCTCTCCCTATCGCTCAGCCTCTGATATTAGTTGATATAATTGGCATATCAGTCATGACGAAGGTCAGTACACAACGATGCTTACTCCTACAGAATACATATGAAGAAGGAACAAAACCGAAAGGGGATTGGGTTAATTTACCAACAGTTCTTTTTTTAATTAAAAGGTATATATATGTATATATATATATATATATATATATATATATATATATATATATATATATATATATACACATAGTGTATCCTATCGAATTCCTCGAAGAAACATGGTTCTAAAATGCTGATGATCTCCTCCCCTAATGCATTTCAGCTGATTTACTAAGTACTAAGAAACAGTTCGTAGGCCTATAAGATTCGTGTCTACCAAGTTCTATCAAACTCGTCAAGTGATGATATTCCCAAGATGCCCATAATTCCTGAATCGTAATTCGAGACAGGTTATCCATTCATGATGGTGGGGTAGTATTAGTAAATTTCAAGGATTATAGTTAATATTTTTAAAAGAAAGGTACATTTTTAATAGTTTGGTATAAAATTTCTTGGATTTATGATAGGGCATAGTTGCTGTATTGTACGTGTTATTTTTATTTAAAATGTATTAAATATCTAAAATTAAATCAAAATTTACATATACAATATTGAAAAAATCTCAGGTCTCACATAAAATAAAACACATGAAATTATCGTCTTGCTGGGATAGTTTATGAAAAATTAATCGTTATTTTAGAAAATATTGCCCGAGGGCATGATCCCATTTTAAAGGGAAAAATCGATCTGAAAACCAGTAAACCAATGTTATGTTTAAAATGCATATTTATATTTTCATTTAAATAAAATAATATTATTATTCCCAGGCGAAACTTTAAACAAGGTTCGGTTTAGGAAAACAGACATTTTGGGAAATTACTTGATTTTGTAAAAATTCCAGTTAGTTCATTCTCGGCCCAGAAGCACGGTGATTAAATTCGTGTCTGTTCCGGGAAATTTGGGACGTGTGGTCAATGACATATGAAGGGATGTCACCCTTCTGACATCAGGCTTGTCTTCAAATAGAAGGTTTTCATTTTTTGTGATAATATTTCGTGAGAATTTTTTATCAATTGCCTCCTAATAAATGTATTCTACTTTAAAATATTTCACTGATAAGTTAAAAAACAAATATTGGTGAATCCCACAATATTAATCTAAACTCTGATACATACTTTAAAATGTAACACTGTTATAGCATGAGAAATGATTTGAAAAAAAAATTATATAAGCAATGTAAAACATTTAAAAATAAATACAAAATTTATTTTTGGTTTATAATTTTCAATAATGAACCTTTGTAATCAACCAAAAAAAAAAAAATGTAACGCTCCCCCTCAAAATTTGAGTTTTTACATTTCAAGATAAATAGAATCCAAAAATCGAATAAAAAACGTCCATCCGTCCCCTATCCGTGGCATAACTACATGGCCGATTTATTTAAAATTTGGTACTAAAGACACAGATCACCCAAGAATGATCCTCGGAAC
Organism: Rhaphigaster nebulosa; assembly: GCA_948150685.1. Taxonomy (NCBI): domain Eukaryota; kingdom Metazoa; phylum Arthropoda; class Insecta; order Hemiptera; family Pentatomidae; genus Rhaphigaster; species Rhaphigaster nebulosa. Next base: position 20,198,654 of record OX411311.1, read on the forward strand.
TCGAAAATACCATCCGCCATTTTGTTTCAAAATAAATAATAATTTGCGGCATTTTCAACTTTAAGACAAATCATTATTATGTTATTCAAATTTCGTTAGTTTATATAACTAATGTATAACTATTGTAATAACTAAACAAATAACTTATAAATGAATTAATAAATATTCCATTCCTTAGAATGTCATTGGAAAGATTTCTCTCTCTCTCTCTCTCTATATATATATATATATATATATATATATATATAAGTTAAGCGTCGGCAGCTTCAAAAATCAAAAAAAAAGGAAAAAGGGTTAAGTAATGACACGCACAGTATCCGAAATAAGACTGACTTTATTCAGCTCTTAATTCGCCTTTTATACATTCTGGCTGTTGTTTACAGCCGTATATGGTATTAAGGCTAATACTACTGCACTCCGGGCCTTAACTCCCCCCTGCCAGTTTACGAACATTTCGTAAACTTTACAAATACATAGGAACGAAGTGCATAGTATTCAGCCGTTAATACCTTACAATCCAAACTTACTAACTATGACTATATTTACACTTCCCTGTTCTCTATAATCACTGCACTCACATTTTAACACTATGTCCATCATAAATAGTAAATGCAAAAGAATAACACACAAAACGAAAAAAAAAAAACAATAGCCATACACAAAAAAAAATTTAAAAAAATAACTATACAAACTAAAAATTTTTCCGTGCAACCTAAAGACCAAATAAAATATAACTCTTCTGGACTCCAAATTCGCTATTGTACATATTCCTGTGTACAATGGTTCTGTGCGCTGAGACGGGGGCACTCCAGCTCGTTACGGTTGCTCTGACTCTACTATTGGCAGCTTTAACTGCTCGATATGAACTGTCCTTCTCTTTTTTGGTTCACTGACACTTTCAATGGTGACAGTGTTATGTTCCCTAATTATAATCACCCTGAATGGCCCCTCGTATCGCAGCGGCTCCTTTCCCCTATTGGAAATTATCTTCCGATAAACGATGGACCCGATTCTTATCGCCCCCATCACGTCCTTTACACGAAGATTTTCCCGCGCTACCCTGCCGCGCTTCTCCTTCTCAATTTTCGTTCGAACTTTCTCCCACCGTTTCCCTAATTCAATTCTGTTAATTAACAGGTCTTCCGCAATTTCCTCGTTACCCGTCGTCCCTCCGTAATCCCTGCGCCGTTCCCTTAACCCGAAAATTATCTCGAACGGCGAGAACCCTGTTACCGTGTGTATGGAGTGGTTGTATGCCACTATCGCCTTCCTCATCGCCGTATCCGGTTCTAGCCCTTGTTCTACCTGGTACACCCTCAAGTGGTCACTCAGAGTGCTGTGCAGCCTTTCTATGCTCCCTCTACTTTTAGGGTGTCCTGGTGTATTAAGGTGCCACACTACGTCGAGTTTCTTCATTTCTTCCCTAAGCTGAGCATTGTCGAACTCTCTCCCTCCGTCAGACGATATTCGCTCTGGCACCCCGTAAAATTGAAACCACGTCTGGAGAGCTCTCATTACCGCTTCCGCTGATCGTTCTTGGATCTCTTGCGCCATCGCCACTTTACTGAAGAGATCGATGATCGTGACCCACTTGTACCCTCTCCAGGTGAATGTATCCACTTGTAGGTCTCCTAACGGCGCATCTGCAGTCGGCGTCTCCTCCTGTCTACCTTTTGGGGGATGTCTGTCGTATTTGGTGGTGAGACATATGGAACATGCTCCGATGGTCTCTGTGATGGACTTCTTCATTCCCCACCAAAAATACTTACGCCGTAATGCCTGCAACGTTTCGGTCACCCCACGGTGATTTGTCTTCCCCTGGTGATACGCGAGCGTCAGCTCTTTCTGGCGTTCTTCGTCTCTCACGGTCTCTACCATTAGCTTACAGCGGATGAAAGTCCGATCCATACCGATTTGTTCAGACCGCCATAATTTCTTAATCTTCTCCCAGATCGTGGCGTTTCCCACGTAGATATGGTAGGTCGCCCCTGGTTTTGACGCGTCCTTCAGGGCCCTGCAAATCTGGTCCTCTCTCGCCCCTGGTTGCGACCAAATGGAGTTGATCTTGCTCCGTCCGTATCGAGAGTATTCTACTTTCATGAGGCCCGAAGTTCTGGTTTTCCAGATTATTTGCCGCCTCTTGTCGTTGACCAACTCTTCTATCTGTTCCATCTCCACCGGTCTTTCCTCGATCGATCTTGTCTCTCCTGGGGATTCTTCCTCTTCGTCTAGTTCTCGCGAGCCCTGTTCTCCTTCTCTTTCAGGTGTCCATTCCGTCAAAAATTGACGCACGTCCCTGGATGGTCCTCCACCCTCCTCCTCTATGGCATTTATCATGATGGCCCTAGACAGCCAGTCAGCGACTACATTATCTTTACCGGGATTATACACGATTTCCATATTATATTGGGCCAGAAGCTCTTTCCATCGCGTAACCCTCGCCGAGGATTCCTTCAGCGTCCCCACCCATTGCAGAGGCCTGTGATCGGTATGTACGCGGAATCGCCGCCCGAATACGTAGGGTCTAAAGTGGTCCACGGCCCACACAATCCCTAGCAACTCTCGTTCCAAGGCGCTGTATCTAGTCTCCGCGTCCGTAAGGCGTCTGCTGGCGTATGCTACCGGGCGTTCACCACCGTCTGCTTCCTGGGATAACACAGCCCCTAACGCGTATTCGCTCGCGTCTGTAGTGACATTAAACGTTTTGCTAAAGTCCGGAAATGCCAATACCGGCTCCTCCTGTAACCGCTGCATACATTTACGGATGTTACTTTCCATTAGCGGCGTCACTATAATCTTTGCTCCCTTTTTCAGCACTCTATTGAGGGGGACGAGGTACTCTGCCATTTCCGGTACAAATCGTCTGTAGTAATTGAGTGTCCCCAGTAGCCTGCGAATTCCTTTTACATCCCGCGGAACCGCCATTTTCCGAATAGCCTCTACTTTGTCTGTGTCTGGTTTGACTCCTTCACTCGTAATCGTGTGGCCTAAAAATTTGATTTGGTCCTGACCTAAAAGTGACTTTTCATTCGATAATTTTAGACCAAACTGGCGCACTCGTTCAAACACGCTACGAAGGTGCCTCACGTGTTCGGCTTCCGATTTACTGAATACTAAGAGGTCGTCCATGTACACCTGGCATATTGTTTCGTCTATTCCCCTTAAGAATTCGTCCATAAGGCGTTGGAACGTTATCGGGGCGTTCTTCAATCCGAAGGGCATCCGCGTGAATTCGTAATGCCCCCTCTCAAAAGTAAATGCCGTTTTGTGTTGGTACCTGGGGTGCATTCGTATTTGGTGGTATCCCGCCTTCAAATCTAGCGTACTAAATATCGTCGCCCCACTCAGTCTGTCCAGAATGTCTTCAAACCTGGGGATCGGATATTTCTCATCCACCGTATTTTCGTTTAATTTCCGGTAGTCTATTGCCACCCGATATTTTTCCCCATCTACTCCCGGTGCACTCTTTTTCTTCACCGCCCACAGCGGGCTATTATACGGCGATGTACTGTCAACAATTATCCCCTGCCTCTTTAGACTAGATAATTCTTCCCGAATATGTTGGCGTAGTGCTTGTGGGTACCGTCTTTCTTTTATGTAGGTCACCCTCTCCTGTTTCAACGGTATTTCGTGTATAGTTCGCCCCGTTACCCCGAGTGTATCTCCCTCCCTGAAGAAAATGTCCCTGAACTCCCTCCTAATCGCCTGCTTCCAACCCTCCTCATGACTAATTGCTCCTATCCGTGCTCTACCGTCTTTCATACTCTTCTGGCAATCGTAACTTCTCGTTCCTATCCTCATGTACCATTTTCCCTTGCGGATCCTAACCCGCGCGCCTACTCTTCCCAGCAGATCACAACCAATAATCCCCTGGTATTCCCGGGGCATACTCCCTACTATATGCACCGCTAATGTGCCGCCTTTAACTCCCCATCTGTTTAGTCCCAACTCCGCTTCCCCCTCTACTTTACATGGGCCACCCAGGGTGATTAGTTTACAAGTACATACCTGCGTCTGGGGTGCCCTCTCTCCTCCCCACAGCCTCTCCAGCGCTCTCCGGGTCATGATGGTGTTGGAGCTTCCCGTGTCCACTAGGCATCTTACTCCTTCGGCTACTCGTATGATAGGCAACCAGCAAGCCTCCTTTGCAATATTCTGACTTACTAACAGACGGTCGCCTCTCTGCTGGCACTCCCCTCAGATCGCCTCCTCTGCTCTCCATCGTCTGCTTCCTCCGTTCTTCCGGCCGCCTCTGGTTCCTTCGGTTCGTCGGCCTTCTGGTCCGCCCGACTCTTCTTCCGACTCGGATGAGCCCGATGCTTCAGACGGCTCTCGTGATGATGCGCTCCTTCTTAGCGAGTCGTCTCTCCTCCTTACTCTCTGAGCGTTCACCTCCATTGGTTCAACTCTTGGTGGCTCCTTTCTCTGGTAAAGGTACGGGCAATGTCTTGCGATATGTCCCTCAGTCCCGCATTCGAAACACCTGGTACGTGGGCACTGCGCTACCAAATGTCCGCTCTTTCCACATCCATGGCATTTCCTGTTGTCTCCTCCTCTCGTCCTGGTCTGGGGTCTGCTTTGACTCATCCTTTTCCCCGATCCTGCTACTCTCTCCGGGTTGCTGTAAATCTGACCCTTTTTTCTCCAGGTCGTCGGCGTATTTCCTGGGCGCCCGTAGGTTACCCTGCTCCACCCCGCCTCTTCTACTTCCATTCGGATCTCCTCCTCTCTTGCGCTGCTGTCCACCATTTCTTGTGCACACTCCATGAATGAGCGGTCTCCTGGGAGGCCACCTTTAGTCCCGGTTTCTTTGGCTAACTGAACCTTTAGGATGGTGGACACAAATCCCATCCTTCCTTCTGTCTCGGCCGCACTCACCGTCTCCCTCATCTTCTCCGTAATCTGGTTAAATTTAGCCAACAGGGCTCCGGCGTACTGCCCCTTCGTCTGCTGGGGAGTTTTTACCTTCCTGAATAGTTGGAAGATATCTTCTTCCGGTGTCCACCTGCCGCCGCCGTATGCTTTCTTCAATCTGTCCTTCACTACCGGCCATGGTGTCTCCTCATCCGCTTGTATCTGGTTCAAGATACTGCGCTTGACCCTACACACCAGGGCCGCTTTCAGGGCTTCCGCGTCTCCGGGGTTTACCAGATCTTCTCTTAGCTTGGCCTCGATTCGTGCTATTAGGCGGTCACCTCCTTTTATAAAGTGATTTAGCTCACCTATGTCCCCCGAGAAGCGTTCCAAATCTGATACGGCGTTTCTCAGGTCCCGTGATGTAGCCACTCTAATCTTCATCCATTCCAGCGCATTTGCATGCGCCGCGGCTAGCGAGTCTTGGGGCAATGGCGGAACGTTCTGCACGTTCAGGACCGCCGGTCTCACCACTCCTTCGCTGGTCATTACTTAGTTCCTTTTTTCGTATCGTCTTTTAAAAATAAAAATAAAAAATCTTTTACGAACGCTCCGTCCCGGGTTTCGGCACCAGTTAAGCGTCGGCAGCTTCAAAAATCAAAAAAAAAGGAAAAAGGGTTAAGTAATGACACGCACAGTATCCGAAATAAGACTGACTTTATTCAGCTCTTAATTCGCCTTTTATACATTCTGGCTGTTGTTTACAGCCGTATATGGTATTAAGGCTAATACTACTGCACTCCGGGCCTTAACTTATATATATATATATATATATATATATATATATATATATATATATATATATATATATATATATATATATATTATATGTTACCGAAACCAATCATATCCTGAAGAGCTTCTAGCAGCTAAGAAGAACGATACGTTTAGAAGTTCTGGGCTGTGCCTAAGGTTGGGATGGAGGTTTTGCAGGCTATGAATTCAAATTGGACCCTGGGGCAATATGTTATTTCTGACGTCTGGTCATCGGATTTCCGTGCGGATATGTTTCCTTATCCCTACCTTCTGGTATTTCGGGAAAACATCACAACATACGAAATACGTTACGTGAACTGTCGATATATCAGGGCTTACAAATATATTTTTTTGTAATGATTTTAAATTTGAAATATGGAAAGTATTTAAAATTGGAAAGTATATAAAATTGGAAAGTAAAAGTAAATATGGAAATTGTAAATTTGAAATAAATGAACAAAGAAGCGAAAAAGTATTCTTACAAGCTTTGTTTATTAATTGTTTAGAATTTGATATAATTTAAAAAAAAAAATTACTGCTCTTCGCGCTTGATTTCTTTAATAGTAAATTAAAGACGAAACAATTTAACCATTTTTTCCTGAATAAAAAGGTACTAAATTTTAATGATTAATTACGAAAAATGGAAAAAGTGTAAAAGGTTTTATACATTTTATAGACCTGGACTGAAATGTATTACTAACTGGGAATACTTCATGATAAAACAAAACATAAAAAAAAAATATTTCTCATTTATTTTATACTGATATTATCTTAAGGCCTTAATCCTGAATCTATGTTCTTTATTTGAGCAGATAACAAGACTAAGGTAAAGATAAGATTTTATAATATTTTATAGCTAAAAATAAAGGTTTATTAAATTTACTCTGCAATTATGTTTATGTTGTTGACCGTTAGTAAAATCTGGGATATGATCGATGGATTTGCAGTCAGAGATAAATCACAATATTATTAATAAAACTTATTTAAAAAAAAAAAGTATATTTAAGTTGTATTTTATATCTGACCAATCCCATCATTTTATAAATTCACTCTATACAAATACGAAAAATACCCTCTTAAGTGAACGGAATTAAATTTGTGATTAATAAATCATGTATATCAGAATGTTTTCTGAGCAATACTTGCGGAAATCGAATACCTCATTTTCTTAATCGTCCCAAGCCCTAGTATGATTCATATTCCTGATTGGGTGCGACGCATTCTTAATGTTTAGAATTCTTATTGTTAAAGTCTGTTTGGAGTCAGTGTTGTGATTTAAGTTTGTTATTATAATGGCCATAGTTGGCTTTGGAATTCCATCCTGTGAGGGATATAAGGCGAACGTGAATAAATCATGTATAAGGATATCAATTAGCAGAAAAGACAAGACTAAAACCAGAAGCAAACTTAATAAAAAAAAATTTAAATATGAAGTGAACATTTTGTTGTTATAAAATAAATTCTATAGTAAAAAATGAGCGATTAAATATATTTGTTGTCTTGATTGGCCAACACAGTATAATTTAAACGACCAAAATACAATCTTAACACAACTAACACACACACACACACACACACACACACACACACACACACACACACACACACACACACACACACACACACACACAAACACACACACACACACACCTAAAAAATACATTAAAAAAAACCTCTTCAGCAAATGCATCATCAATTGATACTAGTATGCAATCTAACTACTATACTCAATTTGCAACTGTACCACCCTTCTCCGCTAGTTAATAAAATCTTGCCGCTCCAAAGAAGTATGAGCTGGATGCCATCGAGGGCAAGGCAAGTTAAATGAAATGAAATGAAAAAATAATTTCATTCTGGGACAAACGTATTGTAGTATCTATTACCTAGTAGTGACTGTGCAGAAATGCATACTCTTTACATCGATTATGAAGTAGGTGAAAGAATACATTTTGTGTAGGAAAATGTGGTGGAGGATTGACGAATAGAGACGGGTAAAAAATTCCTGAAGGATGTAGAACGAATGGCGAAGGATTTGAGGAAGGAAGCAGTTCTATAGTAAACTTGGAACGTTTTTTCCCTAAATAACAATTTTTTTTAATTTTATTGTGTATCGCGTATAGTATGAGGTTATTCAGATGGCAAAACTTTTATAATTATAATATATTTTTAAGACTTCTTGCACTGGCCAAGGCCAGATTGACGACTGATAGAAGTCAATATTTGATGCTTTTTAGACCATAGTCTTACGATTATTTCCATTTTATTTTTGGTATATCGTGAGCGAGAATCGATAGAGGTGGTATTTAAGTCCCATAATAAATTGAAACCTAAATTTAGAAATGTTGGCGCTTATGCGTTTTTCAAAAAAACGACGTCGATATAAATCAATATGTTGAAATCTTTAGTGTTTAGAGAGTAAATAGAGGGACGTAGAGTGACGAGATCAAGGATGAAAGTAGGTTTTTTGGGTGTTAGCATTTGGATAAGAAAGACATTATTATTGAAACTAGTTCAAATCAACATAACAACCGTAACACATACATAATAATATATACCAGTTCGTTACATAATCTTTGTGCATTAATTCATTGCTGACGTTAAAGCCTCCATTTTAAATCTTATTCGACTGTGTCGTAAAGAATGCGTTTACATATATCGTTATTCACTTTTACTAATCCTTTATTTAATTATGTGTCCTTTCACATCGTTTTATAAATTTCATCGAAAATGTCGGAGGAAAAAAATTGAGGTCTTCTGCGATACTACTGGAAAAAAGGACTAAGTGCGAAGGTAGCAGCCGAGAAAATTTATGCAGTGGAAGTTGAAAATGTGGTGCATCGTAGCACGGCAGGGTTTTGGTTTAGGCGGTTCATTTCTGGAAAAAATCTTTGGAAATGACGGAATTATGAGGGTGTTTTGCACTTAGAATAGGTTCCAGATGGTAGAACTATTGACGCTGAGCTTTATTGTGAACAACTCAAATGAGTATATGGAGTTTTATGAGAGAAGATCACCCTGCTTTGGTATATTGGGATACAGTTATATTTCAACAAGAAAACGCTCCTGCGCATCTTTCATGCTTAGTCAAAGAAAACTTCTCCCAAATGGAGTGCTTTGCACCTAACGTTGCATCCTCTGGCTATGGTTTTTTTCCGGTCAATTGCGTATTTTTGGAAATACCGGCACTTCGAAAACGACGATGAGGTAAAATCTGGACGTGTGAAGTTTTTCGACTCGAAAATCTAGAACTGATACAATAACAAATTCTTAAAAACTTCTGGCAGAAAGATAGGGTAATATAATTTACAATGATGGCCTACATTTTGAAGAATAATTTTGTATTTTTATAATGAAATTTAAATAAAAATTATTTTACGCACAAAGAATTTTGTAACAGGATCGTTACAAATTTAATTCAACCTTACCAAGCATGAACAAACATATCTAGGAAAAATATTTAAATTAATGTTCTAGGAAGAACCACTAAAGAACGAAGAAATATCTTAAAGAATACAAAAATGCAGGTCACAATTAATAAATGAATTTCGTTGTACACTAAGAAAAAGAAAATGTTGGACAAAATTCTGGAAAAAAAAATCAGTTAATAGTGATCCTGTAATTCTCTTTAGCGTTGGATATCCCCTAGAGGCTGGGCCCGTCCTCACCCCCGCACGATCTAGATGACAGTATAGGAGGTGACGGCCCAATAGGGGCAGCACATAAACATCACCGCAGAGCTTGATCCTGTGGATTAGCCTGTCTTTGGTAATATCTCTGTTAATTTATCACTTTTATCTGTCCTCTATGTCATTCCCTCTGTTGCTAGTCCTCTCTTGTTGATTTGTAACCTTCTCTTGTGTTATTGCCGTAGGTCTTTGATCGATTCTCGGCGCATATGGTAAGAAATATAATGGTATCGGTCATATATTATTACCTAAATGAAGAAATATTTCCATCAATAATCTGATCAAAAATAACACAGGTCAACAAATTTAAACTTATTTTAAGTAACAATGATTGAAATAGGTGTATATGAAGTATTTCATAGCCCTAAATAGGAAAATGATAATCTAGTTAATGTAACACGTAAAGTTTTTACTTTCCCTTACCTATATATGAAATATAAGAGAGAGTTAAGGTATTGCGATCGTGAAAATTTTTGAATTCGAGTTTTCAGAGGAAATACAGGTTTTAAGCTCCTAGGAATCCAAATAACCAAGTCTCGCAAAATGGTCTCTGTGCCAGTTTGTGAACAGCCTAGCTCAAAAACAAAAAGCTCTACGAAAAAGAAATTAAGTATTTAAGGCAGGTATATGCTTGTGATGTTACAGCAACTTTTTTGCCAAAATCGACTAACCGGAAGTGCCACCTTATATTATCAATTTTACACCATTTTCTCGAAAACAGCTGTAACGATTTTGATGAAACTTGCCGAAATTCTTCTCCTCAATCCCCTTTAATTTTTCACATATAATTAGTGCATCACTGAGAAAATGCAGAGAAAAAAGTTATAGCAATAAAGAAAATTTTATTAGCGAATAACTCAATAATTATGAATTTTATTGCAAATTATGGATGAAATCATATTAAAGGTAATTATACTATTTAAAAAACAATAAAAATATTATTTAAATCGGACTAGTATTAGTAAAGATACAGCGTATCTTATATGGACTGCAAGACCCTTTATGGAATGCCGAGATCGTCCGAAAGGAGACCTACTTTTATCATATTTAATGAAAACAAAGTGTTTCCATGGAAACTAAATGGAATTTCTATGGAAACTAAACCGAAACTTTTCTGATATATTTTCAGCTTGAAAAACCAAAAATATATAGTCCAAAGAAGTGTCGTACTAAAATTGTTTAAACAACTATTTATTGTGGTTTTGTGAGAGAAGGCGTAAAGAAATGCATGCTGCTTAGTTTATTTCATGTTGTATTTAAGTGAACTCTTTAAAATTATGCTAAATAGATGTTATTTTAGAGTGGTAAGCAAAAGTTGTGTGATGCGCGAACCGAACCAGATTTTTTGGGAGGTGCAGAAAAAGCAAGAGATGACAAAGTTTCACAATCAATATTTATCTTGTTGGGGTTCTACTAATTAAACAGACAGGGTCACAGAAGGATTCCAAGCCAAACAAAATAAAATAACGTATTTTATTAAAATATTTATTAACAAATTAATATCTTCTTGCCGAAAACATAAAACAAAAATAAATAATTATATTCTTTAACTTTATAATTGTTAGCTCTTTGCACTCTATGATTTTTGACCTCTTTTCTCGAAAATATAACAGCGGGTTGAAGTTAGCTCTTGCCAAGTGCGTAAAATAGTTTAAAGGTTATTAAGCAAGGCTAACTTACGATCCAAGCCTTCCTACGTAAACCATGCCCGGTACGCTATAGCTCCAATGAAATAAGTCCAGGGAGAAAAAGTAGGGAAATCTAGGTTGGTTAATCCTATAATCTAATAACTCACTAATTATTATATTCTATATATATTATTATATTATATTATTATACTCAATCAATATTATCGATTAACACTAATTATCGAACTGATAGCAGCTAGTATGCGTTGCTACGATTTAATATACACAAGTAAAACTTGTTAAATCTATACGAACACATTACTAAGAATTATGTGAATAAGAAAATATTATATGAGAAACCATACAGGGACAAACATTTTCACTTTTTCCTCTTGTCTTCTACAGCATCCCTCCCTCATCTCGCCCATCCTGCTTCCTTATTATCTTGTTTCCGTCGTCCTGGTGAAATATCCTTCCTTGTTTGTCGCTTACTGCACCCAAATTTTCTGGAAATATCCAAATGGGAGTATAAAAAATGCATTTTTAAGGAAATGCGACACCTTAGTATTTCATAATGTTTTCAAGACTTCATCTGTCAGTTTTTTATAGTTTTTCTTTTTCTTGTCCAGAAATCCTTTTGCTACACTTAAAAATTGCTTAAGAGCTGCCAATTCCTTTTTATTTAATTTTTCTTGAAAACTGAAATCACCAAGAAGCTTCCTTATTTGAGTTCCAATAACCATACCTTCTTTCAGTTTGTCGCTGTGTGGCATTTTTGCAATCAGCAAAGCTGCGCTCATCCGATGGAAGGCCCACATCAGACTGAAAATATAACAACTGAACAGACGATTTGGACTATTATCCCGGTTGTTTGACAGGCGCTCCAAATTATCCTTAACTAACAGACTTACAATCTACAGAGTACTAATTAAACCTCTGTGGGCATATGGATAGAGGCATGGGGCTCTGCCAAAACTTCAAACACCCAAAGAATTCAGTTGTTCCAATCAAAAGCACTGAGAAAATAGTGGACCCGCCATTCTATGCTACAAATGACTTGCTAAACAAGGACTAGGGTCATCCTAACAGCCTAAGGTCCTGCCACAGATTACTAGAAAAATATCCACAACAGACTGACTTAGTACATGAATCCCTTAGTACAAACAAATCCACCACGAGCCCATACAATCCACTCCGTTGACTTTCAAGGTGGTGGCCTAGAGACTTGTTTAGTTGACAGCTATAAACCGGCATCTATAATCCTCAGCAGAGTTATTATTATAATTCGAATAAATTTTTATTCGGATGATGGATAAATTTTTATTCGTTATTCGAATAACAGTTTTACAAATCGAATAACAGCCTTACAAAAATCATGTTGAATTGTGTGATAAGCCCAGTTGAACATGGCTTTATCAAACTCCATTAAATGCTTGTTTTTACAACATTAAGTAATTAAGTAATGTTGTAAAAGCTCAGTGGGTATGACACTGTTCTCCAGGACCAGGCTGGACTCAGCCTCTGTCAGAAAAATGTATTTTCTGTTGCATCTGTCGTAGATATACCATGAGTTTAAGGAGGATCTCCATGGGCATAATCAGTCTCTATAATCTTCTTAAATGGGTTGGGGGGGACATCTAGTCATCTCCCGCGATTATATTGAAAAATGTTTCGATTCCTCCTATCAATAGCTCTTGGAAATAATCTGTATATCTTTCTTTTGCTTGTAACTGAGGATTTCATACTTAGTAAATTCCATAGTTTATACCTGTAATGTCCTTATCTATTGTTATTAGTTTGTTTGGCTTAACGTCCTTATACACTCCAACTAGTGCTGGAAGGACAAGTTACCAACATATTCTAACTAACCTAGGAAGGCCCAGATGGGGCTGCCAGTCAACAGTTTAAAGTCAACCAGAGGCCGTGGTGGCGGAGAGTGTTAAGGCATCATCTTAGCAACTTCGAATCTTCGGTGGTGCCGGTTGGAATCCGACCTGAGGGGAGGGAGGAGGCAGGGAGGTAAAATTTATTTTGTGGCAGACCTACGGAATGAATCCTGACCTTCCCACTTTGGTTAGAATAAGTTAAGTAACCTGTAAGAATAATCCGTCCTATTATGCCTTTTATATATATATATATATATATATATATATATATATATATATATATATATATATATATATATAATAGTAGAAAAAGACGTTAAACAATAATAAAAAAATATATAATAAAAAGACTAAAGTCAGCCATCCCAAAAACATGCCGGTTCGAACTGCTACCATTTCAAACTGAAGAATCCTTATTTTATCCTTCTTTTGTCCTTATATGTTTAATCCCTCCTAAAATTGCTTCTGTTTTTAATTTAAATTTCTTCCTTAGCACTTTACTTAAGTTTACAAATATTTCAAATTTAAAATATCTTAACACTTTGCTCTTACTTCAGTATTTCTTATATTTTGAGAGGTTTTATCAACTAAATACTGCAACCAATATTCTTACTGTTAACAAAAACTAAGCATTCAACAAAAGAAAAAAAAAGGCCAAATATCGACAGGTTATTTATTTTACGTTATTTTAAAGACTATGCTTCGTGTGTGGAACTTTTCATTTATATCCTAACAATTTTTTCATGTCTCTATTTGAATTTATGTTGTTCTATATTAATATTTTTTTTTGGGCCGTGCATCTTCTTAAAGTATTTTCTTGATATGGAGCTTCCACTCCTGCGCCTTTTTAGTTTCCTTTTTATTTTTATTTGTTAACTTTCCATTTATATCTCCACAAAAGAAAAAGCATTATATCAGATTTTTGATTCCGCTGCATAACAAATATTTCAACATCGCATTATTCTTAATCTGAACATTCATTTTCAGTATTAGTTTCTGCAAGCCCTAGATAGCTTAAACAAGAGAAAATGATTAAAAATGTTTCCTTTCGTTTGAACAATGAAAGAAGGCCGGTGAGTGAAGCAACTCTCCATCGCCATGCTTTTAGCGGAATGAAAACATTGGATTTGTTTTCCAAAAGAGAGCGCTGTGCTGGAAATTAAGAAAGAGCTGATACTGAGCAGAAAACAATTGTTCTATTTATTTTCTAAATGGTTAGTCAAAAGAAAATTTTGGGATTTTAAATTTTTCTTTTAGGATTTTAACAAGTTTCTAAATAGATTTTCATTTTATACACGTTAGGTTCCTTTTAAAATATTTTTAAACAAAGACTGCAAATTTTCTGGAGCAGCACCCCACTAATTTTATCTATGAGCCTTCACTGGATAAAAGTTAAAAAATTATTAGAATCTAAAACAACCAATTTTTTTCGTATGAAGAGAGATAGCCAAAGAACCATCGAATGCTCTGAAAGGTATTTGAATTCCCAAATTTCTATCCTTGACGACACTGATGGAAACACAGAGGTGTAATTACTAAAATACAATTATGTAAATCCAGTTCGGGCAATCTGAGTTCGAAAACAGGCTATGACTGGTTTAATGGACCGCTAATATAATCTTAGCAGCTGGCAGCTATGAAGATTCAATGCGTCAGTTAGGCTGCAATTCCTAAAGCTTTCGATGAATCGTTGAGTTTTTCTACTAAGTCAAAAAACTCAACAAGTCAAAAAAAAAAAAAATAAGAAGAAAATAGATTATTATATGGATGGAATTATAAATATTTCCATCACACTCAAGCAAATTAATGTCTTGTAAATAAATATATTTCCATATAAATAGTAATGTATAAAATCCTAACTGTGGAAGTGAGCTATTATTGTTTAGTGTAGTGTCTACGAATTCTGAACATTCTCAACAATCTTGACTTGAGTTTCGCTTTCCTAATTAACCAATGGGTAGCCTATAGTTGTGCCGTAGTTAGTGTCAAAATGTGACTAGATGATCCACAATCTATGTCCAAACCTGGACCTTAGTAATAAACAAATTTCTATGTTTTTAGAATGCCCTGAATTTCCCATAGGGTTTTTGAATTGGATAACTTGAATTCTACACCAGAGAATACACACATGCGGGGTTGTTACAAAAGTTCTTGTGCATGAACACAACCCTTAATTCCAATTCAAATAATTATCCTATAAGAATGTTTTTTTCCTACTATTTATGTCCATGTTTGACTAATCCTTTAATTACTTGTGACTTGAGTTGGCTTTATGGGTCATTTACAATTTTAAAACGCACGTGTAACGTCAAAAGAAAAAATCGTGGTTCTCGGTCTTTAGAGACAACTGGAAAAAAGGTCTAAGCGCAAAGGCAGCTGCCGAAGAAATTTGTGCCATAGAAACAGTGCCGCACAACCCAGATCAGGTCGCCTATCGGTCGTTGAGGATGACGTTCTTCTTGAACATGCAACTACTCGTGATTTATCGGTCGTAGTTGGGACTCAAACCTTTATCAGCTAGACAGAGTTTATGCAGTTTTGAGTGCTAAGTTACCCGCTTTGGTCAACAGGAGCCAAGCCATTTTGCAACACGAGAATGCCCCTGCACATCGTTCTCGTTTGACCAAGGAAAAAATAACGGAACTGCAAGGAGTAAACGTTTTGCCTCATCCTGCGTATAGCCCAGATATTGCACCATCAGATTATGGTTTGTTTAGATCAATGGCTCATTTTTTAAAAGGTCAGATCTTTGATAATTATAAGGACGTAAACATTGGATGTGAAGAGTTCTTTGCCTCAAAACAAAAGAAGTGGTACCGCCATCAAATCCAATTACTGGCAGAAAGATGGAAGTAGTTGGAGAGTAGTAGTATTCAATAATGTTTAAAAAATGTAATCTGAAATAAAGCTATACTAATGCACAAGGACATTTGTAAAATCCCAGTACAACATATCAAAAGATCATTAAAGTAGGAATTGTGTACAGCTAACTCCAATTTTAAGTTAGGGTGTGTTGAGAAATTGTTTTATAACACCTAAAAAACCATTCTGAATTATTGACCACCATTTTGAAGAATAACAAAAATCCGAGGAGTCTAATCTATGCTATCAATGAGAGCAGAGCAATTTTCACGGTGCCCAAGACATTTATGCTGGCATTTTTTTTATTTCTTCACTACAAGAAAAATGAGTGAGTAGAAGAACTCATATACAACCAAGTTAAGGAATGGAGGAGCGATGAGATGGCAAGACACAGATTAAGTTTAATTTTTTTTTTTTCATTATAATTTAAGTGCATCCAATTTTATTTGAAGCCACCTTTTTTTTTATATCAATTTCTTTAATTGTAAATCTCTGTGAAAGTTTAATTTTTTTTTCAAATATACCTGTCATACAGCCCACTAACATTATTTCTACTATCCCAAATTAAACTTATGGATCTATGGGTAATATTTAATCCCCGTTAAATTACCGAGATCACCAAACATCACAGGGTGATTTGATTAGACATCCATTATCCATCTTCGATCTACTTTAATTTGAATCCTTTGTCCATTCCCGCCATACCCGTTCTCGGCCTTTAGATTTAAATAAAACGGCCCACCGATCCGCAGCTTTTGACAGGTCTTTTCTTATTCGATCCTCATCCCTATGGAATCCGTCGCTCCAATAATCTTCCCATCCATAAATCCCGTCTATTCAGTCCTGTCCATTCCTGTCCATCCGGTTCCAAAAGAATTGTAAACAGGTATTCCTTGTTTTCAATAAAATTTTATACCTAATTATATACGGATACATTATCTTTACTTTTTTAGTTATTCATTTGTTCATTCTCTTTTAACGATTTTTATTTTTAATTTATTAATATTGGAAGTTTGTTTTTGTTGAAAGGTTTAAAAGTTATGTCATTATGATTTATTTTAATTTCATCTTTTTTTTCTTATTTTATATATATATATATATATATATATATATATATATATATATATATTTATTAATAATTCATTGATTCTCTTATTCTTTTTTATTTTACTATAAGGCTGTTAAGCTCAACTAATATTGCCTGCAATGTTATTCTAAAGGGACGTACCTCGGAATAAATAAAGAATTTATTATCATTATATATTTATTGATTGTATTTTTATAGGATCCTACTTATATTAATTACAATGTCGTATAAGTATAGATAACTAAATTAAACCTAAAAGTTAATAGAAAATAGACGGTCAGGAACAAGACGAAGGAACCTATAAAGAAGGCTAAGAGGAAATCCTGGGAAGAAATTGGAGAAAAGCTTAACCAGAATCATGATGAAAACATAAAGCTCTTATCACTAAGGGGCCGTAAATGCAAAGAAATTAGGAATATTAAAAATGAGGAAGGTGAAATGGTCACAGATGATAAAGTCATTCTAAAGGTTTGGAGAAAACATTATGAAAGACAATTCAGTGATGACTTTCTGAACCCTATGAATAATCAAGACAGGCGATGGAATGATGCAGATTTCGATGAGGCGATAGAGGAGGAGGAGTTCGAACAAGCTATCGCAAGAATGAATACGGCAAAAGCTTCAGGACGGGATAATATAGTTGGATCATACAAAAATCCTGGGACCGAGATAGGAATATGTACTTCGCCTTCCTCGATCGTAAAGCGGCATTTGAATCTGTTTCAAGAAATGAAATATGAGAGACGCTCAGAGTTAAGAACGTTCCAAAGGGCCTGGTGGATGCTATAAAGTCTATATATCAAGACCCAAAAGGAATCGTTAGGCTGAATGGGCAGGAGTCTGGGCACTTTAATATAGGAAAGGGAGTAAAACAAGGTGACAGTTTAAGTTCGTTCCTATTTGTACTATATATGGAGGAAATATCAGTAATATGCAAAAGGCGAACTGAAAGGACGTTCCTGGGGCGAAAAAACCTCCTGCCTGTAGTGATTCAGCTTCATCTATATGCGGATGATATTGTTCTTATTGCGGACTCCACAGAAAAGTTGCAGCAAGCAGTGACTGAATGGGATGAAGAGCTCCATAGGAAAGGTTTGCAAATCTTAGCAACGGAGGAGAGATGGAAACCGCCACGTATTTCACCTATCGCAGAACAGTTATGGACTGGACTGGGAAAATAGACTTTGAAATCAAAAACAAAGCAAACTTTGTCTACTACCAGATCTGTAATATTGTTATTGGCAAGCGAGATGTAAGCAGAATAGACATCTTCAAGTCTATATACTTACATGTGCTCCTGTATAGTACCGAAAGTTGGATATTAACGGATAGGCTGGAGAGTCACAGCTGCAAAAATGAAATTTCTTCGAAGGATTGCAGAGAAAATAAGGAGAGATCGTATATACAATGAGACGATCAGGGAGGAACTCAAGATCACAGCAATGAAAGAGATCATAGAGTCCCACCAATTAAAATGGTTTGGACATGTGCTGAGGATGGAGGATTACAGGAACCCATTGAAAACGATGGATTACGTTCCCGATGGTAGAAGGCCACGAGGACGTCCAAGAATATCCTATCTGAAATATGTTGAGCGTTTGTGCATAAGAGGCAAACGCCAGGCGAGGAACTTAGCTAGGACCAGGGAAGAGTGGCAATCGTGGTTAAACGCTCCGCCACGCTGAACGGTACTACAAGAGTGATGCGAAAAATGAAGAATAAGTTAATAGAAATTAAATTGAATTTCTATAGCTCAAATACAACAAATCATACAAATATAAAATATTTTCCTTACAAATACAAAATTATGAGGATATGCATGATGTAATATTAATGATAATATAATAACTGTATTTTATACTTTATTTTTATTAATATTTCTATTTTGATAATGTAGGACCTCTAAGATTCTTGGTTAGAAAAGATACATTCTGCAGTTCTGCTGCAATATAACTGACTACTGGTAATTTATTTAAAGACCATATACACTATTTCGAGAAAAATACATAAGCTATTGTTTGATCTCAGATTTTTTTTTAAAAATATCTGATGTGGGCAACACATTACTTCCTTGTACGCCTATTAAACTGTAAATCGGTGGCTCAAAAACTGATCCTCAATTTGGTTACTAGTTTCCAAAGATTAAATTAAAAACGACACTCGACGTCGCGACATCCATCTATTGACACACACACAGACACATTCTTGTTTCTGGAGGTCTCATTCCGTTATTATATTTTGTTTTCCTTATTATATGTTCTAGTTTCCAAGAGATTTCTTGGTGTTCCGTGACAACATTAAAACTGTCAAAATCACGAGATAAAGCATTGGAAATCAATAGTTTCAACATTTTAAGCGGAAAAACCCACTTAACTAATATCTTATTCTCCTGCTGCAGACTTGTTGATCTCAGGAATGGGGAGGAAAACCAGTATTTTACATTCAATTTTAACACTTAAAACAAGTAACAAAAATGTTTAATTGGATTGGAAACCAAATCGCGTTTGTAACCTTTATTACCGAAACATATGATTTATGTATTTAATTTAAATATAATTTTTGATGTAAGCTTATTATGACCTTCAAGTAAAGTACTCTTTTCGGCTCTCCAATTTTAACCAAAATCTAGTAAATGCATACCTTCAAGTTAAGTACTGCTTCCGGTTTTCCAATTTAGACCAAAATCTAGTATGTTATTTAAATCAATATACACGCTATAAATACTAAATTCGAGAAGTTTTGCATAGTATTTTAATAATATTTTTGGTGGAAATCAATTATGACCTTCAAGTAAAGTACCACTTCCGGTGATCAAGCAGTGACCAAAAATGGAGGTTCACTAGATTTTACAACAATCCTAAATACAAAATTTCAACTTTTTACGGCAAACCGTTTTTGAGTTATGCGAAATATGAACGTACGTACGCACGTACGTACAGACGCCACGACAAAACTAGTCAAAATGGATTCAGGGATGGTCAAAATGGATATTTTCGTCGAAATCTGAAAACCGAAAATTTTCGCGATTACAATACTTCCTTTATTTCGTACAAGGAAGTAAAAACAGGCTGGTAGCGTAACAGGCACTAACCATGGTATCAAATACATAAGCAATTTACCTTACTTAATTTTTCAATAGTTTTTTTTCTCGAATATCAATACTTATAGCATTTTTTCACAAAATATCTCTTCAAAAAGTATTACTGAAAAATTACCTGAACAATTGCATAAAAAAATGGGGCCTGTCCGGGATTTGAACCCGGGACCTCTCGCACCCGAAGCGAGAATCATACCCCTAGACCAACAGGCCATAATTAGTTTACGAATTCAGACTTTGTCCTGACCATACAACAAGCAATTGTAGCATGCAAGCTTGAAACATAAAATGTATAAATAAAATTTCAGTTGATAATTGCCAAAATTTTTAGACTTAAAATTTAGTAAATTAATTACGGTTATTTGGTTACGAAAATTGTAATAGATGTGTTCTAAATAATAATGCTTTAAAAAGGCTCAGGGAACCCGACGGTTCGATGCCGATACCGACAATCGCCTTTTGTCGTCCCTCCACTGACCCCGTCAAAACCCAATTCACGTCACTACTGCCTCTACACAATCCTTTCCTTTTGAATGTATTATAAAGTTTCTTCCTTCATTAATTTGATAGGTTTAAATTTTATTTTGAAAATTGTCTTTGAGAATGACCTTGCTGAGATCGATTAGTTTAATCTCTCAACTTCTTTGTATTGCAGGATTTCCTGCTGAAGGAAGTCTGCCGTATCTACAGAGATGACATCCCCGGGATGGAAGGAACCATTTGGGAATAGCTCTAGGCTGTGGAAGGAGTAGGATAAGTGGGACTATAGAACCTCTTAGCGCAAAACTGTTCGATATCTCCTTATCTCGCTCACTTGGAGAGTCCGCTACTGAACTATAGTCGAGTACGTGATACGACTTGAGTTGAGCATCGCCTTAGCTCCTTCAAATAACAGTAAATTAATGTATAATTGCGTAAAATATATTTTTAGAATTCAATTTTTGAGTTAATTCTTTTACTTTTTGTTTAAATAAATATGTTGGCATTGAGAAATCACACTGGGTTGTCTGTAACCAGCTCTGCTTTTCTAAGAGTGGAGGAGGAATCTTAAAAGTTTGGAGCTGCCACCTTATTGCACCAACGCTCAAAATAACTAATTATATTTAAGAAACAAACAAACAGAGGCAGAACTAAATACTGAAAAACTCTTTAATTATCGAAAAAATAAATAAAATCATTATTAGATACGGCATTTTTGTATTTGATGGTTTTCAAAAGCAGAGAATGTGTGTACACTAGTGAAATTTTGTTCATTCTTGGTATTAAAAGATTCAGGTGGCGATGCCTCAATATTTTCATTTTCTATAATAACAAAATAAAAAAAACTCAAGAAAATCTTGCCCAATATATTCTATGTTATATTACGTTGCACTTAGTTATCAAGTACTTGTCTTTACATATACTTCTTGCAATGATGATTAATGGGTTTTTCAATAACAGCAATGTTGATAATTTGAGAATGTTAATAAAATTTCATATTATCATCAGTCGAATATTAAGGACATTAAACTTCCTCCTTATTTTTTTGATCATGGCTATCTACACTTAGTTACTTTTCATCACTCTTACTGGACCGATAAGGATGTAGCTCCAGAAGCTATAGTCTTCTTGCACAATTAAATCAAGTGAAGGTGCTGCTATCCAGCAGAAAATGTTGGAACTAAAGGCCGGAGCTACTCATTTTTTGCATTATTTATTATATTTGTAATTTTAGCAGTTTTATATCATTGCTAAATATTAACAATTGTTATTTTAGCCTGAAGAGGAAGGAAAAATATTAATTAGAAACTCTTTTATTTTTTCAGAGCAAAAAAGTTTGTTGATAATATTAAATATGTTGCAATATAATATTTTAGGAGATAAGTTTTAACAGCTGATGCTTCTCAAAATACGTGTTCCTGTAATATTTAATTAAATACTTACCTGTAGGACTTACCAAAGTTACAATTAAGAGGCAGTAAAATTGTTTAAAATTTCCTAGGTTTACTCAGCTCCTTTGGGAAAACAAGAACGTGGCTTTTGCTGGGAAAGTAATTAGAGGAAAGGCAAACATAAAGTTCATGCTGAGACTTCTTATGAATAAACCAGCAGTTAAAATTCAGACTCCCCTTATCAAGATCCACTTGCCTTTTAAAAAATTAAAGACTCCTATCTCTAATTTCTGTTCTAAAGCCCCTGTTAAACCCCGTTTATGTGGGCTGGTTTGGCCAAAGTCTCCCTTCCGATAAAACTTACATTCATGGAGGAGAATACAGGATCTGAGAGTTAAAGCTCTCTAGCAGATTGAAAACAGTTCCAGATTACTTTGACTGGTTCATGTTTCAGAGATTCAGAAAAATCAAACTGAAACAGAAGAGAAATACGCAATGAGTTCAAGTAACTAATAGTGTAAGGCAATTATAGTATGATGATAAGATAAATTGCATTTTTTTTTTCAATTATGTTCTAACGAGGAAATTAAATGGCTCTCGAGCACTGTGGTATCAATTATTCTGTATAATAACTTTATAATTTTTTTTTATTTTACATGCGGAGATTATTAACGAAATATCCCTGCCGTCTGCTGAGCCTGGGCCCGGGACAAAATAGTACAGAGATCCTCTCTCACTCAGTATTTCATTTGTTTTATTTTTATAAATAAAATTAATTTAGGGATTAAGAAAACGAAACATACTTCTCCATTATAATAACAAGAGTTTATTGTTTTACACACAATATAATGCAATTGCTTTACAAAATTACTTAATAATGATTGTATGATTTTATAATATTGCCTTAAGTAAAGTTTTCATAATAACACTAGCAGGGCTTGAATTATTTTTTATTTACAGCAATTATTATTCACAACAATCTTCCTGCCTTCTTTTCAGCGAAAGCTTGAATAATCGATTCAAAATTCAATTTTCTTCCTAGTCTAGACTCAAAACACTTTCTTTTCTCTCTTAGCTATAAAAAAAAAAATATAAATATTTATAAACTGGACTACATTGCCAAAATATGAGAAAAGTACTTGATATTATTTATTATTTATTAGAATTTTTTTTTGTTTATGTGATTGCCATATATTTTTTCAACTAACTTTTTGATTTTATAGATTTTTTTGGTAAACTTATATCAGACCCTCCGTAAGCCAGGGCCTCGGGGGTATTGCCCTTCTGTACCCTTCTCTGACGAAGGGCCTGTAATGTAGTATAACAATGGCTGTTACTACATTTATTATTACTGCTTCATACTACTTCTTACTATATGTTGGTATCTTCCTTATGACTAACTTATGAAATTCCAGCTAGAGACTATATACTCGAATCCCCGTTAACTATAAAGATGAAGGCACAAGTCTAGAGTATGAGTTGGGGCTAGAGAAAGAGCTTATTGGAGAATGGACAGTAATAGACAGTATAGCAATGAACTAATAAAAAGGTCACTTGCTAAAGCACTAGATGTGAGCCTAGGTACTATATGGGCCTTGAAAAGTAAATTACCATTGGAAGCAGACATGGAGTGTTCCATTCAAAGACTGTGTTTATTGGGTGATCTATTGACTAGATCCCATCTAACCGGCTGGACAAGGTCTTGCCATATGTTCTTAACTATTTCTTGTTAAAAGATAAATAATTATATATATATATATATATATATATATATATATATATATATATATATATATATATATTATGAATAATATAATATATAAAGCCATAAGTACTATTTTATAACATTGGAATAACTGCACGTGAATTAGGCTGCTTAATTACCATAACCAGATATATTTGACTTCGTTAAAAATATTTCAATACTTTTGAATGATTTATTACAACCTCTATGTAATATTTTCTAGCTTTCTCCATAAAAATAAATTTTAAATTTCAACAATTACTTTATTATATGCATCTATTCTCCCCCGGATCCAATATAATTAGTGAGAGTTCCAAGGTAGTCCTGTATACTTAACATGATAGAAATAATCTTCCAGGCATTCAAACATGACATTTGTGTCGTCTCATACTGTTCTTTTCTCAGCAATACAAAGTATAAGTCCAAATATAGAATCCTAGACCATTTGATTAATTTGTCTATTTCACAACCGTTTTTCGATTATATTTGACGCTGCAACGGTCGAGTTGTTTTGAGTTAGGTATCGTAAGGCTATATTATTTTCATCAATATTTTTATTTTTTCTTAATATGTATTGGAAATCCATTTTCGTTCATAATTAATTTTCTTTATTATTATTTTATGGTGTCTTCTTTCATATCACTTAGTGGTAGGTCCATTAGATACATCTTGCCAACTGATTGATTTTTCTGTGTTTTTTTTTTCGTTAAGTTTACAACGTTATATGGCCTTTTCTGCTAACAACTCTGAAATTTGAATTTCGGACATACTTTTGCCTATTGAGTTATGAAGAGAATAAAGAGGTTCCTGGTTAGCATTGAATGTTATTCTGCAAAACCGCCAAACCAGACCTGGCATACTGAATTTTCAAAAAGGCCGAGTTGGAATATGAAAAATTGACATCCTAAGCTTTCATTGAAAAACTATAGCATGCTTTTAGTTATCTTCAACTAAACTTTCATGTTGAAGGTGTGCTTCAGATGTGACAAAGAATAACTCATATTCATAAAGGCACTACTTACTAACAATATGGAATATGCTTAATCGCAAACTATATATGAAGTGTTTAGGGGTTGTTAAGTCGAGAAGTGTTTTATATAATCTCTCATTCAATATAATGCATTAAATTTCCTTATTAGGTCATAAGACAGCCATTTATATATCATATATTATATAAGAAGCGTGTGTAACTCCTGCGCAACCAAGTAGGATACTTTGAATGGCTCCAGACTTTGCCATTAAATAGAAACTCGAAGTAATGTTGTTTTCAACTGTAGTCGTATCTCACTGTAAGCAGCCTCAGTGCTTAACTCTTACCATTATACACTCTGCCGTCCCACCCTGTGCATAAATAGAACCACATATGGTATATAACAAATCTAGCAAGAGCTTCTTGGAAAGGGATCTACGGCCAATCGTCAGATGCAAAACAATAGACTCTGTTCTAACAGAAATGGCACTTCTGAAATTATCTATGGACTTTGGTTTTGAATATTGACAAAAAAATAATAACTATGGTATAGCATTATAATATTTAAAATAAAATCAACTGTATTATATCATATACTTAATCGTTTTGTTTATTTATAAAGAGCTATAACAGACTGGTTTGGAACAAAAAGGTGTGAGCAACTCCAGCAAAATGTAGAAAGTTATTTGAATTCATTCCATTGATTTTGGAAAACAATTATAAGAAAATACAGTCTCTGAACTACAAACTGAATAAAGATAAACTAAGCATACTCTAATGTTTTTAATTTATTGAGCGATGACAAATGAAATTGTTGCCAGACTACAAAAAATGTCGCTCATATAATTTACGTCTGTAGGTAATTCGAACAGGATAAATACGAACTTATTAAGGACATGCTATAAGCTGGGACGTGGTATACGGCACTTATTGATTTATTTAATCTACACAAAACTGAATTCAAAAGTTGAATTTAACTGTTTTTTTTATTTTTGTTACATGTTTGTTTGTTTTTTAAATAAATTATTTATAGGAATATGTATCGTTTAATTAATCTAATTTTTATATTAATACTTACACACAATTTTTTAAATGTAAATAATTTCTACTAGAACGGAGAATCATCTATTTTATTTTTATTTATTTTTTGTGCACATGAGCCCGTGATACTCTAGCTTTATAAATGAAAAATATAATAACTTCATAGTAGTAAAAATATATAGAAAATATTTAAGATTAAATAAATCCACAGAACCTTAACGCCTTCATTCTAACATACGTTACCCGCATAGATTGAGCAGAGAGCCCCTTGAGCTGTGCCAAAAGGTGGAGAGGGAGTGGGTGAGTTTTGGTGAGTACCCTCTGCCTATGATCGCCTTGTGAGCACAAATTGTTTGTGCACCTGCTCGTCTCTTGGACGCAAGGACTTTTTACAACAGCTAATTTAGCGTACAAATGTTAATTTCATTTGTAATTTATATATAAATTTATTTATTTGCAAAATTTCACACATCGATTAACTTGTTTAAAAGAAATAAATCAATCTTTATTTCTTAAATAAAAATGGGACTGTATATGATTAGCCGTTTTAACGCATCATAGTATTTAAGAAACTGTCTGCTTTACACTGACAGCCTGTGTAGTATAACCGAAAAACGTTTGTTGCCATAAAGATTATTTGTGAACCCCCGTTGCCACTTTACAGGAACAGCCACTGAGTGGCATCTCTATATCTGTATATTATAAATCGATAACATGAAATGCCAAAATTTCACAAAACAAGTTATACGAGTATATGAATGCTAGTTTCCCATAAGACTATTTTTGCACCTGCTATTTTATTTAAAAATTGAGCTATCTACAACAATATCCTTGGTTTATTATTATTTTTTAAAACACAATTTGTATCGTTTCTGCACCAAATAAATTTTCTTAAGTGAAAATTTACAATAGATTCTTCAGATGGTCAACATCTTGACAAAATTCGATATTGACCGCTTAAGGAGGCTTAGGAAAGGAATTCTTTATCAACTATATCATTATCACATTGACGATGAGTTAGCAAACAATACGAGCTATTTGTCATGTTACTAACATTTTTCAAATATTTTCTCCAAAAACTGTCAACGACAATCATTATAATAAATTTGGCAATCGCCCTGGTAGCGTTCCATATCCTAGAATGTTAGTGAGGCGATTTAATATATTCGTTTTATACAAGTAATAGAGTTTGAAACATGATAATAATATTTCGTTATTTCCTATTCAGAAATATTGTCAGCATGTATGTCAGAAAAGTAGTTGATAACAATGCGCTATTGGCCAATGTAAAAAGTAGGCATCCAAATGGCAATAACAAAAATGTTATTAACATTTTTCTGATGACAATGATACTGGTAACATTTCGGTGTAAGGCCACCGAATTAAAATATTTGGTGGTATGCTTTAATATTATTTATAAGTGCAAATGATATATAAATATCTTTAGAACAGATATAATACATCAGTTTATGGGTGTATATATTCAGTAAAGTACTTCATACTTATGGTATATCTGGGATATCCTGACCATATCTTCCTGTAGTTTCTCTAGTACCCGATGACTATCACCTACATAAAGTAAACTTTTACGACTCCATCGTAACCCCAACGTCCGAATTAAAATGTTATTCGTAGCGTAGAATCCCCTCCTTGGGCTGTGACCTTTTTCCAGTGGATATTGGTGCTACCGGGCCCGCGCCTAACTCACTTAAGGAAATCTACTTAGCCCTAAACCAGCCTTCAAAATCTTATCAACCTCAAACCTATTCCGAAATAAGCCTCAACCTCTGGAATTTACTTTTATCGGGTTTGGTGAGATAAGAGGAAATATTGAAATCTTCCGGAGGTCGTCGGGATGTCTCTTCTGTTACAGATGGAAATCATTAATAGATAGAGAAAATATTCAGCATTGATTCTCTTAGAGATACTGAAATAAACAACGAAAAAACATATTATCAAAATATTTCGGAATAAAATTATCTGTAACTTACATGGTAAATACCTACATAAATCCGTCTTAATCCTTCCACCACTCAATACTCCTATACATCCTTTAACCAAATTCCTATTATCCCTAAGGTGTCTGATCCGAAAATAAACCTTTGACCTGTAAATATCATTATAAAATTACAATGCATAATTATATATATTGAAAAAATATATACAATGAATGGTAGTTCCAAAGTATTTGAATATGTTGCTGGGAGAGATTTAGTTGAGAAATGAATAATAATTATTACGCTAGAATATTATTATAAGATTCAAAAACTTATGTCTCAAATACCAGTGAATAATTGACATGTCAACGTTTCGCCAATTATGCAGGATCAGGATAGAAGGAAATAAAATTACATAAATGCAGACCAGAGACATCACTTCTTAAATCGGTAACACTTCAGGTTCGCTACCCCAACATGGCGGTTGGGTACAAGCCTTAGATCATAGTCTGATCATGTATAACCTCACTGTACAAGCCGAAACTAACCGAGTGTATTAAACCTGTAATTAATTATTTGTTTTGGGGGCTGAAATAGTAATTTATATATTTATATTTATATCGATGGGTTTTGAGTTATAACCTGATTAGGTTAATGGAAAAATAATGCAGGTTTTTTGTATTTATTGAAAATATGCCATTATATGTATATTTTAAAATATAAATATAGATATTGAGTATATCTTTATTACAACAATATATATTAAGTCAAAAGAGTTTCCATGGGAGTCTATACACTTTTGCTGATATACAACCAGCTTATTTATCCCAGCAAGAATAAAATTTGATTCCTGTAAGAAATGAACTCCCGAAAAGCATTTTCAATATCACCCTGGTTTTGATAGTTTTCTCTCGTAAAAATTTGTCCAGATGCTTCAAAAAGTAGAAGTCAGTAGAGTAGAAGTCAGGCAATTGGATGGGTATTGAAGGATTTCGTAGCCCAACTCGTGCAGTCGTCGCAGCGTTGGTTGTGCATTGTTTGGCCAGGTATTAACGCGGAGAATTATCGGCTTTTTCTGATTAATCAATGCTGGACAATGACGTTACAGTTTCCGATGCATGACATATATTTCTTAACAGTATTTTTCGACAGTGATAGACTCGCCACGATTGAGAAAGCTGGAATGGATAATACTGACAGTAGTCCACCATATTGTCACCAAATCTTTTTTCTAGTGCAAGTCAGGAACCCAACGTTGCACTGTGCACCCGTTAATGTTCCCCTGATCCTACACTTAATTGATATTACGAGTAGTTTGCACCGCACTGCGTCCTAGTTTAAATTTGTAAAAATAAATTTGATGAAAATCTTGCATTTCCTTTCAAAGGCATTAAACTGACTGAACAAAATGATTTTATTGTTTAAATTTTGGGTGTAAGGGGAGATGTAGAATAAGGTTTATTATGATACATATGGAATTAACATTAACACAATTGCTTTCGAAACGTAGCAAAGTCGGAAACCTGTATTATTTTTGCATCAACCCAGTATTTATGTGAATTCACGTGGTGGCATTTAAAACACATATTCATTGAAATCATTAGTGTTTATTAAAATTATACTGTTGACTTCCGCTCGCTACGCTCGCTCAAGAGATAACTAAATCCACAACGGATCCTATTCACTCGAGGTAGGGACCTTGCCATAACTTAAATTTTGTTATTCGAATACACCCGCCTAGTTTCGACGTGCACGGTGAGGCCCTATGATGTAGTGGTTGTATCCAGTCGCCATGTTGGGGTAGCGAAATTGGAGTAGTACTTTCATATCAATAGTCTACAAACAAAAAAATCATCCAAAAAGAAACTATAGAAACATTCTTGACATTTTACGGATCTTCATTTTTCTGTTTAGGAAATAGAAAAATAATTGTTTTCCACCATTACTCAAGCTATCCGTAGATACTCGTCCGGCAAAAACTACTCCGAGAAAACCACTTTGAAGTATCAGCGCTAAAACAAGACATAACGTTCGAAGTTAAATGCAAACTTAAGTGACATCATTAATCTAAGGTTTTCGAAAATGTATTGGAGTAATCAAACAGGTGAGAAAGAAAGCTGATGACCTGCGTGCTAAAAAGAGCCCAACGTTCTTATGTCGAATGTTGAAAAAGTATTTTATCGAGGATAAGTCTCAACCATTCATCCTACTTCAAGTGTTTCAAGAAGACTAAGTGTTCTCAAATCTATGAACAACAAGACTCCCGACTATCATTCTTCGCTCTTTTCATTCCCCTGAGTGCTTCTTTTCTTGAGATAAAATGTATTCTTCACTGATGCTGTCGCTGTTTCACTGCAGTTGACCACGAAAATAGTCATCATTTGGATCTCAGCACTAACCAATCCTATAAAATAATAAGGTATGGCAAATTATTGATGGATCAATTAAACGTATTTACCAACTAACAGTACTCACGATCGTTTGATTTAATTGAAGCTCCACCAGTGTATACTTGAACATGTACATATATAATTTTTCAGCTATGCGGGAAAATTCTAATCACTTATTTCCTGTCATTTCCTAAATCATCATAATCTTAACAATCTAAACCTGGTTTAGGCTATCTTAGTTTTTTTGACCTCCATGAGTACCCATCAAACTTTATATCTTACACGAGTGACTAAAGTAAATATATTATTTAAACCCGTAGTAAAAGTTCCCGCTTCAAGTTTAAATTGTATTAAAGCTAAGTAAATCATTGGGTAGCTCAATGGACTCCCAACTACCGGGTCCAATTTCGAGTCCAGGTGGTACAAACATTTTATTTTCTAACTATTTTTATTAAATGCAGCTCTTCTTTTAAAAACTTGGGTATTACTATCGACCAAACCCTGTCCTGAAAATCCTGTATCGCCCAATTTCCCGATGGTCAATATGTAGCCTTATACTTCCCGCCATCTTCTTCCACATTCCTCGTATCCTCTTATTTTCCCCTCAATTTGGCCATGGTTGTGTGGTTACGTTGGTCTTTCACCTTTTTTCGAGGACAGATTTAAGTGTTTCATGTACAGCTTTTTAAGATTTGTATTCGGTACCTCGAGGCGGCATATATTTTTGGTTTTTGTTCAGCTATATTATTCTTGAGGGACCTTGTCTCAAACGCAGTTCAACTTACTCTGGGCCCCTTGTGTGTATGATTTTTTTCTCTTTTTTCTCTTGTAAGTTAGTTCGAATTGACAAAATACTCTTTTGAAAACAAATAATATAATCTATTATTATTTATCAGTATAATAATAGTATAGTATATGCAATAGTATCATACACTATTGCAAAGTAATTATCAATCTGCAACCAATTCCCGGTGTGGTAGCTACGTTAGGAAAGGACGAAAATTATTTTTAGTTCAGCGGGGCTAGTTGACCAGCTGCTTTTTATTATTTATATCACCAGAGGCTCTGGAATGCCACCTTCTCACTACGTGACGTCCTACTCTACAGGTAGTCATTACAAAATTGTCAGTGTCGTGTTAGCTTCCATGGAAGAGTGGTTTAAAAAAGTTTGTAATTCAGCATGCTAAGTAAATTTTTACTTTAGTTTTCTTTTTCTTCTGCAGGATTCACATGCCAAGCAAATTTTCCATCCTTGTCATTCTATTTTCTACTATGATTATTGTTGTGTAAAACTCTTCGATGTTTGCTTTCCTAGACCTTGGCAGCCAGATTTGTTTTGAAATCCGCTTCTGGACTTATTATGGACAACATGTTTGCAGTGTGAATATTAATGTGATATCATTGTAATGTTTGATAAGATATTGTGAATATCATTAATTTGGTATTGTTGTAAATACAAAGACTACGATATAAAAGACTGATAGAAAAATATTGTAACATTAGAATAAAAGATTGAGAAATAGCCCTCCTAAGGTGTGCAAAAAAAAATGAGATGTTGAATTTTTTTTTTCTTTAAACCATTGGTTATTGTTCCTTTATAAGGTTTTCCATTATGAATATTTGTTCTTAGTTTGTTATTCAATCCATTATGAGAACTTTTCCAAACTCTTTGAGGCTCTCCTGAGAACGCATCATTTCACATGAAGGTCTGAACAAAATATGGTAACAGAGCCTCATTGATGTATTATTCATAGAGACTAAGAGCATTTGCACACGTCAACCATAGTTTGCATGAAAAATCAAAACGTGCAAAGTGTTGCCAACCAGCCCCGCTCTCCCCTATCATCATTTATTATTTATTTTTTATTAGGTACTAAAATAATTTTTAAAATATATATATATATATATATATATATATATCAAAAGCTCTGCTGAATAGATTAAAACTACAAATCGATAATCAGATAGGAAAATATCAAGGAGGATTTAGAAAAAGGAGGTCCAGAGCAGATCCTGAGTCTGAAGATGATTCTCAGATACTATATGGCAAGGTCAAGGAAGATTTATGTCTCCTATGTGGGATTCATAAAAGCATAAGAGACTTTCTAAAGAGTACTGAGAGAATAAGGCGTAGACCAGAAGACGATAAATCTAATCAAACTGACTTTGACCGGAACTTACTCTAAAGTTAAGTCTAGGAGCGAAGTCAGCAGGTCATTTGAAATAAAAACAGAACTAAGAAAAGGCGAAGGGTTATCTCCCATCCTGTTCAAAGTAGTATTCTGGGAGACAAATAGATCAGGAGCCAGATTAGGAAGAAGAAAACATGGGATGGAAGTGAAGTACCTAGCCTTTGCAAAAGACCTGGCATTACTAGAAGAGAGTGAATAAGAGGCGGTTGATCAGATCAATGAGCTGAAAGAGACAGCAGATAGAACCTAGTTGAAGATATCGTTTAAGAAGACATACATGATGATCAACAATCAGGAAATAGGGGAAAGGATTAAAATCAACTATGGAGCGATCAGAACAGTGAAAAAGTTTAAGTATCTGAGAGAAATGATGAGCTAAAATGGAGGAGACGGACAGGCGACAAAAAGT
Source organism: Rhaphigaster nebulosa (assembly GCA_948150685.1). Classification (NCBI taxonomy): domain Eukaryota; kingdom Metazoa; phylum Arthropoda; class Insecta; order Hemiptera; family Pentatomidae; genus Rhaphigaster; species Rhaphigaster nebulosa. The sequence continues at coordinate 20,231,124 of OX411311.1, forward strand.
AGAGAAATTAAGCTATACAGATTGAGATGTTTAGTAAAAAACATTTACAACAAGAAGAACCTCTCCAGAAAGGCTAAAGTCAGACACTACGAGACGGTAGTAAAACCTGTGGTACTGTATGGAACGGAAACAGCGGGTTTTACCAGCATAGAGAGACTGCTGAGAATAGAGAGAAAGATATTAAGATGTATTCATGGGCCAAGGAAGGTGGGAGAAGAAAAAGAACAAAGACCTGTACGAAGGCATTGAAGGCCTAGAGACCTCAATGAGGAAAAGGAGGTTGAAATTTTACGGCCTCGTGAAGAGGATGGACAAGGTTAGAGTGAACAAGCAGATCTTTGAAAGGGTGATGAAACTTAAAAACATCAAAGGATAACCCGAGCAGATAAAGGAAGAAATAGAGAAACTGGGGATCAGAGAAGAGGAATAGCAGGACAGAGAGAAATTTAGAAGGATGATAGATAGAAAGAAGGTCCATGCGGTGGAGAGTAGGAAAAGAGAAGAAGGAAGGAGGTGGACAGAAGAGCGTAGAAGGGAAATGGGGGAAAAGATGAAGAAGGTATGGGCAGAAAGAGAGTTGAAAGCCATGAAGTGATATACGCGTGGTCCTTTATCGTGATAAATAAATAAAAAAAAAAAAAAATATATATATATATATATATATGTTATATATATATATATATATATGTTTTAAATGATCGCAATACCTAGCAAACCTATCAGATAACTGCATCGAACTTTTTAGGGACAAGATTTGTTTATTGAGAACACAAGGTAAATTATTAAAACATCAAATAGGTTTCAGTTTAATTTAATTTGATAATCGCAGTTTAAATTATGCGATGGTTTCATTTTTTTAGACCTCATTAACCTCCTAGTTACCTAAAATAGCACTCGGGAACTCCTCCTGCTGCCTCCAGAAGACGGCATACACGGTAAGGAGAAGTTATATCCAATTACCAGGATGGCCCCGATAGCCAATAGCTGAGCGATAGGGCTAAGTGATCTCTTTCTAATTGTCCTAATGGTCCTCCTGTAGCCGGATAGTGTAGTCGAGGCCGTACTACTCAACCTAATTTATTGTCTTCTTATCTTATAATACCAGCCAATAATATAACTTTCCCTGCTAGTACCTACATAAACTCGGATCAGTCCTAGCTTAGAATCCCTTCTCGATAACGAGTTTTCGATATTTATATCTGGCCATTCTAGATATTCAGTTTTATTAATAAATAAAAAAAATAAAAGATTGCACAGAATGCTTAAAAAAATATTTATAATAATAAACAAAGAGAAAACAGACAGTGCTATATATCTCTAGCATACTACCGCACGAAGGGCCACATCTAGAATTTAAAACTAAAAAATTCAAATCACGATATTTGTAAAAATTTTCACTTACAAGGGGAGGCAACGGTCGTGGCATCACAGATTACATTGAGCCTTTTTTTTTTTATAACAAATGTCCGTGGGTTCTTGCCAATGCTCTCTAGGAGCCGGAAAAAAATTATTTTATAAAATATCAACGATTTACTATATTATTATTTTCTGTCTTTGCTCTGCACGAATTTCAAGATTTTCAAGCCAATCGATTAATTTTGTTTGTGTAAAATAAGAAAACAATATTGGCTATTGTATTTAATGAGCTTAAATTTTATTACAAATAATTAAAAAACCAAAAGACGCTTTCAGTGAAGTAAGCCAACAAATAATATTTTTAGAAAAAGCAAGCCAGGTTCTCTTTTAGCGCCCTTTAAAACTCATAAATATGAAGTTGCAGAGAAATAAAAAAAAGGTAAATTTTAGACTAGATTTTTCTGGAGGATTTTTTTTCCAGCCAATGTCCGCCGTTCACTTAAACATTCATACATAACTCCTCAGAATTTTATCCACATTCAACGTTACTACAACCGTTGGAAAGCTGAATATCTGATCTCTAACCCGTACCAATGACTTTTAGCTATTATACCTTCATAAGGGATAAAAATTAGTATAAACTAACTAAATAATCTTCAAACGTTTTATTGTATATCTCTGGTTTTGATTTATTCACGTAGGTCGAGTTTTTTCCTTTTCGTGTTATTTATAGGACCCTAAACTAAACTAAACTAAAGTTTCGTATGGATCGGTGGATTCGTGTTGATCTTATCGTACTTTTTCTGATTTTAGAGATGAAATCGAATGGGAGTAGAGTAAGACGAAACTTTTGAGTAAAAAATTTTATTTTTCGATTGCTATGGAAATTCGTCTTGAAGGGTTTCTTGAGGTGCGAAAAACGATTATCAGCTTTGTTTCCCCCTAAAAAATATTTTACCACACTTGTTGTTATTTTACGCGCAGTAGTCAGAGTTTTCCCATTTTGCTGTGAAAAATCCTGCCGTGCTTTTTATTCGAAATTGAGGCACCAATTTTGATTAAATTTTATTATATTCAAGTTTTCACCTATTTACGATAGTAAATAGATTATTTTGTGGCTTATAATTATGAATTTAATCATTTATAATAATGATGGATGATAATAATTGCGTTGAATTTAGATAAAATCCTGAGGAGTTATGAACGCTTAAGTAAACGGCAGACATTGGCTGGAAAAAAAACCTTCAGAAAAATCAGGTCAAAAATTTATATTTTTGATTTCTATGAAAATTCGTATTTATGAGATTTAAAGGACACTAAAAGCGAAACTGACTTGCTTTTCCTTAGCCTATTTTACTGTAAGTGTCTTTTGTTTTTTTAATATTTTGTAGATTTAAGCTCATTTAATACAATCGCTAATATTGTTTTCTTATTTTACACAAAAAAAAACAAATCGATTGGCATCAGAACCTTGAAATTCATGCGGAGTAAAGCGGAAAATAAAAATATAAAAAATCGTTGAAATTCTATAAAATAATTTTTTTTCACGGCTCCTAGGGCTCATTGGCAAGAACCCACGGACATATGTCTAATATTTTTCGATCTAGTATCATCAAAAAATGTCTCAATGAAATTGGTGATGTCACGACCGAGTTATAAGTGCAGATAAAAGGTCATATTTGAAAGAAAAAACTTTTATAATGAGTAAAATAATAAAATGAGCAAAGAGTTGCAACCAAAAATTATATCTATAAAAATAAAGAAAATAACACAATCATATTACTAGCTAACACATAATATTCCCTTAATCTTTGGGCATGGAGAGATTCATCCTTAAGGTATTCCACATCAGCCGATGGAGAAGATGAGATGATCAGGTCTACCAGCAGGACTGTCCACCAGCAGATGAGAGACATCTCCTGACAGGAAATATGAGCTATAAGTTATATAGTCATGACATAACTCAAACCTGAACTGTGTGGCTGCATTACCGTACAGTCTAAATGAACTCTTATACTATTTTATTCGATCGCTTTCATGAAATCAGTATTAGTATAAACTTACTGATTATTCAGCATTACTTTTCAAGTGCTGTATTATTGCATTACATAGCCAACCATGAAGTATAGACAACACAGAGTAAAGATGCGTTACTTATGGAAATTAATTTCCACTAATCAATAAATAATTCAGTCTACAGTGCGTTCGCTAAGAGAATGCCGATGAAACGTCTCAAACTATCAATATAATTCGCCCTCATTGCCATTTAATTCAAATTAAATTAAATTATATTGAAGTAACTAGTCATTTAGTTGTTCTTGTCTAGATTTTGTGTGCGCTTTATTTTGTTTATTCGTGTCGTGCACCAGTACTAAGAGCCATTCACTTGGCGAATGGGGTTACCCGGGTGGGGGAATGTAATGTATGTATAATACATATATTTAATTTTTTTTTATCATTTTTCCTCGATGTTAATATATACTTATAACGAATTCCATTTTTATGCTAATGTTCCATAGTTGGAAGAGCGAATTTGACCAAAAAAATAATTTAAAAAAACGAATTTACACAAAAGACACATAGTAACTGTTTGTCTTTTTATACCAGAAAACAGGTAAACATTTTCCAGTCTGCCCAAAGTTGACAATTTTTCACACTTCAAGAAAATTTGTCAATTTCTGCAAGAAACTTTATTGTGAGAACCAATCTAATACCTCACCACACTTAAGCCTACGATTAAAATGATTTTCTATATCACCTTAATTCAATTTTACCATGCAGTACTCCACACTGAATTGAAACACTAAAATGTTTGCAACTTTAGACCTACCTAATGGAGAGGCCGTGATGTTGGGGTGAGGGTTCCAGAGTGCCCGGTGAGGAACGGTTTGAGTTCGATTCCCTCCTAGACCAGCTCATATTTATTTTGCGGTGGTCCCGATAAATGAATCTTGGTTTCCCCACTCTGGTTAATACGCGGTGATGACGTCGAGTTAACCGTCAGGGTTTGGCGAAAATCACTACAAGACCCACTTGCTATAATGGAATAATGTATCAGACACAATCCACTTAAAAAATCATTTATTCTGTTTCGCCATATAGATAATGAATATCTTAAAATTATTATATCCATTCTTGTTAACCCTTATTAAAATAATAATAATAGGATATACATATGCACACATATACGTTATATTGTCATACTTCTGTTATGGCACAATCAGGCATGAACAATTGATTAACTAATGAAACATTCCAATTTACGGTTACATTCACTAATTACGATAGCTAATTGTGAAACTAATGTGTAATTGGTCCTTTCCTCTTTAACTTTTGTACGCATCAATTCCGATGTTGGCCATCAATTAGTGTCAACCTACGACGGAATAAAAAAAAAAAATCCAAAAGCGGAACTGTAACTTCCCTTACATAGATCCTTCTAAAGATTATTTTATTATAGGTATTTTATATATATATATATATATATATTTGAGACCAACTCAATTGTATGGTAGTTTTTCCCAAACAAATAAATATATATCAAATTTTAGCCATCCACGATTTTTATTTGAGAGTTTAAAAGTCCAGTAAGTTCAGGAATGTTTCACTAAAATTCAAACGTGTAGCTCCCACAAGGTTTGTTGTCCCGAATAATCTGAGTTCGACCAAACTTGCGGTTATTTGTTCCGCATGAAGAGAACCACAAGTCACTTGATGGTTTGGACTTCACTGCTAGTGATAAATCTGTTTCGCACGTTATGAGGAATACTGTTTTTATCTAAAATTTTGATTGTGGTCCAACATCCCTCAACGAGATAAGGCTTCCAATCTCATTTTTTAGTTTTTTAGACGTCGTCATTTGACGGTTATCACACACCTTAGCATGGTAATTTCGTGGTTACAAACCTGTAGCGTAAGTACTTCAACTACTGAAAATTTCGTACTTAAATATTATTCTTATTAATTTATACAAATTTTGTAAATCATACCATAATAGTAGATAGACCCTTAAAAATGAAAAATGGAAGAAAACAATGTTTTTTACAATTTTTAAAAAATAACGATAAATTGAACCAAATTTCTTATCGTTATTTAAGATTTTCTAATGCTGAATCTGACCTTGAGAAATTTATCAAAGAGTTCACGGAATGAAGTTACTATATGCCCAAGTAAAAAAAAAAAAGTAAAAATTATTATTTTTCATTCTCTGTGAAAAGTCAACAAAAACCACTAAAATTCAGTTCCTCTTACATTCCAAAACAAAGGAAACTACAAAAAGTTCTATTTAAATCTTTTACATCTTTCAATGAATTTTGACTTCCAATATCTTCACCATGGAAGAAGATGCTTGTCTCAACTCTCGGTATTTTTAATCTTAGCAGAAACAAACTGAAGCAAAGTGGTTTAATAGTTTAGAAAAACGACTTTTTCTAGGAAAAGGGGACGGTAAATAAAAACGATCGAACGACATTTTTCAAAAATAACCATTGGAACTAAGGGACAATAAAACTTTTTCCAACTTAGGTAGAATTCTAAGACTAAACCTTACTCTTTTTGCCAATATGACCTGCAAGATGCGCTTCAAAATAAGGAAAATTTAATTCCAAATTTTCTTTGAAACGGAATGACCATTTTTCGTTGTTGAATATTCTAGAATCATAATATTCGAGCCTACTTTTGATCATTTTCTTAGCATGGGTCCTTTTTTTTCTTTTAATTCTTCTAAGTTTTTAGTTAGTTTCGTCCTATTATACTTGTTTAAAGCTCCTTCTCTTTGATTGCACAATTGCATTCCGAATTCCACCATGGAACTCTGACCCTAGCTCTATATTTTTCCGATGAATACTTAGACTTTCTGCTTCTATTATTTATTTATTTATGAAGTATGTTTCCATTCGCATTTAAGAAGGCATTAGATTCTAACACACCGAATTTCCCCCACTATTTACTGGTGAAGTTCCTATTCAGCTGAAGAATAATTCAAGCGGCTATTATATTGTACAAACGGTCTGTAGTTGAGAACTACATGGAAGTGATCACTACCGAAAAGTTCATCTAATACCGTCCAGTTGTTAAAAGTCTTTGATCACAAACTCACGTCTGGAACTGATTTGTAGTTGCTCGTATTAATATAGGTTTCAGCCCCACAATTTAACAGAGAAACATTGCTATATATTTCTAATTACATTACTAAGAGGTTACCTCTTGTTTCTGCATAATTTGAACTCCAAAGTGGGTGATGCCCATTCATATCCTCCAAAATAAAAAATGGCTTAGGTAACTGACGTGTAAGATTGCTCATTTCTTCTGTAGAAAATGTTTTCCTTTGTGGAATATGCAGGCTAGTTTGATAGATAAATGGTTATAGCAACGTCTTCAATGTCTGTATTTAAGTTCAGTTATTCAAGATAGATTCCATTTTAAATAATGATAAATACTCATCCCCACGCTGAATGAATTCCTGTCTTTTCTTATTACTTGGTATAATAATTATATTATATAATTATTACTTGGTATAGGTTTAAGTCAAAAGAATGATGATTTAATAAAAGTACCTCTTGAATGCATGAGCATGTAGGGTCGTACCTATATAATAATATCTTAAAACGATCTATATGAGAAAATAGCCCATTGTAGTTCCATTTTAAAATCTTAGCCATTGGATTCATTGATTATGAAACAAAAATATTTACCCTATATTTTTAGGGTTTTTCCTGTAAACTATTTACCTATTTATTTATTCAGTTTATATTGCTTATCTATATTGTTGTTCCTCCTATGAATACAAATACTTTGATATGCATTTGTAAAATCCCATTCCTAGAATTTTGTGTCTGAATTTGGTGTGTTTGTGTCTTATGTCTGTGTAGAGGTGAATATCCTAACTCAAAAATAAAAAGTTGTACGAAATTGAAATTATGTATCTAAGGTAGGTGTATGCCTAGAACGTTTCAGCAACTTTTTTGTCAAAATCAACTAACCGGAAGTGCCACTTTATATTTCCGATTATACATTATTTCACAACTTTCTCGAAAACGGCTCTAAAGATTTTGGTTAAACTTGAACAAAGTCATCTTCTTGAAGCCCTTTAACCTTTCATTTATTTATTATACCACCGGGAAAATGCAGCGAAAAAATTTCTGACAAAAAGAATATTTGATTTGCGCATAATTCACGAAATATGTATCTTATAGTAAATTATATATAATATAATATGAAAGGTAATTGAAGTATCTAAAAATAAAAATAATTAAGATTGCGATTTTGTAATACAAAAAATGCCAGGTAATTGCATGAAAGAATAACCATTTGGAAAATTGAGCGGTTTAAATAAATCAATGATGCGCTAGGTGTAATTAGATTGTAATATAAATTTGTGAATCAAATTGTTTACATTTAATGTAAAAATAAATATCTTTGTTCATATTGTTATAGCAAAACCTTGCCATTATTCTGTTAATTGTAGTTTTCAGTATTTTTTTGTTATATTATTTAAAATGTATCCATATCATTATAATTAGGGATTGATCCTTCTATACAATCATGAGGATTTAAACTGATTATATAATTATACCTATTAAAAGATGAGGAGTGAAAAAAAAATTAGGGAGGCGTTATAGCAGAAAAGTTGGAAACCGCCGCCCTAGATAGAAAGCCAAGTGAGTCCGAAAGCAGACGGAAGCGATCGAACCTTCTTCCACCAAGCCGCCATGCAGTACTCTTACACTGTAATAATTTAATATATTGATATCTATAAAAGTAGAAACTATTGACTTGATAATTTCTACTTATATATCATTTAATGGCAACTAAATGTTTCCATAGAAACTAGACGGAAATTTTTAAAATTTATTTTCAGCTTGACAAAACAAACATATATGGTGCACAGAATTGTATACTCCAATTGTTTAAAAAGACATTTTATTGTACTTTTGTGAGATAAGACATAAACATGTACATGAAGCTGAGAATATTTCAAGTAGTGTTTAAAAATTATTTATCTCTTTAAAATTATTTTAAAAAATGGGTCATTATTATATATTGATGCAGGCATTGAAGGCAATGTCCGATATGCGAACCGCACCAGATTTTTATTCCAGGGATGCGGCAATAGAGAAGCGCTTGGATCTTCTGGAGTCTTGCTTTACTCTTCATATATTTATATGAAAGTCTGAATTTAAATATTGTAAATGAGCATAAATTCGTCTTTAACGTTTTTATTTTATTACTATTTTTAGTTTTATTTTCATCTTCAATTTAACATTTAATATAATTTTTAAAGATATATTTTTAATTGATTTATCATCCTTGTATATAAGCTATCAATATATTAATAGATCTATCTCTATTACTCCTTGACCTTAAATGATGTACTCTCATAATGAATTTTATTGTGCCGAATATTTATATATTAAAAAAAAAATCTAACTATTGCTATCGTTATTTGTTCAGAGCGTTCCACATCCATTCTCACGCAAAAAAACACTGAGGAACCTCTTTTTTTTAAAGGAGATACATCGGAAAATATCATTTGGAATCAGGGGAGTGGAAAATTAATTGAATGCAGCTCGCTAAAACTGAACAATCAGAAACTAATGACTTATCAGCCCGACGCTCGGTTTTTGCCAGTATTATACCATAATATCACCAACACTATTTCCCATTTGGTTACATCTTGTTCTGGCATAAGGAATACATTCTAGTGTATAGATAAATAAATAAGTTTTAGTGAATTAATACCGTTACAATAATTCGTCAAGTACAATATATATGGTACAGTGTCATTGGAACATTGACCATCCTGTTTAAACAATTTACACCAGCAATTAAATTCACCCAATTATTTTGAAGGTAGAGATGAACCATAAAAAGTAACTGATTACTAGACCGAGAACTAGTCTGTAAATGTTAACTCATTAATATGAAACTAAAATATTTAAGTTACCTTCATTATTCAACAATCAATAAGGATGGACTGTAAGGATGATTCTTCCTAGTATTACTTTATTTTTTTAAGTTTTAGTCCATTACAACTTTTACTCAATTAGTTGTCTGGCCTGAATTTGTTTCCCACTGATATACGTCCAAAAAACATTTCTTGATAATGAATTATTATAAATGAAAATATTCAAGGGTAATTTGGTTTTATAATTACTTAAGCTATTAATAGTCCAGGAGTCAGTGCCTGATGGTAACTGTAGGGAAGTATGCGTCAGACGCGCGCGAAGTGAAAACCCCTCGAAATTTTGGATTTTTTCAGTTTTTGTCGTACATCACAAGAGTTCATCGCACTGAAAATTTTACTCTTGCCTAAATTAAGGGGCATTAAATTATATGTCGAATGTTCTTCTTAAATACGAAATTTACATCAGAAGTTTGGTCCGAACCGTCAGACAAAATAGTTATATTTTACCATTTTTATTGAAAACTATGATATGCTCATTTTTTACATGGCTGTAACTCAAAATTGGTCGGTCAAAATGAAAAATGTCAAATAACAAAAGTAGTCGTCTATTAAAATCTGAGTTTAAAGCCGTCCTATTTTTTTAAATTCGCTCATTCTTATTTATAGATAGACGCCAAAAGCTATAAAAACAGTCGTAATGATAATCTTCTGTATGACCTCAAAATCACTAATGGTGCACCCATTGAAAGCGTGCAGGAACATTAAATTATTTTTTATTTTTTCATACGTGATAGCAACATATCTGATAGAAACTATAAAATAGCAACATAGCAGAATATCAGCACTACGGCATCCTTATGTTGTTTATAAAAGGATTATTGTTACAGTCTTAATTCACTAAAACTTATTTATTTATGTATTTATGTACAGAATATACCAGAAAAACGTGTCACCAAATGGTATTTCTTAGCTAGTGGCTTTCCTTACCTAGTAGCATGCATGTCATGTATTTGAGCCTTAAAACCGGAAAAAATAGAATCATGAAGTTCGAGAAAAAAAAACCCAATAAACCCATCATTCTTCATGCTCGATAATTGGCTTATCAAACTATAACCGATTAAATTCCCCCACTCTTACCACTTCTCGTAAAGTCAATATGAACTCAGACATTGTCAGAATTTCAAGTCTCATGCATACTTTATTTTAAATTTACCATTTTATTGATTTTCTGTTTACATTTTTCGTATACGAACCATGTTTATGAAGAATTATTGGATTTTTTTTTCTTTACTTAATATTATCGGATAAAGATGCTTTATTTTGTGTGTTGGGTTAAATGTTGATTATAATCATAAAATTTCGGCCAGTATTAACTACATATATTATAAAAAAATTCTTCCGCCGTTTTGTTTTTTATTACTTCAAATATAAAGACTTAAAAAATATAATCATTTCAAAGTAATAATTTGTTTTGGTATTTTATCTTTGATTCAATTGAAACCGTCCAGAATTTCACCATAGTGAGAATTAGATGACATCCTTAAGGAATTCAGAGGGATGAAAACACTGTTCACACAACTGTGTGAAAGAAAAAAAATGTTCAAATAATTTTGTCTGGTTTTAAGGCTCAAATTCTCCAATGTGTTGCGGTAGAAACGTAAAAAATAATATGGCGCTAAATAGCAGCAAGGCTGAGAAGTTAGGAGTTTAAGTAAACAGATGCCTAATAGCTTAACTGTTAAAAAATAACGAATCGTTAGCCAGCATAAAATCGAAGACATCCTGCTAATTTACCAGATAAACAAAATAATAATTGAACGGTAACAAAATGCAAACCAACAAAGCAGCCGACACATCTCTAGAGTTGCTAATTTAACAGTAAAAGTTAACTTAAACTTTAAACATGGGCACATTAAAGTTTCAACTCTTTGAAGTAAAAGTATTTCCTAATTTCGGATGAGGTAGGGGATCCAGACCCCGGACCCTACCACTGGCTACGCCTCTGCAACCACATTGGCAAGTGCTAAAATACAGATGGATCGTGAGAAGTGGTTGATGAGATGAAAACTTCGCTTCTTCGAGAGTTTGCCAGAACCGCTCGAAGTGGATAAAAAGATTAAGCAAGATTAAAAGTAGTTCTCGGTTTAATGGAGTTATACCGTTTTTCAAAAGTAGGTTAATTGTTTCAAAGGAAGGTGCCGAGGCATCCCTTGTAATTTCGACTTCGATAAATATTTGATAGAGTCGAAATACTATGACGTGATGTAATAAAAAATTGGAATACACGGTTTTGGCTTCACGGTATAATTTGAAGTATAAAATAACATTAATAATTTAATAATGATCCTATAATTCACACTATAATTCAATTAAAATGCATTTAACAGCATTTATATTTCAGTATGCCCTGTAATTAATAACATAAAGTACTGATGATCAGAATTTTTTTTTACATAATATATAAAATTCGAATATAGGAAAATCATAGTCCCATGAAGAAACCGGGATTTGTTATGCATCTGGCAAAAAATTTTGTATAGATTTTGATGCTTCATTGAGCTTGCTCTTACAAGGGGAGTGCACGAGAAAAAGTAATATTAAATACCCAAGGTATGTCCGAGCAAGGCAAGGTATATACATATAATAATATAAAAACATTATTTGCTATCAAGAAATAGTAAATATTACACTTTTATAACACTGCTATAAATAGAAACCAAATTTTTTTAAATGAAATAATAAAATTTTGGAGCTTTCTGGAAGGTCTATTGAGTTATTTGTGTTGTAGATCAGTATTATAATAGGGTAAAGATTTAACTACGATAATGTTAAAAGCGGTGGTTTCAAAGGTTTATATTTGCTATTTCTTGATCACAGATAATGCTTTTAAATTATGATATGTACATACCTTGTCTTGCTCGGACATATCTTGGGTATTTAATATTACTTTTTCCTATTGTTTTGTCTACGATATTTATAGCAGTGTTGTAAAAGTGTAATATTCGTGATTCAGAAATAGTAAATTTTAGTGATCCAATTTTTTAAAACGAAATAATTGAATTTTTGAGCGACCTAAAGGGTGGGTTGACTTGTATGAAATGAGTACGGTATTCTTTACGGAATAAAGTATATTAACTGATTTTTTTCATTCAAAACTGGTGTCAGATTTGGTTTTAGCACTTTGAAAAGCCCCTATATTCAAATTTTCGAGCGAATCTAAATATAAAAATTTTTGACCTACAAATTTTTTTAAAGATTTAAATAATCGCTCATAAATCAGGAGCCCTTTGAATAATTCAAAGCAAATCTGGGGCATCCGTAAAGCTCCTAAAACTACGCAATTTACTTTAACAGTGATGTTTCTACGTGTTTTAGAACCAACGTTATCCGCCAAAAAATTCAATTTTGTTTTTATATGGTAATCACCTTTTTTTACCCAGACCATCTAAGATAATGCAATAGTTTTTTATATGTATGGAAAGAAGAACCTCCCCTCTTTTTAACAAGTACAAGAACGTCGATATCGTGTAAACTGAAGAGGAGATATACAGCTTCAAACCCAAACGTATATTTATGGCTTTAAAAATTTTGAGCACACAGGATAGGAAAAAAATGTTTTTTGTTTTCGAGGATTTTTTAAAAAATAAGATTCATTGATGTGCTGAATCCAAATCTGCAATCATTTTTGGTGTAAAAAAATCTATAAGGCTAGTTTACTTAATAATTTAAACACATTTTTAAATTTATTTGACCAAAAATCAATTATTTTTTAATGTTTATATTTTTCCTTCAATATATTATAAAAAAAACAAATGTTCAGCTAAAAAAATCATGCAGATTTCATTCTCCAAACACGAGATATAAAATAAAGTAATTTTAATAAAGTAAAATAAATAAATTTTCAGCATTTTTAATTTTTTTTCTCAGCTCCTAAGGCCCAATGGATGAATATGGATAAACTTTTTTTCAATGTAGAATCACACAAAAAAATTTCATCAAAATCGGCGACGGACACACCGTGCACTCCCCTTGTTACATTGTTTTAACAGGGATTAGCTTCTACGTTAGTAATAATAATAATTAAATATTTTAAACATTAAAATCCTCACTCCCTCACATGTACCGTTTCTCGAATTTTCTACATTGACTTTGTTTAACTGCCACAAAACCTTACCTATCGCTATCAAAATATATTAGGTATGCAATCAAGCTCAGTATTTTCTGAAAAAAAAAACGAATCCGTCATAGAATAATTGACGTTGACAATTACTTAAATTCATTGCTTGTCTCTTCGCCGTGTGCTTCACTCCCTTATGTTACAACATGTTCAGACATGATCGAATCTGTTTTTTGGTTTATTATTTTCAATAATGAATATTTGTAATCGACCAATAAAAAAAGAAATTAACTCCCTCTCAAAATTTGAGGTTTTACGTTTCAAGATATGTTCAAGATTCCAAATATCGAATAAAATAAAAATGACCCTTTTCCATTTTTTGCTGTCCTGCGCCTCTATTTTCCAATCGCCTACTCCCAGCTTCCTGGCATCGCTCTCCACTACATTTTTCTTCGGATTCATCCTCCACTTTTACCAGCTTCTTTCTTTTTCCTTTTTCTTTTTCCCACTGAAGTGCACCACCAACATTCTGACCACATATCCTGGATATCTTAGCCGACTTTCAATAAGGAAAGTCATGTGAATGGATACGCCTGATATTTTTGAAGCATAACTATTTGAAAATAATAAACCGTTGTGTAATAATTCGCAACGTTTTAAAATTAAATTTATTAATTAAAGCATTGTGTGTTAATTATATCTTTGGAGTTGTGAGTATTGATATTTATTAAAAAATAATTAGTGAAATTTATATCTGACTTTATTTGACATGTGTAATGCACTTTGAAAAATAATATATTTAATGTTAAGTAATGTAAATGTTTAAATTAACTTTATTTAACTTATATTAAATATATTTTATTTAATGTTAATGTTTCGAAATTCTTTGCCCAGCGTCATACCAATGTTTTGATAGGTGTTTCGATTAAGCAATACATTTGTGTTAATAATTTGTATACATTTTTATTTTATTTTTATAATTATTATTATTATTCATTTTGTAATAAATTATATATTTGAGAGTGAATGACCACCTGTCATTGGGCACAATGCTTGTTGGTAGATAATTGTAAGTAAATACAAAATGTTACAAAATGTGTATATATATATATATATATATATATATATATATATATATATATATACATTTTTATTTATATAACAATTAACAATTAACAATTATGTATATATAAGAAATTTTATCATCGACCTTCAGTCCTTTCTCAAGCTATTTTTATTGTAGCGTATGGGACGTTTAGATCCCCAGCTATATGTATAGGATCCACCTGAGCATTAATCTGTTGAGCTCCGGTACGTCAAACAGGAACTCGCTGGTCAAACTGACCTGTAATTCTCGGGAGTTAATCTACAAAGTTCAATACGCTATACCTCAGCTAATGCTAATCCGATTTCGATATTTTTTTATATTGTGTAAAAATAGTATTAATACCTATTAACGCACAAATTTTGTTCATGAAGTTTATAATTCGAACCTTACAAAATACTCCAAGTATAGTTTTGATCTCTTTTTGGGGCCTAATTTATTTTTTAACTTCTTAATGTTGGACAAGATTGAGAAAGTAAAAAAAAAAATGTCGAGTTGAGAAAAGCTATGTTATTTCTCTCCCTGTCCCTGCTCACTTATTCACTAATTTACTAATGGCTCTTTCAATGAATAGCAAATGATTCGTGGAGAAAGAGATCTGCTAAGGCAACAGTTGGCCTGGAATCAACGGGCCAGGGCGACCGTCCCGATGTTGAGGAAGTCGTTAAAAATGGAATGATGTTTATTAAAGGGGACTCCCAGGTACTTGCCAGTAGCCGTTTCAGTTATTCATGACGAGGCCGGAGAATTGTAAATTTCTCGATGGTCCGGCTGGGAACGTAAAGGACGAATAGGAATGCCTCTAACTGCATTTATAACTCAGCCGAGAACTTTATTACTGCACGGCACTGAGGGCTTTGAGCCTCGGTAACTCTTAAGGAGGTGAATTGTTAAAAGTGAACCAGTACTGGTAGGTAATGAAAAATCTTCTTTAACTTACCTTTGAATAAAAGTTATTACAAAACTCCTCATAGACCTTAGCCGAAAATGGTCATTTAATTTATTTATTTATTTCCACGTTGATCTTGAATATCTTAACCCACATCCTACCTTTTTGCCCAAAGGGCTCTAGGAGCAGTGAAAAAAAAATAAAACATGCTGAAAATGCTTTATTTTATATCTGGTGTTTGAAAAATAATATCGACATTGCGCCAATTGGCAGTGGCGCAATTGGGAGGTAAGAGTTGGGATATCCTGGGGTCCCGCTTCTCCATCCATAATTGGGGGACAAGCGTGGCTCTGGGTTCCCCTGACCGATTGTAAACAGTTTATAATATAATAATTCCTTAGTTTATTTTTTTTTCTTTTTATTTATTATTTTGCTATTATTTTATTTATTTAAATGTCTGTAAAATGGTGTGAAAGATCTCTTCAATCATTATTACTATTGTTCTTTATTGATACAGCATGTAATATTACTCAATAAACTATTAGAAATAAAAAAAAGGTATATTAAAGGAAACATATAAACATTAAAAAATAATCGAATTTTTAATTGATTAAGCCTAGAAACCCAGCCTTATCTAGGATGTAATAGTAAATTGAATTAAATTTGAATGTTTAAGGCCGTGTTCAAAGTATTAAATGTATTATAACAACATTATTCATGATTCATAAATAGTAAATTTTAGAGTGATACCATTTTTTAAAACGAAATAATTGAATTTTAGAGCGAGCTGAAAGGTAGATATATTTACTTATTTCTAATGAAAACGGTATTCTTCTACAGAGTGAAGTATATTAACAGAATTTGTTTATTCAAAACTGGCGTCAGATTTGGTTTCACCACTTCAAAAAACCTCTATATTGATTTTTTTACGAATGTAAAACTAAAAAGTTTTGGCCTAAAAAGTTTGCCAAATTCGGAGCATCATTAAGGTTCTTAAAATGCTCAATTTTCTTTAACCGTGGAGTTCCTACATGATTTAGTACCGATTTAGTAACAATATCCTCAAAAAATTTTGTTCTTATTTGGTAATCAATTTTTTTTTCAGACCTTCTAAGATAATGCAATAGTTTTATATATATATATATATATATATATATATATATATATATATATATATATATATACATATATATGTAAAAAAGAAACTCCTCTCTCTCCCCTTTTTAACTAGTCCAAGAACATCAATATCAAACACGAGATATAAAATAAAGCATTTTCAGCATGTTTTTTTTTTGTTTTTTTTTTCTCAGCTCCTAGAGTCTGCTGGAAAAAATAGTAGGATATTATGAGTCGAATTTTTTTCAACGTAAAATCACCCCAAAAATGTTGATAAAAATCGGTGACAAACACATCTCCTTGTTTGTTGGAACTATCGACATTAATTTGAAGAAAAAAAAAATATAAATTTAAATAGGGGAGAGTAATGATTTCAATTCTTAAAGTTATGATTATCTCTCCTTTAAAAAAAGCTAGTCATAGTTCATAAAAATAATAAATATAGAGTAAAAAAACTCTGACTCCTTGAAAACCTTAGCTTTCGACAACCGAGATCGATAGTGGTACTCCTTTGGCCCATTAAAGATCTATTGAAAGTAAAATTAAACCCAATCTCAACCGTGATTTTTATATTGGTAACTTCGTAAATTTTACTACTCTTTTGTAAAGGCCTTTTAAACTGCTTCTATTAAAATTTCAATCTCCTTAGATATTTCCCCGACATTCAAGATGAATTAATCATATTTAATATTACTTCTCTTTATAATTCTAGTTTATAGCTCTGAGGTAGGAAGGTTGAAGTTGACTTTAGTATTGTTTGTACTACAGCTGAAAGTTAGCGGGCTGATCAAACCTATCGAGAGTGGAAACTTTATGGTGAAGTATTTGAGTCAGTACTTAATAATGTTTAATTCAGTGGAGTTTCAGTGGAAATTATATTCATTTTCCTAATTGCGAATCTAGTTAGTCATCAGTTTTTGAAGTAATATAGTCATTTTCTTTTCAGTTGCTTTGGAGGATCATCAGAGCCATTATTACCGGGCTAGGGGTTATGGAGGGTTATGGAGGGAGTATATTGCCAAGTCTGTTAAATTAAAATATGAATTCAAATATCTAATTTAGTATTATTCACCAGAATACAGGTTTAAACTGTGCTACTACTACTGTAAATTAGTTCAGCCGCGATAGAGAAAAATATTCATTTTTCGAAATAAATTTCCAATGGACTTTGTTAACGTGATAATTTGGAGAAAATTGCAAAAACAAATTGTATATGTTTTAGATAAAATCGATGTGTGAAAAAAATTCACTAAAGTGCCGAAGTTGTTTTTTTCACTTGTGAACAATTTTCGTTTGAGAAAAATAAAAAATAGTACACAATAGAATTTAAAAAGAGGGAAAATGAGTTTTAAACAATGGAAGTCGGTTTAAAATAAATCCCAATATAAATTAAAAACCGAGAAATATTACCATTATTGAACATTTAATTGCAAGTCTTGAAGTTATGGTAGGAACATGTTTGTGGAATTTAATTTAATATTGGCTTTTCGTAATGCCTACGAGCAATAAATACGCCAAGCAAATATAATAAATTTTCGCGGAGAACGCGAAAATGTAAATTCAGGTGTTCACGAAAAACAGCTTGAACATGGCTCAAAATGGTCCTTGAGCAATTTTTCAAAGCATAATTTGTTCGTAAATAGTTGCTCTACAACCTTATTTTCATTAAATATATTTTAGATTCGATTTAATACTTAAAATACTTCACCATCGAAAAGTTCTTTTTTTATGGTACCTATCCACAATAAAAATTGCATGTAAAAATTATTATAACTTTTCGTGGTATAACTTTACGTAATATTTCACTTCGCTCGCTCATTCGAGTGGTCGAAGCAAGAAAAACCCGATTTTCAAACGCATTTTTGAGGTATTAAATCGAATCTATATTTATATATAGGTTCATTAAATTCAATAAATATATCGAAATATATTTAATGAAAATAGGGTCGTAGAGCAAATGTTTGCGAACAAATAACGCTTTTAAAAATTGCTCTGCAACCATTTTGAGCCTTGTTTAAGCCGCTTTTCGTGAATACCTGAATTTACATTTCCGCGGTTTCCTCGAAAAGATATTATTTTTGCTTGGAGTATTTATTGCACTTTGGCATAACTAAAAGCCACAATTAAATTTCACAAACATATTTTTATGATAATTCCAAGACCTGTAATTAAATGTCCAAAAATTTATATGTATAATTATATGTAAAAAAGTATATGTCTCGGGTTTTTTTTTTATTTTGCGAAAAGTAGTAAACCGATTTCAATTGTTTAAAACTCATTTTTCTTCTTTTTAAACGCCAATAAGTACTATTATTTTTTTTTCTCAAACAAAAAATTATCTAATCTTTCTGTCAGATTTCTTTCTACTATTGAAATAAATATGACATAAACTTTGGAGTTCAGCAAAACACGTCCACATACACAAGACACAAACTACACAATCCAAAAGTCCTAGAAAATTTGCAAATGCATCATGGTTTATTTGGAATCACCCGTACACAATGGCACGGTCATTTCAACAATAAATCATACATTTACGACTAATACCGGGTGTATTTTCACTCTTCAACTCAAAATCAGCCCAATCCATTAGTTCTATCTCTTTTCTTCTCCCTCTTGCCAGGTCTACCGGGACGTAGGTTAAAAAGACAACGGCCAAGAGACCTCCTGGTTCATCCATAATACAAATTCAAGACACACTATCGGGTAGATCAAGGACATAAAAACCAACATCGAATTTGTTAAATGCGGTGCAATATAATATAAAACAATATTTTTTTTTTCTTAATCCTAATTTTAAATGTTTTATATAATAATGTACAAGATCAATATCCTTTTATTGTATCTTAGATACATTTTAAAGTTTTTCTGATTCTATATAAAACAATCAATAAAATTAAAAAAACAAATAAATTGTAGAGCAAATCACTGATATTCAGGAGAATAAAATATATTAAAAAATATATATTTTTTATTTTCCAACTAAAAATAAGAAGTAAGAATCTGAGTGCTTAAAATATAAAAAAATAATAAGTTGCTCTGTATTAATTTAATTACCTTATAAGAATGTGCAGTAAGCATTGATCAGGCAGCAGTGAATGAGAGAACGCCCACACTCATTCAGTCTAGGTCAACCTTACCAGCTCCATAACCAAGTCCATAATAACTTTCCTTTTCAGATAGATAATGGAATATAATTTATACGTGGTATTAGTTTATAATTCCTTTATATTTTATTTTAAATTCATGTCGCTATTTTAGAATCACAAAATGACCACGATACGAAATTAATTTTTTTTAAATTACACTACAGCTTAGTTTGTCTATTAGAAACAACATGGAGCGAAATTCGTTTCGTATAAATATTTTTTTCTGTCAAATATATGCATGTAGTTTTTCAGAACGTTAGAGTGGTTTGGTACATACAAAGTTTAAACGCGTTGCTTCGAGAAAGAAAGTCTTTTAGGCCTCGTCCACAATGGAGCACCGACCCGCGCACACCACCCCTAGTCCCTCGAACCAAGAAAAAAATAAACACATTGTTTCCAATGGGACTGGCCATAACGAAGCCTCGCCATGCGCACCGACCCTCGACCCTAGCCTAGCACCAAACCAAGCAATTGTTTCGTCAATTCTTTTACCCTGGACCCTCGCACCTCCCGGCCTCAGAACGTCGAGATTTATTAATATCTTTTTATATTATCTCATTTTCACTAAAACCAATACATAATTGAATTTCTTTAATTGTTCATATAACAAATATTAATAATAATATAAATATTTTTTTATCATTTTTCCTAATAAAATAGAAAATAATATTCGCTTAAATACTTAATTTTTGTGCTACAATTATTTTATTTTGATGCTTAAGTTATTTTGATATATATATATATATATATATATATATATATATATATATATATATACAAAATTAATAAAGATTAAAAAAAGAACATTTATAACTGCACTAAATATTTGATTGAAATGGAAAACAATGATTGATGAGCAATTAAATTATATTAATAATGTCTCACATTATGTAATTCTAGAATCTTGTATATTATTAAATTGAAGTTTAATTTGCGACAGATTATTAAAAAAAGAAAGTGCAGTCCAAACACCCTTTCAGTGGACATTACGACAGAAGTGCTGAATTTTTGTTTTGCTTTTTTTATTAAAATTAATATCGACTGTCATTAATATCAATGTTTACCTACCTTAACGTGAGCTTCAGTCGTTCCTCTGTTGAAATTGGCTGAACGTGACAATTTTTCCACTGTTTTTGACTTTGAGGTTTGATTAGATTAATGATATAATCAAACGCGGAGATCTTCATTCTCATATAACCGAAAAATCTTTCAGAATCTCGTCTCAAATCCTGGTACAGGTGATGGAATTCACCAAACTGATATCGCTCCCTATTTAAAAAATGAATTTCCGATCCTTTTTCTTTTTCGGTAAAAATGATAATAATTGGCTGAGATTGAATCCAGCGCAATATCTTCGTCAGAAGATGGTATCTCATGATATCTGAAAGATGGTATCTCATGATATCTGAAATTCAACTGAAGGGGCAGAGAGATATCATTCCTGCTAGCTTTGAATAGGGGTGATGGTGGTGCTCCAATGTGGACTGGCAGGGGGCTAGGGGCGAGGGTACTAGGGTCGGTGTAAGGGATTATCACTGGTACTGGGGCGAAGGGCGGTGCTCCATTGTGGACGAGGCCTTATTAGTCGGCCTGCCGGTGCATCGGCCAAAATCCATGGATACAGGCCTATTTCTCTCGAAGTTTCAGCTCGAATGTATAAATCTACGGTTTTAATGGATGAGTGATCGGTTATCCATAAATATTTTCTTTTCAATATTCTAGGAAGTCATATGTTTTTTTAAAGATGTTTGCCAAAGGCTTTATTTGTTAAACTCTTTCTTTTCTTTTTTTCTTTTTTTTTAGACATTATACATCGCTATCCTCTTATCCATTGCGTTGTATTCCTGGCAATATAATTTTAATGTGTGACTTATGATAGTAATTTATATTATTATATGTGTGACAAAAAATGAAAATAGAGGGATCGGTACAATAAAGAATGAAAGTCTGAAAATGAAATGTTGTAGTTTCGAAACGATGCATTTTATGCGTAACATATAGTTTATATATATATATATATATATATATATATATATGTGTGTGTGTGTGTGTATAAAATATGTATATTGCACATAAAATGCATCGTTTAGAAAATACAACATTTCGTCTCAGCTATATATAATATTATGCATCTACAACATTATATATAATTATATCTTATATACATTGTATATATATATATATATATATATATATATATATATATATATATATATGTGTGTGTGTGTGTATAAAATATGTATATTGCACATAAAATGCATCGTTTAGAAAATACAACATTTCGTCTCAGCTATATATAATATTATGCATCTACAACATTATATATAATTATATATTATATACATTGTATATATATATATATATATATATATATATATATATATATATATATATATATATTTCACAACACCTTACAAATCATGGTAGTTGAAACATGGGTAATCCCTCCCTCTCCCTCCCATAAGGCCATATGTGCTCCCACAAACTGTAAATATATATGATAAAAAAAATAATATAAAAAAATAATAATATTTACCATATTATCAGCAGTATGCTATAAAGTTTTGTTTTTATTTTAATTATGTTCTATTAATTTAATTTTTTTTCTTTTTTTAAGTCTCGGACAGAGTTATTATATATGCGCTATAATAACTCAAAAATATTGAGTACTCAGAATAAATTTTGAAGATATACGATCACTGTGCAATTATGAAAAATAATAAAAATTGTCATCTAAATATGTTTATAAAAATGTGTATTACAATACTTTAACATATTTAGATATCGATATAAATAAAAAAAAGAAATCATCTTAATTTTTTTTAATCTGACAAAAAATAATCATCGTTTTAGATAAACAATACTAAGATTTATTTAAAATAATTTTACGAGTACATTCTATAATAATATTATACTAATTGTATTATAGCTTTATGCGTGAGGCTCATTCCTCCAAATCAGTTTTTATTAGTTGTATAACTGAAGTTTCCCTTGAAAAAGAAATTTATTGAGATCTGATTTTCATTTCTTAACTGAAAGCATAAAATATGAAAGGTAATCAAATAAAAAAAGAAAAAAAATGGTGGGGGGATGGGACATGGCTTCAGGTAATTTTGTCATTGTGATAATGAATTCAAGCACCTCTCATTCACATCTTAAAACACAAAATTTGTATAATTGAGATTGCGTGCATCGAAACTCCGACCAATCGAAATCGTGGAGACGCTAATTTGAAAATGTGTTTGTTTCGAAACTTGTACAGAGTTCAAATCGACAAAGTAATAACTTAATCTCATTAGAGACCTCACAAAATTCCGGGGATTACAGTACTCCATTGAAGTCCCATCCGACAATAGACTTAGGTGAACCTTGCGGATCCAGGTGGCTGACAATGAGATGTTCGCTCTCGACTCAGCCCTACTTAGGCCGCAGCCGGGGACTTACTCCGACTTTCATTGGACTTGTAAAAGGCCTTCTCGGCCCGGAGTTAAATGAACTTTCCTAAGTCAATAGTGTGTGCCACGAGATGCCGCCGCCTCGAATAAGGTCCCCCATTTAGTTGCAAAAGCTATTAAGAACATGTTCCTCAACTATGTGTAACGTTCAAATTGCACGACTTTAACTTATAATTCCTAGCCTTTCATGTCTTCCCTAAATTATTCCGTAAATGGGTAACGGTTCGCCTGTTTCAGATGTGATATCATCTATTCATAGAATAAGAGGGAACATTCAAAAGTAAAACATTTCCTGATATGTCTATAAACCATTATTTATCAATGTATTAAAGTGCAAATCGCAGAGGGCACACCATTATAATTAATTATTATACATAAGGGGATTAAACACAATAAATTCATAACCAGTGATTACTCTTAACTATTTTGAAAAAATAAGAATATAGTCTAAAATACAACAAAAAGTACTAAAAAAACTATTCAATGGACGCCGACGTTTATTACTGTCTCCGACCTATCCATTGCGTTGTGTTCCTGGCAATATAATTTTAATGTGTGACTTAAGGTAATGATTTATATTATCATACGTGTGACAAGAGATGAAAATAGAGGGATCGGCACAGTAAAAAATGAAAGTCTGAAGATGAAATTTTGCAGTTTCGAAACGATGCATTTTAGGTTTAATATACATATTATATTATATAATATGTTTTTTTTTTTTAGAGTTTTTGCTCTCAGTATTTTTAAGCATATAAAAATCTGGTGCAGTGCGCGTACATCACACGACTTTCACATACCACTCTACTTGAAATAATTTTTAAAAGTTTCCATGGAAATTCTATTTAGTTTCTATCCAATGATATTAAATTAGAAATTAATAACTGCAACAATCACTTAAGTTTATACGTTTTTCGTCACACTCCATTACCATTTATGACTTTATTATTTTATATATTAATTTTCTTAAAATATTTAACTCTCCAACGGCATATTATGTATTTATAGTACTACAATTATTTCCTGAAGTTGGAAGCCTACGAAATTATTTCTCTATTAGCTAATAATCAATTTTTTTTCATAGTTTATAGGGAATCACTACAACAATGAGATACGGTAAATAATTTGAAATAAAGGAAATTAGAGGTACTTTACAGAAAGCCATTTTGAAAACTCGATAATTAAGTCCTATCTGACCATTTCAATGTGGATAAGACCTAGCTGATATTAAAAAACATTAAATTGTGCATTGACTTAACGAACTCCTGAGTCCAAAAAACGCATTTTCAGCCATTGGTATCTCTGTATCTGTGATTATTATTTCTTTTGTTTTGTTGGGTTTTGTTTCTCAATGCCTATGTACCAAATCGGGCACCCTGTTGTGCGAAATAGTGGTTGTGCAATAAAATATATAACGAGTTATAACGTAAAACGAGTTTTTCTGTAGACTTTAGCGCCTATATAGTTCAGTAGATTTTGATGAAACGCCCAAAATCTTCTCATTAAAGCACTTTTAATTTTCATATATAGTTCATTCTCAAGAAAAATCTGGGAAAGAAGTTATTAATAAAATAAAGCTTTATTTGTAAGTTACTATATTTGTGAATATAGTCATTTGGAAGGCAATTACATTCCCTACAAAACAAACCAAAAAAAAAATTAACGAAATCGTTCAATTATTAACAATGATACAGCATATGGGAGTTGTATCTATGTTTTTTTTATAATTCAGTTTACTTTATCTTTGGTTTTTCGGATTGCTTGAAAATTTCTCCCTCACACATTCCCAAAGCTCAATTGAAAGATAATTTACTGGTCTATAAAGCTAATCCTAAAAAATGAAATTCCTTATCGGACTAATATTTGCTAAGATAAGCTAATTTTTTTTTTTTGTAAATATAGCATAAGTTTTTACTGTAATTTTTACTTTAAGGGTATGATGGCCATATATTTATATCATTGTCCAACGAGATAATATTTTACAGGATGCATTTATTTCATTTAAATTATCACTAATAGATATTTGAGTAGTTTGTTAAGTAGTGTGTTAATTAGTATTAATTACTTGGCTGCGATGATGGGCAATGAAGGTGGTTCGGTAATGAGGAACATATTGGCAATCCGGGGAGTCTATTCGTCCTCCTGTTGGCCCATTAAGTGCTAGGGATTGGTCCGCTCCAATCAGGTCCTGAGATTGGCGTCTGCGGCGTTTTAGTCTGCGCTCAATAGCTACACCATTCGGCCATATTTGTCTTT
Organism: Rhaphigaster nebulosa; assembly: GCA_948150685.1. NCBI lineage: Eukaryota > Metazoa > Arthropoda > Insecta > Hemiptera > Pentatomidae > Rhaphigaster > Rhaphigaster nebulosa. Next base: position 20,256,470 of record OX411311.1, read on the forward strand.
ACCTTGATTACTTTCTAAATTATAAAAAAATAAAAATGCTTCATACTTTTAGCAACGTTATTGTACTTGATAATGAGAGTTTTTTAACTGCTTATCAATAATTAGATATACACGGTTTCCAACATAAATCGTCTCAAATGCTTCTACCGACCAAACGTTGATGATCTAATGAAAAAATTTGAACTTATTTGCTAATTCGTTCAATATCTATCTCCAATATGCCTCCATATACACTAATTGTAAATGAAATTGTTGATGTGATTATGTTATACTTATATACTTTATTATTATTTCTATTGAAGACAATATTACTGTTGCTAATTTAATAAACATTTAAAATTCATACAATAAATTTCTCTTCCATTATTGTGGAAAAAACATTTCAGAACTACTTTTTTGCATTATTTAGAAAAAATACTACAACTACAGACTTATATATTATATATATAAATATTATATTATAATTTTGTAAATAAAATTTGATTTATTCTTTGAATTGTTTGAAAATTTAAAAATAAATAATAATGCTTAAAATTCTGTTAAATACCAGTTAATAAATAACCTGTCAGCGTTTTGCCAATTGAAATTAGCCTTGAAAAGTTTTTGAGCGAAATGTGTTGTTCTTAAATTACTTTTTCCTTTTTTTTTTTTTTTTGTGCCTCACTAGGACAAATAACCACGGTACTCTTGGTACTATGCCAGAACAAGTTTAATATTTAATTATTTCGTGTAGCATAAAAGAAATTTAAATAAATATTATTCTCCCTGATTTTAGGTGATAACAGATGTATAAACAGCCCTTTAAATCCTCTGAGAGCCGACAGCCCAACAAATTTACACTGGGATAGCATTGTTCTCCCGAAGGAAATTCAACCGTTAGGGCAGGAGTTATGCAAGGCAAGTATCCCGGTGTAATGATAGAGGGAACATAATGAATACCTAAAAAGGCTGCTAATGTTTGAATATATTTCATAAGACAAAATGAGGGGGGAGAGGATAGAGAGGGAATAAGGGGAGGAAGGGATTGGGCTTGTTGGGAGGAGGCATTAGTCACCGGGGCCAGGCCGCAGCGGCCAAGATAGAAAATTCCTTTGAAATATTATTATTCAATAACTCCAAATTGTATCCCCTCCGCCCTGGCTAAAAGGACCGATGAGAGACAATTCAGTCAAAATAATGGAGCGAGTTCTGGAAGGAAAAGTTGCGAGTTATACGGTTCAATGCTTCCGGGGTATGATTAGTGGACAGGCCATGAGTAATTTAGTAATTTTGTTCTGTAACTGTGTGGGTGCATATATATATATATATATATATATATATATATATATATATATATATATATATATATATATATATATATTCAACATTGTGGCAAACAAAATTATGCGATGAAGGACAAATTCAAAATTAAAAACAAGTTGTTTAACAGATAGAGATTTCGTTTAATAAATTAATTCTTAAGAATGGAAATTGACCTGAAACGGAACGAGATTTGTTTTCTGAATTTAATACAGAATTGCTTAAATTTATTAGAAATGGGTAGGTAATTTCTTGTTGGCTTTACTTTGTTTTGTTTTTTTGTTTAACTAATTTAAAATTTTAATTTGTTTGTTTTTCTTTATTTGTTCCAATTTTGTAAATGAATTTATTTAAAACTTATATGTATTGTATATCTCTTGTAATATGTAAAATTCTTGTAATTATTCATGTTGTATACCTTTAAGGCGTAGAGCATGAATTTAAGCCAAATAAATGTTTAACTATTAAACCTAAAAGGTTTACCAAGTAAGGAAAAGGTATAAAAAAAAATTATATATATATATATATATATATATATATATATATATATATATATATATATATATATAATATAAGTTATGAGTGTAAATAAGCCTGAAACTACTGTAAATAGTAATGCTAAGTCTAGATTAAGCTGTTGTTATGTTTAGCTGATAAGCAGATAACTTCCCTATATATATACCCACGTAATACAAATGAAGTCAATTGTTCTCTTGATGCAGGTGCGTGTCTATATCCCCCAAACCTCCTTTTTTTTAAGTAATCGTTTCAGTCCGATTATAACTTATATATATATATATATATATATATATATATATATATATATATATAGGTGTTATAGCAATCTTGTCTTCCTTTTTACGATTTATTTTTTATCAGCATTTTACGTAAAATATTAAGTTCGGACTATACAACAACAATAAAATATAAAACTATATAAGCAATATGAAAAACGAAATTGAAAATATTAAAATAAATTTTAATGAACTGTGTACTAATAATATCCAAAGAATTAAAAATAAGAATGCCAACGCATATTTCTAATTGTAAAAACATTTAAAATATAAATTCTGCAACTTAAGTATACTGCATTATTAAATTACAACACACACTCAAGTTTAAAAAAACAATAATATTAGAAAAGTCACATTAAAGAAATAAAAGGATATTAGAAACTATATCACAAATACATAGTTAAAATACCGTGCTATATTAAACAGACAAAAATCTAATTGTACATTAAGCCGACATTATAAAACACACAAAAATATATTGTTTATAATTAATTAATAGTAATAAATAATAATAAGTATAAACAAATATTGGTTACAAGTAAGTAAAACAAATGCATAAAATTTACAGTAATGATAAAACTAATAACAAACTGATAATCAATGTACGTTCTGATGAGGACAAATTCCAAATCCAAAGACCAAGGACATTTCAATGACCTGGTAAAAGTTCAAGACTTGCACTGATGAAGATGTATATTCCTATGTTTTATTACATGACCAAATATTAATTTATAGCACTTTAAAAATGACTTCAGCAGCATTACAGTAAATGTAAGTTAATTAAATTGATTTTCTAAACAGATCAATATAAAATAGGTATAAGAGATGTAAAATATACCTAGTTGATTGAATAATCTAGTTAAAAAATACAAAATTCTGAAGATGGGGCACAATCCCGAAATTTTAAAGGCTAATAATAAATAAATGGTAAAAAGGAAGCCATTATTTCCATATAGCACCGATGAAAATAATTCGGAGGAACCAATTAATTTGCTGATAAAAATAGTAATTTACGCCTGCCGGACATGAGACATCAAATAAGGCGGCCATTACACGGATATACTTCCTCCTTAGGGTCAGCTGTTTCCGTCCAGATCGGTCAGGCACTGATTTGTAGCCCATCTGCTTCCTGAATCACCATTACTAATCGATATGTAGCGCTCCAGTGGAAGACTTAAGCGCTTCAGATGAACAATTTCATGGTTTAATTTATTGACCGTTGGAAAGGGGAGGTAATTCACAAATTTGGCATTTGTCAACAATTAACTAAACTTGGCATTATAGGATTATCTTTCGGTCCAGAAATAACTATCGATAATTAATTGCTTAGGAATGAACATTGATATTTGTTTGTATATTCTGTTATCTCGAAATAAGATGAAATCCCTGACGTTGTAACTTATATACACAGCTGTATAGTATCCTGCACACTCGCTGTGGTCATAAGTCCGATTCAGTAGGACAAAATTATTTTATAAACCTAGCCTATAGAAACTTTTACGCTGATCAAAAACATTCCAGTAAACATAGATCCAAAAAATCAGTTACTAGCAAAAATATCTGATGTGGACAACACATGACTTCCTTTTACGTCTATTAAACTATAAATCGGTGGTAAAAAATGACCCTGAATTAGGTTACTAGTTTCCGAAGATTGCATTATCTCAAAAACGGCATTCGGCGACGCGACATCCATCTTTTGACAAACATACACACAAACTCTTGTTTCTGGAGGTCTCATTCCGTTATTATATGTCGTTTTCTTTCATTAGGTAACAAGTTCCCAAGAGATTTATTCGTGTCCCGTGACAACATTAAAACTGTCAATGTCACTAGATAAAGCATTGGAAATCCGCAGTTTCGACATTTCAAGCAGAAGAATCCACTTAACCTTACTCTCCTGCTACAGACTTGTTCATCTCACAAATGGGGAGGAAAACAAGTATTTTACACTCAATTTTAACACTTAAAACAAGTAATAAAAATGTTTAATTAGAGTGGAAACAAATCTCGTTTGTAACCTTTATTACCGAACCATATGATCTCTGTATTTAATTTTAATATAATTTTGGATGTAAGTTTATTATGACCTTCAAGTACCCTTTCGGCTCACTAATTTTAACCAAAATCTAGTAAATACGAATGTCTTTATTGTATTTACGTATCAATATGAATATATTGATATAAAAGTTCTATTTACCAAATTTCAGATGTTTTACATTGTATTTTAATAAAATTTTTGACGAAAATCTAATATGACCTTCAAATAAAATACTACTTCCGGTTTGCCAATTAAAACCAAAATTTATTATGTTATTTGCATTAATATGTAAGTCTTATATACCAAATTTGAGAAGTTTTGCATAGTATTTCTATTCTTCTTCAGCATCTAAACAGTGGGAAATGGTTATAATAAATAAATGAAAGGATATAGAATGAAATAAACATTTTTGCAGCTTTGTAGCAGATTACTATTCGTGAGTTGAGTGTTGAACAAAACGTAATTTCAATTACAATTACCTATTAATTACTGTAATTTGGAGTTGCAGAAATAAAATTATAATTAATAGAAATTTTAATTATAATTTCAATTACTTCATGAACCACTGTAATTGTAATTGTGGGCTGCAATTACAATTTCTAGTTGTGCTAAAGTAATTACAATTATTTGTGATTGAAATTTTTATCTCTGCAATTCCAAGTAATTGTAATTGATAATTGCAATTACTTAGCACCAAAATGGCACTAAAAAAAGTTATCTGCATAAATGTGCTACGAGATATGTTTGAAAATGGGGAGTTTCAAAGAATCGACCGATAATTTACAAAAAAGTTGACAAAATTAAATATAGAATAAATACTTTTATGACATGAATTACAGGTAATTGTAGTTGTAATTACTTTGCCTCAAGAGTAATTGTAATGTTAGACGCAATTACTTATCGTCAAGAAGTAATTGTAATTGAGAGCCTCAGCTAAAATTACAGTAATTGAAAGGAGTAATTGCAAATACTTAACACAATTACAGTAAATTTAATTGGAGATGCAATTAAATATTAATGTAATAAATTACTGCCCAGCTCTGGTGTGAGCTCCACTGTCCTTGCGAGCACAGTTTTCTCGAGCCAATTTGACCATATAATTTACAGATTCTTGTGCTTCTCCTCTCAGTTGTCCTATTGCTAGGACAGCACTCCGGATAGTTTCTCCTCCGTGAATAAAAGCTTTGTTTATAGATAAAGGCATGTGGTACTCGGTTAAATATAGCTCAGCAGTCTCCTTTGTATCAAATTTATCAGCATCAATAGGCCAGCGTTTTCAAAATAATACTGAATCGATGGAGAACATTCTCGTTAAAACCTGAAATAGTCGATGTTAATATAAGATCACTGAAAAAAGTCGGATCGGTGTTGCCATCATAGGTGGAACCGCGTCCTGGTTTAGGCTGATTTCACCAATAGTTCAGGTAGCTCTGATTTTCGACTGAAAAGTAATATCGAAGTCCTTTCCAACTTACCAAGTTCCAACCAACTTTCATTTCGATAATGGAAATTTGATAAATATCTTTAAGAACGCTTACAACGTGTTTCTAAAGTTGTAACATCATTTGTTAACCCAGCATATCTTCCTGTATAATTTGCTGTCGAGAATCATTATTGGAGAGCCATAATTTTTTTTTTCCGAACCCCTATATCTCTGCTGAAAGTCTTGTATTTTACCCATTATGAAAAGATGGCTTTTTTTCACCAGATGGCTTCTACCTGAGAAAGAAAAAAACACAGTTTCTTGGCAAGATGCCTCAAGATTTTGTTTTTTTTACAGCAACATAATAACGGTTTTAATAATTAAAAAAATACAGAATAAAACCATGCAATTGCCAGCGGTTATTCTATGGCTTTTATAATGTTATCTATTCTAAGTGATCGACTCTGTTTACTCAATTATCCATTAGATAACAATGAACTGAGGCAATAATAACAATTAATATTAATTTTGATTGCTTACACTATAGATTTGATTCGCTTACCTTCTTGGAGAGCTGACATAATGAGAAAAAAATAAATACAAATTGAAGCACTGTCAATCTTTTCTCGACGAGAGATTTATGAGTAACCGATATATCAATAACAAACACAACTCGCCAGCCAAGAAAATGTAAGCGTTTCAGTTCATACTTTCAGGGTTAAGATATCAGTCCCTCTACAAATATCACCTAATCTCAATTATGCAATTTTGAACCTCTATGCGCATGTGAAACGTAATTTCAAAATTCAATTATATATCAAAGAATTGTTTTTGTTATTAATTTTTCGTGTATAAATGTAAAGTAAAAGAATAGCCATTTGGCATGCTATAAAGAAAATAAAATAAAAAACACTAACACACTTTTTCCATATGACGGGTCTCGTTCTCCCATACAATGGCTTGTGGCTTTTTTTTTTTTTATATATAATCGTTCCTAAAAGCCAAAGTGTTTGAGGCTTATCCATCCAGAACTATTCAAGCACCTTACAACGCATTCGGGACGAGATTGAAGCACTTTGCTGCGAAAAGAATTTAATTTAATCATGTAATTTCCCTTCTTGTCTGATTTAGAAAGCCCATGATTTAATTTTAAAAAAAAATGTTTTGAACCAACGGTTTATAAAATAAATAAAATAAAAGATAAACTTATATATATATATATATATATATATATATATATATATATATATATATATATATATATATATATATATATATATATATATATATATATATCATTTCCATAGAAAATTAGAAATGAAGAGTTTACCGTAAAAACATTTGGTTAAGTTCGGTCTATTGTTATTTAAGAGGTTGTTGAAGTGGAATGCATATGATTGATGCAGCTAACATTTAGTGCCTGAGAATCTCTGTGTATGTAGATACACAATTTGGACTTTCCTACTTTATTTTCTCTTAAAACATTTTCGATCCTTACTACTGAAAGTAGTGAAGCTTTGCATTAATGGAGGAAGTGAAAACAAATTTTATCCTTAGAACCGAAAGTTTCGACTCTCGTTATACATTCTAGACATAGAAGAATAAACAGTTGACGTCCACATGATGATATAGAAGGATCGATCTAATTAGAAATCGATAAATCATTTGCCACTTCTATAATTTTGTTTTTATTGAAAACTAATATCGAATGTTATACATTCATCCTCAGTTCTAAAAACACACAAAATTCAAAAATAAACAATTCAAAATACAGTTTGGTATTATTATACATATTATATCAAATGTAACATAAATTAGTATTATAAAACATTTATGAATTATGAATTTAATTAATACAAGAAATCAAATACATTGTACTCACCAAGGTTTAAGTAGATTATATCAAAAAGAAAAGGTTGCATTAGTTTGTTCTCGCACTGAACTAGTCATGGAAATGACTGTAATGAAAGAAACGTGGGGTGTTTCTAGGTAAATGGTACGGTTTAGAGATCGGGGTATTCCAGTAATTCCGCTGAGTAATTGTCTTTTCTGTTATTGATGGAAATAAATTCAAGAATGGACTATTGGAGATATTAATTTGGTCATTTAAGCAAAAATCTGGATTGGATTTGAAGGATTTTATTATTTCAAGTGTTTCATATATATTAAATTTGAGACTGTTCTCAACGTGATGTATTAATTTAACTCCTCAAGGAATAAAGTCGGTTTCGTGTCTATCTGTAATAAAGTCCATGTGACTGGCATAACACATACTACCGTTAATTTTATTTTGATGAAATTTTCAGGAATTGCGCGGGTTGGCACGTAGATAGTTTCATATCAACAATATCAAACAACATTCCCTACGTTTGCTTACGCAAAAGCATATACGAACCTATTTTCCTCGACACACCTATATTTCAAAAACGGACCTTCCGATTTGACGTAAATGTGGAGAAAAGTTGGAGATCAATGTTAAAATGGCCCCATATCAGATTTATAAAATTCCATCCTCTGCCTTCGCTAACGCATGCGCAAACATATTTTCCTTGGCACACCTATATTTCCAAAACGGATCACCCCGTAAATTGTATTCTCAAACAAAATATAATTAACCTTGAAATATAAGTAATTTTGTACCCACTAGGAGTTCTGAGGAATCTATATACCTACTGACATACATACTTGGTATTTTTAATTCCTTAAGTAAAGGAAGTATTGTAATCGCGAAAATTTTCGGTTTTCAGATTTCAACGGAAATATCCATTTTGACCATCCCTGAATCCATTTTGACTATTTTCGTCGTGGCGTCTGTACGTACGTTCGTTCGTATTTCGCATAACACAAAAACGGTTAGCCGTAGAAAGTTGAAATTTTGTATTTAGGATTGTTGTAAAATTTAGTTGTGAACCTCCCTTTTTGGTCACTGCTTGATCACCGGAAGTGGTACTTTACTTGAAGGTCTTAATTGATTTCCATCAAAAACATATTAAAATATTATGCATAACTTCTCAAATTTAGTATTTATAACTTATATGTATATATATATATATTTAAATAACATACTAGATTTTGGTATAAATTGGAAAACCGGAAGCGGTACTTTATTTGAAGGTCATATTAGACTTTCATCAAAAATTATATTAAAATATAATGTAAAACATCTTAAATTTGGTAAATAGGACTTTTATATCGATATGAATGTATTTACTATATTTTGGTTAAAATTGGTGAGCCGAAAAGGGTACTTTACTTGAAGGTCATAATAAGCTTACATCAAAAATTATATTTAAATTAAAAGAGAAATCATATGTTTCGGTAACAAAAATGCAATTTGGTTTCCAATCCAATTAAACATTTTTATTACTTGTTTTAAGTTTTAAAATTGAGCGTAAAATACTAGTTTTCCTCCCCATTTGTGAGATCAACAAGTCTGCAGCATGAGAATAAGATATTAGTTAAGTGAGTTTTTCCGCTTAAAATGTCGAAACTGTCGATTTCTAATGCTTTATCCAGTGTTATTGACAGTTTTATTGTTGTCACGGAACATGAAGAAATATCTTGGAAACTAGTTATCTACTGAAGGAAAACGACATATAATAACGGAATGAGACCTCCAGTAACAAGAGTGTGTGTTTTTGTATGTGTGTGTGTGTCAATAGATGGATGTCGGGAAGCCAAGTGTCGTTTTTACTGCAATTTTTGGAAACTAGTAACCAAATTCAGTATCACTTTTTGAGCCACGGATTTATACTTAATAGGCGTACAAGGAAGTCATGTGTTGCCCAAATCAGATATTTTTCATTCAATAAAAAATTAATACGATTAATATCTAAGGTTATGCAAAAGACATATGTCGTCTGTCACTACAGGTAACCACTTTAGTACAAAACATTTTGATTTAGGTTTATTTTAGCCTAAATTTTACGTGCAATTGAATGTTTCTACTCGATAGTATTTTTACTTGCTTTTTACTTACTTGCTAGAATATACTAAAATAATCTCAACATGATGAAAATTTAATTTTTTTAAACTTTTTTTTGTCTCTGCTGAAAACTTAGTATTTGTTATGTGCAGAGTAAGGTGATTTCACATTGTGGCCGCCAATATCTATATTTAGTGTTCATTAAGTACAGTTGTAAATTACAATTAAAATTTAATAAAAAATAAGTATCGGGTTTTGTGGTCGGTTTTCAAGCTTCCGAAACGACTCCTGCATTACTCTTAATAAGAAAACCGTCTCCTGATCCACCTCAAAGTCTAATAAAACTTTAGGGTGAGGATATTTTCTTCATCATATGGCAATTAATATCTAAGAGGCATTAGTGGCCCTATCTGGTGGGGAGCGGTGGCACTATCGGCGATATCAATCTTCAGGGGGGGCTCTTCATCGCCGATGATTGATGGCATCTTCCCGATCATCATCTCTTTCCAATCTACACTCTGGAGCCTGGATATATCCACTTCCCACCAGATATTGATGTCCTCGTCCTCTTTTTGCCCATCTTTTAGTCGTTATTTATTATATATTGTCTCTTCTCCGTTGAGGCCTCCCGCGGGACCGTGAAAGCGGGAGAAGATGGGGATAATAGTCCTCAGGCCGAATACCGTTCAACTGGGCCATAATAAACGGGTTTATCATCCCACTCTTGATTTATTGAAAATATTTCATTAATTTTTTTTTTAATAATGAGAAAAAGATATACATCCATACAGCCCAAAACATAATAGTAAACTAGATATATTGTCGAGAAAATCACAAAAATGACGACGGCATTTCTGCTAAAAATGAACGAATGGCGTATGGAAAAAAAAAAAACTTTATTAAAGTAATTTGCAAAATATTTGTTAGTTCATAGAGGTTACTCTTCCTTTAACCAGGCATATCGTCACTTTTCATTTTATATATCCCGCAAAACCAACTTTGTTGACTTACAATAAACTAAAAAAAGTAAGAAAAACTTAAGGGGTAACCCTACAAGAGACAATAATGAGCTGCTCTCCTACTTTGTACATTTATAAGCAGGGACATCATCGTGGAGGGGGGCGTAATCTCCCCCTGCTATAATTTTAAAACCTAAAAAATCGGAAAAATTTTAATTTGATAATCTACTTCAACTGTGGAAAAACATTTTATTCAAATAATTACTAAAATTTAAAACCAATACCTTTTAACAATGCTCTGTTTGAATAAAAAAATAAAATAATTGTTATTAAGTCAACATTCGGAACAGGTTAGTGAAAATTTCGAATCCAAAAGAGTTGGGAAATTTAAAATATTTAATAGTATAGTTAGGAAAATTAAAATAATTCATACTATAGTTGGGAAAGTTAAAATATTCGGCATGGTTGGGAAATTTGAGATTTTGTCTTCCCCCCAATGAATTGTTGTGGTAACGCCCTTACTTATAAGAAACAAAACAGAATGGAGGTAGTGCTTATACGAAAAATTTTAATATCCACTATTTTCACAAGAACTGTAATTAGCTTATTAGGGCTTGTTTTTCCTACAATACCTATCCCCTAGCTTTTATGAATTTCGCTCTATTCAATCTGTTCTTGCTATGTAGACGCATTAGAATTGTGATGTTCAGACAGAGACCCGCCCTTGCAAAGAGACCCCAGACAGATGTTCCAGGAGGCTGCGGCCTGATTGCCTGAAACCAATGATGGCCGCTCTATTATTCAGCCATCGAGGTAATCACCTTCGGACGAGGATTAGCCTCTAGTCCCTTTAAAATTTTAAGCATTCCTTTCTCCTTTCTCTTCCGTGAAATTCGGGCTCCTTTCACAATTGCAAAGACCTAGAAAAGGCGGTTAGCGCAGTTTGTGGAACATCTGGAACGCATTTCGAAAAAACCCATAAAGTTATATGCTTAAAAATATCTGATGTGGACAACACGACTTTCTTGTACGCCTATTAAACTATACTCGTAAATCGGTGGCTCAAAAAGTGATCCTGAATTTGGTTACTAGTTTCCGAAGATTGCAGTATCTCAAAAACGACACTCGGCGTCGCGACACCCATTTATGCACACACACACACACAAATAGGGGGGAAAACCAGTATTTTACACTCAATTTTAACACTTAAAAGAAGTAATAAAAATGTTTAATTAGATTGGAAACCAAATTGCGTTTGTAACCTTTATTACCGAAACATATGTTTTATGAATTTAATTTAAATATAATTTTTGATGTAATCTTATTATGACCTTCAAGTAAAGTACCGCTTCCGGTTTTTCAATTTAAACCAAAATTTAGTATGTTATTTAAATCTATATATAAGTTATAAATACAAAATTTGAGAAGTTTTACATAGTATTTTTTACATAGTAGTTTTTGACCTTCAAGTAAAGTACCACTTCCGGTGATCAAAAAGGGAGGTTTGCAACTAGATTTTTCAACAATCCTAAATACAAAATTTCAACTTTCTACGGCTAACGGTTATTGAGTTATACGAAATACGAACGAACGTACGAACGTATGAACGTACGTACGTACGTACAGACGCCGCGACGAAACTAGTCAAAATGGATTCAGGGATGGTCAAAATTGATATTTCCGTTGAAATCTGAAAACTGAAAATTTTACTTTTAAACTTTACTTCGTACAAGGAAGTAAAAATGGTGTATATAAATGATAGTTGAATCTGAAGAAGACAACTAAATTATTAATGGAGAGAAAATTAAAAATTCGTCTGCATCGCAAGCCTTCTCAAAATATTTTGTTTTTCTATTTTTGTAAAATAAATTTATTTGATTCTTTAAAAACTGATGCATTTTTCCTAAATTCTTTAAGATAAGGTTCATAGCAAATTTTTAATAAAAATATTTTGTTTTACAATTTTAATATTTCTTCAATTGCATTTTAATGATATTTATATATTTTCTGATTTTTCTTTAATAAATCTAGGAATTTTCATTGAAATATTAATACAGAAATAACAGTTCTTTTTTCCAGAGCGGCGCCTGAAAATTTACAAAAAAAAACTTAATAATTTTTTTTCAAGAATTGATTTATTTAATTATTTAATGTTTTATTATTTTGGATAGTTCGATATTTTAAGATAAGTTTTCATATTTTAAAGGAATTTTTGTGAATTTAGGAATTAATTGTTTCAAACTCTAGTGATGGAATTCACAATTATTTGAATTGCTAGTTATCATAATTTATTCCTTAGTCTAGTCTATGTCTGTTTACATATGTCAGCCACCTCTGTGGCTTTTCCGTAGCCGTGAAATCCTGTAAAGGGATTTGGTCATTATTTTGGAGACTACTAAATAACTTGATATGCCTCCTTGTGAATTATGAAGACAGTCACCGTCTGTAGTTCGAGTGTTATATGTAATATGTCTGTTTTTGTCCGAAGTAATGAAGTCTGTTTCTCAATCCGCACCAGTACCCCGTTCTGATGTGGAACAACTGTTGGTGTTGTGGAGGAGTGTGAGGTTTTCAAATCTTATCAGATCATTTAGTCTGTATAATTTGAGGGCGCTAAATTTTCTGGTAGGATAAAATAATACAGTCGGTCTTCATGGCATTAACCTCTAACTGCTTTGTTATAACATCATAAGCCCACACCTCCATCGTTGCATCTAAGGAGCTACTCAGGATAGCTATATAATCGATGTAAACCACTGCTGTAGGCTTTCTTATATTTCACTTCAACAGCTAAAGTCGGGTATACAGTATGAGAAACACCACAGACCCTAGAGGACCGTAGGTTGGTGCAAAGAGTTCGGTCACCGCCTCAACTCGTACCCTGATTGTCCGCTGTTCAAAGAATGACCGCAATAAGCTATATTGCTCCTCCAGAATTCGTAGAAGACCAAGGGACAGCGAGTCGAATATTTTCGTGCAGTCTATTGAAATATCCTCTTCGTTCTTGGACATATTCTCACTTACTTCCATCTGAAGTTTCGCCAAATGATGTTCCGGCTGAGGTCGTCCTAGAAACCGGTCTTTCCCTGTGGAATCAAATCTATTTCTATGCTGCAAGTCTTAAGCTAATTGAGAATAATCTTCTTAAAGACTTTGCATATGTGTGAAATTAAGCTTATAGGTCGGGAGGTTAGGTTTCGTTCTTCGCGGGTCTCGATAGCCAGTTCCCTCCCATATCTCTGGAAAGTATGAATTGAGTGTGATGAGCGTTGAGGTCACTCAGTACCCAATGGTTCATCCTCTTTGCAAATTCGTTGGAAGAATTCCAAGAGAGAAAAACCAGCTCTTCTTTAAAGCTCTATCATGACAAGGATGACCTTAACCTAAATCTAAAGAAAATTGTATAAAAAGAACTAGAAAGGGGCGTCTACAACGACGGGGGTAAATTTATTGATAATTACTTTTTTATAATTCGGTCAATTATCATATTTTCTCTACAGATTTAAAAAGAAAGAGTTAAAGAAAAACCAATCCATCTTTTAATTTAATTGTGAATTTCAAAAAGGGCTCATCTCCGAATATTACCTTTTTTTCCAGAAGAAACAAAAACCTGGATTTCAGTTGAGCCATTGGACTTATTTAATGAGATTTTATTATATTCGTGTATTTCATCATTATTACAATTAGATATCAGCCGTTCTCGCTCATAAAATATCGGCCTGTATGAATGAGTAAAAACCATAACAAATGAAAAAGTCCATTTAGAATAAAAACAGAGATGAGCCATTCAATAGATAATTGTGTTTATAATACCTACGAATCTTATGAGTGTTTTTAATATTTTTCATTTCCAATCGTAATAGATTTATTTGCATTCCATTGTTTCTTTAAAATCAGCAGAGTTTGGATATCAAGTGACCCTCAATGAATCACAAAAAATACCTTTTATCCTATTTAGTAAACCTCCGAAATCCGTCGATAATGGGTATCGTATTACAGTTGACTGGGCCCGTTTCCTTTGACTTCACTTTGGCAAAAGATTGGCATGGAACCGTCATACAAATATCAAAGGAAAATTACCGGCAGTTCTGAGTATCTCAATAGGTATCAAACAAACCAACAAAAGCCAAAGTCTAGTACGATAGCAGACCAATCCACATCAGTACATGAATTATGGTGCAATATGATTACAACAAAACACATTCCTTCTGTATCTAGCTCATGATTGTTGAAAATAATAGTTATCTTTAAATATATCTCACGGTTCCTTTCACTGCAGTCATATAAATAACATTCCTTTCTAATATAAATGGTCCTGTCATTAAAAAAAATGACAATGTTATAATCCAAATATAATAATTATTTTTAGTTATAATAAACTATGATTCACTTTATAACTACGTTAAAAGAGCAATGACTTTTAAATATGATTATTCATAGTTGTGGAGTATGATTTATTCTTTTATCTTCTCTCTTTTTTTTTTTTTCTTTTTTTAAATAAAGAGAGTAAAAATATATGAAGTATATATATATATATATATATATATATATATATATATATATATATATATGGGCCGGGGTGGCCGAGCGGGCTAAGGCGCTTGCATTAGGTAATCAAAGTTAAGCAACGTCGAGCGTGTTTAGTATTTGGATGGGTGACCGCCCAGATTTGGGTGGCAGCCTGCCACTATACCCTCTCCCCCGGGCATGTGAGCCCCGTCAGTCTACTGGAGGCAACTCACACAGACCGGACGTAGGAGTGATGACCCTATCCCGTGTACCTAAAATTGTGAATCGCGTTGTGGTCTCCTAGGATGCTAAATAGCCGCCCAGAGGTTTGGTCCATGGACGGTCTGCTTCGGGGAAAGAAATATAGGTCCTCGTGCGCCTGCTGACTCCGAACAGCCATAATCCGTGGGTCTAGACCAATTTGTCACTGTCCTTGAACCCGAGAAAGTCGGTGGGAAGGACACTGCCAAATTGGTCCCAAAGGGACTGGCTATTGAGCAATGGGCAGCCTGCCGCTGCACCATGGAAACCATGGTTCGCAGCAACGTGAGGTTGGGTGACCCCCTCCAGGCTGTCTGAGCTCCCGCAAGCGATAAAAAATGTCTGTAAGAAGACCACATCGCGCGGCCAAAGATCTTCATGGTCTATAGTGCCAAAAAAAAAAAAAAAAAAAAAAAAAATATATATATATATATATATATATATATATATATATATATATATATATATATATTAAAATTGTTGTTGTTACTTCATTCATTCATTCATAATCCAAATATTTCTTTCAATATAGTTCAATTCAGATATTGAACCCAGGTACTTCCTATGTAGTCCAATTAGTTTTAAAAAAATATATTTATTTTTTTGTAAATACTTTAGGCAGAAGAAGTACGGAAAATGGTTTATTTTTTTTTTTTTTTACATCTCACTTAATGGAACTGAGCTCAAAAAAGTAATTTGTAAAAAATGTAGAGTTGTAATTGTTTTTACTTCATTTTATTTGTTAGCATATATCCTTCTCCTGAATCACATAATTGTTTCCGATGAAATTTAGGGCTATTTAGTGTTTCGAGATAAAAAATATTTCGTAGCCAAAGCAGACATTGCTTTGGCTACGAAATATTTTTATCTCGAAACACTAAATTGTGACATATATTGTGACATACACTAGATTGTGACATACAATCCATCGTATAACAATGATTTGATTAAATCAAATAAGGCATTAAGTGATTTATGCAGTTTTGATTATTCTCAGAATCTGAGGATGAGCTTTTACATAACATTCTTTTAAAAAGGCTAAATAAAATATTAAATATAGGAAAAATGTAAATAACTTACATTTTTAAGCGATTATTCTAAGATTCTTATAAACAGATTTTATATTACCCATGTGAACAAATTTATTCACTGTAATCAATTTATTTTTACCAACTTGTAGCTTTAGTGAAAATGACTCAAGTTTTCGAAACACTTTGAATTAAATAAAGTTATTTAGAACGATCCTTTAGAATCCTTTAGAAAAAAAAATCAATTAGTGACCCAGCAAATTGTTGAAAGTTAGTTTGCTTAGTACTTGGACTTTGTATTTCTTAGAACAAAAGTTACCACCAAGTTTGGGGTCAAGGGACTGAGGAGAGGTATTTCCTCACTCAGGGGAATAGCTGACAGACCTATGAAGCTTTAGCAGAGGTCTTGAGGACGCTACAACCAGGACCGTCCGTGCGCGGTAAAAAGTCGCATCCTGCTAGAGGTGACCTTGCTAAAACTAAATATGGCGGATCTAGACTCTGGGAAATCGATAAATATCCTCAAATCCGAGGTGGAACAGCATAGGCTTTGGATGTTATGAATGAACTAGGCGGACTTTGGATACCAGGCGACCTCCAGATTCATGTAGCCTTCCTCTGGCATGCGGGGATCTGCCAGGAGTGACTTCATCATCCCTTGTTAATGGAGAATTAGATCCGAAATTCCAGAATGGCTATACGCCAGAGTCATTCGACCTATTATTACCTATGTATAGTGGTCGAAAACAAGAGAACCGTTCAAATGAGGTTTGAAAGAGTTAAAAGAATGGCATGTCTAAGCGCGACAGGTGCAGTTAGAAAATGCTCCACAGCAGCCATGGAGGTAATGCTTATAATAACTCTCTTGCCTATTTAAATTACATTTAAATAAATTATTTAACCTCAAAAGGAGGCTCTTACAAGTGTACTCGGACTACAGCATACCTGGAATATAAACCAGAAAACTATCAAGGGTATTTAAAAATCCTTAGCAAGCTTGTGGATCAGCTCACTGAGTGATTATTTACCCAGAAAATTTGACTTGGAAACGAACTTGAAAAGCAACTATTCCAGACAAGGAAATGTGGAAAGAAAGAGGAACCACATTTTAAAAATGGTCCTGGTCAGATACACTGATGGTTTAGTTAAAGAAACTGAATCATAGAAAACTAAGACATACTGGGTTTCAAAACCTGGCCTGAAACAATCCAAAATTTTCATAAATTTGTCAAACGAAAATGTTAAATTCTTCCTCAGCCCGACAAAGAATGAGTTGATAACTACAACGGGTCTTCTCATGGGTACCTGTCCGGTAAAATATCGTCTAAAAAAAAAAAAAAATAGTGGAAGATTCCACCTGCTGTCTTTGTCTAGAGAATGAAGAAAGGATTGAACACTATACAGACCGCAGTACTTACAACAGGCAAAAATTGAACCTGAAGACATTACTAGATCTATTCTAGATAGAGGGGTGTCTCACAAAAGATCCTCATCAGTTTTCCATCAGTTTCTCTTCCTATAGCTTCTGTTTCTGCTCAAATGGCTTCTTGTCTTCCGTGTTACTGAGCCGCAGTAAAAGCACTGGAGAACTTTGAAGAAAGATGTACTAACTGAAGAAGGACGCCATCATTCGTAAGTGATTTTTCGTAAACGAATGGTATTATTTTTTTATTCTACATATTTGAAATTGGGTAAACGACATAATTATCTGTAAGTTTTATTTATTTCAAAAATGACGATTCTTTTTGCGCCACTCTGTAATAAATAGGCCAACAATTTTCGAGCTCATAAAACATAAATTACAATAATTACTTAAAAAGGAAATTTCAAATTCTTTAGGCTTTATTTAAATTTTCTCCGACGGATTATTTACCATGATATTAGTAGAAATAAACATTCTATACAATAAAGATGAGTAAGCAATGAATACTATTTGAGCAATGCAGATTATTTGAGTTGTTTTTTTTCTTATCGGTGAACGTATCGGACATCGGATTGTTGTCTCATGGCCAGTCCAAAGTGCCCATGAGGTACGCTCACTTATATGAAGTAAACGTATTTTCATCAGTGTGCCTCTCCTAATGAATTGAAAAAGCTAGCAGAAAAGGTTGAGTTTTTCAAAATTCCCAAGAAAGAAAAAAGTACCATAAAAGTATAAGAAGGAGAGTGAAGTCATTACTTTCAGTCACCGGAGCCCCTTCATCACCCCCAGGAAGCCGCGGTAAATCCTCCGTTTGTGAGGGTTTGGTGATCGCCGCTGATTGCAGATCCTCCGGTGCAGTTTTATGGGGTCGGGGATTGAAGTGGATATTAGCCTTCAAGTCCAGATTATAGCCCCTCGGGGGTAATAAGTCTACTTCATATAGGGCTTAGGTCCTCTACACTCCAGCTATTGCTCTCCTAAGTCACCGAGTATCCTCGATATATTTTAAACTTTATTAGAAAAAGAAATTTGAGGTTTAAGCAGAAGGGCTTGAATTCTAAGTATTTTTCTCTCCTCTTCTTGTCGATTCTACAACAGACGTTTTGCCAGGATTCTTTAAGGTGCCGCACAAAGAACTAAACAGTGAAAAAGCATGAAAAAAAAAATCGATTTTTGCAAGTTTTAATATCAAAATTGATATGGGGGCGCCCATCTTCTCCCCTCCCTTCCTGGAGGGTGAAAACTATTGTTTTTTTTGTTTTTTTTTACTGTTTTCCATTACGTTTAGAAGAGGCGCTTTTATTGATATAATAATTGAATTTACTTGATTAATGTGGATTTTAAAACGTGAACAAAGCATTAATGTGATCCATTACTTTATAGGTGCGCCCCCTCAGAAAATTCCTGTATCTACCTCTGCGTAATCGTCTCGTTAAATCCAAAACTTTCTCTCTCTTCCTCTCTCTCTCTCTCTCTCTTAATTGTTTAATTCATAACTGTCAGTGATTACTTACAACCAGCGAACGTGCTTACAATAAACAAATACTTTACAATAAAAGGGCACGACAGACACGTGAAAGAGATTTAGCTTGTGGCAATTCTTCGTTTTTGTTCAAATTAGTCATGGAGGTCTCTCATCCAGCTCCTTTTCAGCTTTCTACGGATGCTGTCGTACATTTTATTCTTGGCTATATTGTAAATGAGATCGTTGAGATCACCATGAAGCTTGTTGTGAAACCTTTTGTAGCTTTACACTTCCTACCGTCTTATTTCCAGGCATCCTTCCTATATCAAGTCATCCAATCCTGCCGTTCATTATACATCCTCGACCTCCTTCAATTCAAATTATTTGTACGTATTAATTATTTCATTCTCTGTTAACTATATTTATTTTTAATTTATTAATATTTGATGTTTGTTTTTGTTTAAAGGCTTAAACGTTATATCATTATGATTTATTATAATTTCATCATTTCTTAACCTTTTATTTATTGATTTTCTTCTTCTTTGTTATTACTTTCTCTTACCTATACATGAAATAAATAGTAAGGGGAAGTATTGCGATCGTGAAAATTTTCGAATTCGAGTTTTCAACGGAAATACACGTCTTATCTAAAGAATCAAGTCTTGCCAAATGGTCTGTGTGCCTGTGAGTATGTGAACAGCCTAGCTCAAAAACGAAAAGTTGTACGATACTGAAATTACGTATTAACGTAGGCACGTGTATGTGATGTTACAGCAACTTTTTCGTCAAAATCGACTAACCGAAAGTGTCATTTTATATATTCGATTTTACACTTTTTTACAATTTTCTCGAAAACGGTTCTAACGATTTTGATAAAACTTGCCTGAATTATTCTCCATAAAGGCCTTTAACTTTTCGTGTCTATAGTACATCAACGAGAAAATGCAGGAGAAAAAGTTAGAACGAAAAGAAAATTTTATTTGCGCATAATTCAAAAAGTAAGTCTTTTATGGTAAATCGTGTATCAAATTATATGAAAGGTATTTAAATTCTCTAAAATACAAAATGAAAATACAAAAGGAACCGTCGAAACCGGAACGGAATATGCAAAGATACAGCGTATCTTATGAGGACTACAAGACCCTAGATGGATAACCGAGCGCATCCGAAAGGAGACGGATGCGAACGAACCTCCTCCCACCAATCCGCCAATCTGTTGTTAACAATATGCTCTGTAATAATGTAATGTAAGAATACAAATTTAGAAATTAACTTAATAATTTCAACTTTTATATTATTCAATGTTTCCGTAGAAACTAAACCGAAACTTTTAAAACATTTTCAACTTGACAAGCTTAAAATATATAGGTACTGAACAGAAATCGTTGAACTAAAATTGTTTAAAAAACTGTTTTATTGTACCTAGGTGGGAGAAGATGTGAATAAGTGAGTGCTGCTGAGTTTATTCAAAGTATTGTTTATGTGAACTCTTTAAAATTATATAAAAAATATAATTTAGGAAGGTAAGAGAAAGTTGTGCGCACCGCACCAGATTTGTTTACTCTAAGGCTCTAAAGCTCAATTAATATTGCCAATAATGTTATTCCTAAGGGACGTGTACCAGAATAAATAAAGAATTTATTATAATTATCAAGTCCGTAAATCCAAATCCTGAACTTTTAAGAACTGCCCTTTTGGGGGCATGAAGTCTAAACTCTGATATATCACAAATCAGCCGCGAGAGTTCGCTAAGGTGAAGTATAACGAGTTGTAAAGATATCAATCCAGCCTGTTGGGTCTTTCAACTTCTGTTGTTCAGATGTGGCGGTGTTTATCCACCGATTAAAAATAGGCCTTTTTTTTTTTTTTTATTGTAAGAAGAACCTAAGAAAGCTGTTCTTCACAATACTTTGTGATTTACATTTCTCCTTGACAGTTTTCTATTTTTTAAATACAAGTCAAAGTTGCCCCGGCAAACCATGATAGTAGAAGTAAGTGTAGATCTCTGTTGTGGGACTAGTGCGTGAGATGTACACTTATCCCTATTAAAGTAAACCCTCGTTATTAGGACTCGGATGCAACTAACTCCTCGTTAAAAGGAACCAGAATCGAATCTCATAGAAAAAGGCATTGATTTTCCTGAAATACCTTCGTTATGATGAAATAAATCTGTTAATAAGAACTACTTTTGGACTTCTAGTTTCTAGTTAGCTTTAAATTAAACATATAAATGGTTCAATGGGAATATATAAAAATAGTATTAAATTACAAATCTTACTAGATGCGGAATGGGAAATATTGACAAAAAAGCGAAGGACAGGATTCCAAAGTTTATGCTAAATAATAATTAATTAAGTTTATAAAAAATAATAATTTAATTGATACGCATGCGGTTCAACTTCATCTTCTGCGAAAATCCTCCGACTCGTTGCCCATACAGATTTGGAGAAAAAATTATAACAATACACCATAGGTATGTACATAAGTACAAATTATATTGTTTTTCTTTGTTTTACAAATTGTTTATTTCGTACTTGATTGTTTATATTTTCTATATATTCTTGATTCTATGTATAAGTATGGTCTTTCTGTATCCAGAATGGAAGGTTTTAAAAAATATATACATAGCTTTAAAAAAAAAGAATCCTTTTTTCTGCATTATTAACCTACTCATTTTCGTTTTTATTCGGATATTACAAACTTCGTTATAACGAACAGCCTGATTTTATGGTTGGTTCCTTTGATTTCGTTGTGGCGAGGGTTTACTGTATCATTTTTGGCTGGGGAATAGTGGATTAGTATATAAAAATAAAAGTTTCTTTTTTCAATACATTCATTCAATTATGTTTAATTATTCAGTTATTTTAAAAAATAAGGACATATAAGCCATTAAGTTTATAAAAATATGGAAAGAGATGAAGATCCAAGAAGTTAAATATCATGACAACTGAGAGATTTGCATTTTTCCTGAGGTTGGACTGGCTGTCCGAAACGTTGGATGATGATTATAATAATGATATTATAAAAGTTAGAAGGTTTACATTTCCTAAAGTTAACATATATCAATACATATTATAATCTTCGAAAAATAAATCATTAATATATAAAAATTGCTGACTATTTTTACAAACAAACAGTTCAAAAACCAAGTTTTCAGAATGTGAAAAAGCAATCTGCATTTGCGCTGATACAACATTAAATTTCATCTATTAGAAGATTTGATGAGAAAAAACAAATTTCACAATAATTTTAATAAATAACTTATTATTTATTTAGTTATTAAAGCCAAATAACTTATTATATCAACAACAAAACAGTTCATAAAATAAAGTGTGAAAAAGCAATCTGCATTTGCGCTGACACGACTATTTATTAAATTTCATCCTTTATAATATTTGATGGGCAAAGATAAACTTCATTGTAATTTTAATAAATAACTTACTGTATGCATGTGTGTGTGTGATAATTTATATATATTTATATATATATATATATATATATATATATATATATATACAATTTTATTTTTAAAAAGTATACCATATAATGAGTTATTTTGAGAATATAAAAGATTAATTTTTTTTTTTAGCATAATCTTGAATACAAACATTTTTTTTTTTTTTTGTAATAAGTAATTTATGTTAGTTAAGTTTCAACCAATACGTAACTTGATTTTATTCAATGAGATAAAATTATGATATAGAGATTAATTGGTCCAATACAAAGTTCAAAATAAATAAAGTCTTCATTGAAAAATATTTTACTTCTGGGCATTCATTATCCTTACCTGGTTAAAACTTGTATTGTTACCATTTTTTAGGAAATGTTCTATTAAAAATAGACACAATTACTTTTATTTAAATTGTAAATTTCTTAACATATCATGTTGAAATTATAGTACATGAAGAAAAAAAAATCAAGCTACTGAATTAAATGTTCTTTATATTGAATAAATTTTTATGGTATTAACTGCGTCTAATTATTCAGGTTGGTTAAAGTTTTAAAAATTTTAATATGAAAAAATAAATAAAGCGTATACATCAAATAATGAGAGAATTTATTATGTTCAGTTCCTTTGATATGATGGTTGTTTTATTTTTTATTATTAATCATTTAATAAAAGTTTAATAAAAGTGTTACATTTTCTTGAGATACTGTTATTTTAGAAAGTGAATAAACATTCTCAGTTAATATAACTGAATCTGGTATAAGACTGGTTGCGCTACCTTTTGAACAAAAATTCAACTGATATAGTTTAGGCAAGCGCCAAAAGATAGAGCCAACAATCAACAAGCTGCCGTGACCCCGGCTCGGGCCAAAATTCTGGGTTTTGTATTAGGACAGCCGAATCCAACAGGAGCTCAACTTATCGATAGCTTCCTAAAATAGGACGTTAACCCATCAGTTTTGTCAGGCCTATTTAAATAATCTTACAATGATAATAGCAGTTTTAAAAAGTAACCAAATAAAGTTATCAATTACTTTTCTTAATTTAAAGTTTTGCAATTAACAAAAATTTAAAAAAATAAATAAAACAGTAGATTTAAAAGAAAGTAACAACCTCAAAAAAGACATTTTTATTTTTTATATTTGGGTGATTCTTCCCTCAAAACAGGACATTTTGAATGTTTAAATTTCATTGAATAAAATTTTACTAATCCGGCGGTTTTTTTCACCAAAATTGCTTCTTGGCAAGCTCATTAACACTTCGCTACCAAATTTCATTCATATAGAGAGGTTTTTCGTTTTTTGTCTTGTCTGAAATATCGAGATTTTATTCGAAATATTTTTTTTTTTATTTCATACAAAAAAATAATAGATTCTTTCTTCTTTCTTCGCAACTATTATTTTTGCTTGATATCTGGGATTTCCTCATTAAATAGTAGATTTCATGCAACTTGGTCTGGTAAAAGTTGTTTATAATTTATTTTTCAAATTAAATATTTTTAAAATAAATATAATCCAGTTTATCCGAAATAATGTGTGGTTAGAGCAATTCCAGAACATTGCGAAATCGCAATTAAGAGATGTATGATAAGTAAATACAAAATTCTGGATGTTAGTAAACATTTACTAAAGTATAGCATTTATTAAAGTAATATGAATTATATATTTACATATATTACATAGTTATGTAATACACATTCAGTGAATAATGTACTAATAATACTAATAATAATAATAATGTAATAATAATAAAAATGTAATAATAATACGAAATTTGAAAAGATTTTAACTTTAACTCTATTTACAATACCTATGAAAGTAATCAGAAAATTTCAATCTCTATTTGATCTGGCTTTCCCTACAAATAAGTATACCTCACTGTTTATAATTTCGCATAATTTTTTGCTAAATATGAATTATGTATATGTTTTTAAAAATAGAATTGGATGTAAGATACCATCATTTAAATACATATTTAAAATTTTAAAAAAATATTTGCCAAGTTAATTTTTTTTATAAATTCATCGTAAATTATGCATCTAATTAGAATTACGAATTTCTGTTAACATTATGGAATATAATTTCGTACCAGTTTATTATAAACAAAAACCTTTCATTCTCAGAGAAAGCTTTGAATATAATAGTATCTGAAAGAATAAAAAAAAAAAAAACGGATTTTGGACAAGGTGGGTTCGGATAAGCAGGGATTAACTGTATTTTCATTAAATTCACAGTTTCTGTTATAATTAGTAAATAAATGATTAATAATAAGTATTAACAAAAGTATTTTTAAATAAAGCATTTTTATTGTATAAATAAAGTATTCTTAAATATAAAGAAATCATTATAAACCGTTGGTCAGCTTTGAAACGTTGTCCGAATAGGAAATAAAAAAATTCAGTTTGAAACAACAAATTGTGAATGGCCGAGGCGGTTGTGACGCTATCTGTTGGACAAAGGCGGAACTAATTCTAGTTGATTCCTTGATTGGTGCTGGCATCTGGCGGTATTTTTTAGAAACACGTCATAATTGCAATCCACTGTAGGTCTGAAAATCCTTATTTAGTATTAGGAAAACATCATGCTATAGGAGCTCAACTTTTATATATTCATTTATATAAATATAAATTCCTACAAAAAGTTTTGAGAAGTTACTTCAAAAGGACAAAAATTGAATAAACAACTTAATTTTTTTCCTGCAACAAAGAAAAATATTTTGTGAAATTAAATACTGTAATTTGTAAAGCTGTAAGCATTTAAAATCGTAGTATTGGGTGAAAATGGCCCAGGTGATCAAAAAGACCAACTCATTGTAAATAAATAAATAAATTCATATACAAATAAAGTCAAGTCAAAAACATATTCGGAAGAAATTGGAAGAAACCTCGAAGATTATCTCAATCTATCTGGGGTAATTTGTGAAGTTGTTTAAGTACTAAAAAATTATGGTATAATTTATTAAAATTAAATATTTCATTTTTCAAAATTTATTCAATTGCTAAGTTCGTCGAGTTCAATTCAAGGAGTTTGTCGATGGGCTAAGAGTTAAAAACATTTTTTTTAAGTTTTCAATGAAAACTTATATGTAGAGTAGAGGTGGCCAGACAATTCAATCCCAACATGAACTAACAGGTAACAATTTCAATATTATTTCCTTAATAATAAGTAATAATAACTCCAGAGGATCTTTATTATCAGCATACAGACTATAATAATTATGTTTATTTAGTTGTTTAAATAAAATTTAAATAGTTTGTCCTTAATAATACTAAAAAATATAGAGGATCGTAATTTTCATCAGTCAGAAAGACAACAATAGTGTTTATTCCATTGCTAAAACAGGTTTTCTTTTTTTGAAAAAAAAAAAGATATAGAGTATTTAATAACAAATGTATTTATTACTTCTCTTAATTTTATTTTTCTTGAATTTATTTATAATAAAAAACTAAATGCTTTCTTATTTTTTAGTTTTTATTAAACACTTTTATTCTTTCTAAGGATCGCTATTAACTACTAAATATTCGTATTAGCCTAAGATGATTTTCTTTAAATAAAAACCTTAATGAACCAACTGTTAGACAATTAGGTTTGATTGTGAACAATTGAGCTCCGATTGGATGCTGTTGTCTAAATACTAAACTAATTTAAATTAGTAATAATAGTGGATACTATTGTGATGCTATCAATTGATCAAAAACAAAATTTACTATAGGCAAGACTTCTTTTATTAGTGCTGCTACTTGAAAATAGTTATCATAATTAACTACATTCTAATTATGCAAACAATAACAATGAAAAACTCTATTTTTTATTGAGAAAATATCTCCCAACAGTTCTTCTTTGTTTTAGTAGTATTAATATTCATTTATTGATAATTAAACAGAGATTTTATAGTTAACTTTAAGGTTGCTCTTTAGTAGACATTATTTATTTTCACCAATTAGTAAGCAATAATAATAATAATTATAACTGACTTTCATAATTATTTATATTAGCAAGAAAAACACAAAGTAGTTATTGAAAAAATTTCAATTCATAGTAAATGAATCGCTTTACCTCATCATTTAATCATTTTGGAAAATTCTGTATTAAGAATGCAATCGGAATCGAATATTTCAGCAAGAGAATAAACTGATAGCATTGAATTCAGTCAGTTTGAGAAATATTTGAGATGGTTTTTAATGTAAATAATAATAATAATAACAATTGTATATTATAATTGGATCCATGAGCTGTAATTTAATGTAATAATTCGCAATTTAAAACATAATTTAAGTAAAATATATTTGTAAGATTAATTTATATTATATTATTTTATTGTTATTTGCAGATATTGCAGAAGGAAAGTATTTATAGGAATTGGAGGTAAGATTTTTTATTCTTAATAATTAGTCATTGTGATATTTATAACTCTATTTATTTAACTTATGTATTTGGACATCCAATAATTTAGCATCATGAGTTGTACATTTGCCTAATTGACAGCAGTTTACTCTCATATTTTTCCTATATGCATACATGTAACACATTCTCACCAGTAGCATTATTGCATTTAAAATTAAACTAAAAATTACCGCATGCTGGTAACGATTTTATTATAAAACTAAACTGAAAAGAGAATTTGTAATATTAATACTCTTCCTGTATTCCCTTTCAATAACTTTTAAATTTTATTCTATAAATAAAATAGTTTCTTATTAAAAGGAATTATATTATATCACTTTTACTGATAAAAAAACCATCAAAAAAGTGTCTAAAAAATATGTACCTTTTATTTATATGTATTATTATAGGTAAAATTAACACTTTGGTAAATTATGGCAGGTTGTGTTTATCTCTTTGTTATATATCAAGAGACACTCCAGAAACAGTTCATTTTTCAATATAACATAGATCAGAGTTAGTTGGTTTCTTGTTGTGTAACTTGAACATAAAACAAAATGGTGCTTACTTTTCTGATACCAGTTATTTTCTATGTATTTCACACTTATTCTTAAAAGCAACAGTAATGTAATCTCTAATGATAATATCTTAAATTTAAATGATGTTTTTTCAAATGATTTTATCTGTTGATGTATGAGTATAATCCGATTATAAAATGAGTATAATAACGGAAAATTCATTAAAATATGTTGATTTATGTTGTTTTTTTTTGTTTTTTGTTTGAATTCTTTAAAAACCAAAACAATCTGAGTGTGAGGTAGTAGATCACTTCAACAAACGAGAGAACGCTACAGCCCAAGAACAGTGCAGCCGTACCGCCAAGTGATACTGAAAGCAGTAATGGTAAAGTTAAAATTTATTGTTAATTTAAGTTAACTGATGGATATTATAGTCAACAGAATGATAATTTTTCAAGTAATTCAATATTTCTATTACTTTATTATTACGTTATTTTTCTCCAATCTTTATTATTCTTACTTCTCCATCCTTATTCTTATAAAACTGAAGTTCATATTAAGTACAATAATGATTACTATTCAAATTCAGTTTAAAATGAGGTAGTTAATCATAAAATGACAAAAAATATCATGCAAACACAAATCAAATTATTGAAACAAACCTAACAAATCCTCCAATCCAAAAATAATGTCCCGTTTAAGTCTAGTTTTGCTATAACGTTCCACTGCCCACCGGAACCTGATATTGCAAGGGACAGGATAAGTCCTGGAATAAGTAAGTAATCAGTTATTAAAATTAATATATATTCAAAACTATGCCAATTGAATACACACACACACATATATATATTATTAGTAAATTATTGAAAGGCATTAGCTTGTAATTTTTTTTTTTTTTTACTTCATTCAATGGTGCATTTGAGTTTGGTCTTTTTTTTTTTTAATATTTTATCTAGCAATTTAATATTTCTTCAAGTTTTTTTCCTTTTTTTCAGTAGAAAAATATATTACATTCCATGACATTTTTCTAATTTTATAAATAACATCTGAATTATATTTTTACAAGTTTCAACAAAAAACATTTTTAAATTAGAAATAAAAGATAAATAAATAAAGAGACAAAATCCCAAAACATTTCCGTACCATTTCCTTTCCGTGTTCTTGTCAATATAAAAATCTGTTGTTTCACATAGAAAAGCACAGTCACATTCCTCTACTTTTCCATTTTTGTCATGCACTCTAATTAGATTTTTGGCATGTTTTGCCAAGCAAGCAAGGCCTTCCGTATTACAAACAGGTATTCCTTCTGCAAAACCAAAACACCAGTTGGTAAAAATGAGTTAAATCAACAATAAAATCCATCAATCAACAAACACATAAGGTTTAAAAAAAAACTAAACATTCACTGAGAATGGACTGTATGGATATAATGGAACAACTTTGGGTTACAATTGGAACAAATATCACTGCCATCTGCTGAAGTTATTCAAAGGTCGATGTACTAGCACTATCTAGTGCCATTTATGCTAACTAACTGCTTTATTTTTATTCTATTTTTTTCCTCTTTATTGGTTAATTCACAACTGTCAGTGATTACTGACAACCAGCGAATATGCTTACATAAACAAATTTACAATTAAAAGGGCATGACAGGCATGAGGAAGAGATTTATCCAGTGGCAATTCTTCGGTCTTGTTTCAAGTTACTGAAGGAGATCTCTCATCCAGCTCCTTTTCAGCCTTCTACAGGTACTGTCGGGCATGTATTTTGTGGCCATATCTTGAATGAGTTTATTTCTTGAAGCTTGCGGTGAAATCTTTTGTAGTAAGTCCGTATGTGTTCTTTGACAGTTGGCATGTTTAAGTCACTGTGCAGAGTTAAGTTACTTACATACTAAGGTGCTTGCGTGATTGTCCTAAAAGTTGTGGTCTGAAATATTTGTTGTTTTTAGATGTGTGTTTTTTTTGCAATTCCATATATTTGTGAGACGTATCGAACTGCTTTGTATTCAATTGTAACATTCCTATACATAGGAATTATTAAAATAATTACTGCTTTAATTAGATATTATTTTAAACTATTAGTCCTGTCGACCTCCGCTCACTACGTTTAAATTATTACTGCTTTAGGTACAACTCCCATATATATATACCACTGGAATTTGACAGTACTAATAATTTTAAACAATATTATTACAATAACAATTTTAATTTTAATAATTCCAATAAATAGGAATGTTACAATTGATTTTCTAGTGTTTCTAGAATCTGGTGCCATAATTGATAATTAAGTTAAAAATTAAACAGGCCAATTGGATATCAAAATATATTTTTTATTCAAATATAGATGTTTCGGCCATCTTGAGCCATTTTCAAGTCTGCAAGTACAATATTAGTTTTTTTAGTCATTATATATATATATATATATATATATATATATATATATATATATATATATATATATATATATATTTGTTTTGAATTCAAACAATATTCAAAAATATTAAATTCAAACTAACTATTATTAATTTTAGTTGGCTGCTTATCATGTAATGCACATTATATTTTTTTATTAAACATGAAAACATATCTCATCATTTTCTTCATATTTTTTCTTTCTTGTATTATTCATTTTCTATAACTAAAATATGACAGAATAAACACCACATTATTTTCATTATTGATGCAAGGGGTTATTTATAATTTCTATTATTGCATATAATTACATTATTTGTGAGTCTTTCCATATAAAAAGAACCATTTATATATTAAATTATTTCTAATTAATAGGGAAGTTAATATATTATAATAAATTCATTTGTGAATGACACTTTTCCTTTGGTCTATAACTTTATATTTAAAAAAAAAAAAACATTTTTATAACAAGATTATGACGTTTGTGTCGTACTTCTTCATCATCAGGATATATGCTTTCTACCATTTGTTAAATTTAAAAAATCACCTAACTATTATTAATTTTATTTGGCTGCCTACCATGAACGGACTCACAATTAGGGTGATTATGTGCAATAATAAAAATTATATATAACCTCTTGCATCAATAATGAAAATAATTTGGTGTTTATTCTGTCATATTTTAGTTTTAGAAAATGAATAAAACAAAGAAAGGAAAAAATATGAAGAAAATGATGAGACATGTTTTCATGTTTAATAAAGAAATATAATTTACATCGTAGGTAGCGTTTACATGGTAGGTAGGCAAATAAAATTAATAATAGTTAGGTGATTTTTTGATTTAATAAACAGTTCTATTTTATATCAAAACAAATATATATATATGTATATATATATATATATATATATATATATATATATATATATATATATATACACATATATATATGGGGAGGTCGGGGTGGCCGAGCGGGTTAACGCACTTACTCACAAACCCAAAGGTTGTGAGTTCGAATCCCGGCACCGGCATGAATTTAATTTAATTAAATTAAATAATTCAAGCAATTTATCCCTCCCCCCCCCCGGGTATGTGAGCCCCGTAAGCCTACTTGGAGACAACTCACAAAAAGGCCGAGCGTAGGAGTGATGACCCTGCCCCGTGTACCTAAAATTGAGAATCGCGGTATGGTCTCCTATGAATGAATACCACATCCAGGATCTCAACAGTCTACAGTGCCAACAGAAAAAAACAAATATATATATATATATATATATATATATATATATATATATATATATATATATATATATATATATTGACTAAAAAACTAATATTGTTCTATGTTTCTGAAACCTTGTTTATGAGATCATGGTGATCGAGCGTGTTAGGGCGAAAGTCCCAGTGTTCCTGATTTGGATTAGTTCGCATTTAATTACCTTGTTCAGTTAATATTTATTATATGGTTGTTCAGTGAAATGAATGACACTCCTACTCTGGTTAGAACAAGTTGGCAACCTCTTGTTAGCCTTCAGGGTTTTCCAACTAATACCAATTCCAGTACCACTATATTGGTTAGTAAAAGATATTCAGTAAACTATAACTATTGAATGATTAATAAATGTTTAAAGGATTTCAATAAATACAAAATACAATAAATATTTTGCCTTCTTTCTTATAAAAGTAAGGAGCACAACCACAATATTCAAAAGCCATCCTTTTTCTACATTTCATTCTGCAATAATTATAGCTATATATTTCATCATTACTGTCCTCGAGCGGCTCATTGTAAAACCTGCACTGTCTCTGCTTAGGATCAAGTCTTCGTAAGTCTTTTGAGGCAACTGTTTCTTGAAACCTGGAACAGGAAATCAAAATTATTATAAATATCTTTTAAGTTTCATTTAAAAGTAAATCAGAAAAGTTCTAGTCATTAGAATATATATATATATATATATATATATATATATATATATATATATATATATATATATATATATATATATATATATATATATATATATATATATAAAGTTATAAAAATAACGAAGTTATACAAAAATGAATAAAGATGAAATCATAAAGTTGTACAAGTCCAGACAAAGAATGAAATGGAAATGATGGGATTAGTGTAACAGCTATCTATAAATTTAAAATAAAAATTATAAAAAAGAATGAGAATTTGTAAATTGAAAAAATGATAACCACATTACATATAAACAGTAAGTAATTGTTTATGGGATATTTTGTTTCTAGCGGCACTCTCAACCATCATTTTCTAGATTTTATGTCAGAAGCAATTTTATGTCAACTATATCTCCATAAATAATATTCATAGCTTCTATTTGGATTTTGATAAACCATATAGTACCTGAACGTCGTATCTCTCTCCATATTTCTAGATACAATAAAAAACTTGTTTGATGAATCCGGAATTTCGGTTGGTGAATGTATATAGTACTGGAAAAAACAGACAAAGATTATTACAAAAATCATAAATTACAATTTTGAAATAATAAATTGACAGAATATAAATATATATACATTTACTTAGATACATTAACCTAAAAATAAAATTACTGACCTTAATTGCTCTTGGTAAATCCTCTATTCTAGCATAGCACAAAGAATTCAAATAATTGCAAGTTGGTAACAAGTCTTTTTTTTGTCGTTGGTTATCTCTAAAAAAATAAAATTAATTTACATATTTCGAGCTTAATAATAACAAACACTATCATTTAATGATTAGTATCTTACACTAATGAAATGTAATTTGCAACTAGTCCACTGTAAGTATAACATATCCCCATTTCAGTTAATACTTCTTGAAATGTCAAGTGTTTATATACTGAGTTAAATATTGTGGCGTGATATTCCATTTCCACCATCACCTTCAACAGATGTGAAACAGGATTAAACTTAAGATTAATTCCAAACATTACTTACAATGCCTAGTTAACTTTCTACTTTTTAGTTAACTAAACTACAACTCTGCACTCATCCTACAAAACAAGAAGGCTATCTACAACATCATTCTTAAACCAATCTGGGCTTATGGAGCAGAACTTTGTAAAAACTCCATGAATTGGAATTTATTAAGCCTAGCTAGGATAAATAAATAGTTATTTTACAAAGAAGTAGTAGATCATAGAATATGGCTGACCTTAAAGCACTAAAGGCTACCAAGTAGATAACAATAAAGCAGCTATTATTTCTTTTAAAAAATGGAGAGCTAGGCTTTTTTTATTTAAATTTTGATTTGGATTTAAAGACAATGCTTAGAAATACTGTTTGTGGTACATAAGTGAAGAATCGTACAAATTAATCGATGAGTAAAACAAAGGAAAAAATAAATAAACATTATCTTATTTTATCTTTTTTGGGAAGTCCCCAGGAACATTTCATAGATTCATTGTTGAAATTGACTTCCAAATAATATGTTTATTCTAGAAATCATATTAATAACAATTGAAACGTTTTTGGGACAATACCTCCATCTTCAGTCATAATTTTATCATTAAAATAGTCATGAATATAAAAACGTCAAGAAATAAATATTACAAATTTCGTCTTGATTGTTATATAAAACGATATTTAATATTCTACATGAGTATATTCTTTCTGGTTTCGTAAGTTCTGGCATGGATAAGAAAATAGACAGAACATACTCATGTAGAATATTGTGTATTATTTTATATAACAATCAAGATGAAACTTTATAATTGATGACTATTTTAAAGAGAAAATTATGTCTGAAGATGGGGGATAATGTCCTCAAAACATTAATATGATTTATAGAATAAACATATTATTTTGAAGTCAATTTCAACAATGAATTTATGAATAATAAATAATTGTTCAGAGACCAATTTGGTTATAAAAAAATATAAAATAAAATAAAAATAATTAGAAAAGAGCTTCTGTTATCAGTCTTAAAATTTTGGATTGAAAAGATTGCAGTTTTTATAAGTGCATCTTTTTTGTTGAATAAAAGATAAGAAAATTTAATTTAAATCAATGAATTAAATTTCTAAAAAAATTCTAAATTTTAAATTAATTACTTTTCGGGCCATTTCAGCCATCTCTTCACCAGAAATTTTAGCTAATTTTGGATCTTGCACATATTCTTGAAATTCATCGAGATTTTCATAACTTATGTTCGCAACACTGTTGAGGAACTTCAGGTATAAACTTGTTTCCTTGGAGCTGTTATCCAAATTCCATCTCCTGCAATTATATACTTCAAAATCATCCTGCCAAACTAAACGATATTTTGGTAGAGCTTAATGATAACATATTGATACATGATGTCAAAATATTTTATTATTTATTTATTTTTTTAAAAAGGAGCCAGAAAACAAAGTTGAGACCTAATTCTATTTTAAATTTAAAAAATAAGATAATTATTTAATATATTTGCTTACTCCATGAGGATTTCAGTAGCAGCACTTTCATTTAATCTTTCAAGGAAGCAGACCTACAATATAAAAACAGATCGGGTTAAAAATCTGTATATTTGTAATTAATTTAAATTATTATTGTATATAATTAATTTTCTAATCATTACAGTTGCGGCAGGAAATAGCAGATTCCAATCACGGAAATCTTTTTCTAAAGATATGACAGTAGGATTTGAAGAGTATCTATACCAACTGTTGTATATCAATGCTGCAGCACCATAAGCAGCAAGAATTACAATCGCCAACCAAAATAACCTATAAATATTAAAGCATTAATATACTTAATTTATTCACATCATAAGGCTCTTTGAGGAAGGCACATACAAATGACACTGTTTAGTCCAATATAATTTTTGATACATTATTTTTGTGAAATAACATTTTTTTTTTTTTTTTTAATGAAAATAAATGAAAATAAATTTGTTGATCTTAAATTAAAAAAAAAATACAATTCCATGTGAAGATGAAGTAATAAACAGAAATTACTTGAACCCATTGCATATAATTTAACCCTAAGTATCCACAATGACTCGCAATCAGAAATGTATATAAGATACTGGTGTATTGTTTCAAAAATAGAAAAAATTAAATACATATTTACAAAATTTAAGAAGTTTTAATTTAGATATAATAATTAGAAGAACCATTATATTTTATTATAATATGCACTAATAGCTCCTTCACGAATGAAGGGAGTTTGGCATCAGAATTTATATTTGTAAGATGTGTGGCATGCAACTTATTTCAGCAAATTATGTTATTGAATTCGTTTGTCATGGCACATTGATAAAATAAAAAATTCTTCATAATATTTTTTTATGGTATGCCGTATTAACATTGGAGTGAAACCTACCTCTCTGTTGGATGAAACTTTTTGTTGATGATATATCTTATGCCATGAAGAGTAGTCCCTTCGCCGAAGTCATTTATATAATAAGCTCCTTGACTTTTCCAATCATCTTCTTTACTCATTTTAACTTAAACAAAATTATAATTTATCTTACAACCTTCATAGTTTAAAATCTTAACTGATTTGTAATTACAAATTTATGTTATCAAATAACTATAAATGAAAATAAATAATAAATACAGTAACTATTTTAAAGTTTGTTCGACAGATCATGAATTGATTGTATTAAGGTTCTGTTTTTTATTAATGTACAATTACATGAATATGCTGAACAATATACATATCCCTCAGATGTTACGCTTTTATCTTTATGTGACATCAACTTCACTGAAAAACTGAGTTGAAACTCTGAAGTATAGGTAAGATTTTTTAATATAGTTTCATCAGTTTCTTTGTTTGCAGGAAGACTACATGGCAATGTTTAACATAAAAAGAAAATATATGGTACACGGTATGGTAGATCTTTGCTTATTTTTAGCTTGGTTTTACTTGAACAACTTCTGGAGGTACCCCAAAAAGGAGAAGCCGTATTACAGAAACTATCAGAGTGCTGCCAAGCAGAGTTATCCCCGGAGGGGAAAAAAAAAACAGAAAAATCAATTTTAATTTTTCATGTATCTCGAACTACTTCATTTTTCGGACTGATAATTATATTTATGTATAAACTATGATCACTGAAACTCATATTAATAATTACTAACGATCACTGGTTACTGAAAAGTAACTGGTTTATCTATTCTATAAAAAAAAAATAATATATATATATATATATATATATATATATATATATATATATATATATATATATATATATATATATATATATATATATATATATATATATATGTTTCCATACTTTAATGGTCATGTTCGTTCAGTTATTTTTTCTGTTAACAAGAGAAATATTAACCCTATGAAAGTGAGCATTTAAGAATGTTTATAGGATTAAACCTTAAATTTCGAACTCATTGTCTAGAACAGTAACATTCTAGAAGATATTCAATAAAATCATATAAACAAATGGATTCAGATGATTTTATTGCAAGATTGATAATACTAAAATCTTAAAGATATTTATATATTTAGAAACTGACTACTATAGGAAGTTTTATCTTGAATTAAGGTTGAAAATTAAATACAGTTCTGTTTCACATCATTATTAATTTATGACAGGGGTTCTCAACCTGAGGGAGGAGGCTAAAGAAAATCAAGGAGAGGAGTATGGAAAGGAATAATTAAACTTTTTTTTCCGAATATAGTTTAGTTGATGTTAAAGGGAAGTTTTATAAACGTAATAATAAAAGCAATGCAAAACAAATTTGATATAATATTTATTCACCCTGAATTACCAATTGTTTTAATCAAATAATGGGAGGGGTACCTTATTTAGGAACTTTAAGGGAGGCTCAGATCAAAAAAGATTGAGAAATACTGCTATATAATATGATTTTTGCCTATTTATTTTGATATGTGATGACAATTCTTTTTCATTACCATTTAATTCCATAAATTCCCATATCCCATAAATTCTATACAATCCTTTCTTTCCTCCTTCCAGTCGGCTCCGGTCCGTCGTTTTACTTTCTACTGTAAACGGAATATTTTTAGCCAATCTAAATCTAATTGTATCTGCAAATTCATCCATTTTCGTATTTATTTCTGAAATATATTTTTTAAGTTCAACAAAACAACGGAATGGTGTATTACGATGTTGCCAAAATTAGCAAATATTCTTTTTTTTTAATCTGTCTGGATTCATCCTGAACAAGCGTCCTTTCATTTTTCGCAAACAATTTTCTCAGCGTATAGATATCGTTTTTTTTTTTTCTTTTATCCATTCATATCTATTTTCTGTGGTCCAAGAAATTTTCTTTTTGTATTTATGCATCTATTACTATTTGATGTATACTTAATTTTTGTATAATTTTCAGCCCTAATGAAGGGAATTGTCAAGTTCTGCTTAGAAACAATTTCGTTATATAAATTTTATTATATCAAGAATAAATATACCGATACATTGAAGATTAACTTAATTGATTTGATTTAATTTCTAATAGCAAATATAAAATTCAAACACCAAAAGTACCGAGTTAATGTTCAGTAGGTCCCTACGACCGTCAGAAGAAGACAACACTAAACTGTAATCACACGAACCTTCGCGTGATCCCATTTGTACAATCCATTTCCAGATCTGTGACCAGGAATCGTCATTAACCGTGAAATAGGACGCTAAAAGGGAAAATCACAATCATCGGTTAATATCTAAGCAAGAATCACAAATACAATCAAATAATTATTCTTTGGTCATGCAACGAAGTCTCAATCCAGAGTGATTAAAATGAGTTTTATATCCAGGAAGGAGTTACTCAGAAAATCTTGCTTAAAAAAAAATTAATGATAGAGGCATTCTATCAACTCATTAGGATAGTGATATTTGTTGGCTTTGCAGTTTTATACTGGCTTAATGGTTTAAAAGCCTCCCTCCAACGAATTCCGTCAAAATCCAAATTCTCAACCATACTGACATTCAATGCCCTCAAAAGAGACGGAAGAATAAATTGTATGAGTATCCGACCAAGATACAAAATTCATATTGCACAGTCGTATTAAACGTATTCCTATATTCTCTTGTTCCCGTCTCCAGTGGGGAGAACTATGTATCTTCAATACCCTAACTCAAACGTTGATTGAGCATGTCAACTGTGAAACTCCTCTCTAACTGTTGAAGCAGAAAGATCAAAAACACACTGAGCAGTAGTCGCTCGCGTACAGAAACTGTGGAACTGCATCACCCCCATTTCCACTTTATATTATCAATAACATTCTACACCAGTCCTTTATTTTTTTAAATTCTTTCTTTACACTTTTGTACAATATATAATCCTTAAGCTTAACAAATACTGTTTTAACCATTATGAAAAAGATACAAAAATACTGGGATGGAACTGTGCGCTTTACAGCGCCAACGGGGTAGTGATTGGAACGCGTGCGCGCGTACGAAACTGCACGCGGGGCTGGAGGGAGTAAGCCCACTGTCGATCTCACGGTGCCGAACTTTGAGTGTTGGTGGAAGTTCATGTTTTTTTACAACGTGTGTGTTGTGCTTAAAAATCTTGTACCATACTCTTGTGTGTGATGCAGTATATAATTAGATTCTTATCCTACTAAAAATGCATAACATTTTTAAATAAGTTGATCAAGTTTGAACTATAACAATTTATGTTATAGTAAGTAAAAAAAGTTTCGTATTTAACCTTGTGGGATTTTAAAAACTTTCTGAATAAACACTAAATAAGAATACATATACACGCTGGTTTCCTTTTACACAATTTTAAAACAAAGGCTAAAAGTTTTCTGGAGCAGCACCCCACTAATTTTATGTACGAGCTGCCGTTGACAGAGAGCTCATATTTGAGAGAAAATGAGTTGGAAACAGCTCTTTTCCTGGTCCGAATCCAGGATTTAATTTTGGGGGAGCTAACACTGTGGATCTGGGAATAGAGGACAACCCATAGCAACGGAGTAGGAGAATCTTCCCCAGGTAAATTTCCAAGGTCACTGATCAAAAATGCGTTTTAAAAGAGAACATATTGTAATTTTTTTAATTATTTGTCTCAGATCATTCATAGAAACAAAAAAGGAGCAACGTAACAAACAAAAATGATATTTTGTTTTCGAGGAGAGCTTCAGTTCAAAAGCCCCACTTGAATCCGCTAGTACCCACATGTGTGAAATGCAAGAATGCATGAAGCTCATCATGTTCCACCGCTCTGGCAGACATTTCAAATTACGAAGAAGTCAAATGCCCTCTTATTCCAAAGCCTATAAGTAGTTTTCTCTCTCTCTCTCTCTCAATCAAGTAGAAGATCAAGTAGGAGAAATATTAAGTTACATTCTAATGATGTTAAACAGTAGACCACGCGTCTCGTCTTGTGAAGAAGTGATACAACAGGTATATACGTTAAAGCCGTTCTAAGATATTTGGCGCCCGTGGGCTACTAAAACGTACCGAGGCGACCCTCATCGTAAGCTGTATATATATATATATATATATATATATATATATATATATATATATATATATATATATATATATATATAATACTCTCTTTTTGGTTTTTAAAGTTATTTGGTTTTTTTTTCATGATAAGATTTTCAATAAAAATAACTAATAATAACAAAAAAATATAGCACCGATAAAAATTGCCGCTACCAAAAGGCTTGCGCCTCGGACTATAGCCCATTTAGCCCAATGGTTAGGGCAGCCCTGTACCATATAAGTAAATAATTGTTTTCGTTTCAACCATTATAGAAGGTATTTATTGAGTTGAATTTACCCTTATATTGTACAATTTATTTATTTATGCACACACACACACACACACACACACACACACACACACATATATATATATATATATATATATATATATATATATATATATATATATATATACACGTATATGTATATATGTTTACCGGTATTTTAGAGACTTGAGGCTTTGTGCTTGGAATTTTCCAATTGTTTTCTAATAATTAATTAATGTATCTTTTTAACCGTTGGGCTCCACTGGCTATTAGCTCCTATCATGAAGCCTTATTATCGCTAATCTACTACTGATAATTATTTTTCTCTTATTTTCTAAAAAATATTGATGAACATAAGTATAAAAGAACAAAAGCTCAAAAAGATACATTAATTAATTATTAGAAAACAATTGGAAAATTCCAAGCACAAAGCCTCAAGTCTCTAAAATACCGGTAAACATATATACACACACATATATATATATATATATATATATATATATATATATATATATATATATATACACGTATATGTATATATGTTTACCGGTATTTTAGAGACTTGAGGCTTTGTGCTTGGAATTTTCCAATTGTTTTCTAATAATTAATTAATGTATCTTTTTGAGCTTTTGTTCTTTTATACTTATGTTCATCAATATTTTTTAGAAAATAAGAGAAAAATAATTATCAGTAGTAGATTAGCGATAATAAGGCTTCATGATAGGAGCTAATAGCCAGTGGAGCCCAACGGTTCGACGCCGATGAGCGCGTGCTCACAACAAACAATTAGCTCCACCTGGGCTCGCAAATCAACAAGTCCGTCTGTCGCTCTTTTTTACCCTCTTTCTCTTTTGGCTCCCCCGCCTAGGATCATAATTCACATAGCTAATGGAGGTAGCTGTCGACAGATGCTCACCAGCCGATGAGCTTCCGATGAAATAGAATAGGCACTATATCCCTCTCATATCAGCTTATTACAGGGTCGTAGACCGTGTCCTATGGTATTTCAGCTAGTCCCACTCATCGGCTGGGGTCTAGGTTCCTTTACAAAAAAAAAGTAATTCATTACAGCATCTTTTTATATCCTAATGATGAAGTAGTTTCATCCATCCCATTCATTAATGATTCTATATATAATCACTTCATCTTAATCAGATTCGTATATATTGTAATAAAAGTTTTAATTTAATAGCAATACAAGCTGCCATACTTAAGGCCAATAATATCAGGGCTGGAAGTATCCATTCATACCATATATATAAAATGAAAGAAAAAAATTAAAATATATATATCATACATCACAAATGAAAATGAATAGATATATAAATTAAATAATAGCAAAATAAGTAAATAACCAAGATGAAGAAAATTTAAGTCAAGTAAAAATAAAATAAGTCATAATGAACGCATTCATACCTCGTATATACAATATTTACATTCTGCCATAGGGAACTACGAACCAAGCTTTGCCTCCTCTCCTCCACACATGG
The DNA here is from genome assembly GCA_948150685.1 of Rhaphigaster nebulosa. NCBI lineage: Eukaryota > Metazoa > Arthropoda > Insecta > Hemiptera > Pentatomidae > Rhaphigaster > Rhaphigaster nebulosa. Next base: position 20,297,525 of record OX411311.1, read on the forward strand.
GGGGGAAAGCAGAACTCCAAAAGACACAGATAAATATCAGATAAATAATATGTCTACAGAATCATTATAAACTTATATAAGTGTGGCTGTGAAAGACCGAAATTAGTTGAATTTCGTCATTCTCTAGTGGTTGTTAACATCCAACATTGGAGTAAGTCCGAAATATTCTTCTATCTTCTGCGCAAATATTTTCTCAGTCCCATTTCCACATTCGCTATACCCAGGCTGTCAATGTTGAGAAAATCCGTGAGAAAAGGTTATTCGTGTCTTAATACATAAAATAAAAAAAATAAAAAATACTTTTCGAAGTGTGTAACTTCATAACTTAATTATAGCAGGACGTTGCACCATTGGGGGCGAATCGCAAAATTAGGTGGACGAAATTTTAATTCATCAAAAGCTTCAAGATTCGGGTGGATTTCCATATTTTTTTCGCATTCTGAATCGGAATAAACCATAGCCAAATCGATAAGGCAAACCACATATAAAAAACCAAATATAAGGCTATATTTTTAATGGTGACAGTATGGTTGACCGTGGAAAATGTACGTAGGAGAATCTTGATCGGGGTGCGGTCAATAGGTGAGGTCAACATTATATATAGAAATACCAATATCAATTATAGATAGAAAACCAAAATATAAGATACATAAAATAAAAATATCAACATAAAACCTCTATTCGGCCACATCTCAAGAAAGTAGTCTCAGAGAAAAGCCATGGACGTATTTTAAATACATATATATTTGCACAAGTCGAAAATACTTGTTATATCCAAACAATCTAAAACGGTAAAAAAAAAAAAAAAAAAAAATGAATTTAGAGAGGTTGTTGAGGTCACAGAAAAGAATCTGAAGTCATATCATCAATATCAGAAAAAATTATCAACATAAATAATTTTTATAACAAATTTATGTTAATGTTAAGATTTAAACTATTATAAATATAACTACTTTTTAACAGTCGTTTCTGACTTCCACCAGCGCTCATTTGTGTGATTGGGCATTCACCGGTGAATGTTCGAACGGCAAATTTATAATATCCAACATTCCGTCCTTCACCGATGTTTTTTTATGTTTATTGGCATTCACTGAAGAATTTTGACATTTAATGATTTCGGTCTTTCACAATAACATATATAAGTGAAGAATAGAATGTATCACAGCTGTGTCCTCTATTGTATAATGTCAAGATAATAAACTTTGGTTTGTAGTTTAAGAAGTCACTCTGTACGATGATCAGTTATTGTTCCATTTTGAGTTGCGTTTTGGTATAATGATGTAGAAGCTTTGCTGATAATTTTACGAATGCGATGCGATTAACGACTTAAATGCTCTGGATTATTTTTAGCAAAAATAGAAATAGTGCTTCATATTTCTAAGGTAATTAGTATCCTTTAATCAGAGCCAGAGAACTAAATATTTAAAGCCGTACGTTACACCTACGTATAGACCACCGAAGCTCCGTCCGCATTACATTAAAGCGCTGAGTAAGCAATTACAAAACGTAGGGCTATACTACAGTTTGCAGTACGTCAATTAATATCGAGAAGGAAGCCGGTAGTATTGGTGAGGTCATGAATAAAAGAAAAGTTATTTTGTAATTGAAATGGAGGCACGCGCCAGGTGGGCGTCTGCCCTCCACTATCTGATCTACAACCGACCATCCCTTTGCTGCTACGTGTCGTAATAACTAACGAGGGTACGGTGGAAATACTTCAAAGTAACTCTCATTTTTAAGGGAATTTTCAGATCAAAGCATTTCGTTATAGAGTAAACGAGGCACAAAAAAATAAATAAAATGTTCAATTTTTTTTAACAATTATACATAGAAAATCAAAATATGATAAGATACATAAAATAAAAATATCAACATAAAGTCTCTATTCGGCCAAATATCAAGAAAATCGGACCACTAGTCTCAGAGAAGAGCCGTGGACGGCTGGCGGACGAACGGATTTTTTTATTCGATATTTGGATTCAATGTATCTGGAAACCTAAAACCCCAAATTTTTATAGGAAGTTAAAATTTTTGTCCTACCTAGTGGATTCCAAAGGTTCATTGTTGTAAATAATAAACCAAAACACAAAACTTAAATTTTCTGCTTTCCTATGGGGAATCGGACCACGGTTCATATGAACTTTTTTGTTACTCTTGAGGTTCAGAATCGGAACCTGATGTGTCCTGGTTTTTATCTTGTAGACCCAGTATAAATAAATTGTTTAAGAACTATTTTTTTCCTAGTAAAATTTAACTACAAATACTTGTAATGTTAATACTTTAAATTTTTCTAATTTACATGTTTAAGCTAATTATAATACTTTGGGATTTATTGGCTATAAACCTAAAAATATACAGAGGCCATTTTCATAAATCGGTCATATAAAGCTTACGCAAATTCTGGGAGTGGTAGATATTTATATATAAGAATTCATTAATAAACATCAAATTTTTTAGTCCAAAAGAAAAGACTTCCAAATAGATAGAAAAAGAAGTCCAATGAAATAATTTGGAAAAGACAATGTGGAACACTTTATGGGACAGTTTTCGATGTGGGACGAGGATTCAAATATGGGACAGTACCACCTTATGTGGGACGTCTGGTCACTTTATTATAGAGTATTTTTCGTCCATTGTCGAAAATTAGAGAAAAAATAAGTATTAATAATCCCCTACAAACTGAGGATTATGTGGATTGGATATTGGGTCAGATTGGGTTACAGACACAGCATATCTCATTAGATTGGAGAATATAATAAAGAAATGTATAACACAATTTTATACATCATTCTAATGAAAATAGAAAGACAAACTTTTTTTTTTCATTTAAATGTTGCTTGCTTAGTCTCTTTTTTCATGCATATCTCCTTCTTTCTCTCTGCTAACCCCCATAAACCTTTTTATGAAGTAAACTACAAACAAAAAATCATCTAGTAATCAAAACATTGAGGGTGGTATGCAGAGACGTTCCTTTATTTCCCCTTGAACGCTCCTTTATAAAGGAAACCTTTAATTACTGTTAATGATATAGACCTACTTTAAGTTTAAAATTGGCCTATATCATTAATTAAATACAGTTTTATTTAAATATTTTTTGGGGAGGGAGGGGATTTAGTAAGAAGAAGACAAGTAATCACCTTAATGTCTATTTTTTATGAATAAGTATGAAAATTGGATTAAACATTATTGTTAAAATTACCAAAAATTTTACTTAAAATACAAACTTTATTTATTTTTGTTTTCGTACATTTTGGGAGAAGGGGAGGGTATATCCTCCAATCCCTCTCCCTTGTGTACGCCACAGAGGTAGGCTGCCAATACACTGAAGGAGGCTTTAAGAAAAAAACTTGAAGAAATAACTCTGCATGTAAAACTATAATATTAAAGTTTAGCGATAAGAAATAAATAAATCTACAATACTAACTAATTCGTACGTGATTAATAAAATTACAAAAAATCTCCACATAAATAAAACATACAAGTAAAAATTTGAAAATTTCAATTTATTATGGGGCGTAAACATCACCGCTGTCAATTCCCTCCATTCACAAATTGCAAATAGAAAAAGTGCCCAACTTGCGTAATAGTCGTTGTCATAACAATTTCAAACCCGTGGAAGCAAGTTGACAACACAATCTTTTTACTTCCTTGTACGAAGTAAAGGAAGAATTGTAATCGCGAACATTTTCGGTTTTCAGATTTCAACGGAAATATCCATTTTGACCATCCCTGAATCCATTTTGACTAGTTTCGTCGTGGCGTCTGTACATACGTTCGATCGTATTTCGCATAACTCAAAAACGGTTAGCCGTAGAAAGTTGAAATTTTGTATTTAGGATTGTTGTAAAATCTAGTTGTGAACCTCCCTTTTTGGTCACTGCGTAATCACCGGAAGTGGTACTTTACTTGAAGGTCACAATTGATTTCCATCAAAAATTATATTCTAATACTTTGCAAAACTTCTCAAATTTGGTATTTATTAATTATATATTGGTTTAAATAACATACTAAATTTTGGTCTAAATTGGAAAACCGGAAGCGGTACTTTAGTTGAAGGTCATATTAGACTTTCATCAAAAATTATATTAAAATATAATGTAAAACATCTCAAATTTGGTAAATAGGACTTTTATTTTGATGTGAATGTATTTACTATATTTTGGTTAAAATTGGTGAGCCGAAAACGGTACTTTACTTGAAGGTCATAATAAGCTTACATTAAAAATTATATTTAAATTAAATAGATAAATCATGTTTCGGTAATAAAGGTCACAAACGCAATTTGGTTTCCAATCCAATTAAACATTTTTATTACTTGTTTCAAGTGTTAAAATTTAGTGTAAAATATTGGTTTTCTTCCCTAGTTGTGTGTGTGTGTCATTAGATGGATGTCGCGACGCCGAGTGTTGTTTTTGAGATACTGAGATCTTCGGAAACTAGTAACCAAATTCAGGGTCACTTTTTGAGCCACTGATTCATAGTTTAATAGGCGTACAAGAAAGTCATGTGTTGTCCACATCAGATATTTGTTTAATAATTTATTTATATTAATTTAAACCTGGCTGTTAGCAGTCTTATCTTTTCCTTCTGTAAAACTAAAATGTTTGACTAATTTATTTCCTAAATGCTAATTTATGAACTATGTATTTCTGATATCATTCAATTATGTATCTGCGACTATCCATTTGTAATTCAATAAAAAAATTTTTTTTGGTACTATATTTATTGGTTAATATTTTAGGTCGAAATTTAAACATCACATTGAATCTTAATTTGTTTTTCATTCTATGAACACTAAAACAAGAAAGGTAGATTAACATGATAGAAGACGAAGAAAATATATTCACCAAAAAAAAATGCGTAGACATAGGAAAGGAAATAATAGAATATTTAAATTTTATATCGAGTGAATTGGATTTATTTTCTTTCAGTTATTTCTTAATTAATTTGCCCGTTTATTTCATTTTTATTCAGTGAAATTCATGATTTGTAAAGAACTTAAATACATTTTGATACATGTATTTTGCTTTATGCATGGATCATGTACACATAAATAAATGCACGGCCCTCTTACAGGGCTATTCTTTGAGGAAAGGAGAGAAAACAATGAGTAGTAAAAGTATAATGCTATTCAAGCACTTAATTGCATGAGTCACAAGCTGAAGAAGGGGGAGAACTACTATCCATAGCATACCAGAGAAAATTCGGTGGTATTTGGGTAAAGGCGTACAATTCATTTTTTTGCAAAGATGGATTTAAATTATATTTTCTTCTTTTTAATGAACTTTACCTTTGAAAAAAGGATAAGATTCAATGAAACAGCGTTCACATCCCGTGTAAATACTGTTTCATTAACATCTATCCTTTTTCTCAAAGGTGAAACACATTATAAAGAACAAAATATAACTTAAATCCATTATAAAAAATAAATGACTTTTGCCCCTTAACCCAAACAACACAGAATTATCATCAATTAAAAAAAAAAATAATTTTTGAAATTTTTATTGTGAATATTTTTTAAATATTGATTATCTGTTACTATACAAATATACAAAATAACTTTTTCGGATGACAGGTTCGGTGTAAAAGCTGAATTTTGGAGAGAGAATCGGACTCTAAATTTTATCTGAGCAACTTTTTACGTTTGAAAAATCAAGATTCTTAAAAATTTTAGTTGCAATTTTATGGGGTTATTGCAATTTTTCTGTACATATTTTACTAATGAAACTCGCGTACTTTACTTTTCGAATTTTGTCCTTTATTATTTAACACTTCTTTGAAAATTGATTATTTGAAATTGTAAAGCTCGTATTACGATAGGTAATTTAGCACTTGAAATTCGAAGTGGCTTGGACACTTGAAATCTGTTGGGTCATTTCGGTATCCATTTCAGCACAGACTTAAAAACCATTGAAGCAGAAGTCACCTATGGTAATCGAGTAGTCATCGGCGGCCATGTTGACAACAGATGCTCCCGACAACACGTGCTTCGTCCGTTAGCATAAACGTGCCGGTAAAAAAGCGGTTGATCCCAGCCGACGAATTAGGAGTTGCCTTCCGTGGAGTGGGATTGGCACGGTTAAATAGCCCATCCTATCCGGAAGCACGAGCCAGCACTGCACGCGAATTTAGGGGCTACTAAACAAGAACAGATGACAGGAAGGGGGTGGATGGTTATCCTGTGATAATACATGATGGAGCCGATTAAAATGGAACATCAGCATGGACAGGAGTCGGTAAAAAAAAATTTTTTTTCACTGGGTACAACAAATAAAAACGATAAAATGTAAGTGCACCATTACAAGACATGAAGTACGGTCATACCCATTGGCCGTATTTTTTAATTTTTTATTTCCTCTGCCTGGCCATTTGTGTTACGCGTACGAGGTAAACCAAATTTCCGGATCCAATACCGATCCACAGATGATGAACAGAAAATAAAGTTTCTGTCCCAGCAGGGCTTGAAACTAGACCTGGGAAACTATGAGCCCAGTACCCTACCCGCACACTGTAATATGGGTACCAATATTTATAGATAATATCATAAATATCTGGTATATGGCTAAAAAAGAAAGCCAAATCTTCCTCATTTCCGCTTAGGAGCAGAGAGAGGTTACAATTTGCGATAAATATTTATATACAATTTTCTAGATTTAGGTTTTTTACTCCTCTTGCCTTTTTTACTCCACAGTGCCTTAGATAGAGAAAATATGGTAACAAATTGAATTTAATTTCGAGATGTTACTCAATTTACCCATTCCAGAGACCTTGAGTCCAAAAAAATTATTTAAGAAAATACCGTTCTGTCGATAACGTCTTTCCAATTTGTTATCCCTAGTACCCTGAGCTGCTGATCCGTATTCTATAGAAATTTCGTTATGAAGCTAATAAATATGGTCATTAATTACTAATTATAGAATAACGCAAAGAGTTTGAAGAAAATAGCTTCAAAATCTTTTCTCCGAGATCAAAAATCATTATTTTTTACTTAAAATATAATTTGTTTACATAATTTTCAAAACGTTTTCCCTTACGAATTTAGAATGAATCATCTTAGGACTTCAAATGTAATTTAAAATATAATTTTTAATTATTCATAGCATGGCCGGAACTGTGGATGGAAAAGGGAGCACTTGCCCCGAGTGGCAGAATTTAGGGGACGTGGAATTTCGGGCGAAGGTGGCTGTAGAGAGAGGCTTGAAAGATACCACCACATCATCCCCATTAAGTTTAATTTAGATAGAAGGGTATCCCAACCACACTTCAGCTTGAGAATATTCCTTCCATCCCAGTTTCTGTTTTCTCCGGAGCAAAGGAGTTTCAGCAAGCTGAAACTAATTATAAATTATTTAAGGAGCTCGACAATACAAAAAAAGGTAAACAAGTCTGAGTTTAATCCCCATCGAGCACAATCGAGCTGATTTCATAAAATATGATATCAATTGCATTTTTGGTGCAACAAAAGCTCGGAAAGTGAAATTTTAATCTTATTATTTGTTCAATAAGTAATCATGTTTTATTTTTTTGTATTTTTCTTTGTTTGGGTGTTTTTTTTTTAATATGTTTTGACCTTAATTCCGTCAATAATTATCATGATCGCATTGTGTTTTAGTAGCTTGACTTTTATCAGAAATATAACTATGTTTTTCAGCAAATTGTAAATTACAAATAAACATTGATGTAACGTAACGCGGAACTTTGTTGTACTACAAAGCGTAAATTCAGCGTGACTAATTACACAACAAAGATATAGAAAGAGAGAAGGACATTGGCACACAGGCACTCTAATGACCCTAATTGAAGGGCTCGTGTAGGACACGTGGCGCTACTTCCTATCACCTGTAACTGCCCAGAGCGGCCCTCCTTGATGTAACTATACCCTCCACGCTCTATGACCACCAGTGGAGGGAGGGTAACGATATGGATAGCATCAATTTATCAACTGCTAACGGTCGGATTGGAACCATATCGTCCGTATATATAAAGTACCCAGAAGTACTTGAGACTCATAAAAGCACTAAGAAGACCTAATAATATCATACTGGAATGGTTGAAATTCGGATATGACGTTTGCCAGGTTTTTGGATCGTAATCCACATTTTATCTGTTTCGTTATTTTCAGTAACTTATGAATCGGTTGAAGCTATTATTTAAGCTGTTAAAATGTTATTTAATTTTTCAACGTGTTAAATACTTTTTTTAAAAGGTCTTCCACTACTTGTAGTTCAACAGAACCGCTTTCAAAATGCAATAAAGGTTATGTTGGCTTGCGCGGCTCCTAGGCGATCAATATTATCGTCGATATATATTGCTCAATAATTAATATTGTACAATTTATTGACCGTTTGTAGATCATATTGAAAGACTGAGCAATACGTTGCGTCAATCAAAAAGAGTTTAATTGTTAAATTAAACAATTGTTAAATGTTGCTTTATGTGCTGGCATTATTGCACAATATTGATTAAATTCTGTAGTATCCATGTTTGAATTTTAGGTATAACCATTCTCAAGAGTTCATGAAATAATGTACTATCTAGTCGCAGAAAGTTTCGAAAATCAATTGGTTTGTTTATTCTTAATTCATTTAACAAATTTTCAAGAGTGTATTAATTTTTTTAACCATTTCTTCATTTATTTGCGCTTTAAACTATAACTAATGTAGTGGCCACACAACTTATTTTCTTTTTATCCTATAATTGAACTGTTGAAATTTCAACGGTAAACTATCTTACACGGCAATAATATAGAAGCGTGTTGGAGGAGGGGTACCCAGCAATATTATTGTGCGTAATGTATTGAAGATTCAACTTATGCGGAAATTTAATCGATGAATATTCCATTTATTTATCTTTTACAAAAGATTGTCTTTTCTTTCAATTGAAGATTCCTATCTTAATGAAATTTACGAGAGTCGTTAGTATTGCAGCTGTTAATATCGGTCATGCTAGGTGAGACAGACGTTACAACTGAATAAATTTCCATACTTACCACGTTACGTTCAACTAAGCCATATTAACCTTAGGAAGGAAGCGTCTAAGATGAAAACTGTTTGAAGAGTCCACATAAGAAATGGTGGATAGTCACCCATAATGTATTTCGAAAAAAATCAAATTTTAAATTTGTTAGCTCCTCCTTTCCTAGCTTTAGCTCCTGTTCTTCAATATATGTATATCCTTTAAACGCTTCTAACAAAACGACCACCCAAGTTTCCGCCTATTTCTTTTCACCATCTTATTCTATTAAACGATATGAACATATTGATGTGAATAACTACGATTCAGAAAAAAATTCACCTCTACACCTTTCTTCCGTGGACTTTTATATGATCGATGTGAGGAGCTTGCTATCAAAAATGGACATTTCCACTTCCGACTGAAACAGATTTCGATGAGTTTTTGTAGGTATCTCAAAGCTGTACATTCCAGAAGCTCTAATGTCAAATATCTGATGTGGACACCCCATGATTTCATTGTACGCCTATTAAACTATAAATCGGTGGCTCAAAAAGTGATCCTGAATTTGGTTACTAGTTTCCGAACATAGCAATAACTCAAAAACGACACTCGGCGTCGTGACGTCCATCCATACATACAGACACACGCACACATACACACATAAGCTCTTTTTTCTTGATATCTTATTTCGTTATTATATGTCGTTTGCTTTCAGTTGGGAACAAGTTCCAAAGAGATTTCTTCGTGTTCCTTGACAACATTAGAACTGTCTTATTCTTGTCATTAGAACGTCGGATTCAACATTTTAAGCGGAAAAAAACCGCTTCGCTTATATCTTATTCTCCTACTGCAGACTTGTTCAGCTCACTAATGAGGAGGAAAAAACGGATTTTACACTCAATTTTAACACTTAAAACAAGTAATAAAACTGTTTAATTGGAGTGGGAAAAAAATCGCGTTTGTAACCTTTATAATCGAACCATATGATCTCTTTATTTAATTTTAATACAATTTTTGATGTAAGTTTATTATGGCCTTCAAGTAAAGTACCCTTTTCGGTACACAAATTTTAACTAAAATCTAGTAAATACATTCATATTGATATAAAAGTCCTATTTACCAAATATGAGGTTTTGCGTTATATTTTAATATAATTTTTGATGAAAGTCTAATATGACCTTAAAGAAAGTACCACTTCCGGTTTGCTAATTTTGACAAAAATTTACCACTTTTGATAGCAAGCTCCTCATATGAATCCATATTACGGAAATAGCGATTTTTCTTAATTCAACAGGATAAATATAACCCATATTCGTAAAATTTCGTAATGCACATCTAGAAATATAAGTTAGTGAATTAATAATACTTTGGTAGAACAATAATAAAAATATATTAATTAGTTCACGCTGGAATAAGACAAGAGAATTAATAATACAAGACATCAACAATGATGACGTTAGTGAAAGTTTAATTGATAAAGGTGTTTTCCAGTGTGCTTGAAAACACCCACAGAATTTCCTAAATACTCTTTTATTAACCTCAACATTTAAATTTCTTATGACCACCACCTGCGCTTTACCGTCTTCGCTAAAGCCATAAATTATTTTCCTATTGATTGACTGTCATCATAGAGAAAAAAACTTGAGTTTAAGGAGAAGCAGAGGTCGAAATGGGCTGTGGAAAGCTCTTATTGACAAAAATATCCCAAAAGGATTGGTTGAGGCTATAAGGTCCACGTGCCAGGAATGTAAGTACATGGTTAGAATAAACTGAAGAGAGTCAGATATGTTTTCCATGAGAAAGGGTATAAAATAAGTAGATAGATTGAGTCCCCTTCCTGCTCATTACATATATGGATGAAATTTCGAACATCTGTAAACGACGGAAAGCGCGAAAAATTGCAGAGAAGTGGAACATGAGGACGATTTTAGCACAAGTGATGGCAACATCGTTCTCAAATCAGACTCAAAAGAAAATCTACAGCAAGCAGTGATCGAATGGGAGGCTGATTTGGAGAAAAAAGGTATGGTAATTAACATTAGAAAGAGTAAAAAGAGAAGAAGGAATCAAGATGAGGTTGAAATTCGTTGCTAGGGAGACATACTGGATATCATGGACGGTTACAGCTATCTAGATACAGTAATTAACAGGAATGGGAACGGCTTCTGGGTCGGCCAGAAGATTTGCATGGGAGCTAAAGCTGGGTCCTTTTGACAAACTACAGGCCGGCCGAACTAGATGAGATCAGAAACGAAAAGATTAGAGATAACCTAGACACTGTCTCATTAAAGTATTCTCTATAAAAGAGGCAATTAAGATGGTTTGGGCATTTAATTCGGATGAATGATGACCGTGACCCACGAATTTTCGAAAGGACATGAAGACTCAAGCACGGAACCGCAGGACCTGGGATTCATGGATCGAGGCACCCCCGCGTTGAGAGGCACAAAGGGGGAAGAGAAAGAAGAAGAAGAAGGTTATCAATTTTCCATTTTACCAAGTAATTTTCATGCCTAAAAATCATATTAAATTATCAAATTTTATTTATTATTTTAAATTTGAATCATTCATGGAGATTATTGATTTTATTAAATGAAAGTTCAATTTGATTTCTTTTTAATTACACAAACTATGTAATCTAGGTTCCTTTTTTTTTTAATTATTTAATATTTACTATTAAACTAGTTTACATTCATTATAATTACCTTTTCTAATTTTTTGCCCATTTCTTATCGTAATGTTTCTTTGTTATTTATTTTTATCATTTTTCCATCCAGCCTAAGCTATTGTTTGTTTGTCTCATCTATTATAGTCATTTAATTAAAAAAAAAAAAATGCGACTGATATTAATCCTTTCTGTAATTAAATTTATTATCATTCATATATTGCACTATTTAGGCTGAATGGAAAAATAAAAGAAAGACAAGAAATGGCAAAAAATGAGAATAGGTAATTATAATCAACATAAATTAATAGTTTGATAACAAATATTGGGTAATTTAAAAAAAAAAATATTGTAAAATTTGCACGTTTGTATTTGCAAGTGGATGGCATAATGGATTAATGAGATAAATAGAAAATAAAATGAAAGGTAAAATAAGTTATTTAATAAAAATATATGCTACCTTAATTTAATATTATGTGACATTAACATGCAATAATATTTGAATATATTGAGGTTTATAGGGCACATGAAAATGGACGAATTAGACCGAAACGCAGGGTCGAAAGAAGTCTAAGGAAAGAGATCGAATTATGATGAATTGCAATTTTTCCAAAAACAAATAATCAATAATTGGTAATATTTTATACATAGCAATGTGTACTAAAATTCTAAATATTTCACTGATCAGTACAACCCTCCCCAACTCCCCTCAGATACTTCCAGAAACACACATCAGAAATAATGGTCCGGGAGAAGAAAAAACCCAAACCCTGAGGATGAGAGGCGGCCCAGATGACCCGGGCACGGCTCGCTGGTTACAACAGGCCACGCGACCCACGTCATTAGATACTCTACAGTTCGCACCTTCTTGTTTCCCTTCCGGCCCTAACTGCATCTAATTTCGTCGGCTCTTTATGTCTGCCTCGAACATTAGGTACTTTTAAGAAGAGATTAGGAACAAAAAACTGACAGGAGTAACCGTGTTAGCGGACTTGTTAACGACCAAAAACAGCAAAATAGACTTGCTTTTTTTTTGTATCGTAATGTTTGCTGTAAAAAACAGCCTAACTTTGCGGAAAATGTTGTACATACAATCCTTGGCGGATCCAGATGGATTCCAACCATAGCTAAAAATATGAATCATTTAAATATTTTATGTGGAAAATAAATTGTGAAAAGCACCTAAAGACGTATTTTTCTTTTTTTACAAACCCAATTTTCCATATAAAATTTTTATTGGTACTTTAAATCGAAATTTTCATGATCTGTCAAATACAATAAGATGTATGATTACAAATATGAAACAGTCAAAAAAGGCAATTGAAAATACTGAATAAAATTAAGGTTCAAAACCGTCGGTCCGTGTTACATGCGTGCTTGATCACCCATCATAATCATTCTCTTTTATTTTTTTTTTTTTCTCAAATAAGTTTTCTAAATAAAATATTTTATTTTTAAATGTGAATTTATTTATTTATATATCTAGAGGAAATTGCACCCAAAGTGGACCCTATGCCTAAAGCGGAACCCTTTTGCATAAAATGGTTCAGGTGCTGAAACCAAGAGATATGAAATCTATAGTTCAAGCAAGGGGAATGATACGGGAAGGATCAACGTCAGGTTATGGTAAAGGATGGCAAGTTTATAACCTAAAATCTGTAAGTGGTATTATGAAAATTATATTTTTTGTTGTTTATGTGTCACAATCATTCCCGATTGACAGTAAGTATCTTGTTATGATTCAATAGATAACAATTAGTCTTAAAGAATTTGAAAGAGTTGAGAAATGAAGTTACAAGAAAATGTTTTGTGCCTAAAGTGAACCCTTTTGTGTTCTCAAAGTGGACCCTTCCTTTTGTCTCAATTCTTTTTCTTTTCTAATAAGGTTTATTGAATGTTTTAAAAAAGAAATTAAAGTTCTTCATATTTAAAAGCTAAGGATATATGAATGTTATGTTAAGTATTTTAGATAACGATATGGAAAAGGGAATATATTTTCATTAAAAGTAGGAATCAAATAAGAGGTTATTCAATTTATTAGATAAATAAATTTTGTCATTTAAAGTACAATTTGAGAGCAACACAATCTAAAAGAATAGGCTCCATTTTACGGCTCTTAAGGCGCAGATTTTCATATTCTTAAAAAATTAAAAAAAAAATTCAAAACAATTTTTGTATTTAAGAACCTCCAAACTAGATAGATTTTTTTTTTTTTTGAGCTTTTCAGATATATTTAACAATAAATCATATGAAAATTATAAAACAAAAACAAAAAGGGGGTCCTCTTTCGGGAATTTTCTAAATTTTGCTGAAGATTGTTCAATGAGATTAGTAACATTTCATATTTTTCAAAAGTAAAAAATTGAAATTATCCAATTTTTAATACTTTTCATCATGTAAAATGTTTTTAATCTCATGTTTTATGATATTACTATATATATATATATATATATATATATATATATATATATATATATATATATATATATATATATATATATATATATATATATATATATATTCATGATTATATTTTTTTTCTATTAAAAAGAACCACAAAAATCGTGATCAAATTCAGTTCAGTAATTAGTTTGGGACGGAGGATGTTCTTTTAAGACGATATGAACGACAAAAGCTCAAAAATGTAAATTAAAATAGATACACAAAAACTCCAACAGACAAAAAGATAATAAATATCCTAACTTTTACTGTGAATGTTATGATTTGATTTTAAATTTTTTATTGGTAATGGACACAAAAACTTAGCAATTCATGCTAAGAGAAAATACAGATGAACCTACTGTTTCGTTCAATAAGAATTGTTCAATATGATTGCCTGGTTCACCTTTGCGGTTAGAACTTCTGTCATGAGATAGTATTATCCATTCAATATAAACAATTATTATATATGAATTATTGTTTATTACAGAGCAATTGCAGACTACCAGCTGACGTTCTGAGACATCTGTCGATAGCCGTTCATAAAAGACATCCATTCAGACACTCGGCGTTCTCACGATACAATCCTCGAATGCTTTCTTCACAAATCACAGTTGGCCATCCTCCTTTTCTACGGCAACCATCTGTGCCTGTGGTTTTTGGCCAAAATAATGAAATAATAATGGAGAGAATTTATACATATTTTATACGTTCTAAAAATAATATTAGCCATGGAGAGGAGGTGTATAAGTGTTACGAAGACTAGCTAAAAAGTTCATAACTCCGTAAAAATATGCTCCCCCTTCCTCCCTCCCCCCAAAAAAGCATTTTGATCACACAACTTGCGTCCTGCACTCCTCTTCTGGACACCTCTGCACGTTGGCAGTTTGATCAGAGTTGATAGTTATTATCTATAGATAGTACCCAGTTATTAATTAAAAGTCAATTAATATAATAAGGACCATCCAATCCGACCGCGAGTTTAATCGTCAAGATATCCAGATTTAATGAACATTATTGCCAAAATATTTTTTTAGGGTAACATAAGTGGCAGAAGAAGTAAGAGAACTGAAAATTACATCTCTGACAAAAAAAAATTGAAGACAATGATAAAAAAAAATATCTTTCATCACAATGTTGTACAGAATTAATTGCCGAGATAATAATAATGACAAAATAAATATAAATTAAAATACAATTAAAAAAATATTTGAAATCATAAGCCAAAAGACTATCAAAATTTAAAAAAATCTTCCAAAATTGAGAGGAACATCTCAAGCATTTCAGTTAGACCCAATTTTGTACATATGCAGGATAAATTATAATTATATCTGCTGGTTGCACCAATAAGGTAATACCTATACAGATAGAATCATGAAACAATAGTTTTTTCTCTATAATAATTTATTCCCTTTTTTCGTAAAAATTACTAGCATTCTTTTTATTAATTATTAACATTATAACCTTTAGTACGGATTTTTGAGTAAAATCCAAAATAATGCTCCTAAATTCTACTTATGCATCATTCGCGGTAAGACAAAGAAATCTTTTTTGTTAATTTTTAAACTTGCAACTCATAGGCTTATGAATATATTAATATTATTATTTTATATATATATTTTTTTTTGTTCTAGGAAGATAGAATAACTTTTAAATATTATTGACTGTCTTAAAAATTATAAAGGGCCAGTCTTATTATTTTTTTGCACTAGACTTTATTATTCTGTTTACAGTTTGTTTCCATTTTTATTTATAAAATTACAAAATAAGCTAATTGATCCAAGGGTAGTAACGCCATAGCTAGTAATGCACCTATCTCTACCGTGAAGGCTATTGGAGCTCCTGAGGAATGTATTTGTAAGTCGGCAAGGGGGAGGGGATGAAACGGAGGCTGTGATTGGCTGGAGTCAGGCTAGCCCCTCCCATCGGATGAGGGTCTCCTGCCACAGAGATCCTCCAGGTGACTGGAAGCACCCCTCGAAGCTGCAGGGTGGTTGTGTAGTGTCTGTCGGAGGGACATTGTAGCAGAGCTGGAGATCTCAAAGGGCTTGGATCACAGAGCCAGGTAGTACACTTGGAGATTTTAATGCTCAATTTTTTAAAGATATATTATATTATTTTTATTTAACTTCCATAATTTGTAAACGGTTTTCATTGAATTGGAATATTCCAAAATTTAAAGCTCGTGTTCACATTAATTGGAAAATAAATTTATTCTGGGTGAAAATTGAAAAAAAAAAAAAATATATATATATATATATATATATATATATATATATATATATATATATATAAATTGTAATACAAGACCATACATTGCTACTGCATTTTTTTTTTTTTTGTAATATGTCGTGTTATTACTTTTTTTTAAATAAGAAAATCGATTATCTTTGAGAAAAAATCATAAAACAGTAAACAACAATGTCAATGCAAGATGCAATCTATTTTTACAATAAAAAGCCAAAAATTGGTACATTAACAATAACAATGGTCTTTTACGTATTTTATTAAATCCAAATAAAATAACGAACCTAAAATTCAGCAATAACGGCTTCAAAACGCAATGAAAGTTTAAGAATGTCAGTAATAAATAATGTATGTAGTATTAAAAAGAAGTTCCATTTTTAAAAAATTTATTTCGAAAAGAACAAACCCTCTATCTTCAAAGTATCAACAGTTAACTATTAAGTGCTCAGCTGAGGCGAGAAATCTACATTCATTATATATGCAATATCCTAACGTTAATGTTATATAAACTAATGTTCCAAACGATATGTATAGCAAAAAAAAACAAACAATGTTGGTCTTAATTGTTGTATTTTAAACATATAAATCGTTATATTAAAATTTTCAGAAATAATTTTCATAAGGATATACTTTAGAAAATATTATGAAAATTTGTGTGAAATAATTATTAGAAGAGAAACTGACGCCATATTGTATGTGCCTTCATGGTTCGGATCTTAAAATGTTGGTGAAGGGTTTTCAAACATGTCGAATCTCTGTCATTATAAGAACAAAAATATTGATGCCCAATATCGATCGTAAATATTGAGAAGTACCCTAGAAAAAAATAATTTGTCAAGATACTAACCTCCCCACCCCTCTCCATTGTAAAACAGGAATGATAACGCGCCTGTCGGAAACTTATCTTTCTAATTCAAAGATTTAATGTGTTTTTTTTTTCTTTTTAAATATTATTGTGCGTTATTCCATTATTATGAAGTATTTATGTGTGAATGTATATATATTTTTTTTATTTTTTGACCCCTAAGAATTGCCAAGAATATTGAACATTAGTATCATAAACTAATGAGTTTGGGGTATGGAGTTTATAACAGAAAGATATGTAAATACGTTTTGTTCTTTTTTTGGCCAAGTTTTACATATTTCCACTGTTGGAGAGATCCCCATTTTAGGCTGAAGTACTGAACCAATTAACAAAAGGAAGGTACCTTTTTATTTAGAGTTTGCACGTTCACCTAAAACCTAACAATAAAATAGTTTTTGTACTATCGAGCTGTAAATAGTTTTTGAGAAGTACTGTCCCGTATCCTAATGGTTCGGACAGATAAGCTATTCGAATTAAAACCTTTGCAGTGCCCGGTTTGACTCGCATTTGCAATGACCATCGACCAAGCATCGAGACAATCGCTACAAGTGCGTAGACCATACTTCTAACGTGAACAGCTGTAAGTTGCTGCTCACGCCTCGAAAAATTAGTTTAATCGTGTACACACCAGATGGAAAAATAAGAAATATTGTGTATCTCAAAGCATTCCGATAAACAGAATTAAAACACTAAAAATATCTTTCCTTCCGTGGCAACACACCGAATGCTGGGTATTCTTACTAAATATATTATCGCATCAAATTGAAGACTACGCGAGCAAAGCCGCGGCAACAGCTGCTTCAGTATATTATTTAAGATCATTGAGGATAATTTCATTAAACGCTTAATCAGTATAGAGGGGTTTTAAGGATTGGATTCGGAAGGACATAATCGTTGGGTGAAGAGGTTAAATCTTTAAAGATTTTAATCTTAAACTCCATTGGTGGACTTTACTTTCAGCTAGATGATACTGAATTCATAATATGTATTTCACAGATAATTTCGGCGCGAAGATTTTTTCAAGTGATACTATTTGTCTTTTAATAATCT
Organism: Rhaphigaster nebulosa; assembly: GCA_948150685.1. NCBI lineage: Eukaryota > Metazoa > Arthropoda > Insecta > Hemiptera > Pentatomidae > Rhaphigaster > Rhaphigaster nebulosa. Next base: position 20,315,746 of record OX411311.1, read on the forward strand.
TCCATCTTTAAAGAATAGATATCCTTTACGACTGTTGAGGTACCAAACAATCATCATGATTTTTAAACCTCTTTGAACAGCTTATGAGGTGTGAGAAGAAAGTCTAATGTCCTATCCAATCCTTTAGATCCTCCGCAATCTGATTTGCTTCTTTCAGACGAGTCCTCTTTTCTCGAAGTCCATCTTCATCCTAAAACCAAGATTGTCTTCTTCCTCGATTCCCATTCTCCTTTCATCAGTTAGACAACGGATTCTTCAATCTTTCGGAGTAATCCTTTTTGAAAAGTCTGAATTTTCCCAACATACACTAGAGTACGTTAGGGTGGATAAACGTTAGTTTTAATACAGACACTTTTTTCTGCTTCTCCATTCCCAAGCTATTCAGGAAAACTGATATGAAATCTATTTAATCTAATAATTATGTGTTGTAATTAATTTTCTTCAACGATTTTAAAATGATTTTGATTTGAATGTCTTTAAACATGTAATAAAAAGTTATGAAGTAAAAGAAAGATAGAGAGCATCAAACAAACATATGTTGTATTTTGATATATCTTTAATGTTTATTAACAACCTCTTGCTTGTTAATACCAAAATTATTATTAATTTTTATTTCTCCTATTTAATTAAAATAATAATAAAATATACCTAAGAATTAAATCTTTTTGGATTTTGAAGATATCAAAAGACGATAACTTTCTTATTAGCTTCTAATTCTTTAAGTATTATATAAGTCGTTAAGCTCAATAAAAACGGAGAGTAACATAACGAAAATAATAAATGCATATTAAACCTCATCTTTTTGTTTTAATTTTCTGTGATATCTTTACCTATTTCGTTTTGACAAAATTCTTTCTTTTATTATTTTTCATTTTTTGTTTACTCTTTGAATAAGCACCTATCCAGAGACGTTGCTACAACAATTTATTGGAGTGGGAGAAAATCTTAAATTTTCCAACAATTTTGCCCGGATTTCCCAACTTTATTGGTTTTCAAATTATTGAAGTGGTGACATCCCTCCCTACCCTTCCCATGGCGACGTCGCTGCACCTATCATTCTAAAATATTGTCTAGATGATATTAATGATTGAACTAACAGGAGAAATTTAAAAATGAAGGGTATTTACCTACATTATACTCTAAATCATTGTTTTTGCCTTCATTGAAAAGGTATTTTAATAAGAGAATCTTAATATTGTGATGGGGAGACTGTTTTTTTTATTAATTAATTAAAAGAATCGACCATTATACCCAGTCTCAATTTCTTTATTGTATTATGACAATAAATAGCTTTTGGCGCAGTTAGGTGTATATTTTTAATTCTGAAGAAATGTGTAGTTATTTATTGAGGCTTACCGTCTTTTATCTAACGTACTTCAACTAGGGCAAGAAGGATGTGTTATCTTCAGATATTATCGTTCAACCTGTTATAGTTGGGAAGAAAAAAAGTAATAAAACTACCATTCCAACCAATGAAAGGTTTTAGGTTCAGTACTTGGTAAGGTAATACCGTGACAACAACGGTTATACTACTAGGAGGTGATATATATATATATATATATATATATATATATATATATATATATATATATATATATATATATATATATATATATATTCCACACTCAACTTTTAGGTTTATCCCCCAACCCAATGAACAGCCATGTACCCACTTTGTAAAGGTTTGGTGTGCCTTAGGAGTGTATCCATGGCTGTTATTACAGAATAAATAACTCATCTGCCTCAGCCGAACTCGAATCTTGGACCGAGAAGTTACGAGTCTACCACACATTTCAGTAGGACAAAGCCATGTTTTGGCCATTCCATGATTTACATACTCGTCAAGAACTAGTCACTTCTTAACACCTCAAAGACACTTGACCCTTCCCGAAGAGGTGAAGATAGGTATGCAGGTGCCCGGGGTTCACGGTAGATTATCGTAAGGCGCGTGCTACTCCAGGTGGTACTCCTCAGCTGCGGGAGGGTGATGCCTCATTATCGGATCTAGGGGGTCGTTCGAATATCTGAGGAAGTCCCTTGTTCACGGGTTAATCGCGTCATTTGACTTTGAAATCATATTATTATAAAAATAACTAATGAACTCGAGCAAGCTCAAGGACAATATGATAAACATAGTGAATTATTTTTCAATATTGATGACAAAATAAAGCCTTACAGAGACAATAACTTTACAATCTTGGATAAGTTTAAAAATAAATGATCTGTTTTTTACTCAAATATTTGATGCTATGCACTTTTTTTTATTTATTATTATTTTTATTTTTTTTTTTACAATAACTTCACCGATATTGCCCAAAATATTTTGGAAAATTCCCGATTTTATATTGGCTCATTTCTTTTCAACATTTTAGTGTTTTCTTTTATTCTTCGAAGTTATAAAATGAATGCCTGTTTGAACTTTCCTCGATAGAATTCTCATTAAACAGAGGAATAAGAATGTAACGTGTCAAATTATTTTTTTTTAAAACTGTGGACAACATTAACCTTCAGTTTTTTAATTACAATCGTTGAAGATGTTGAAGAAATCTAAAAATTTTTTTTACATCATTAAATTATTGATAAACATTTGATCGACATAATTATCAATATTATTCATAATATTCTAGTCAAGTTACAAATTATCTTTACAGTTGAGGGTAAATAATAAATCATTAATTTTAGCTCACATATGAATCTAAATTTATTTTATAAATATAAGTTATTGCATTAAATATAATTCTAAACAATGTATTCATATAATGTTACAGCATGCTGAGCCTTGGTGCTGGAGGAACTCAACAGCCGCAGGCTCCGGCCTACTCGGCACCGTCGAGGCATTGGTCAATCAAGTGAGTATCTTTTAGCTTTATTATTTTTTTTTTTTTTATGAATGATGGTTGTACCACATAATTCAATAATCTTATTGATCCTTACCAAGTACTGAACCCAATATCCTTCATGGCTTGTAGTAGGTGCTGGTTATTTTTGTATCTACTAAAACAAAACTAATCTATTCTGTAGATTTTTACTAGTAAATATTAATTCTGAGATGCAGGTATCGTTGAGTCAATGAGTGATAATGGACATTGGTGAAAAAGAACTGTGGACAAAATATTTACCACAATAATCTACCTGTTCATATTCACACCTCTTAAAAACCATCACCTGTTCTTGGAATTTGGTATTTCCCAAATCACCTGAAAATTTATCACTATTCTTAAACTGCTGATTTCGTGATTTCATGCCTTTAAAGTCCGACTTAGTAATATGGCTTCCTAGTGTGAGGTGAACTGTTTGTAAGATTGAGATGAGACAGAAGAATGGTTTCATAAAATTCTTCTTCGGCTTTCTTAGGTGTTCTCCTGTATACTGTTGGTGTGCCGAGTTAAGGTCACGTTGCTTTCCTATGGCTAAACATCTTAGAAGTCTTTCTTGCCCATTCTGTTAAAACAGAAAAAACACCAAGTTGATCACATCACGTTTTTCTGTCCATTCTTTGATACCAGATGCTTATCTACTAACTTGTCTATCCCTGTTCTGTGTAACAGTTTTCTTCAACAAATCCTTCATTATTTGTGTAACTAAGTTCTGTAATCCTATATTTAATATTCAAATCCGTAAATCTTCCTTTATATGACGCCCGAAGGCGTGATCGAAAAATAAGAAGCCATAGAATGATAGTTCGGTAGTGAATGTTAGAATTGATACCACGTAGACATACGATTACTTTTTTTTTATTTATTGATTTTAATTATTTATCAAAGATTAAACTCATTAAAAACTCTGTTTTACCACAGATACGAGGAGGATCGCGAGATGCAGACAGCGGTGGCTGACAGCAGGAGCGAAGGCCAGGAGTGCTGCTGGAACGGCTGGGAATGGGGGGAGCCTCGGAGGAGGGCTCCGCCCCGCCAGCCCAGCCCCACGGTCCTCAGAAGGCGGAGGTTAGCGGCCAACGCCAGGGAGAGGCGGAGAATGAACGGGCTCAACGAGGCCTTCGACCGCCTGCGGGAGGTCATACCTTCCATCGGCCAGGACCACAAGCTGTCCAAGTTCGAGACCCTACAGATGGCACAGTCCTACATCGCCGCGCTGTCGGAGCTCCTCGAGAGGTCGGGGGCCAGGTGACCCGAGGCTGGCGAGGGGGAGTCTTCCCAGCTGTGGAGGCTCTAACTACTACCCTCGTCTCATTCTGTGTATTAGCGAAAGGACTCGTTCTTATAATGGATTCATTAACAATGAAGGACCTGTCAATTTCTCATACGAAACACTATCTGTAAACTATGTATCGATATAATTTTTTGGTGTGAAGCATTGAGAGTGAAAATCAAAAAACTTTTTTTTTTTTTATCAATTATTTTAGTAGTATCAGATACGAGGTAGTAACAGTCTGGAACTTCATAAGAATAACTATACTAGTATACTAAGAATATGGTAACATCTAGTTAATAATAATATAGTAGTCAGCAATGTATGGTATATCAATAGCAATGTTCATGTATACCGAAGGAAATTTAATTTTTTTTTTTTTTTGCTTTTTTCTTGTCTGAATTCATAAAACAATTAACGGATAATTCTTTTATCATCAAAAAATTTTGATTCTCTTCTTATAAAATAATATTACCATATCTTCGCCAGTAAAAAAACATTAGGCCCAGAAACGGTGAAGATTGTATTTTACTATTTATCAACAATATTTTCAATTGCTAAATTGTTAAAATTAATTTTTAACTTAATTCTGAACCTAGGTCCCTTAAGAATAAGATACTTAAACATAAAACAAAAACCATAAAGCACTAAATTGATTATAATATAAGAAAATGCAGTAAATTTTTATTAAATTAACTTTATTGTTACAAAGGATTGCTAGATGTCTCATTAAATTTAAATAATAGTTACGAGAAACCAAGGTTATTCAATTTGTTTACTTTTAATTATATGAAATTAATTATTTGTTAACCTTACACATACAGCAGGCCCTAAATTTATTATTAAAGACATTTTAGATACATTAGAGTTAATTACTTTCATGATTATTAGCAAGTAAGTTCAGGTCCTTATTCCAATAAATGTAAATAACTTCCGTCCATTAGAGCAATTTATTAAATGTAATTATTGAAGTTATATGTAAATATCATTAGAGAATTTAAAATTATTATTTATTTGATAGCACATTTTTTAAAGTTAGTTTATATTTTATACGTTTGTCACCAAAGAAGATTTTATGGCCTGTCAAAAAGTGCCTTCGTCTAGTCTGATACTGAACTAACAATGTAAGCTCTGTATGATATGTATATAATATAATGTAGATATACATAGTTTAGTTTATATTGATGCAAATATAATAATAATAATAACAGAATTATATATTTTTAGTTGTATATAGACATAATCAGATTTTATTTGTTCCTATGTTTGTAAATAAAAATATTTAATCCAAATAAATACTTTTAACTATGTTTCCCTCAAGGATATGACCTTTAATCATGATAGAAGATCTTTGCACAATCGAATTTACTATGATAAAATACAAAAATATAGATAAAAGGATTTTGTTTCAATTTTTACTCATAAAAATTAAAAATTAATTATTAAAATCACGGAGTATTTTTCGTTAGTAAAACATGTGAGAAAAAAAAATTGTTTTCGGATATCGTAATAAGTATGTTTAAATTTAATTTCTTAAGCATATATTTAATTAATTATATATATATATATATATATATATATATATATATATATATATATATATATATATATATATATACAAAAATAAAAATATATATACAAAAACTTAATTATATAAAAATAAGATTTTTTCTACGCATCTTTAAAATAATTAATAATAGATACCGAATCCATATCCTTTTCAATCTCTTCTTGGGTATTCTGCAACTAATTAAGGACTAACCGAAGCACAACCAGAATATTTATGAAACACAAAATTGGAAATAAAAATAAAATACTTATAAGCCTTCAACTAAGTTTTGATTGTTTTCATTATTGTATTTAATTAAAATTTAAAAGTTTCTTCAATTAAAAAAAAATCATGCAAAATTGTCTATGAAATACTGAAACATATTCACATAATTATAATAGACCTTAGAACTTGTTTTTGGTGAGATGGAGAATAAGTTAACCTAAACAATATTTCAAGTAATGCTTAGCACATCTGTCATTTGCTAACCGAAAAAAAATATAGATATATAATTACGGGAATGTGAAATAAGCTACCTTGATTGGCAATTTACTAAGATAGTAGACTAAATGTGAATAACAGTTAAAAAAAGAATATATGAGAAAATGGTTTTGTCTTTAATTCTAACGATTTTGTCGAAATGATTGATATATAATTATAATCATTTTTATGATATTTGGTTGGTTTGTGTATACAAATTGTATATTTTGTAGTTTAAAATATTAGTAGCAATGAATCATAACAGAGTATCATCGGGTATTATTTACATAGGATCAGCTCCGATAAACGGATGTCATTGTGTTTACTTGCGTATACTGTAGTTTCAATATTATTTTTTCTCTATCGTTTCTTTATTTTTTCTGAATATGTTTCAAGAATGAACATTTCGACTCCTATTAATTTTATCTTAGTATTGTTATAATTAGGTTACCCTGTTTTTTTATATTACAGATATTCCAATTTCTTCTTAAACTTGGTTTCTTAAATCCAAATTTTAAACAATCAGTAAGGTTTACTATTGTTACTACGAAAAATAAAAAATAATTATTTTGAATGGATAATCCATTCAAAACCTGTAAAAGGAAACTTCCTCGTTTGTCTATAAGTCCAATCAAAATGGATCGAGTTCACCAAATTAATTAAAAACGTTCAGGGAAAACTTCGATTATTAAATTAAAATCGTTAATAAAAACCAGGGCCTGTCCGGGATTTGAACCCGGGACCTCTCGCACCCGAAGCGAGAATCATACCCCTAGACCAACAGGCCGTGAAAGAAGATCTCCGACGAACATCACGTAGCGGAAGGAGCGTCATACTCAAGTAACGAGCACCGCAGAGTATATAGAATAAAATATTCGTAACCCAGGAATGGCACCGCGATTTCCATCAGCGCCACTGGCACAATCGGGTGTGTCACACCCCAGTTTTTCAAAACTTCATAAGAAAATTTCAAACCAACTTTAAACTATTTTTTAAATTTCTAATTATACTTTATAACCATAGGGTCGAAAAAAATGAACAGACGGAATGATTAGAAAAAGTTTCTAAGCTTGAACAAATTAATTAAACACTAAAAAAATTGAACAGAGAATTCGAAAAAAACTTATGATTTCTGGAATACTAGTCAATTTTTTTCGACATTAGAATAATCAAGGAACTATAAGTTTCCAAAACTAGATACTACGAACTATATGGAGAAAAAAGAACTTCATAAAAATATTCATTAATGTCGTTTTCCTGTGACTACAAACATTGGTAACATTTATGTACCAATCTCGCAGATAATACACATCGTCCTCTTATTTCTGCCTTTTACACTTTCATATTTTAAGCTGCTCATTAAATTTGTGATATAATTGAAGCACACCACAGGCATTTCACCTTCGCTTAATCTTTTTAATTGTGTTTCACCAAAAGATCAATTATATTTAATCAAAGAGCAACTTTCAAGATTAAAGCGTATTGCGGATGTTTTTGGTCATCCCTTGTGGACTAGGTCGGTCATAAATGATATTCTTCAGTTTTGAATTGCAATCTAAACACGATTGAAGTAGGAAAAGTACCAAGAACACCATAGGATACGAGTCACAGAATCACCTCAAACTCGATAACCTCATGGTGGGGTCTACCACAGTTCAAACCACTTTCTCGTTCTTCCACTTCAAGATCTAAAGCTCTGCTAACCTCAGGAATAACAAAATATCACAAAGGAGCTCTAGAAGCGCATTTAGAGTGGAGGGGTGGGCGGGTGAGATTCCTAGAATAGAAGCAGCACATCAAAGAAGTGCGGTTAGGATGTCCCACACTCCTGGGTTAATTTTAGCAAACATATTAATTGATATCGAACTAGTAAATTATTTTAAAAATTATATTAAATTATTTAATGTGCATCCACAATTTATTTTCCATTGATTCTCAATAGTTGAGCAGCCTAGTTACAAACACGGCCAGTAGCTCAGATAATCTGAGATCCTGGTTAAAAAATGTTGGTTAGTTGGAAATGGTTTTAATCTGTTTATTATACGTCAGATAATAGTATCTTAAGTGACGAGCCAAGACCGAGGAGTGGGAGAAATTCCCAAAATTTTGTAAGAAATTCCTGGTTTCTGGTCTAAAACATTTAAACGGCGTACCCTAGTGAAAATTTTATTCCATTACAAATTAAAGAATTTTAAATTTTGGTTTGACAGAATAATCCAAATTGATAGTTGAAAAAAAAAATTGATCTGAGTAGTGTGCTGGGATTGGTTCCAATGGACTTGGCCGTGTATGAAACTAAGTGCTTGTGGAGCTGGTCTATTTTTTTTTTAAAGGAGTCGCGTATTCAAAATAATACTTTTTTAGATCGTTCTGGTAACAAAAGAATTTTAGTATTGCATAGAGCTTTGCAGATAGTATAACTGAGGGAAAAACTGTGGTTTGAAGAAATTACTAACGCTATAGAAGAAACTAGATTTATTTTCTTATTCTTCATTTATATATATGTATTTTTGTGAAAAAATGGACCTGACCGTGTTTGTAAATGGGCTACTCGGATATATTAGATTGTACATTGAAATATTTGTAGACTGTAAATACTATAAGATACTTGTTTTCGTGTTGGGTCGGTAAAAACTGGATCGATGGAGTGATCGTCTGGCCACCCGCCATTTTGGGTAAGTTTAAGGGAAGTAGTACCAATATTACTTTTTGTTAATTATTACGCTCAAATCAAAGAACAAAATCATGTACAGTTGAATAAATGATCTTCGTGTGAATTAAATTATTGTGAAAAGCAAAAGCCGCTCTTAAAATTAGCTCATTATAACTCACTTGTAAGAAGCAGTGCTTACGTTCAAATTAATGAAGTACAAGCTCTTCTCTAAATTAATGAACCACAACATAACTGACAGCGGGTTAGCTGCTAGCAGGTGCCTCGGTGGCTTCTGATCATTAACCTGACTGTACTTAGAGACGAAGGTATACACGCTATAGAAGCTGTAGCTGTGTATATGTGTAGTACACAGTAGAAATAAGTTTATACGATAGTAAGCAATTAAAATACATAAAATCTATAATTTTGTGATCAATATTGTTCCAACACGATATAATACAATGCAGCATAAAGGGAAAGGCCGTGCGATCAGAAGTATCCTATACCCGAAAATCAGGAAAGACGTCATAAGGGTGATTTGAGAACCTACTTCAAAATTACCACAGTTACTAAAACTGCCAATACCAATACCTTTTAAGATAAGGCAATGGATTTAATGTCTTATCGATAACATCCTAAAATTATAAAATGATAAAATTGTTATATTTTATTTTGAATTACTACTAATTTACTTTTATTTTCTTTCTTCATTTTTCATCATTTTATATGTGTATTTTAATTGTGATTATTTAATTTATACTTTTTTTTGGAAGAAAGTGCTAAATCATCACCATTATTACCTATTAGAGCTGAGCAGTAATTAATTACTCATTCAATTTTGAGTAAAAAGTATAAGAGTACTGAGTACAAAGTGTAGTCAAAGTATACACGTGCTCCACAATTATCAGTACTTTTGTAACGAATTACATCAAACTCAAATTATTGAGTAGGTACTCTTGAATTGATTGATCCAATAACATTGGCAAATACACAAAGGATCGAAAGATTATCTGGATCTGCCAAATGGGGAAATAAACGAAGGAGAGGCACAAATCGCAATTTTCTGAATTCTTATCTTACTAAGTTTATGTGGCGTACGCAACTCAAGAGAAAAAGAGAAATTTTATTAGATATAAATGACTTTTTGTTAGACATTAATAATAATTAAAATTATTTTTATACAAACAAGTGTTTTCATTATTTCATTTTTAATATATAAAATTAAATTCTAAAAGGCATATTTTTTCCCAACTCTCTTTGAACCTTCCTTGGATAATTTTAGCTCTTAATTTGTAACATTAAATCTATTCCTTTTCGCCTATCCCAACTAGCATGACTTAATCCTACTGTAGTAACTACGAGCCCATCACAAGGCACAGAGTTTTGACCCGCACTTGACCCAGAAGCTTAGGTCCAAGGGGGTCAGTGGCAGGTGGATCCGCAAGGTCGTGGTCGTCACTGACTACCGGAAGCAGCTACTGCCTGGAAGGAAAATACCTAACAGCCATTGCCAGCATCAGCTGGATAGGATAACTGATAATCAAAAGGAAGTAACGAGGGTTCAGGCAAGTTTCTATAATAATACTTATATTGATTTAGAAATTACAAGATTTTTTAATAGGGAGACAAATCAAAACTGTGTATAAAATTACAAAAATAAGTATTAAATTGAAATTGTAAATGTCACTAGTGAAACGATTGATTTCACGGATTTATTTGGTTATTCGATACTGGCAACATTTTTACTAGTGGCAAGTTATTCCTGTTCGTTACCTGTAACTGATACTTCTTGTAACATCTACCAATTGTGACAAATTATCAGACTGATACATTCCAACTCCATCCTCCATCATGCATTCCATCTCTAATATAAATAAAGAATTTAATTTTTTTTTGTCATTACGGTGAATAGTTTAGGATGAAATCCGCTAAGCCTTAACACGAAAGGGCGGGTATCACGAATTTAATTTTTCAAAACGTAAAAAGATATCAATAATAAATAAAATATCAGAGAAATATCATTCTTTATAAGCAATACATCATTGAAAATTTTAACAGCAGATTTACTTCTTGATTCCATTAAGTTTTCAATATTTCTCGCAATAAGTAGCATCAATAATAATTTGTTGAAACGAATTTTAGGATACAACGAATCAAACTAAGAAAACAGTTTATGAATATTGTTATTAAGATGGTATAATAACATTTACTATGTTATTCAGGTATGGATTTATTAAAAATTACAGTAATTATATAGTATTAATAAAATAAATGTATGCTATTACAGGTGATAGGGTTCTCTTCTAGAAACCAGAAGCCTTCTCCAGGATGCTTCCGACCGCTGGACGTGCCGCCCTGGCCTTGGAGTCCACTTCATGAATAATCATCTTAAATCCAGAACAAACTCGTAAATCAACAGTTGACGACAAGAAATTATCTACCGAACAATAATAAATCTTGATAATCAAAAGTTTGTATTTATTTTTTTTAATGATAGGTATTACATCCTATTCACATACAAACATTTAAATGAACAAAAGCGTACGTAGGGCCAGAGGCAGGTGAGACGAATAATTAGCTGCTCACGGGCAGGTGCCAAATGGAAATATGATACTTTTATTATAATGATACTAATAAAAATTAAATTATACATAATGATATTTCTGAATTTTTGAGATAAAAATCAATTAGTTATTTTTCGGTTGAGCCCATTACAATATAGAATTATTTAATACGCCTGTGTTTGGTTGTTTATTCCATAAACAGTACAATTTTCAATAACTATATAAATTGAGTCCTAAGAAAATGCATTGAGAATGACAAGGGAAAACTTTATAATTATATACCATGTTCCTTCAATATTTGTTTGAATGTCCTGGGGTGAGGTGCTGTCTCTGGTTGGTATCTTTTTGGACTGTGGAGGTGAGATGTGCTGTATTTTGTTCTTTATATATATATATATATATATATATATATATATATATATATATATATATATATATATATATATATATAGAGTAGGTGGGGCGAGAGTACGGAATTTTGTCATTTTTTGATGTTTAGGACAATTGGTCATCAATTTCCCCAATATTCCGCATGAAATTTATACATTACGATCTTCACTAAAACCTATCCAAGAGCCGCTTCATTTTGGATATTATCAACAGAGATATCGCAATTTTTCTAAGCCCCACACGATGGGGCAAAAGTAAGTATTTCGTTTAAATCTAAATTTGCATTTAAATTATGTCTTTGTTGTCAGCATAACCGTCTTCTCCAGCCTCTTGGAATCGGCATGTGTCCATCGTATCCATTTAGATAAAAGTAATTAATTTTGAAAACATAAAACTGAAAAGAATCCTTGGTTTTTCTTTGTATCTTCACGACAGAAAAATCGTCTTTCTGGAGGAAGGGAGAGCCTTCAACATCCTGATGCAATTCGGAGAAGCGCTTGTCAAGATCAGAGGTGATGTTACGCCGGATCATGCTTGTGTCATACCCAGAACTTAAACTTTCATTTTGGTTTGGAAGGGAAAATTTTCCTTTTAGTTTTTGAACAGCTTTTTTCTTAGCTGTTTCCGCATCAAACCGTTCTTTATTGGGTGTTGATATCAACACAGATTTTAAACCCTTGCTTTTACAATTTCTTCTTGTATATTTTCGATAGGTTGAAGATATTAAAACCTACAATAGAATAAGAACTACTCGTTTGGAATTTGCGATAAACCACTGTATGGTGGGGTAAAATTACGCTCATGAATGCATTTGCCCCACAGGACTTACGAACTTTTACTCCCTTCTGGCCATTTCCTTTTTCATGGTTCCACGGGGTTGTGAACAATGTAAACATTGGAGTTTGTTTTATCAATTAAAAGGTCAAATGCTTAACTATTAATAGAAAAAATTACGAAAACGAAAGGTTTCGTCTGTTTCACAAAATAGTTAGATGCATTATTTAATATATTACCCCACATCTGCTAAATAGTGATTTACTTCGTTTCTGTGGCCCACAGCTACATTGAAATCATGGAATTCCGTTTCGCAACTGGCACTGATCCAAAACACACAAAACACCACTGCGTACTTTTGTCCCAGGCGTACATACTTACGCGTAACGAAACTCACCACCACATACTCTATGTTTTTTTGTTCTTTTTCCTCTCTTTCTATCCTGATGATGCCGGAATTGGCGAAACGGCGACAGGATAGTTGTTCTTCGTTATTTTTGAGAATGGTGTTTGGAACATTCCACTTATATTAACAATTATTTTATGTCTCATTTTGAAGTTTTATTCTTCTAGATTAAATAGATGTATCTTTTTTTCTCTTTTATACTCGTTATCTTGCACAAAAATATTTTTTATGTTTTATTTCGATTTCAGTTTTATTTTAATCAATATCAGAAGTCTTGAATTTTATCAATATCAGAATTTTATTCTCAGTAGATGAATTTAATATTTTTTTTTCTTTCTTTCTACTTAATATCAATTATAACGTTTTACCAAAATAATTAATTTTTTTGTTTTTTATTTATTTATTCCAATGTGTCTTTTTGCTAGAAACGATTTTAGTTTTTGTACATGTGTGTCGTTTTTAAGGCCCTTTCTACTTTTATTTCAAAGTTAATGAGCTTCCAGCAAACTGTTCATTGAATATGTGATATGTGAGCCTGAGGAAAAATAAACAAACATTTTCAACAATAAACGGTTCAATATTAAATAAGGGATTAAGAGAGGATCAGAGGCAACAAAAACATAAATTCTTCAGCGCATTCCAAAATGAAGCGATTAAAACACTGATAGATTTTATTATTATATTTTTTTAAAGAGGAACGTTCAATATTAAGCGATTTTAATAAAAGAAAAATATCTGATGTGGACAACATATGACTTCCTTGTACGCCTATTAAATTATAAATCGCTGGCTCAAAAAGTGATCCTGAATTTGGTTACTAGTTTCCGAAGATTGCAGTATCTCAAAAACGACACTCGGCGTCGCAGCATCCATCTATTGACACACACACACACAAATGGGGAGAAAAACCAGAAATTTACACTTAATTTTAACGCTTAAAACACGTAATAAAAATGTTTAATTGGATTGGTTTGTAACCTTTATTACCGAAACATATGATTTATGTATTTATTTTAAATATAATTTTTGATTTAAGCTTAGTATGACCTTCAAGTAAAGTACCCTTTTCGGCTCACCAATTTTAATCAAAATATAGTAAATACATTCATATCGATATAAAAGTCCTATTTACGAAATTTGATCTGGATCACAGTAGTCTCATAAAAATTCGTTTATGGGATGAAATTAACTTGAGGTAAAACTATCCACTGGGTAGGATTCCATCGAATGATTGGTAGATGTACTGAGGACCTCGTTTTAACACGTAAACAGTTGTTAAATTGTTTACAATGTAATCGCTGATACTCTTCAACATTAATTTCAAAGGCTATCTCAAACAAGAGTTTTTAATATTATGTAATGTAAGTTTCGAAATTCATTATTAATAACTCGCCAGAATACATAAAATATTATACATAATATTAATATTACAATATTACAATATCACAATATTACAGTAAACATATTCATATCGATATAAAAGTCCTATTTACCAAATTTGAGATGTTTTACATTATATTTTATTATAATTTTTGATGAGTCTAATATGATCTTCAAGTAAAGTACCGCTTCAGGTTTTGCAATTTAGACCAAAATCTATTATGTTATTTAAATCAATTTATAAGTTATGAACACTAAATTTGATAAGTTTTGCATAGTATTTTAAGATAATTTTTGATGGAAATCAATGACCTTCAAGTAAAGTACCTCTTCCGGTGATCAAGTAGTAACCAAAAAGGGAGGTTCTCAACTAGATTTTACAGCAACCCTAAATACAAAATTTCAACTTTCTACGGCTAACCGTTTTTGAGTTATGCGAGATACAAACGTACGAATGTACGTACGTACAGACGCCACGACGAAACTAGTCAAAATTGATTCAGGGATGGTCAAAATGGATATTTCCGTTGAAATCTGAAAACCGAAAATTTTCGCGGTTGCAATACTTCCTTTACTTCGTACAAGGAAGTAAAAATAGGCACGAGCATATACATTCGAATACACAATGGAAGCCCATATGAACATGAATCTGTTGCTGGGCCCCATCCAATTTTGACAGACCACAAATTTATTCGAATTCTAACGATGAATAAACTATGGAAGATGTCAGAATAACATATCGATAGTGGTTACTTCTTGGACGTGACAGGTGATAGCGAGGATCAGTGATTGGCGATAAGAAGCAGGTGATCCCAGACAATGCATCCACTAAATAATGAACTAAATTGCTCTGTTAACTGTTCCACTGTGTCAGCCTCGTTAATCATTCCATTCTACTCACTGATGGACCATGAATAATCATTCCTTATTTTAGGAAAAACAGGAAAACTGATGATATCCAATTTTTATCAGAATCTCTATCGTTTCATTAAACGAAAAAATCGAACCGAAAGTGGTAGAATGTAACATTGAACTTAAAATTCAATACGTAGCAAGCTAAGTAAACATGTCCAATAAGTCATGGACATTATGTTTAATAAACAGCGTTACTATTTATAAACAATAATTCGTGTCCGACGATTTAATTACTTTCTTAGATAATTAATTAATTTTGTATTGATATTGAGATTTAGTAAAAAAAGCTCAGTAATATCAGCATTATTTCTGGATGAGGAAGAAGAAAAGCCCGACCAAGTTTAATGAAACTGACAACAACAGGTGTTTATAAGGAGAGAACATAAGTAACAGGTAACAACAGGTGTTTATAAGGAGAGAACATAAGTAAATATTCCTACTTGTGTTCAGAAAATAGTGAATGAATCAAGAATAAATAAATCTACCGTTAGTAAAAAAACATGAAAAAAATCGACTGTATGGAAGGAACTCAGCACACTTAATTGAATGTTTTAACTGGGTCAAGGGGCCATTTCTTTTCAAGAAAAACCTTGAAGTATAACATGGGGTTGTTTCGGAAGAAATATCACCAGCTCTTCAATCCACCTTTTCTACTTCTCATTTATCTATATCGCCGTTTTCATATCCTTTTTTGTTTTTTTCCAAAGTTTAACTTTGATCAATCCGTGGAAGAAAATTAAGAAAAAGTACTAATATAAATATAGATAACTAACATCATTATTTACTGCAGTGAGCTGAAACTAAAATTCATTCATTTTTACAGCCACTATAGGTTTAGAGTTTATGCCAGCGCAACCAACAGTCCAAGATTTATGTATAATAACAGATTTAAAAACCTTTTTGTTTTTTCTTAATATAGAATATTTCACACCATGAAAGTTTAATTTATCGTGCTGCTCAGGCGTCGGCCAGGGACAAATCAGATATAGCTGATTGTATTTTGATGGACAGTCCTAGGACCTGAAATCTGGTAAGGATATGTGCAAAATAACATGCACGAATTAAGTCGAGTAAGGTATCGTACCTTGTAGTTATTTAGTTTCTGAATCGAAGTAGACCACTCTCATGAGTCAATAGTTAAGATAATTAGGAATTGATAAATTATTTGCCACTTCTATTATTTTGTTTTTATTGAAAACTAGTTTTAAATGTTATACATTCATCTTCAGTTCTAAAAACACACAAAAATTCAAAAATAAGCAATTCAAAATACAGTTTGGTATTATTATACATATTAAATTAACATTATAAAACACTTATGAATTATGAATTTAATTAAGACAAGAGATCACCATTACTAGTTCAGTGCGAGAACAAAGCAATGTAACCTTTTCTGTTTGATATAATCTACTTAAACCTTGGTGAGTACCAGCATGTATTTGATGTCTTGTCTTCATTGAATTCATAATTCATAAATGTTTTATAATAATAATTTATATTACATTTAATTTAATATGTATGATAATACCAAACTGTATTGCTTATTTTTGAATTTTTGTGTGTTTTTAGAACTGAATATGAATGTATAACATTCAAAAGTAGTTTTCAATAAAAACAAAATTTTAGAAGTGGCAAATAATTTATCAATCACTAGTCAGATTGATCCTTCTATACCATCATGTGGACGTCAACTGATTTTCAATTATACACGCCTTATGCAATGATACAGATTAGTTACATTATTATTTGGGATTCTTTAATATTATTATAACATTTCGTATAACGGTATTTAATATCACATCATACTTAAATCAAATGGTGACAACAAAGTGGAATTTGCTTCTTAAATTAAACTTTTTTAGTATTGTTCTATCCCAGTATCTTTCAGGACTGAACACAACCCTATATATGTCTTTATACCCTCAAACACACACGCTACATCCTACTTTTTGACCGCGACCTCTGGAAACAATAGGCTAATGATTCCCCTTTGATACCCAGATTCCAGAAATCTGTCCGATAGGAAATGCCTTCATGAAGGACAAATTGCCTCGACAGACAATGCCTGCTTATTTTTGAATTTTTGTGTGTTTTTAGAACTGAAGATGAATGTATAACATTTGAAACTAATTTTCAATAAAAAAAAAAATTATAGAAGTGGCAAACAATTTATCAATCCCTAATTAGATTGATCCCTAAGTGATTTCTAATTTTAAGTAATCTACATTTTTTGTTGAAGCAATCACTCAAAATCTATTCATGGTAATAAATTCCGATTGCACCGTCGGAAAGTAAACAAAATTATCTTTAAGAAATATAATTTGGCCTAACTAAATCCATTGTAAGAAAGCATTCGGGAGGAACAATAGCGAAAAGTTTTTTGATTTTTTTTAAAATCACTCTTTATAAGTGAATGTATTTCCATATAAATATATACATATATACATATGCATATATTTTTTGTTGGTAAGGTTTTATTTTCATAGAATAGAAACAACGTGAATTTAATACATTTTATTTTCAAAACAATTCTTTAATTGGTAAAACTAATTCCACTTCACACTTTATGACAATTTTAGGACCAATCCTAAAAGATGCCCCCTACTTCATTTATACGAAATTAAAATTTACGAAAGAATAAGTTTTCCTAGAAGTGGAGAATCTGTAACCCAGCAGTGAGCTGAGAAAAACGTTCATATGTAAAGAATAATATCTTATTTTTTATAATTTTATTGCAAGTCTTCAAATAATTTTAATTAGGTAATAGTGAAAAACACAACTCGATTTATTTGTAAAATCACAAAGTCCCCGAAAAGTAATCTTTGTTATATAATGTGATTTTACAAATAAATCAACCAAGGGAAGTTGTGATTTTCACCATTACTTAGTTAATATTATATTTATAATATCATATAAAATATTGCATCATAAATCTAAATAATATTGTATTATAAATAAATATTATTTATTAAATAATTTTGACGAGCATTATACATGTATACATGTCATTATTTAGTTCAACTTCATGCAAGTGTGGTTTTTAAGAGTTTGTCAGAGCAGGATGAATTTTTAAATAAGCAAGCCAACTTGATGAGAATTACATATAATCCTTATTAATGTTTCAGGTTTCCCTACACGGACTTCACCTTCCGAACTGCGTAGTAGGACCGAAACTTGCGTGATCCTTCGGTCAAATTGCCTCCTTTTCTTCCCCCTGCATAAAGAACATGGACCGCTAATTTAATGATCCTAACCACTTATACACAATGGAAAATTATAACTGTTTCCACAACTCGGACAACTTTCACCTTCCTCGGCGTAAAATGTTTTCGATAACGAGGCATTCAATACAGCGAAAGTAATTTTATGAAAAAGTCGGTTGTATGCGACAGGAATCAAACATGGATCTCCAGAGAAGGAGCGAAAAGAATATTGGAATTCTTGATGCTGAATATCTTGAAATTCATAGAGAATTGATCAGTTATTTTATCAAATAAAAATAAACTGTATTCAACCTAAAATAGTTTTGAAATAATTATCGGATCGTTCAACTTCGAAATTAAGAGTTACATTAACAACTCCCATAAATGTAATTAAAAGGATATAGAACAATGCTTGATCAAAAGTGGTCTAATCAATATGTTTAAGACAACTGATTGAAAGTCGCTTAGTATCAAAGCTACAAACGCAAAACAAATTTTCAATTTTAAACAGTCAAATACACAGTTGGTTGTGGAAAAGAGTCTTACTTTACAATAAGACAATACAATTTTAGGAAATAAAATATCAGACTCAGATAAATAATATTTTATATGAGGATATAATAAATAAGACAACAAATTTAATCCCGCATTTCATAAAATTTCTCTAGAATACTCTTTCAAAAGTACTGAAAGAAATTCCTAAAAATTCATTAAATCTGTAGCATCAAAATTATATATATATATATATATATATATATATATATATATATATATATATTGTAGCGTTCTAAAAATAATACTAGCTTTGATGAGGATAGAGGTCCTTCAAAAGGTTCTTATTTCAAAAATAGTCGGTTTTAACATTGATATAGGTTGCGATATACCCTGGCTAATTATTAAGTCGGAACGGACTATATTAGTGAGTAGAGAGACATTAGAATAAACGCTGAAATAGGATATTTTAATAGTCCACTACTTCTTCCCGTATAAGAGAATAGATCACAAAATTATATAGGTAAGTGTGCTACATTAGGGTGGGAGGGAGGTTTAATTTGACACTTACAAGAAACTATTATCCCGACTCCACACCAGTGGCAAATCGTTTGTCAAATAACTTGCCCAATGTTTCTGAAGTTTGGAATGTGAAAGTACAAATGGGATATCCACACACATGGCAAACCATTTGACGAATCGTTTGCCAACTATATATGAAAATATGAGTCTGTAACACACTATAAACATGAATTTTTCACATCAATATACACTCACATTTCCTTTTGAACGTATTTCAGATATGATGGGGGTCAGTTGTTAACAGATTCCGTGCGAGAGCCATCAAGGCAATTTGAAAATTTTTGTCGGGTGTAAGAAGAAATATAATTTTATCAGAATATTTTAAATTAGGAGCTGAGGATTAACATATTTATCTTTTAATTCCATAACTATTTGCTCTTTGAGAGAAAAAAACTTGCTCTCCATTTTATTGAATAAAAGATTGTCCTTCTTTATTTCTTTTTATTTTCCTTATCGCTACCAGGAGTAGCCTCTTTATTTTGTATTTAACATTTTGTGAACTTCAAATATCGGGGATTGGATTGCGAAAAAATGGCTGATTTTTAAGAATTGGTTGACAAATATTAAACTAATAATGCAGAAAAAAATATGAATCAAAACAATAAATCCAATTAACAACCAAAGTTATCAAGTTATTAATCTTTGATTATTTCAATATCAACTTTTAAAAAACGACAATTATAAAATCCAATATTTAGGCAAAAATGAGAAACCCGTTGGGCAAACAGTTCGGTCACCGGTGTGGATGGAACGCAATGTGTGAAAGAAAACTGTCCGAGAATGGCCAATGCCAGCATGACCAACCAATCCTAGAGCATTCACAAATATTCCCATCCACTCAAATGATTTGGCAGTTATATGTATCATAATAATTGGCCGTGAAATAACATTTAATGACTATTTTTAACGGATTGGGGTTCTCGGTTTATAAAATGTATTAGAGCATATTTGTCTTATTGGTCTGTTCGATATTTTCTCGAAAAAAAAATCGTTTAGCTACCGCTGAGTACCTGGACGATCGGAACACCTGTTGCCACGAAGAAGCTACTGGCAACAATAGACCAGCAATATGTTCGACCGCAGTCTTCCTGTCTTCGATTGGAGAAACATCCATATTCCGAGACCAACTCGAGTAGCGAGAATGAACATAGTTAGAGAATAATTTTGGATGAATGTATAATATTTTATGTATTCTGGCGAGTATTAATAATGAATTTCGAAACTTACATTACATAATATTAAAAACTCTTGTTTGAGATAGCGTTTGAAATTAATGTTGAAGAGTATCAGCGATTACATTGTAAACAATTTAACAACTGTTTACGTGTTAAAACGAGGTCCTCAGTACATCTATCAATCATTCGATGGAATCCTACCCAGTGGATAGTTTTACCTCAAGTTAATTTCATCCCATAAACGAATTTTTATGAGACTACTGTGATCCAGATCAAATTTCGTAAATAGGACTTTTATATCGATATGAATGTATTTACTATATTTTGATTAAAATTGGTGAGCCGAAAAGGGTACTTTACTTGAAGGCCATAATAAGCTTACATCAAAAATTATATTTAAATTAAATGCATAAATCATATTTTTCGGTAATAAAGGTTACAAACGCAATTTGGTTTCCAATACAATTAAACATTTTTATTACTTGTTTTAAGTGTTAAAATTGAGTGTAAAATACTGGTTTTCCTCCCTATTTGTGTGTGTGTGTGTGTGTGTCAATAAATGGATGTCGCGACGCCGAGTGTCGTTTTTGAGATACTGCAATCTTCGGAAACTGGTAACCAAATTCAGGATCACTTTTTGAACCACCGATTTATAGTTTAATAGGCGTACAAGGAAGTCATGTGTTGTCAACATCAGATTTTTTTTTTGTTTAATCGTATTTCACCTCCAGGGCGTCCCACAGTCAATGGTTCGAAAATTACCGGTCATTTCAAAGAACATTATCAAGGGCACTGGATAAAAAATGTGGAGAATAAAAGATTTCTAAGCCGTTCTGTTAAGATAAACACTATACTCATATCTGAACGTTTCCTGGGTTATGATTCGGTCAATAGATTGGGAAAAAAATCGACTACTTTATATACTTGTCATTTGTAAAATGAAATAATGATGATAATTTTTTTTTTTCTAAAAGACCTTATAAAATCTTTATTTGTCCATCTGTCGGTTTCACGTTTGCCATATGCCGGGAATCTTCCTCCCCTCAGGCAAGGTAACTTGAATTATAGAAAGCACGTTAATCCTATTTGTATTGTTCCTTATCTGAATGGCATAGTAAAAATCGATTCAATTTCTTCCTGTATTAATTATCTGTTAGCATAATTAATATAATTATTAATTATGCCAACATAATTTAGTATGCAAGTAACCCGTATTGTACATTTTTATTTCTATTGTTTCAAAATATTATATGTTACATTATACCATTTCGTGCAAACTTAGTTCATCAAAAATGTATTATACCAATGAGATATTAAGATATTTATAGATAATTTTACCTGTGGCGTAATTGGAAGCAATGAAGATTTTACGAAGAATTTTGGATAACAAACGTTTGATTCGAAAGGAATTTGTTGGTCTAAACAGACTTGATAGCAGTCATGTCGATGGATCTTTAGTTAGTTGGAATTTAAATGCACTTGTCTTGTAAATACATAAATAGTCGTAATTAGCGAGAGAATAATAAACTATTTATCCGTGGTATATTATTTTTCTATTTATTATTAATTAATTGTGTCTTTGTGAAACTAAATTTACTATTCAGCTTTCATTAAAATCTATATCTATCTATCTATACTTCTATAACTACATCATTATATATAGCTGAAGAGTTTGTATATTTGAACGCGCTAATTTCAAGAACTTACTGTCCGATTTGATAAATTCTTTTAGCGTTAGGTAGACCATTTATTGAGGAAGGCTTTGTGCTTATAACATCATGCTACGACACATAGGAATGGAACAGTAACCATTCACTAATTGCAAATAGAAAAAGTGACCAACTTGCGTAATAGTCGTTAACATGACAGCAAGTTTTTCCATCAAAAATTATATTAAAATACTATACAAAACTTCTCAAATTTAGTATTTATAATGTATATATTGATTTAAATAACATACTAGATTTTGGTCTAAATTGGAAAACCGTAAACTGTACTTTGTGAAATAATTGTGAAATCATTGTGCGAAAACGTTTTTTTTGTAAACGAAACAAAAGGATATGGCAATAAAAGGAGTGAGACTTTATTGCCTTTCATAAATATCAATTGTCGTTTCGACTCAGTTTCTTGTTAATATTGCTGATCAAATGAGTCTGCACAATACATTATAGGCTATTATTTTAAACGTTATTTTGTATTTTAGGGGATAATGAAAATTTAACGCGGGTGAAACCACAGGGTACAGTTAGTTTAAAATAAAAAGATTGGATCCGAGTTTGACAATTTTTCTTAAAGTATAATTAGATAGCGTTCACACTCGTGATGAAGACAAGCTCCTGAAATTCCTACTTGTTCTTCATTTATCATTTCAAATGAAAATCAATTTAAGCCAATTATGAAAACATAGTTATTAATTTTTGGATATTTTATATTCAAAAAGTACCTACCATGATTGTTTTATTTTACCTGGAATCAAATAAAAAACATCTTCGTATAATTTTTTTTACAAGCTAAGTTTTTTATAATATAAGTAAGTATGCATATATGTGCCTCATCTTCTAATGAATATGGATTCGAAGATCAGAGTCAAGTATGCATGACTATCTGTACCAATGTCGGAAAAAATAGAGTTAGATCATACTGCTTCCGAAGCGAAGATATGTATTTATACGTTACAAGAAGAGTCAGGGCCGCCTGCAGCATTGTCCGCCAGTCTTCTCTGTTCTCTGCTGCTGCTCTCCAATTACGGAGGTTTAACAAGTTCCGCGCGTCGGCTGCCACCCTGTCAGCCCAGCGTAGTTTGGGTCTGCCAACTCTCCTAGTTACATGGAGACGTTCTCCTAGAAGTTTTCTGGGTATTTCATCAGGCCTCATCCTGGCAATATGTCCCTCGCATCTCAGCCGCTCGATCCTGATGAATTTAACTATGTCAGCTTCACCATAAAGTTCTTTTAGCTCTGCATTAGTGCGCTGCCTCCATTCATTGTTGACCCATACTGCTCCGAAGATCTTCCTCAGAATGCGCCTTTCAAAACAGAGGAGTGCTTGTTCCTGAGTTTTGGCATTGTCCAGCTTTCAGAGCTATATACAAGTACTGGCTTAATTAGGATCTTGTATAGGCGGAGTTTAGTGGTCCTTGTTATGATTCGGCTGCGGAAGTATCTAAGCACTCCAAAGTAGCTTCTTGATCTCCGGTGGGTTCTCCCGTCTACCTTGAGGTTCCGTCTTCATGTACTCTGTCTTATTCTCGTTAATGGCCAGCCCGACATTAGCCGCTTCTCTCTTGAGGTTAAGAAATGCTTCCTCCACTGTAGCAAGGCTCCTCCTAACGATGTCCAGATCATCAGCGAATCCCAAGGTCTCCTCTATTGAAAATGGCACCTTCCAGAGTCAAATTAAACAACAGACATGCAAGGCAATCCCCTTGCCGCAGTCCTCTATGAGTCTGGAATGTATCGGACATGTCTCCCTGCATCCGAACTTGGCAATACACTTCCTTCATTGCCATCTTACTATTTTGGAGGGAATGCCTAATTCAATGAGGTTCTTATAGAGTTCATCTCTATAGATGGTATCATATGCTGCCTGAAAGTCGATGAAGAGGTGGTGTGTTTGTATCTTATGCTCCCTCACTCTTTCCAGCAAGGTCCTGGTCGAGAAAATTTGATCTATAGTGGACTTTCCCCCCATAAATTCTGCTTGATATGAGCCAATCTCACGATCTGCAAACGTTAATAGTTTCTTGTATAATAATCGGGAGAAGATTTTATACGCACATGGGAGCAAGGATATTCCTCTATAGTTCTGGCATTCAAGGACATCTCCCTTTTTGTGTATGGGGTATAATACACTACCCTTCCACTCATCTGGGATTTCTTTATGATGCCACACCTTTACGATAATACCATACATGTATTTGGTCAGCTAGTCACCACCATATTTAATGATCTCTGCTGTTAACCCGTCGGGACCAGTAGCCTTATCATTATTTAAGGACAGCATCCTCTACATCTTCATAATCAGGTGGCCCCAACTCTCCTGGGGGAATATTCTGGTCTTTTTTTTAGAGAGAATTTATTTATTCTGATATATTCAAACAATATATTTAAATATTTTTCCTTTGCATATTACCAATGTATTCAGAAACTTAATTAACATTTAAATCATTAATGTGTGTGTTAAATAATTTATCAGTGAGGTGTGTGTTATGAGCTAAAATAAGGAGTTGTACCATTTTTCTATTTCACAGTAACTAATTAATTTTTTACTTCCTTGTACGCAGTAAAGGAAGTATTGTAATCGCGAATATTTCAACGGAAATGTCCATTTTGACCATCTCTGAATCTTTTTTGACTAGTTTCGTCGTGACGTCTGTATGTATGTTTGTGCGTATCTCACATAACTCAAAAACGGTTAGCCGTAGAAAGTTAAAATTTTGTATTTGGAATTTTTGTAAAATCTAGATGTAAACCTCCCTTTAGTCACTGGATGATCACCGGAAGTGGTACTTTACTTGAAGGTCATAATTGATTTTCATCAAAAAATATATTAAAATATAATGCAAAGCTTTTAAAATTTGGTATTTATGATTTATATATTAATCTAAATAACATACTAGATTTTAGTCTAAATTGGCAAACCGGAAGCGGTACTTTACTTAAAGGTCATAATAAACTTTTTCAAAAATCATATTAAACGTATTATAAAATTATATAATGTAAAAGGTCACAAATTTGGTAAATAAGACTTTTATAGCAATATAAATAATATACTAGGTTTTGGTTAAAATTGGTGAGCCGGAAGGGATATTTTACTTGACTGTTGTAATAAACTTACATAAAAAATTATATTAAAATTAAATAAAGATATCATGTGGGTTCGGTGATAAAGGTTACAAACACGATTTTTTTCCCAATCTAATAAAACAATTTTATAACTTGTAGTATTAAAATAGAGGGTAAAATACCTGTTTTCCTCCCCATTTGTGAGCTGAAAAAGTCTGTAGCAGGAGAATGAGATGTAAATTAAGCAGATTCTTCCGCTTAAAATGTCGAAACCGTCGATGTCCAATGTTTTATCAATAAAATAGTGACAGTTCTAATATTGTCACGGAACACGAAAAAATCTCTTAGGAACTTGTTACTTTGTGAAAGAAAACAACATATAATAACGGAATGAGACCTCCAGAAACAAGAGCTTTTGTGGGTGTATAGATGGACATCGCGACGCTGAGTGTCGTTTTTGAGATACTGCTATCTTCGGAAACTATTAACCAAATTCAGTATCCCTTTTTAAGCCACCGATTTATAGTTTAATACGCCTACAAAGAAGTCAGATGTTTTCCTTCAGAGAAAACTATACAAAAAATATCATACAAAAAAAAAAGAAAAAGAGTGGTTGTTTCACAAATGTACTATTCAGGAATAAACATTTTCTACTTATGTCTAAAGTCATATTAGGAATTAAATAAATATATATGTGTGTATGTATAATATATATATATATATATATATATATATATATATATATATATATATAGTAAAATATATATAATATAACACACACATACACTTATATATATATATATATATATAAGTGTATGTGTGTGTTATATTATATATATTTTACTATTTTTCATCAATAAGAATGTCGGATTTTGTGTTATAGAAGTCATAATTACTTCAACGTTTAGCACGTAGTATTTTATTGTCCCTTAGTTTTATTGTGCCTATGGATTTAAATAATAATAAAAATACAATAAAGTGAACTTTAGGCGATTAAGAAAGTATAGGAAGTGTTTTATGTTCTGAACATCTCTATTGATCATAGATATCATATGTTATAAATGTGTTGTAATATTTTTACATCTTTATTATCATGTGTTAAACAAAGTAGTATTTTTTTTTCATATTAGTTAATTTATTAGGTAAATAAAATACTTGAAGCCTACTGAGTAGTTCACATAAGTTTCATTTCTTTTTTTTAAACCGAACTGCGCGCTGTATTGTTTTTATCCCATTGGCTTGAATTCGAATGAATAGACGGACTTCTACTGTATTAGTTATTGAACATCTAATCCTATTTTTCGAATGGCTATGCAATCACAAGAACAAAGTGGGTAGCTCAGTAAAACATTGTCGAAAGGATGAACTGTACAAAAAGATGCCGACAGGCCTTAGGCCCCATGCCAATACATCTGCAGACAGCGAGCAGACACCACTTCCGATAAGATGGAATGACAAGGAGACAAAAAAACAGATCTGATAAAGGCGGTTGTAGGTGGTAGCGAGGAACCGAGATCAAGATTCTAAGGAAGACCAATTTATACTGCATTTGTCTTAAAACTCACCTGTCCCTAGCGCACCTGCCGGACATATAGCCGCCCTTCAACCCATTACAGGGAGTATGCCACGTACTTCGATAGATCTATCTCGCCAACCATATATCAACGATAAATAAAAATAGAAGTTGCCTATATTAAAAAAAAAAAATTGATTCTACCGAAACTCTTCAAAAAAATATCAATGTTTCCGAAACATGTCTTTAGCCGTACTTTCCTGCTACATTTTAGAACCAATGGCTACAATTGGGTTTAAATAAGCTGAAATTGAGTATGTAAGATTCTGAAAATGTTGGGCACTATTACGACATTAACCGACTTTTCGTGGTTGTCAAGGTTTCGCGCATCTCAACAGCCCCTCCAAATTAGAGGGTTGTGTGTGAACTGAGGTGGTATTAGAATAGTGCCTTTTGGGGGTCTCAACTTTGTTTCTCCCTGCCATTTTGATATTCTCAATTTTCTTATTTTAGTGAAAATTCAATAATTTAGATAAATAACATAATAAAAATATAATAATATAAATAAATACATATCTAGATATAGAATCTTACTGATATTAAAACTGAAACATGAATATGATGTTTGTTCGATATATATATATATATATATATATATATATATATATATATATATGCCTTTATTGTGCTCTAAACACCATTAATGTAAAAATAGTTGGTAACAGATCATGTGTGAGACCAAAAAATCAAAATCATAGAAGATAAACTTATCTTAGATACTTATGGGGCCCTACGTCCCGCATTGGGACCGGATTTTTTGCGGGGAAGGACAGTCAATCATCCATAAAGTAAACACTGACACCAAAAAGCGACATACAGTAAATTAGGATATAATAACCCATGATAGATAAGGTTGAAAAGGCTGATTAAGGTGGCAGATCGTTTACAAGATCTTTACAGTCAAGAGAAGAAAAACATTTTCAATTATTAGAGATTGATAAATTATTTGCCACTTCTATAATTTTGGTTTTATTGAAAACTAGTTTCGAATGTTATACATTCATCTTCAGTTCTAAAAACACACAAAAATTAAAAAATCAGCAATCCAATATACAGTTTGGTATTATTATACATATTAAATTAAGTGTAATATAAATTAGTATTATAAAGCATTTATGAATTATGAAGTCGCCCTTCAACCCATTACAGGGAGTATGCCACGTACTTCGATAGATCGATCTTCATTCATAATTCATAAATGTTTTATAATACTAATTAATATTACACTTAATTTAATATGTGTAATAATACAAAACTGTATATTGGATTGCTGATTTTTGAATTTTTGTGTTTTTAGAACTGAAGATGAATGTATAACATTCGAAACTAGTTTTCAATAAAAATAAAATTTTAGAAGTGGTAAATAATTTATCAATCACTAATTAGATTGTTCCATCTATGCGGACGTCAACTGATTTTCAATTATACACGCCTTATGCAATGGATATAGATTAGTTAAATTTTTATTTGGGATTCTTTATATTATTATAGCATTGTGTAGATCGGTATTTAATATCACATCATACAAAAGTCAAAAGGTGACAACAAAGTGGAATTTGCTTCTTAAATTAAACTTTTTTTAATACTGTTCTATCCCAGTATCTTTCAGGACTGAACACAACCCTATATATGTCTTTATACCCTCAAACACACACGCTACATCCTACTTTTTGACCGTGACCTCTGGAAACAATATGCTAATGATTCCCCTTTGATACCCAGATTCCAGAAATCTGTCCGATAGGAAATGCCTTCATGAAGGACAAATTGCCTCGACAGACAATGGCTCTTATTGTACGAGTCCTCTGGAACTGTTGTAAAAAGCCAAGACATATGCCATCTAGACCACAACAATAGATCCGTTGAGGAAGGGTTGGGATGTGGATCTTTAAGGATCTATGTACACAATAGGAGGGAGGCTGTGGATAATAGCAGGGCAGTGACGACAAAGGGAAGATCGCGTGACGTCAAAAAGACATCGGTTCTACGCCACTCTCACTCCCACCCTCTGATGGAGAAAAAACGGGAGCATCGGCGAATCTTCGGCACGCAATCTTATTCAAATTCCCACCAATAAGTGTCAGCCCTTTGTAAAGCAGTCCGTACAAAGGAGATCTATTTCTATAGGAATAGAAGCGAGATTATAGTTAAATATAGCTGAGAGTGGAACAGGGCTGTTTTAAATATGCGCGTGAGAGATATTCGGGAGGACGGTTCCGTTCAGTCATTAACAATCCGTTCATTCTGAGAAAAGGAGGAACATGCTACTGGTTCTGCAGTGGCCTACTGATCTCAAGAGCGTGTCATCACAAAGGAGGTCAAATAAGAAAGAAGTTTAGAATTAGAACTCCATCACACTGAACATCCTAACCTAAACTTTCCAACCTTTTAATATAAACAACACAAAGTTTTCAGTTGAAAGGATTAATAGCCAAAGAAATACACCCAAGGCCGGAACTAGGATTTTGCAAGAATAAGTTTAATTTTCCCGCCCCTTCTTTCACCTCCTCCCTCCCAATAAAAGTTCTATAGCAGTATTTTAGGTAATATTATTTCGAAATAAATATCATTATCTCATAGCACTAACTCATTTTATTACCAGAATTAAGGTTATGAGCAAGTGATCTCGGAGGAATGTTTTGGGACCACAACTCCGGAAAATATAAAAAAAGCTTCTGCCTCATTACTTCCATTTACGCTCGCGAAAACGGAGCGACTAAACCAAAAAAATCATTAGAATCAAAATTGTAAGTCATTTATTCTTCTTTAATTTGAGATAAAATAAATACTAGAATTTATTCGATTAATTCATGATTTTCAAGTTATAAGCAAAAACGAAAACAATCTTTATATATATATATATATATATATATATATATATATATATATATATATATATATATATATATATATATATATATATATATAATATACTTCCGAGAAAAATTCAAGGTAACAAAGTTGAAATGCGTACTCGAAAAAACTCATGGTTATCATCTATATAGAAAAAATGAAATTTTTGAGCGTTTTTTTTTTTCTTCTCAGGAAAAAGTTGGAATTTGTAATCAGGACCACGAAAAACAAATGATCAAATTTTCAGAATTTCTCCAAAATTTTCACCGAGATCTATTTCTGGTCCCCAATTGATTGGATTAATGTATGATTTATAATATTGTTGAAAAGATATTTTTCGTAGATAACAAAGGGCTTGTTAACAAGCCTCTTTCACCTATGTATAAAAAATGGCGAAAATCCGTTGACAGGACTAAAGCTTCGAAAATCTGTTGACAGGTCTAAAGCATATTATTACAATCTACAAAAATCAATTTATTTTAAATAGGCATAGATTTTTCAACTATTCAACCTCGTTTGTCCTGAGGTAAAGTTATCCAATACCTTGTACCACCGAAATTGTAAATTTGACAATAAATAATTATTTAAATCTTTTAGGGTTTTTCTAGAAGATTCAACAGCATCAAAGTCGGATATTGAATATTATCTCGTATTATACTTTCGAGGCCAGTTTCTGGATTTCTCAGGTCCATTTTATTGGTGAATCCATTCAAAACAACCTGTATTTAACATACTTAAAAAAAAAAAATACGATTTATTTAAAATAATTAAGTACTGCAGTTGTTATTACTAAAAATTGTACAATGAACCTCATATTTTTCAATAGAAAGTATCTTGAGTCAGAAGGGATGCTGATGGGAACGCGTGAGCATTATTAACTACCAGAGTATAAGAAAAACTGATAACAAGCAATGACAAAAAAAATAAAAAAACTGAACAAACGAGAATGGGAAATAGTAGGAAAAAATGTCGGCATGGTAGTGTAACCATTAATGTTGCGTGGGTTTGTCGGGAGTCCATTAGCGATTTTTTGTTTCAGTATAGGTGTCACATCATCGCTTGGCTTCTTTACTCATCATTTTCACGGGCACACAAACTTTTACCTTGCATAGGGAAGGTATTGGGTATTATTCTTTTTCGGAGTTTCAATAAGTTTTAATATGCCTGTTTAGTGAATTTAGTAAATAATTATAATTGATTAATTACAAAATAATTTAAATACTACTAATGTCATTTCGCGAGAATAGGGTTTGAAATAAGTACAATGTGAAGATAATTACAGTACCTATAAATTACTTCAAAGCAAATTAGCTGTATCCTTCCTCAGAAGAAAAAAAAATTAATAATAACCTCATGAAGGCGTTTCATACTTTTTTAAAAAGTCAGGATAACATAGCAAAAGAAGTAGGGCTAAAAAGAACACAATCTAGGCGATTCTGTCTAATCCAATACATAAAAACGCTGCAAATTATTACACAATGGTTTATTATTTCCACTTATTTATTCCACTTGTTTATAATTCCACAAAAATATCTATTCTGTCAAAGTAAAAAATATGAAGCAGTAGGTACCAAGGGAAAAGAAATTTGAAGCTTGTCACAAGATGTTCGCCGTGAGAGTGCCGAACTGTGTTAATTAAAAAAACTGCGTCAATGCAAGTAGGCTGTGATGTAAAATGATACAGAGGAAATATTTGATGTGCACTTCACTAGGAAAAAATAAAAACGAAGTTCATAAAGCTATATCTCAGATATTTGGATTCTACGTATCTTGAAACGTAAAACCTCAAATTTTGAGGGGGGGTTACAAAAAAATTTTCTTTGGTCGATTCCAAAGGTCTATTATTGAAATAATAAACCAAAAAATTGCTGCACAATTACCCTAGATAAAAATAAAAGCAAACAAATTCAGTGATAGTCAGCTTAATAATTCTTCAACTAAAAAAAGTCACATATTCTAAAGCAAGAGGAGGGGAGGGAAGGAGGCTAAACAATGTCTATGACATCCCATTTATGGGATTTTAATTTTTTTGTTTTTAAATCCAATCACAAAACAACTTGTGTGAGAGCACTACAGTTACAAAAATTCCAGCAATGGAGGTTTTTAACGAATTTCCCATACACTGTAATATATATGTAAGTGGTTTAGTTTACCAGTTCCAAGCCTAAAGGCATGTTTTCCATTCCTAAACAAAGCAACTCATAGAGAACCAACAAATTAAATTAACGACAACAAAATCTATAAAATACAATAACCAATAAAGTCTGATACTAAACAGTTTCCGGGATATTTTAAATTTAATTCTGGTAAATTTTTTAACTGTGAAATTCTTTAACTTCAATTGAGTTAATATTTCACCAAATATGAATGAATCATTAAAATAAAATCTGGTTTACTATGAAAAAATATTTTTGCTCACGAAAAATTCTTTTTCTCCATCTAAGGAAACTGAAATTTAAAAAAATCTCAAGATGAGAATGTGCATTGTCGTAATAAAGTCCAATATTTGTTAAGTCGTAATAAAGTCCAATAAAGTTAAGAGGTTAGGTTCTGACAGAAACTATAGAATAGAGATGTTGAAAAATATTTATATATGCATATATATATATATATAAACTAAAAAAAAATTCTACAAGAACGAAAAAGAACCATAAAATCTTGTGGGGAGGTGTGTTCGTATTACC
Organism: Rhaphigaster nebulosa; assembly: GCA_948150685.1. Lineage (NCBI taxonomy): Eukaryota > Metazoa > Arthropoda > Insecta > Hemiptera > Pentatomidae > Rhaphigaster > Rhaphigaster nebulosa. The sequence goes on from OX411311.1 coordinate 20,348,352, forward strand.
ATATATAGTGGCTGTGTTCTAGAGATGGGATGTCGAATGTAAAATATCAATATTGCTACTAGTTAACAATATCCGATATCTTGAAAATATCGATATTTAAAAAAGTCTAAACGAATTGGAGAAAGACTAGGAGATAATCTGTTTCTTGGTATTTAAATCCTGCTGTAAATGAACTTCATAAAAACAATTATTATATCGGAGCATTTCAAAATATCCTTAATTCTTATATCAAATTAAAAAAAAAAAACTAAACGAATCGGAAGGAGGATAGGAAATAAAGCGTTTCTTAATATTCAGTCTGCTGTAAATGAACTTATTGAAAAGAATATCTTAATATCGGCAGTGAAATATCGATAGTATACAAAAAATATCTTAATTATATCGGCACAGAAATATTGATATTATAAAAACAATATCTTAATGATATCGGACGAGAAATATCGATATTAAAAAAAACAACAATGTCTTAATTATATCGGTAGATAATGAATCTTAAGAAACGCGTTATCGATGTTATAAAAACAATATCTTAATTACATGGGCACCGAAAGATCGATGTGTATATGTCCCCTTAAAGATTAAAAATATTGATGCCCGATATATCGATATTCAAATCCCTATTACAGAAGCAGGATAAAAATGTTTGAAAGAGATATCTACAACAAAATCAGAGCAAGCAGGGAAGAGGTTAAAAATTAGGAAAAGGAAAACAGGAAACTATTTTAAACTAAACAAAAGTTTTTAAATATTTGTACTTTAATTGAAGTAAATTCTAATTTAAGAGTGTTTGAGAATAAAAAAAAATAGTTGTTAACAAAAAAAGCCAAGAAAAAAAAATGTAATTTCTAAGCAATGGGGGCTCATAGTTTCACTTCTTTACAAAAGCGATTTTTTAAACAACTAACATCCTACTTATCTCAATAAGTAAATCAAGTCATTTATTTACACGATGAATTGTTCAGAGCAAACTGTTCGAAAAACAGATGAAAAATGACAGATGAACAAAAACAAATGAAAAATAACTTGTATTCTGGGACTTGTTGTAGCCTTAGAATTGCATAATTGGATATATTATATGTAGGTACATTCTATAGGGTATAATCCAAAATATATTTTGTCACTAATATACTAACTATAAATAATTGTTACAAGCATAAGATATATTATTTACATTGGTGGATAGATAGATGATGTAGGGGAAGAAATAAGTAAGGTACCCTGCTGCAAATGAGCAGAGACAGGGAGGAAAGATATGTCAAGTTGCTGTTCGACATATCCTTCACCTTTGACAGCATATGGTGGCCTCACTTACTCCAGCAGTTGTAACAGTATAATACTCTAGCAACTTGTATGCCCCAGCTAAACGATATCTCCAAGATAGACAATTTAAAATAAGAGGGAGTTACTAAGAAATAGTAGCTTTCTTCAAGAAGAGATGCCTCCAAGGATCTGTGATAGGTCCAACACTATGGAAGTTGGTTTTTGAAGAGTTGCTGGAAGAAGAGTTCATTTCCACAGCATAGGTGGTTTGGCAGTTGTGGTGGACTCCAACAGCAGAACTGCTATCAAAGAGGAAGCAGAGCGTTGTGTCAGCCGTGAGAGTCGATGGTCCAAGAGAGAGATAATGGCCTTAGCTAAAACCCAAGCCATCTTCTTGAGAGAAAAGACTGATAGAGCAAACTACAAACTTGGAGATCTGAAGGTTTATCCAAGTAAGAATGCGGACTGACCTACCTTGGTGCAAGGCTGAGAAAAGGCCTGGAGATGATATAACAGAATAAATAAATTATTTGCCACAACCATACTCGAGCCTGAGCTTGTGGGAATCTGCAGTCCAGTGCCTTACCCACTGAGCTATACAACTTCCTTAATCTATTAAGAGATAAAGACAAAATTATTTCTAATTTACAGTTGTTTTTCCTACAGAAATTATTAAAACTAATGACAAGCAGTATATTAACATAACAGTTTATAATCCAGAAATGATTGCAGTGCTGTTGTGGATTGATAATTTTGAGCAAGAAAGTAATAAGTTTTTTGCATATAAGAATAAATTAAAAAAAAAATTTAAAATGAACAAATATAAACCACAACCGTGACAAAAATTCTGGAGAATAGACCATCCTGTGATACAGACAGTTATAATTAATCACCATAAACTACAACCTGACATTATAAAAGACATTACTATGAATAATATAGTGGCGTGTTAAAAAAAAAAAAAAGAAGTAATAATTGAATTAATACAAAATTGAATATATAGGCTTTAATAATTACTACCAACTGTAAACAAAATTCAGCATAGAATAGTCTAATGCAAACTATGACCCAGATGCCAACACCAGCCCATGAGCACCACTAATCTAGCCTTTGATTACATAATAACATTTACAATGCAAGTAAAACTTATGAAATAATAATCAGATGTTTTATTTAACAACCAATTAAAAAACACAATAACTGGTATAGATAACGAAACTGAACATTTTAACAATAACAAATGATGTGAGTATGTGGGCATTATGAATTTGCTAGGTCTTGGTCCATGAGACTTTGTGGAGGAGTCAGTGTGGTCCTTAGGCTAAAAAGTTTAGAGACTCTTGATATAATTGGCTAACCACAATTATAGGACATTCACACTTTTATTGGACAAAATAATATCACTGTTATAATCCACATGAGCTCACTTAAATGGTTTAAATTTTAAAATATTAAGCAAAATAGTAAAAACAAGGAATGATATATTTCCAATTCACAATTCTATTAAAATACACATATAACTCTTTTACATCTGAAAATATCTCGGAATAAGTTTACAAGATGCAGTTCTACTCAAATACTCATTGGTACTAACAAATACACAAAAGTATCAATAATTAACAGTTTAAAAAATAGTTGGTATTAAATTTTCAAATCCATTAATTCTAATTTTAATTTCTCTATTTCTTCTTTGTCTTTCGCTATCTTTTTTTCCAAAATCTCTTCAGCTTTTTCAAGATAGCGAGCACGATCTCCAACCATCATTTCCTTATCAATCTCTTCTAACATTTTTCTGAGAAAATAAAACAAAGTTTTAATTAAGAACTTATTAACTTACAAAATGTATATTTGTAAATAAAACCAAACGCGAGCTTTTCATAATATTTACTTGCTTTAATTATTAAAATAATAACTTGTTTTAGGTCAGTAGTTACCAACCATTTCGATAGACCATTGAATTCCTCCTCCTTAAACCCAAAGCAAAGCTTCTAAAATAGATAAGTATACTAATTTCACAATACCAAATTATAAATGCTTATTTAATCATCACAATCATTAAAAGTTATTCACGAGAAATAGTTTTCAATAAATCTATTATAAGACACAGTGACAAGGGCATCAGGAAGTGGCTATAAAGTTCTTTTTTCGGAAATGCTCCAGTTTCACTACCCCAACATGATGGCTGACCACAAGCCTAGATCATAGGGCCTCACTATACATGTCGAAACTAGCCAAGTTTTGCCGAAGAACTAAATTAAAGTTATGGTAAGGCCCCGACCTAAACTCAACAGGATTCATTGGGAGCTTGTCTATCCCTTGAGCGAGTAAATATCGACAACTGTTATCTAATCAAATCATGAATAAGTTTAAAAATCACAAATGATCTCAATGAATACGAATTTTTAATGTCGCCACATAAATATAAATCAAGTTATAAACCGAAACTAACCTACCTACCTAAATCCATTGTTTACATACAATAAATACTCTTTCAGTCCCCAAAAGAAATAATTAATAAGAGGTTCGGTACACTTGGCAAGTTTCGGTATGTACATTGATCTATGTTTGTATGCACCCAACATCTTGGGATAGCGAAACTGAAGTTTTACCCTTTTTTCTTCCTACCATCATTAGCTAATTTGAAAAAGATTCAAAACTGCTATTTAAAAAAAAAAAATATTAAAAGTCTATTATTAAAAGTCTTAATTTATTAAAAAAATTAAAAAAAGATATTAAAAGTAGATTAAGTAAAGTTCTTATAAATCAATACAAAACAGTTTCTCTTTCCATGATTAATTTTAATTTTTTTTTTTTAAATACAACATCCTAATTTCTAATTTAATTTATATAAAAGATTAATCATATGAAACATATAAAAGCACATAACTAAATTAATTCAAATATATCGTCGGGTTGGAGGTAAAAACCATCAACTGATATTTTTGCAAAGATAAGGTTTGTTGCTATGTAACTTTGCCTGAATCAAATTTACGCTTCAGTACTGAAAATATTGTCAAAAATTATTAATTTCACAATTTTGTCAATACTGAAGCGTAAATTTGTTTCAGACACAGGTAGATATGCAAGTCTCATCTTCACAAAAATGTCAGTTGATCACTTTTACCTCCAGCTAGGGTTGCCAGGTTTTTTATGTTCCAAAGTAGAACAGTATGATAATTATGTAGGACAGTTATAATTCTAATAACATAACCCTGTAATATTACTTATAAATTATATAACACAAATTATAAATTCAAAACTAATTATTCATTTAGTAATAAGAATATAAATTTGGAAACGACATAGACTAAAATGCCGTTTCCAAATTTATATGTTTGGTTACTCTTGGCACATTTTAACAAGGATGCATCACTCTTTATATTTTCAAAAAATTCATATAATCTTTTTGAGACTTCAGAGTGATTAATAATTCTTCTTTAATTAGATCTACAGAACATCTATTCTTCTCATCAATCCATTTATTTTTCATGATTGAAAAAGTGCATTCTACAAATGATAGAGGTACCGTTAAAATATATGATAACCTTTTAAATATATTTTCAGAATTCACAGATGGTAAATTTGTAAAATACGGAGCCATCTGTCAGCAGAAGTATATGACATTTTCCTAATGAGATGTATTTGCAATTATTTTTATAATATCATTAACAATAACTATCTTTAAAGAATTTGTTCAAGTTTACATTAAAGGTAGACTTTCACTGGTACTGCCTGCAGTTGCGACTGGCAGAGCTTGCCAATCGTATTACGTCATATCTAGACTGCCGGGGATTTCCAGCGAAATATGTCCCTACTACTCAGTCAAAGTAGTGGTATAAACTACCCACAAACTTTGCCGGCCGCAACCGCGGACAGTACCAGCGAAAGTCTATCTTTAGAATGCTTAATGATTCTGCAACTTCCATAAAATAGAGAAAATTTGGTAGTTCTGTCAATGTTTTATATAATCGAATCATTTTCCGACTAGTAATAACTCAAGGAGTATTTTAGCGCCTCTTGAGTTCTGAAGGAACCACATAATATGAAATTTAAATTAAAATAAAGTGAAATGTAGAGTGCACTGCTAACAAACATGGTACCCAACATAGGACAGCTTATACGAATTTTAGGACTGTCCTACCGAAAGTAGGATGCCTGGCAACCTTATCTCCAGCCCAACTATACACATAAGTTCATAATAAAAAAATCATACCTTCCTGTAAGCTTTAAACTTTGTAATTCCCCTACTGTTCTTTCTGTAATTTCCTTAAAAATATTATAACTTTCTAATTTGACGTCACAAGCATCAACTTGTAACTGACTTAACTTTTCAATTTGCAACTTTTGCTCAAGGATCTGCTTATCCAATTGCTGTAAGAAATCATTTATATCACCTTCAACAAACGGAAATTTCACTTTAGCGTCTAAATTAACACAAAATTTATGAAACATAGTGATCTGTTCAGAAATACACTCTTTCAATTGTTCACTTTCTTCAAGAGTTAAACGTTCTGGGCTTTCTAGCAATATGTCTTCATCGATCCCCAAAAAATTAATGTCTTTAGCATAATCCTTTATAGTGCTACTTTCTGATTTAAGGGTAATTTTACTACACACAGATTCTGACCTGATACTGCTTTCATCAAAAGAATCGCTACTGTCATATATCAAGGAAAGAACTTTTACCTTAACTGCAGGGCTCAAATGACTACTGCTGATACATCTTTTTAAACAATATATCATGACTTCACTTTGCAGATACTTGTCATAACTTAACTCTTCCTTTGCAATTGTCATAGTAAAACATATATATACTGTTAAATGATATTACCAAGAAACTAACTATGGCTTGTCACTTTAATTGGCTGAATTGGTATAATTATGCACAGCACTAACCTACAAAGTTTAATTGAAGGTTATAGAACAATGGCGGGAAACAAGAATTATATTTGAAATCCGTAAATCTCATTTATACCATTTATATGTATAATTTTATGTGGTAAAACTGAAATAATTCCAAACTTTCACATAACACAATGGTAAACAATCGCATGGGACCCCCCACAGTATATAATTTTAAATTTCCTTTTAGAAAGTTATTTATAAACGATTTTTGTTTTTTGTATTAAAACCATTCAATGATTGTAATTTTCTCCCATGATTTAACTAATTTTATTGCCAAGACCAACTCATTATTACTATTATTTTTTATAAATTTATATTATTAATATAAAAACTTCATTTTTAAAGTGATCATAAAAAATAATTAAGGATTTTTTCAATCTAAGGAAATAGCTGGGATTAAAGTATTTATTTTAAATGTGTATCATTTTAAAAAAATTAGTTTATGTATTCATTCATTAAAGCGTTTATATTTTTGAATTTGGCGGAACTTCTCGAGGTAAGGCTACAATCTTGTTATCAACGTTGTTTCAGGTTATCAGTGAGTCGGTTTAAGTTTAAGGACAGGTACTAACTTGCCCAATCCTTGATTCCTTTTAAGGTATGCAACTTACAAATTCTGTATACAACTCCAATCAATGCCATACCAACAACCAGCTGCCAAGCTGGTGCTTTAAGCAACACATGAATTTTCCTTTTGATATCAAGTCATTATATTTGTAAAATCTATATGTCAACTATTTTCGGATGGCTTCTCAAACACCTGGTAGTAGAAAGCAGTGGAGCTTATCCCGTGAGTCTCAATAAATATAAGTTTAAATGTAATGCTTTCTTACTGTAGAAATGTATCAATATTTTATTGATAGTTGCACAAATATCCTGTTGCTATGGTTGTTAAAGCTAATGATCTAACATTTTGAAGGAGGACCTAAAGGAAATATAGAAAGTTTAGTGTGGGCCGAATGCGGTTGTCCTGAACAACAAGTAAATTTAGCCAAACAACTTCTGGAAGACAATGGAGGTAAATGGATTTTGAGTTGATCCATTCTCTATTTATTTTTTTATTATATTTTTATACATCTATATTAAACTTGTCATTTCTTTTTTTTTTTTTACAGAAGATGGTGTTGATAAGGATGAAAGAGCACGACTTGGGGTTTATTGGCTTACCAAAGCATCTGAGAAGGGCCATGGTGAAGCAACTCGAATGCTTCAGGAGTGTATTGAAAATGGAATAGGTATATTCATTTTGTCCGTCTTCACTTTTAATCAAATAATGATTTGATTTTAGAAGTTAAACATTATATTTTATACAATTTCAGGAATAACGGAACACAATTTGAGTGATGTTAAAGTCTGTTTGGATATGTCCCAAGGGGAAAAACTATCTAGAGAAGCTGCTAAAGAATTATTTTTGAGGTAATAAATTAATAATTCATATTTTGTAGGAGAAGTTGCTTGTGGGGTTGCTGTCAGTTAAGAAGAAGAACACACAAATAAGAGATTTAATTAGATTTGTATTAAATAAGTCTCTTGTTTGTGTGTTTTTTACTGACCACACCGCTCTACCAATTTCTCTTATAATTATTTCTACTGTCAGCCATTCCTCCAACTTAAATAATATTTTGATTCTTAATGACTAACTGATAGTAATGTACTATGGTATCATTTTCAGCCTCTCTCAAGGAGAAAATTTTATAACTGTATACCAATTGCACAAGGAAATATTAAAGCATTCTATTGACAATTCAGATATTGAAGAAGGTAAACTTTCAAGATAATTAGTAGCATATTTATAATTCAATGGTTGTTTACTCTAATATTAGCTTATGTATTAAAAAAATGAGGCAATTGTTCAGGATAACCCTCCTCGTGGTTTAGATGTCATTTTATATTTTGCTTGTTTACACTATACTGTTGCCTTCAAGCGGGAAATCCTAAGAACAATTTACTGTCCTGTTAAGGAAGATGATAGATGGAGGAGACTCAGGAATCTCTACCCCTTGTGCCATGATACTGACCTGGTAACTTTTATAAAAGTCGGAAGGCTACTGTGAGCGGACCACATGTCTAGGATGGACAACATTGAAAACCATAAAAAACGTATTTGAGGAGCTTCACTATAAGAATTCGAAGACCTAAAGTTTGGTGGTTGGACAGCGTGGAAGCACATGCACGAACGCTCAACTTTCATAACTGGAAAGCTGCTACAGCAATCAGAGCCAATTGGCAGAGGCTTTTGGCAGTGGGCAAAATTTGATGAAAATTCGTCAACCCACTTATGTTGATGAGTATATACTAGAATTACTTCTGCATTTATTGAATTTTTTGAGGTTTTGTACAGGTGATGGAAGCCAGCAAAACATCTATATCAATGAGGAACCTTTTTCTATCATGGAATAACCAATATTAGTGTATTTTGGGTCAGACGTAGTTATTCTAGACAATTACAACAAATAAAATGAAAAAATTGGATTCCAAAATTTCCAAGGAATAAAAAGAAGTATAGAGAATTTTGAATTTATCAATCAGCATATCTATATATGTATGTGTGTGTATATATATATATATATATATATATATATATATATATATATATATATATATATATATATACACATACATATATTTCTAATTGTCTAATTTATTTTGTATGTTATTCTAAATTGAAAATAAGTAACTGGTGCAACAGTTATTGACATATTTTACTTTTAAAAATCAAATTGCCCTAAACTATGCATTTGAATTACTAATGTATTAGGTGGAATCTTGAAAAGTAATCATTTCATTCTTGAGTGTGCTGCGAACAATATTAAACAAAGTAATGTTATTATTGTTTTACTAATGAAATTATGAATTTCAATATGCAGTTGTTACTTCATTTCATGAAGAAAAAAATTTATGGTAGATAAAGAAATTGTCCATGTCTTCATTAATTTTTATTTAAATGTATTCTAATGCTAATATTTGTTTTAATTTTTAAATGTTATTGTGCCTAAGGTAACACACCGAATTGGGATATTGTGGCAGAGGGTAGTGGAGAAAAGGTAACTGAAGAAATGTTAGTAGCAGCAGCAAGCCATCATTCGAGGGGTCAGCTCCCCTTGGTTTTCAAAAAGCGATCCATGCTAAGATCTTCGAGAGTCTCTGCTTTAGTGACAAGAATCAGCGAGACGTCTGTTCTACCCCCTCCTTTAATAATTCTGACTTTGTTCCTTCTATTAGGCTTAGAGATTTTCATCAGTGTTGTACCTTTACTTATTTATTATGGAAGCTTGATTGTTATGGTCGTTTCTTCTTGTCAAGTGATTACTAAGAAATGGGATTTTGCTAATTTTCAAAGGTTAGTACTTTGTGCTGCTCATAAATAATTTTTATATGGATTAGCAAGTAAGTTGCTAGGTAGTAGCAAAGTGAGCGTTTCAGCTGTAATGACCAAGCATACAAATATTGTTTCCTTGACAATATCTGAATAACCCGTGTGCGGACTGCCTAACAGCATTGTATTTGTTAATAGTTTCAGTGTTAGACAAGATTTCATAAGTAATTAAATCTTACAAACCACAACTTGAAATGTCTTTCATATATACTTATACCATATTATCACTACTATATACCACTGTGATCAAAAAGTAAGGTGAAATTGTCATTTAAAACTCCCAGGCATTAGGAAGGCAGGTAAATTCCTTCCGCCGGGCCAAACTGTCAACAAAGAATATTATTTGAGCGTTATGCGTCGTTTGCGTGAAGCTGTTCGTCTGAAACAGCCGGAATTATGGGTGAATAACTCTTGGTTCCTTCATCACGATAATGCACCGGTTCACACTGCATTGGTTTTTCACGACTTTTTTGCCAAAAACTCGATTCATATCGTTCCGCAACCACCGTATTCGCCTGATTTGGCTCCATGCGACTTCTGGCTATTCAGCAAACTCAAAAGGCCAATGCAGGGATGCCGTTTTGACACGTTTTGAGGAGGTAAAAACCGAATTGAAGAAGGTCTTGAAGGCTATACCGAAAAAAGACTATTCCAACTGTTTCGAGGACTGGAAAAAGTGTGTTTTATTGGACGGGGATTACTTTGAAGAGATGATTGATGAAATTGATTTGGAAGAATAAATAAAGAATTTACATATTAGAAACAAATTTACCTTACTTTTTGATCACAGTAGTATTATTATGGTAGTATAGATCCCTTTTCCGGCTCTTAGGAGTGATGTATTTTGATGAATTAGGTATCAAAAGAAAGGGAATTTCATGGTGATGTGACGAATTTTGTTTCTAAAATTCTTACTAGGGCTTAAATAAAAGTGATGAAAAAACTGGGAGGTTTCAAAGCTTTGACGACTGAGAGTCGGCAGATCGAGACGGGATAAGTTGGGTTTTAATGATCTCAACGCGGGCATCAAGATCATATATGTTCCTATGGAACGTATTGGTCCAGCATTTTAAAGCTCTAAAATCTACTGTTTTTGAGATAATACAGGATATAGATCCGCACAGGCTCTATGTCATCTTGCGTACGGGCCGTTGTCATGGCAACTTTATAACAATTTGAATCTGTTTACAAACACTTAATGAGTGGGAAATATTGTTTCCCATGTCCAATCCTAAAGGGCACTGTTAAATATTAATACTACATATAGAAATGGTATAGCTGAATCTAATTGCCTAATGGCTAAATTGAAGAGATGATTTCCAGTGGGTAACCTAATTACTTATTAAGTATGAACTGTAACTTCAACATAGTCAGTACAAACTATGTAGCTACCCCAAATCTGAATGTTAAATAAACTTTTTTGGTAATATTATATTGTTTACACGAATAAATATGTTTCCCTAATATTGCTTATACTTCTAATGTATTAGGGATTATGCGAGAGTTCTCGCTGAGGTATACTAGTATTTATAATTTAGCTACTGGTAACTTATTAACAATCGCTTAGTTTGTTAACTTGTAATTATATTTACAAAAGCAAATAATGTTTCATGAGTTTCTCTATAGAAGAAATATTTTCGGCATTGTAAACCACCCTGTTAAAATTTTAGACACTTTTTTTTGTAATGCAATCATTAGAAAAATAATATGAAATTTAAGTTCCACAACTAACTATTTCAGAAATTTATGAAAGTAGTGTTATAAGTCAAAACTCATGTAGATGTTAGATATAGAAATATATTGAAAAATAGTAATTTATTAAATAAAATGGTAAATAATAACTAGTAAATAGTAAATAACTAATATATCATCCAATCCATGTTTGAAGGTTGTAGTATGTCAAATAAAAGTAGTAACAATATTGAAATAGAAACAAATATGCTTTAGAATTGGAATTTATAAATAAAAAAACGTGTTATACAGCTTTAGGGATAGATGTATAGATTATTTTGGTAAAAAATTTGAAGAAAAAAGATAGTTACAGCATAATAAAATAAAATTTTCTTACATAAGGGATGGACAGGCGGGGAGCGCTTAACTTAAGGGGTAGGTACTGGTCAGGAGAAACATTTTTGGCGGTAATACATCTCCACCAGGACGTTGCTATAAAAATTTATTCAAACAGGCAGAATCTAAAATTTCCATACAATTTTTGACCGGATTTTCCTTCAATATTAAATATTTTAATTTCCCCAACTATATTGTGGAATATTGTTAATTTTCCCCCAAGTCTTTTGAATTTGAATTTATGACTTACTTATTGCAAATGTTGGCACAACAAAAATAATTTTTTTTCCTATTCAAACTTAATATTGTATCAATAAAATTCTAATTTCTTAGCACAAAAGGTATGAATAAATCCATACAATAGAAGACATTTAGCCTAGCTCCACCATACAATGTACATGAGTATGGCATATACAGCCGAAACGTTGTAAAATAATAAAATAAAGTTAGTGAAGTAAAATACTGCCCATTATTTTTAATTGAATAAAACATTTCTTCACCTAAATCATAAGAAAAATGTAGTGGTACTGGTTTTAAATTTTAGAAACTCTTTTAGGAAAATGATTTTCTACTATTTTCGCAGTTTGAAGTAGGTTTTTAATTTGAAGTTTTCCAACTTTTAAGGATTTCCAAATGGGAGGGGTAACATCCCATCCAGCCCTTCCTGGTCGCTATTAACTTATCAAATTAGTTAACGTTCCAGTTTCCAAATTTATTTATCAAAATCAAACCGCAGGTAAAGTTTATTGAATTGCCTTCCAATACTTTTCTTTTAAAATGTCAATGTAATTTCTTGATGTATATAACCATAAAACTTAACTATTTTGTCCCATTTCTTAAGTATGTTATATACATTCTCAATTTATTTATTATTAAATTATCACAACAGATAGTTTATTTTGCTTTTGTGATACATAACTTTGCCAGATTAAAATTGTTTTTAATGATAATATCATTGGAGTTTGGAGGCATGGGCTTCATCTCAAACTTTGGGTAATCTATGTAAGATTTCTGATAATAACATTCAATTAGATAGATTACATTTTGAAATAACTTGGGAGGTAAAACAATGAAATCGATAAAATGAGTTTTGGTCAGTTTTCTTCAAAAATAGCCCACTCTGCACTACCTCAGCTGTGGATTCCCTCAACTCGGTACTCTGAGGTTGTCAAGTTCCCCTATTGATTTCGTGGCAAATCACATGTCCTTGAATCAACTTTATTTTACTTTTTAGGGTATGTAAACAATATGAAATTTTTTTGTCGTATTCTTAATAAATAGATGATTTGCCATGGCCGTATAAGACTTTTTTTTTTTAGTTATAGTTTACGAAATAAAAATAAAAAGTTCAATTAAATGATGTCATCAAAAATAATTATTGAATCAGCAAAAAAGATTTAGTTGCATTCGTCCATTTTCAAATAAACAAGCTAATAAATTCTGTTGCCTTCTATTGAAAAAAAATCTAATTAAAAGTCGGTGAGGTTTAGTGTTAAACTGAACCAATAATTTTTGTATATGATCTTGAGTGGATTATGGTAAAATATATTACACTGGAATGTTCTTATGAGTTACTGGTCCTACAGACACCAGTCTTAGTGAATTACTTATTCAGTTGGGATTTTTAATTTAAATTCTAGCTTCTTGGATTGGTATTATTAAAATAATCAGAAAAGAGGATTTTCTTTTAATTTCTGAGTTTTGTGTTTTTTTTTTCTTAATTTTATTTTATTTTCACTCCTTATTCAATATATGATTTCATTTTTCTCATAGATGGTCTAATCTGCTTGTGACTTATGGTTGTGATGAACAAATATCATTGGAAGCTCAGTGGTCTCATTGCCTTCAAAACAGCCAGCCGTGTTTTATATTCTTATTGTCTCTTATTACTAACTTACTCCTTGTGTCATATGTTCCTGATCCTCCCATGTCGGAAATAGCTGTTTTATCAACTTTTATGTCTCTATTCTGCCTCTACAATTTAGCTGTAAGTCTATATATTACTTATAAATATTTGCTTGCTTATTTTTTATATTAATCTTCTATATCTGAAGGATTTTATTTCAACAATCAAGTTTCTATGAAAATTTGTCATTGTATATTTGAACTAGCTGAAGTACCCAGAATCGTCTGGGCTATGCACAGAGTGAAGAGGCTTTGTTTAGGGGTGGGGGATGAGCTTTTTTTTTTTTTTTCAAAATCTTAAGCAGGTAGCAAATTTCCTCTTATTGTGATGAAGGATCAGTTTATGAAAACATTTTCTGTTTTCATTTATAAAAAAATTGTATCAACACAACTTGCATTTAAAGGAAATTTTGAACTTTTGTAAAATCAGTTTCCAATTTTTGCATTCTTAAATTTTGCTTTAAAAATTAGGGTAAGGAAGAGAATGAGGGATTTTTGTTTTTAATTAGATGTAGATTACAATTTTCAACTTTTGAATGTCCATTTGTATCAATAGTCCCTAATTCTTCTCTATGGGTTGGGAGAAGGGGTATTTTTTCAAAACCTCATGTAAAAAGTGATCTTCCTCTTCTTTTTAAGGACAAGCATGGAATAATACAGCTTTTTATAAAATGCAAATACACACACACAACATAAATTTATCATCACTCTGTTGGCTATGGTTTTTTTTATTCAAAGAAAAAAAATAAGGAAAATTCAGTAGAAAGAAAATATTTTATTTTCCAAAAACAATGGAAATTATTCAAACTGAAGGTGTGGTGAACCAATACTTCCTTTATAATATATATATGATTATAAAGGAAGTATTGATTCACCACACCTTTAATTTGAAAAACATTTACTTCCCATAGAATTAATTAATTAAGATAAGGAATTTATGTCCATTGTTTTCTGATATTTTAAATCTAAGAATCTTTAATAACTATGATTATTTAAGTTTCAAAACAATCTAAAATGTCTCCACATTATTTATCAAATTTTCTAGGATTTGAGTTTATTAAAAACTGTTAATTTTGGATATTTTCTTCTTAAATTACATAAAATAAAATAGAAAAATAAACATTTTTATTTATGATGGAGATTTTTCTCTTATCAGATGTAATGTTCATCTTACCTCATGAGGAAAACTGAGTATCCGCTTGAATAAAGAACTAGTAATGTCAAACCGTAGTTATGGATTTCTTTAAAAGATGACAAAAATTATAATACGAATTTTAATCAGATGAAATAGATGGCAATAGATCATTATAGTCCAGCAAGATAGAAAACAATCTTCTCTAAATTCGGAGGCGGGGTTGAGGGGTGTGGAAGAAGGGAAGGGAGCTCTCCCTCTTCGCACATATTCGTCACATTAGAAGCACAATATCTTTATTATCATTACTTTTAACACCAACCAACCAGAGGTTATACATCCAGCATATATTGTATCCAAAAGGTTTGCATATATAAAAACCAAAACTGTCATGATAGAAGCAGAGGACAAGTAGTAGGGAAAGGGGCGTGCCTTCCCCACCATGCGCGGCTGGCTGAGCCGACTTCTGCGCAGGTCATTTTCTATCTTGCCAGATTCTGCCATTCTTTAGTAATCTAATACATAATCTGTTATCTAATGCATAACAGTGTTTTATACTGTAGTTACACTTTGAAATATTAATATATATCTGAAGGAATGAGATGGTTCCGGAGGAGTATACCCATTCACCACACTTTGAGCTTCAAGCCTTGATGAAGACCTGCCAAGTGGGTTGAAATATCGGTTTCTAATAAATAGTTTTTATTATTTGTGATCCATTCTTTTTGACCACCTCCTGGACCATCTCATTCCTTCATATAATTTTTACAGTCAACGATTAATTATTCAATTAATATATTAATTAATATTTTGTTATATTATATTTTTATGTATAATTGTTTCATTTCTAGCATTACAAGAAAAAAGTTGATATTCTTGCCATTGTGACCTTTATTGTCCACCTCTTAGCAAGATATCCTTATGATAGGGACACTCTGGTATCTCAGTATTGGCGTAATCTTGATGTCCATGTTCCTACATTTACTTCATATGTGCTAGGTATAATATTTTTATTAATGAAACTATTCATTAAGGTTTATCTATTACTTTTAATGTATTAAATACCTTCGATAAAGAAAGTATGGTGATGAGTAAAAGCAAATGTTTTGAGATCTTACTGAATTTACATGTTTTAGGATACTCTGACGTTTATAAAAATTTGATTTGTCATCATTGTTCCCTATTTCTAAGGACCTCTTGTTTTACGAAACTACTTAATGCCTTTCATTGAAACTTAAAGGGTATATTGCAGTTAATTCAGTGTCTTGAGGAATTCATAGATTTTCTAGAAATAAATCTTATATGATCGAATTTTATAGGCTGGGAAAGTCCAATCCATTGTATGACTGTAACTTAATATATTGGAACCAATCTTAAACGTCATTAGCAGTTTTATTTGTTATGGTATGTAGCTGAACTGTATTATTCTTTTACTCCTCAAGGAGGTATTTTCAAAATAAGAAAATTAAAAAAATTGTATGCCTAAGTCGTGTTATAGCTTCACTCTCTGATTTCTTATCTGTGCGTGTCTGTGTGCGTGTGCGTGTGTGTGTGTGTATTGATTTTTTATTTTTTAAATCAGAGGAAACAGGTAGTTCAGGCGTTGATGTTGAAAAGGAGGTGAGTGCTAAAATTTCTAAAAAGTATTTTTGTCACTTATGCAATGGGTTGCTCCTAGGCCAATAGCTTGGAAAATAAGGTGCTAATTTACTTATAGTGTAAATATACATTTTTGGAAAAGAAATGATTATTGTGTTCAAAATTTAATACATCTAAAAGTTTTTCGTTCCACCTGTTAAATTTCATTTTTTGCATTTACCCCCTTTTCAACGCCAATGCCTCATTTGTTTTCTTCAATTTTCAAACTTTTGTTGAAAAATCACCTGAAACTAAGGTTTTTTTCAAACTATTAGAACTCAATTTCGTGGGATCAATTTTAATAAAAACGGGGATTTCAAATCACAAAAAAGTCAAGAGCCAATATTCTGGAGTATTTTTGTATAATAGTTTATTCAGTAAACATATTTTCAATTTTCTATTTATTATTTTATATTTAATACTTATATTTATGTACTATCCATCTAGTTTTGTTAGTCTATCTTAGGCATCAATTCAAATATTCCAAAACTAGAATTAAATTTACTTAAAGCACATTCACCATGTACTTATCTTGCTCTAAGATAATAGGATATATGAGTTAGGTTTTTTTTTCTTTTGTTGATAAAATTAGTGTTATTTATTTTGCTATTATTTATATTCAGATTATCAATAAATTTTATCATTTTTTTTTTTAATTTATTGTTAACCTTGAGTTACTAGGTTAAACATTTAATTTTTTTTTCGGTATTCACTATAATATCTTCAAATCAATTATCAAATTGAAAATATCAATGTTCCCTGTTATCTAATGTTATAGAGTAAACAAAACAAATTTAGTGATGAGTTAACAAAACAAGCTGAGCTCAATTCATCAGTAAAACTATGTTACAATTTAGTAGAGTGATGGTTATAATATGATTTTTGATTGCTAAATAGAATAATTTTTGACAATGTTGCTGAAGTCAGCTCACGAAGCCTTTTGAGAACTTTCTGATTTTAATCTAGACTAACCCTTGTTGTGCATTTGAATTATTTGTTGAAAAGTTTTATTTGTGCAGAATAAAGTGTTGAATTGACTAATCTTAATTGTAATCATTTTTACATTTAGGAAGCAGTGTTGAGTTTTGTCTCAACTTCCACGTTTTATTTTACTTGATGCTTCCTGGATTATTCCTTGGAATAGCAATCAGAGATCATTGGCTCGGAATATGCAAAACTCTTCTCCCTCTTTTGGTCTGCCTATCTTGGTGGCAGCTGGCTATCATCGCTTCCAAAGGTCAGTTTTAACTTTATAGTTTAGAAGATTAGTTATAAAATTATCATAATTAGCTTTACTACTTATGTAGTTTGTATACCAAATAATGCCTGACAAATATTTCTGTATGTTTTTTATTTGTCTCATTTTACTGATGGGTTTTGAACATAAGGGTTCAAAGTACTAGGTTGTTACAAAAGTCCTTGTGCATTAGTATAGCTTTATTTTAGATAACTGAAATAATAATAATAATAATAATGTTTATTTTAAACATTATTGAATACTACTCTTCAAAGTAAAGTCCATTGTTTTCAATTACTTTCATCAATTTTTCTGATAGTAATTGGATTTGATGCCGGTTTTGGTTTTGAGGCAAAAACTCTTCGCATCCTATTTTTAAGTCCTCGTAATTATCAAAAATCCGACCTTTTAAAAAATGAGCCATTGGGCTATATGCAGGATGAGGCAAAACATTTGCCCCTTGCAGTTCCGATAATTTTTCCTTGGTCAAACGAGAATGATGTGCAGAGGCATTATCGTGATACAGAATGGCTTGGTTCCTGTTGACCAAAGTGGGGTACTTTGCACTCAAAACTGCATAAACTCTGTCTAGCTGTTTACAGTAAAGGTTTGAGTCCCTACTGCGGCCGATAAACAACGAGTAGTTGCATATGGATTCTGATTCACACATTCCGGAAGAACGTCATCATCAGCGAACGATGGACGACCTGATCTGGGTTGTTTATGGATAATTGACTCTCCTTCTATGGCACTAATTTCTTTGGTGGCTACCCTTTGCGCTTAAACCTTTTTTTCCAGTAATGTCTTAAAATACCGCAAATCGCGATTTTTTTTTCTGTCATTGCACGTGCGTTTTAAAAATGTAAATGACCCCATACAGCCAACTCAAGTCACAAGGAATTAAAGGATTAGTCAGAATAAACATTGACATAAATAGTAGGAACAAAAACATTTTTATAAGATAATTATAAGAGTTGAAATTGAGGGTTATGTTCATGCACAAGGACTTTTGTAACAACCTTGCAAAGTATTATTTAATCCTTACAGCATTTAACTGCTATGTTAAGATCATTACAGTTGTCGTTAATTAGTAAACTTAACTTAGTGGTCATGGTCAGAATTCTTGTAGTTCCATATTTTTAGATAAATTGCTTAAATCAGTTGACATACACATAATAGTATAGAAGGATTAATCTAATTAGGGATTGATAAATTATTTGCCACTTCTATAATTTTGTTTTTATTGAAAACTAGTTTCAAATGCATTCATCTTAGATTCTAAAAACAAGTAAAAATTCAAAAATAAGCAATTTAAAATACTCTGTGGTAGTATTATGCTTAGTAAATTAAATGTAATATAAATTAGTAGGTATTATAAAACATTTATGAATTACGAATTTAATTAAGACAAGAGATCAAATACATTTTGGTACTCGCCAAGGTTTAAGTAGATTATATCAAACAGAAAAGGTTACATAATGTTATTATAATAATGTAAAATTATATTATTTGTTTGCTAAATGTATAGGGAAATGGTTACGATATAACATCCGAAAAGTATAGATCAGTAGAATTTTAGAGCTCAATGTAATTATATTTAGAAAGGTGATTTTACAAATACTAGGTATTTTCTTCTTAACAATGATATATTGGGAAAACGTGTTAGTCTTTCTCATTTTGTAATCCTATACCATATTTTTCTTTGAGGTAATAGGAGGAAGGGTTCACAAGTAGCATACCTCAGTTCTGATCTACCTAGTTCTCATCTCGTATTCTGCCTGGCATCTCCCATTTATGAAATACTGAGAAATTTTTATGTAAAAAATTTTATGTATATTTTTTTTTTGTTAATTAACAAATATGTTACGAATGTTTTAATGTAGTTACATTTTATTGTTTTGATCATATGTTAGTCCATCATGATTCTTCCCTTGAACTCAAGGGATATGTCATTGGTGAAGTTGACCACTGTACACGAGGTATCATGTAAATCTTGATAGCAAATGATCCGATTGTGCTTGCACTATTTGTTGCGAATTATGTCTGTAGGGTAAATATATAATTTACTTTCCTTTAATAGGTCGAGATGAATTATATGTTATTTTCTTTTTTTACCATCTTTGATGGCAGTAAAAGAGATCCCTCCTTAGCACTACAAAAGATGCTACAGTATCTAGTTATTGGTCTTAACATGCTGCGGTGGCCAACCATGTCGGAAACAGAAGCCAAGATTTAAATCTTTAATCTCAATGTAAACAACAAATTGCCAGTTATTTATGTATATTTACAATTTAATTATTTTCTTAACTTACTGTTTCTCAACTCTTTTGTGTATTCTTAATGTTCATATCTTTACCATCAGCAAATTCTAATTTGTTTTCTTGACGTAACAATCTAATTTGTATGCAATTTTAATATTACAGGTGCTACTTATTTTGGTCTCATCCGGGCTTGCCTGGGTGTGGTATGCATAATTATCTTTGTGCCGATGATGAGCTTTGCCCTCCTCTTCGTACCGCTGGCAATGTTTTGTAAACTTTTCATAACTGAAACCGTTTCAACTCCAGTCGCTGTTGGTGGAATCATTTTATCATCATTCTTGTATCTCGGCAGCAAAGCGAAGAGATGGGGAAAAATTTTCTATTACTTAATGGTAGTGTATATTTTACTATAACTTTAAATTATAAATAAATGTCATTTATATATATATATATATATATATATATATATATATATATATATATATATATTTTTTTTTTTAGAAATATTCAGTAGGGATAATCCAGGAGAGATGGTCCTCCATTTGTTAAAAATTGGTATAAGTCTGTTATTAATAAAGCTAAGAACACAAGAGTATTTAAAATGATCTTAAAATTTCACCAGTGGTCCATCGGTCCCATGCCTAACTTTATAAATTTAACCATACAGTTATCGAATATCGAGAAATTAATATCAAAGAGTGTTATCTACATGAAACTCTGTCTTGGTATTAGGCCATTGTAAGATTTGATAATTCCTCTAAATCCTGTCAATATCAATTATAGATATAATTCATGTATTTTACATTCTATCAATGGCATTTGACATTAATAGAATACATTCCACTGATTCTAACACTTGATTATGTAGAAAATGGTAATTTGAATCTACTTTTTTTTTTATTTATCCCTCTTTACAGAGATCACTAAGTTAAGACTTTTATATTAATCCCTCTATATAGAAACCACGAAGTTAAGACAATAGTTAAAGGCATTTTGAAATAAAGTTTAGACCTGTTTTTACAACCAGCATAAAAAAAAGGGAATTTTATGTGCCAAAACTTAAAATCTGCAAATCTTGACTTTATACTTTTCTTGAAAAATAGATAATTATTTTATAATAATTATAATGTTATTGAGAGTACAAATTAGGTCCATTTTTTGTGGTCAAAAATGCTTTTATTTCAGAACAAAATGAATGAACAGATTAATTCAAGTACTCTCCATCGCTGGCTACCACTTTTTCCCACCTCTCGGGCAATTTTGGAATTCCTTATAGAAAAAATGTCTCATCTTTCGAGATGATTCAAGTTAGTATCCAATTTTTTATTTCTGCATCTGTCGGAACAACTAACAATCAGAAGGAGCAATATCCGGATAATACAGTGGGTGCGGTAAAATATCCCATTTGAGCGTTTCCAATTATTTTTTTTTGCTACATCTGGCCTATCGTTGTCATGCAGAAGAATAACTTTGTCATTGCTCGTATTCAGCCGCTGTTCTCATGGTGCACTGCTCAAACGAATCAATTGTAGCCTATACCGATCGCCTGTAATGGAATCGCCAGGTTGTAGCAGCTCATAGTATACAGCACGCTGAAATCACCATTCTTGAAACCATTCCCTACATTATTGGCAGATGTCTAACCTCTTTGAAATGACCAAAATCAGATGTCACTACGAAACATTCATAACAGCCAAGGCTATCTTTTGAAAACGGACCGAACTAATTTGTACTCCCAAAGTGATATTATGAGTTATAATGTTTTACTATTGTGATATTTATATATTTTTATTTATTTTAATTTTTTTAATTGTTTTTCTGTTTACTTAATGATTCATGATTGGTCCCTTCTAACTTTTTAAAGTTTTTTTATTTCTTGTTTTAACGTTTAAATAGTATCTATATATATTTCTATAATATCTATATATATTTCTCCATATCAGGTGCTATTGAGTTTGACAAGCGTCTTCCTTAATGTGAATTATGAGACTGAAAAAATTCATAACAAAGGGTTGCAATTGAAGGAGTATGAAAATACTTGTACAGGAAAAGATATTCAGAGTATTGAGGCTTGCTTATCATTATCTGGATTATTCATCACTTGGGAAGCAAAGATCTTGTCATCTAAAATTGCTTCTGTTCATAATGTGGTTTCACCTTTTGTCCATCGATTACCTGAGGTAAATTATGGTTCTTCCACTTTTAGAGTCTTCTTGATCTAACTTGTTTAACACAGGTTTAATTAATTTTATTTTCTACTCAATCCATTTTATAAATAAAAAAACAATGTTTCTGACCTTTGTTCCCATTTTCAAGTCTCTTTCTTCTTTGAAACTTAACATTATAGTACGTTAACTGTGTCTTCTTAATTGAAATATTAATTTTTTTCTTCTATGCTGCCATAAGTAAAACTTATTCGTTAAATGCTTAAATTTCATCTTTACTGGAGTAGTTGATGTAAATTGTATGACAAGAAATACCCTTTTGGCAAATATTAGTAATTAATTTTTAATATTTATATATTACATCTTCAATTAAACTTTCAATATTTCGATTCTATCAATGATGCATCAATTGGAATAACAGTTCGGTATATTGAATGTTTTTAACTAGATGTTACTGTATCTTCTGAATTGTCTGCAGTAGAGCCCAAATTTTATTTGAAACATCTTTTCCTCTAGAAGGTGTCTTCTAAATTAAACTATTAACTTTTTCTTCTCTGCTGCCATAAGTGAAACTTATTTGTCTTGTTCTTGTTTATTTCTAACATTTCATCCTTATTGGAGTAGTTGAAGAAATACCCTTTTGACAAATATTAGTAATTAATTTCTAACAATTATAATTAATTGTTAAATTAAAATATAAGTATTTCAATATATTTATATTGAGTTGTTACTGATTTTTCTTCTTTTTTTTTTCTTTATTATTATTGTGTTTTTTTTTAATTTGTTTCTTTTTTTTAATTTTTATTGTATTTTCGTTATGATTATTATTCATTTTATAATATATATATATATATATATGTATATATATATATATATATATATATATATATATATATATATATATATATATATATATCATTTGAGAGTGACTGATCACCTGTCATTGAGCACAACGCCTGTTGGTGGGCTATGTAAATAAATTAATAAATATATTTCGATTTTATCAATGATGCATCAATTGGAATAACAGTTCGGTATATTAATTGTTTTTTAACTAAATGTTACTGTATCTTCTGATTCGTCTGCAGTAGAGTCCAAAATTTATTTGACACATCTTTTTCTGTTGAAGGTGTCAAACAAACCTATGATTGCCTCAATAGTTTATATATGAAATTTCAAATGATTAATTAGTCATTAGTGACTCTTTTTGCATCTCCATATTTCATATAATATAACCTAATATTTTAATTAAATTATTCCACCTTTAACAAGGTACCATCATTACACCATGAAGATGGTCAATTGTAAATTATAATTCTCGCTATGTTTCGATGAATTCTTTCTTGACATGTGATTTATTTATTTTTCAGAACATTCAGGAAACTGTGAAATGTTTGATAGGAGAGAAATTCCAAGACTGCAATGAAGAGGATTGTGATATTTCACATACATTGTCCTCGAGGTGCCATCTTTCTAATTGGAACAGGTAAGTTTGTCTGGAATTTTTTTAATAATTTGGTTTATTTTATATTTTTTAAAATACCTGTGGCTTAACATCTATTGAGAAGTTTGAGAGGTCTATTGTAGCAGTTGCCGCTGTAATGATAGCTGTTACAAAAGATGTATGGAATTCAGTTGTATCCAATTCTTTACAACTTTTAATTTTGGTTCTCTTAATTAGGTGTTACTTCTTAATCGAAGTAGCTACTCATTTATCCTCACATGGGCAGACTAGGTCCCCTTTTAGACCTAATCTCCATTGTTGTTAGCAATACATAGTCCATTACATCTCAGATGTGCAATTTATTTAGACACCAACAGTGTTGCAATAATTGGCTAAGATTAGTTACGAGATTAGAATTCATTGTAGTAAGAACTTGAACATTTAAATGTCGTTTCATTTCAGGTATGAATATATCTTTGAAGTTGAACTCACTTCTAATAGTTGGGTCGAAGAAAGCACCATTGGATTGCTGATGGGGGGGAATGATTTTCGAAATCATTCACAGATTTTGAAGCAAGGAGACAGAATATGGTTCTCTGGTTACTTAACTAGTAACATCAAAAATCCTCAACAACCACATATTCGCCTAAAAAGTCTCAATTGTCTCTCTTGCTCTCAAAGCAGCAGTTCAACTTCTGAAATTGAAAATAATTTTATATCAGTATTATTCAAGCCTTTTGCAGATTTCCTTTTTTACCCTTTTGTTATTTTTAAGTGAACGATAATCACTCATTTCATCGTGATATTTTTGTGTTTCATTGAACAAAACCTGTATATGCTGTCTTATATAGTTCTCTTTCTGTAATGTATCCTTCAAGTCAAAGTAGAATAAGAAGGATACATCTTACTTCAGTAGATTTTATTTTTCCACTATGTATTTTTTTCTATTGATACATTTATTAATAAGTGTGGTAGATGTTAAAATTATGTAAAGTAATAATTTATTGTTAGCATTTAATCTAAATTCTATTCAATTTATGATTAAGAAAGAGATGTATGCGATTATATTAATGTTGGCTTTGTAAAAACCAACATTGATTGATGAAGAAGGAACCAAGCCAATTTTGATTTGGTGTGTTGTATAATTTTATTAATAAGATATTGTTTTGTTTTTTATTTCACTTATTTA
The DNA here is from genome assembly GCA_948150685.1 of Rhaphigaster nebulosa. Taxonomy (NCBI): domain Eukaryota; kingdom Metazoa; phylum Arthropoda; class Insecta; order Hemiptera; family Pentatomidae; genus Rhaphigaster; species Rhaphigaster nebulosa. Next base: position 20,372,931 of record OX411311.1, read on the forward strand.
TTATTTTTTATTGACTTTATGAAGTATGTTTTTTACAAATGATATTGTGTGCGGCTTATTAATTATTTAAAGTTAATGAATTTATAGTTCTTCGTGTTAGGTTTTATTCATTGGAATAAATAACACATACTATGCTGAAAATAACAAGTGAAAATCCTGAGTTGTAGAAATCATTTAATCAGAAAAAATGGGGTACTAATTACATAAAAAAGTAATTTTTTCTAGTTTAACTGAGAAATACTGGTGGAGGGATTGGATTTGGCTGGTGGGCTTTTCTAACCCCAGACAGCTATCTTGAGGTTTCCACCCTTTTCTGACCCAGATTGTCTATCAGTCATTAAAAACCCCGTAATTTTAAGTAAACAAGTTATTCTACTTGTCAATTTTTAAGTAAAATGGTAAAAGTGTAGCATCTTGTAATGTCATGCAATCCTATGGTCAGTTCAGCTAATATTGGAACTGTTATCGTTTCGACCCTGGAACAAGGGCTTGAACTTCCGTAAAAAAAATTAATGTTTGTTACTCATTAAAAACTAATTAATCATGTATTGGATAAAACAGTAACGTAAAGTATTCTATAAAACATTACCTACAATGTTTTACTACCATTTTATTTTATTTTCTTACCGCTGAGAATTTCAAAAAATAAAAATGAAAATTTGGGGTAAAACTGGCTATTCCACTATCCAGGTCAATGGGTACCCAGTAATCAGAGTCAGAATGCCAAGATTCATTTCACCGTGTAAATATTACTGACTGATGCAACCGGAGAATCTGGGACCTTTGCCCCAGCACGCTCAGCCATCACATCTTCTAGCGAAGCAATATTTTTGGCTTAATAAATATGTTATATTTATAAACTATTGAACGATTGATTTATTTGAAATATTATTATTGTGATAATTATTGAAAGATTGATTTATTTTCTTATGTTAACATATCCAAATTCATGATCTTTTTAGTCTCCTCCTCGTGTTCTCTGGCATATTAGCCATAGTCTAATAATGTGTTTTGGTGTCTGAGTAATTTTTCATGGAAGCATTTATGTTAAGTTCGCATGTGTCCATTGACTGTCAGAGTTTTGTTATTAACATACCAAGGTGCTTTGGAGATAATTTTTAATATTTTTTGTTGGAAAGTTTGTATTTTTTAATTATTGGCTTGTTTTTAACTTGATCGTTCGTCTGAGTAGCATGTGCTTTACATTGTTTTTTGTCTGTACTGAGGTTTTTTCTTAAATTTTGTGTCCCCATATCATTCTCCTTTCAGATATTAGTCCAGGCTATTGTACTCTGTCCGTTTGAGCGATTGATGGTTTATCAAGGTAATGAGAATGGCAAATTTTATATCTTAGAATAAAAGTGATATACGGGGGCTGATCATGGTTTGTAGAATCTTCGATAGTTTGTAACAATCATACAACTTTTGTAAGTTTAAGTTTAAGCGTGTGTTATATTTTAGTGTTCAGCAATTATGGCAGTATTGCTGGTTTGTGACCACGATCATTGGCTTAGCTAACCAAATTTTCTGGGAGGAGGGTTAATCAGTTGCCACCCAAGTGTAAAAGTTTAAAAACAACATTTAATTTTAATCAAAGTTTAATATTAATTATTATTATTATTATTTTGAATCATCTGACTGGCAAAATAATTATAAGTTTTTTTTTTTTTTTTTGTACTCCTTAGTATTTCTTTTTCAAAAAATTTCTAGAAGAGTTGGCAAGTGTCTAGGGGGAAGCCAGGCTCTCCCTGCAGATACGTTTCTATGCTCATGAACACAATAATCTTTTTTTCTAAAAACATATATTTACTCTTTTAGTAAATTAGTAAAATACTCTTCTACACTATTGTCCTTGAAAAAAACCATTGTATTAGTGAAAAAAATACATTTTGAAAATTTGGGCACTTACCTCCTTTTATATGGCAATGCCTTAATTGTAATATTCATAACCATATGAACTGTTATGATCATGGAAGATAGAATTGTGACTAAAATGAAGAACTTCAACTTTGATTCTTTTACTCATTGAGGGTATTTTGTTGGATAAAAGTTTAATAGTCAAATTTAAAAAATAAAAACCTTGCTATAGAAAATGAAATTGTAAATGGTGCATCCTAGAATTTAAGATTACTAATCTCAAGGATTCTTGGTTCTTCTGTATGAAGACCTGTAACTATATTTATAACTTTTTATCTCTTCAACTCAAAAGTATTTTTGTTGTAAATTCCCACTCTCTTCTGAAATTAAAACTAAGGTTTGTGGAAATTATTTGTAATTGTAAGTGCAGTGATGTACTATTATTGGAAAGATTATAAAATTAAACAAATCTATACAGCTGACATACTGTTTTAGTAAAATAGGTTTTTTTAATTTAAAGATATTTTAAATCTTATTTCCTTTTTTTTTTTTTATTATAGAATCAATATCGTAGTAAATTTAGAATTTACTCATTGGGTGTATTTTGGTGGATAAAAGTTGGAAAATTTATTAGTTTTTCATCTTTTCTCTTTTGAACAATAGTCTCTATTTTAGGATTTTCTGTATTATGTTGACTGAACACAGTTAATCATCACTTTATTAGTAAATCAAATTATTGGATAAAGGGAACCTAAGCAGTGAATTTAAATCTTTGAAAAAAGACCTAGCTTAGTTAGTATTCACCCAAGTAGGAGAAATTGTTTTTCTGCATTTATTATATGATATTAGGTGATCTATAGCATTCCATATTCCAAAAACTGTTTTTAAATTGTAAATCTACCCAAAATGCTTTAATTAAATGTGGGCCAATTAGTTCACCTCAAATATATTTTGTAATAAATAGCTGTACGTACAAAAGACTTTTTAATCAGCGATTTCTGGTTGCATTTCATCTTACTGGATCTGTAGTTAGTAATTAGTTAAAATAGTATACCTCTGCTTCTATAATGTTCAGTTTGATTTGATAAGAGGAACATATTCTAGTCATTCTAACCCACTTACAAAACTTATGGCATTTAATCAGAATAAATAGAATCCAGCCATTTTTGGAACTGAAATTTTTATTAAACAGGGTCGGACAGCATTGCTTTGTATTAGGTTTCCATTTGAGCATAGCATCTCTACTATGAACAGGGTTTTAAATTAAATAGATTTAATTTTCTTATCTAGAAGTTATCACTATAAACTGATGTGCTTTTATTGTTAATGCTTTTATTTCTATAAAGGTCATTGATTTGAACAAAGCTTTTGTGCTATTATTGTGGTGAAATTGTAACTAAATTTATAATTAAGATATTGTGATAAAATGTTTTTAACTATTCTCAATTCAGACAATGGTTCTTATTACTCATGTATACAATTTTTAAATTTGTATGTCAGATTATGGAAACTTAAGTTTGATTTGGAATAATTTTATAAAATGTTAAATAAAAACAGATTAGGTTTGTCAACTTTTCACTTGTCTCTTATTATATTTAAAGTTCATGTGCCTTAGGATAAATATATAGTTTGATTTCTGCATGAATTACATATGGTCAGAAATGGGCAAATTTTGTTTTGGATAACATAAAAAGCAAAGAATAAATCGCCTTTTTTTTTTTGTTGTTCATGAGTAACAAATCATTAAAATCATCTGTTATTCTTTATTTAAAATATTTATTTAATAGATATATATATATATATATATATATATATATATATATATATATATATATATATATATATATTAAATAAAGGTTTATTTTATGTTATTTAACTGAATGTTTAATTAAATCTTTAAACACATTAGCTTGCTGATGGCATAAATTTACTAACATCTCAATTGAAACTGCCGAACGAGCACTATCTACCAAGTTTGTTCAAAATAAAACAACTAGTATTAAATGAATGAAAACTATTCATTATTCGTTAAGTATTGAGTAGTTTTATTCACATAATGTCCAAGTCTGACTATGACATGTATATCTACAAATTAAAAAAAAATTATAATAATTATTTGTTAGATACTAATTTATTTTTATTATACATAAATATGTAAGATGCTATTAATAAGTTTAGTATATTTCTATCAAAAATTAAATTTATTCTACTTTTGTGCTTTAAATAATTTAATAAGACTGTTATAATTGGTTAAAGGAATTTTTACCCCTTAACTACTGACTGAAATCATTGAGTTTCGGTTATTAATGTTGTGTATTAATTAATTTTTTGTGCCTTGAAATATGCACCTATGGTTACCAATGAAATCAATAAAAACTTATTGTTATTCTTTAACCCTTTCAGTGCTGAGGTCGCAACTGTTACGATCAGCAATGCTCTGCGCTATGGCCGAGGTCGCAACAGTTGCGATTACCACTTTTTTGATATAATACTACCTCACCATTACTTAAATTGTCCAATTCTCTTCATTTCAGGGAACGGTTCAGTAATCTTATTTTTTAATTAAGAAGATAGCCTGCAGAATTTGAAAAAATTTTACTTCCCGAATCCCATGCTTTTTGTATACCATGCTCGTAAATAAAAACTGAGATACATTTATGAAATTACATTATGTTTTTCCTTTAACTATCTGTAATGAATTCCCATTGTTAATTTGAGGAAATTTGGAGTATACGATTTATGGCAATTTTTTTTTTTTTTTTCACAAAAACCATTGTTGGGGGTATCTATGGAACCCACTTGGTATTTTATATCTGTAAAATTTTAGGTAATATTTCATTTATTTATTTTATATTTTCCTTACAGTATTTACAGCAATTAAAAAAAGACAAATAGCAAAAATCACCAACAAATTAAGTTGGATGCGTAACTACCTCTCCCGGTATTTAGTCTTCTTTTTTTCACCTGTGTTAAAAGGGTTAACTTTTTTTTACAATTAATCTATGTTCTTATTTTTGTTCATTTTCTCTTTAATTTTATAAATATTACAAACCTCAACATTTCGTTCGCTTTCCCTTGCCCTTACATTGAAGCGTCTTCAAGGCATTCTGTCTGGTATAGTCACTTTGAGGTTTATGATACCTTTTAAAAGTGTAGAGCAAGTGTTGTTTTATTATTTTTTCTTTCATTCAATTGCGTTCTTTGTTTCTTTTAAAATTATTTTATAATGCAAAAAATTTATTTGCCAATAACGTGCATTTTTATTTGTATAGATTTACGTTGTTGTATATATTCCTTGTGGCATAGAAAAATATAATGTATATAACATTTTGTTTTTATCAAATAAAGTGACGTCTTTGAGTCACAATACTGTTTTATTTGTTCACTAACTCCTAACTTTGTTTGCAGATTACCGTAATAATCAATTCAAAATGACATGCAAAATTTCTGGTAGAGCTAATTTTTTTGATATGAAGTCTGAGATGGTTCCATGAGTCGACGACATATCAGTTTGCTGCTGGGATAAAGTAAAATCTGACCTTGGATTCGTATTCTACGTTCAATTTCCTAATAAGAAATAATGTTTAACATAGAAAATCTAAATGGTGTAAAAAGGAAATCAATTTAAAGGAAAATAATAATTATGTGAATTTAAATTTTTGATAATTTTCACTTGGCGTGTTTTTTATACAAACAGTTTATAAGAATACTAAATTATTGTTTCTTACTTTCAAAACATTTATTTTTATCTCAAAGTTCTCAGTTCATCTTCAGCACCTTTTACAAAATAAGCAAACGAGATAATCCCGACAGCTTCAATTGGACTGAGCATCGACAACAATGGAAACAGTTTAAAGTAGTTCAAACTGTTTAATAACAAATATCGTTATTAATAATGCATTCAAATGAGCATTTACTTCAAATACTAATTTTTACTCCTAGTGATTTGCTTAACTCCCTGGGTTTCCCCCAAGGGTTGGGAAGCCCTTCCTCACCACGACACATATTGGATCTTTTGTGAAACTCCTCTGTCAGTCTAGAGATCCCTTAGAAATCGTATCCTTCTTATGAAGCACATTAATTCCTTAGGATTAGATCTGTGATGTCTTCAGGCTTAAGTATTGCCTGATTTAGGTACTATAATCTATAGAAGCCAAGAGACATTCTGAATGATCATATGACATTCTAAGCTGACCACATTCACACAGAATGTGCTCAGCCTTGTCTTTATCTTCTAGGCACAGACGGCAAGAGGAATTTTCCACTATTTTAATCTTTTTGAGATATTTTAGCGGGCAATGGCCCATTATAGTCCCTAAAATCATTCTTTGTCAGGTTTAAGTAGAATTTAGTAATTTCTTCTGACAGATTGATGAAGAGTTTGGATTGTTTTATACCAGGTTTTAATTGCCAGCATGTTTACTTCTTTTTTGTTTCCCAGGTGTCCATTTCTCTCCTGGTTACACTAGTGGAAATGCTACAGTATGGCTCAGGGCCAATTATCATAGTTTCTGAGCCCTTCCGCGCTAGGGTATCAGCTATCTCATTGCCTTTTATTTCTTTGTGTACTAGGTCCACATTATGTTAAGTTATTAAGAGCCCTTAGGATTTCGAGGCGATTCCAGACTAACCATGATGTGATTTTATACAAATTTAATGCCGCCTGGCTATCTCATATATGTATTTTTTTTTCTCTCTTGGCTCATTTAGGTCTTCAAGAGCAGCTATTTCTATTGTGTGTATTTCAGTTTGGAAGACCATAAGGTTCTGTTCCTCTGCAGTTTGGTCCAAAAACTCCTGCCCCTGCTTTTCCTTCCTTAACTGAGCTGTCAATATATCAGACTAGGCCCCGTTATCAAATTTGGGTCCTCCCCATAGTTTCTTGTCTGGAATAATGGCTTTGAAATGCTTATCAAAGTCAAGTTTTCTAAATGAGTAATCGCTTATCCATGCTCTTCCTTTGATCTCACTAAGGATTTTAAGATGCCCTTGATAGTCTCCTGGTTTATGTTTATGGTTCAGATACTCTCCTGAGGCTGAGTGAAGGCATACTTACTTAGCCTTCATGATCTTTGCCAGCAATTAAAGAATAAAATTGGTTTCGTATAAATGCATAGATAGGTGTATAAGTTTTAGTCAAAAGTGAAAATGCCGCTTTTCTACTCATTTGAAGAATATTTTGTCACGATTTATGCACTTAAAAGGCCTTTTGTTAATTAAAAGTGAGAAATAATAACTTTTTATTTTTATAAACTGCTTTTATAAAAAACACAGGATTTGATCACTACAATTTCTTTGTATTCTTAATTTGAGCGTTCTTCTTAATCCCATTATTGTTAAGATAAAAATGTTTATTTTTTATTTTTTTTTTTAAGAGGAAAATGTTTATTTAAATGTTGTTGTTTTTGTTAATGTAATCTAACGCCCTTTATTTTGTCCTGAATACTTCTAACTATTCAATTTGTTTTCAATATTAAAGTTGCCGTAATTCCGCATGTGTTTAAATGATGTCATTGAGGATTTTTCCTAAAGTATTTTCCCTAAAGTATTCGTTGTGGGAAACTATTAGTGAAATTGGAGCTTTATACCAGATGATGCTGAAAAGTTCAAGCCAAGTTAAAATCTCCAAAAATTGAAAAGACATAATTATTATTTTACTTTAAATTGATTTCCTTTTTCCACCATTTAGATTTTCTATGTTGACATCGTTTTCTAACAGAAAATTGAACGTAGAATACGAATCTGAGAGCAGATTTTACTTTACCCCAGCAGAAAATTAATATATCATTGTTTTAATTTATTTTAAAAAAAAGGAAAAGTTTTTGAGAGAAAATAGTGTTCACTTTATTATTCACTTGAATATTGTCATTTGCTTCTGATAACTGAATGTTTTGTCATTGCTACTAACTTTTATTTGCATATATTCAATCATTGCTAAATATATATATTTTTAAAACCTCTATATCTTGTGTTCTGTTGGAGATAATAAAATGTATAAGTACTCAACACTTGTTGCAAATTAACTTTAGTTTAACAGTCATCCTATGAAGTTGTACTATAAAAAAAAAAAAATATACCATTACAACCTATGAAGGGTCTTGGGTTCAGTAGTAGATAAGGACCATGCTGTTTCTAAGCCAACAGTTGTGCAAGAAGGTGATTTCGTTGAGATCCCGCTCAAACACCAAGTTTTTCACCCAATTAATGTACCCACTTTAGAGGCTGGGTGATCCGCAGGGGGGTCTCCTGATCCCATAGGGTTGATCCAAGGCTGATAATAGAATAAATTATCTGCTTCAGCTGGAGAATGGTAGCACAGTACCTTATCACTGAGCTACTCAGCTTCGCGAAGTTTTACTATATGTCTGATTATTTACAAGCTACCTGTCAAAAATTGGTGAAATGCTCATTTTTTTCTAGTTTTTGCAAAATTGTTCTAAAATTTGGAGAGATGTATCTCAGAAAATATTCAAGGCAGAAAACTCAATTAGGCCACTGTAGATAATTTAGTCTAGTTTTAGAATGGATGGAACAACATTTTTATCCAGATTCATATTTTGGCAGATAATGGACCAAAAATAAAAACAATATGAAAGGTTAGAGATTTTTCCAAGATGACGGCACAAGAGAAAAAAATTTATTGGGAAAATTCCTGAAAGCAAAACTATTCCACAGGCATCATATAAACAAATTAGCTCTACTGGAAATTTTGCATCAAGATAGCCCTTTTTATGACGATTTGATAGGACTATACAGATTTAACACAAACAAAAAAAAATTAAAGGCATTCTAGGAACAAACATACCCCCTTACTTTTTATGTAAATTTAAAACAGACATAAAGTGGTCAACTGAGGGAACGCATATATATCATTGGACTACTTTCATGTTATCCCATCTCCAAATCTCTTCTTGAATTTCATTTTCATCCATTTAGACTAGGGTCTGGGACTTATTTTAACCTGTATCACTACAACCCATTAAGAGTCTTGGGTTCATTGCTGTTCCTAAGCCAGCCCAACGGTACTGAGGTGATTTGGAAGAGTTCACGCTCAATCTCCAGGTTTTTTCACCAATAAAGGGTATTTACTTTAGATAGGCTGGGTGAGGCGCAGGAGGGTCTCCCGACCCAAAGGTCAATCTACAACTGATGTAATAGAATAAATATTATTATCTGCCTCAGCCAGACTCAAACCAAGATCTCAGAAGTAGGAGCACAGAGCCTTACTCACTTTTCTGCCTCGCTCCCTTTTCAGACTTATTGAATAAATTAAAATTGAAGTGATATATGAACTCCTGAGATTTTCCTGTACATTGAAGTTTTTTACTCAGCCTACTCCTGTTAAAGTTATCATGCCATATTCTTTTAAATTGTCTATATTCGAATGATATAATCTGGTCCAATTACTGGAACTCCCTCCTAATGTCATGGGTCATATTCCTAAACCTTATTTCCAAATTTTGTCTCTTCCTTCACCTGCTGAACTAGCAGGAGGAAATATTCTAATATTAATATATACTTATTTTATTCTTTATCGAAGTTTTTCTCAATTAAAACTTAGCTGAAATTTTTTTTATTGTTTTCTATAATTGTGGCAGCCATAACACATGGGGTGAGCATATTGACTCGCCCCAAATTTAATCACTTCGAAAGTCTTAAAAAATAGTTATTTTTTAATGGAGGGAGTTATTGTTGACCGTATATTTATATTTAAAGGGAGAAGTTGATCGGGGGTGCGGTCAAAGAAATAGACTAAATAAGTGTGGTCTTATATAATTGTGCCTACGTTTCGGCCTAAATTTTAGGCCATCTTCAGGGCTAAAATGAAAACAAAATAACAACAATGAAAAAAGAGAAAAGAGGCAGTACCAGTAACAGTAAAAATGATAAATGATAAAAAACAGAAAATACAAGTAAGATAAAAAGTATAAAGAATAAAAAGAAAAGGGTAACACTAAATTACATAATACAAAAGACAATTGAAAAAATAAAATAAAATAAAATAAATGAAATAACAATGTAAAAATTAAAAATTAAAAACAATGCGATATTTACACAGGGAATAGTGAAATATATGAAATCTATTAATTAAAAAGACATATAATATGAAGGTTTGGTAATGTGTAAAGCATACATGCATAGCAAAGCATAAAGCATAAATGCATACAGTATATAAAAGCATACAGAGATAGTTGTAAGTTATGCAAAAGATGACTATGATGTTAAAGAAGTTGACATTGTTGTAATTGATTTTTGTAATTATGAGATGAAGGAGTGAAATATAAAATAATGTAAGCCCCAAAAACAAAAATAGATAAAAATCCTATGTGGTGAAAAAAGAAGAAGGATAGAAAAGAATGAGGAGGAGGAAATGTAAAGAAAACGTGATAATTACATACCAGCGAGTCGTGTGGTCTAGCGCCAACTGAATATTAATAATGGATTACCGGGAATTAGGAAAACATTGTTTTAACGGTTTTCCTAATTCCCGGTAATTCATTATTAATATTCAGTTGGCGCTAGACCACACGACTCGCTGGTATGTAATTATCACGTTTTCTTTACATTTCCTCCTCCTCATTCTTTTCTATCCTTCTTCTTTTTTCACCACATAGGATTTTTATCTATTTTTGTTTTTGGGGCTTACATTATTTTATATTTCACTCCTTCATCTCATAATTACAAAAATCAATTACAACAATGTCAACTTCTTTAACATCATAGTCATCTTTTGCATAACTTACAACTATCTCTGTATGCTTTTATATACTGTATGCATTTATGCTTTATGCTTTGCTATGCATGTATGCTTTACACATTACCAAACCTTCATATTATATGTCTTTTTAATTAATAGATTTCATATATTTCACTATTCCCTGTGTAAATATCGCATTGTTTTTAATTTTTAATTTTTACATTGTTATTTCATTTATTTTATTTTATTTTATTTTTTCAATTGTCTTTTGTATTATGTAATTTAGTGTTACCCTTTTCTTTTTATTCTTTATACTTTTTATCTTACTTGTATTTTCTGTTTTTTATCATTTATCATTTTTACTGTTACTGGTACTGCCTCTTTTCTCTTTTTTCATTGTTGTTATTTTGTTTTCATTTTAGTCCTGAAGATGGCCTAAAATTTAGGCCGAAACGTAGGCACAATTATATAAGACCACACTTATTAAGTCTATTTCTTTGACCGCACCCCCGATCAACTTCTCCCTTTAAATAGTTATTTTTTAGCTATATATTTATATAAAACCAGTTTTAATTTAAAGATGATTGAACTTTTAATAAACAAAGCTTGTTTATATATAATCCAATAAATTGTTATTGTTGTATTAATTAAACACTAGCAATTGTTATGAGATCTACAACAAAGATTATAGAAAGTTAATTTAAAAAGTTACACAGCATAATAACTACAGAAAGCAAAAAGGCAGCTCCAGGTGTTTTTATTTTTTTTTAGACTAATGTTTTAATCAAATTATCATAGCACAGTTCTGAAACGAATCAGTGAAAGTGTACAAACTTTCTGCTTTAAAATTCACCTCATCAATTTTAATGGATAGCGAACCCCAGATTAATTTTGACTTAAATATTTGTAACCCATTAATTATAACAATATTACTTATATTCTAGTAGCTTAAGAAGTAGTTGATTTAATTCTTCTTATAAAATTGAAACTATCAAAAAAACATATAAAAAAAATTAATTTATACTTTGGTATTGATTAGGTGTTTTAGATTCAAGATTTTAATACAAAATTTTATAACTGTACATAAAAGAAAACATTCCGAAGTTTTATTCTTTAACAATAAACAAAATTATACAAATTCTACCAGATTTCTGGTTTGATGAAGTCAAATTTATTGAAAGATATCAATATAAATATACTTACAAAAACAAAAGAGAAAGAGATATCACATTAATCAAATAAAAAATTGATTTGATAAACATGAATGACTAAAAAGTACAATAAATACACAGAAATAAATGAGAAAAAAAAATGGAAGCTTAACATATCAGTACTCAATACAAGAATCTTAAATAATCCAAGTAATAATAACTAATTCTAGAAATATATATATATACATACTCACACAATATTTTGTAAAATAACTTATTTCCTACTGTGATGAGAGCATAAATTAACAGTTCAAATAACCTTGAGAAGTAAACACTTGATTCATCATGATATTCAATAAATACATTTCACAAATTTAAAAGTCCAATTAAAAATTCTTACTCCTATATATAAACATATATATACAGTTTAAAAAATTCGAACTAAAATATATTAAGGTCCATGTTCACTATTCACAAAAATAGTTCTGGAACAATAAACTCGATTTTTTTTTTCTTCTTCTACAATGTATTATCACATTTAATTTCTGATGACAATCATGGTTCCTTATTTATAGTATGACATTGCACTAAACAAAATATTTCATGAATGTCTCGGTACAGTGGTAAAATGGTTTGAAAAGATAACAGAAAAATTTAGAATTTAATAATAGAATCTCTTCCGTGAATTCGTTTGATGTTGTTGATAGGCATAAACAGCACCCACAGCGACACCGATGAGCAATATTGCTCCCAACAGCATAATAAAGAAGGTTTTGGTACCAGACCAAGCAGGCTTTACATCTTCCGTCCTCTCTGCAGAATTCAATAATTATTATTAGACTGATTTTAAAACTACCATTAACCATAACAAAAAAAAGAGATCAAGTCCATAATTTTAAAGATGTAAAATAATTAATTTTGTATGTTATTGGGTATAAAGAAGTTATAAAATGAAAATGTATATGTCTAGAAAAAATAAATAATTCTAGAAAACGATAATGTTAACTCAATTTATTGTCCATCAACAAGCCATGTTATTTTACTTATTAACACATTTCATTCAATGAATGTTAATATATCATAATTTTATACATTAACACCTTTCTGGAATGTGTTAATGATTAAAATAACAAAACTAATATAAAAGCAGTAAGACGTAAGTATATCTAGTTATAATTATAAATAGATGAAGCCACACATTCGTTAATATTGGACAGTAATTTATCGCAAAATTTATTTTTTAAATTTAATCACACAAGAACACTGATTAAATACTAAAATAAAATAGAAGTTTAGCTCAATAGATAGCATTAAAAGCTTTATCAGACTGGATAGGAATAAGTAGCTACTTAAAAATAATTTATACCTATATTTATACAGATAAATTATTTCTTCAGATAATATGTATTAACTTTTAAGATAAATTAACCCAAACTAGTTTGTAATAAAATTAGGCAATATATTTTATGATACTTATCCATAAAACTGTATTTAATTTAAATAATTCATAATCATAAGTCACATCAAAACCTTGAGAGGCATGTAGGTTAAATGTAAGACCCAATATCATTACTATAACTAACTATAACTAAACCTTTCATACCCGGTAAGTCTAAATTCACATCACTCACCTCTAGGTGCTTCATATTTTAAAGCTGATGGAAGAATTTTGGACCGATCTTCAACAATCTATAAATCAGCAATAATATTGTTAATAGGGAAGGACAGAAAAAAATATAGTATAAATACATCAGGTCAAAATTAAATAATATTACATCAGATGAATCCAACTCAAATAAACGAAGGGAAATAATGTCATGATTATCTGAGAGATCACCAGTGGCAGCAGATACACCAAAGTAATAACCAGTAGGAAGTTTCACACCAGTAACCTTAAAACATTCCTTCCACTCTCCTTTGTTTTCTACATCTGAAAGAACTAAAAAGAAATAAAATTAAGATAGAGTTCAATTATATAAAATTGATAAAGATAATTATGTAAATATTAGGGTAACATACCAGTCAATGTATCTTGTTCATATCTGATTGCAATATTAGTATCATAAAATACATTCCGCAATTTAGCTTCACAACCAGCAAGTTCAGTATGAGTGCCATCTTTGTCATGATCGTAGTGCAATGTCCCATTATTAATCATAGCTGAAATATATGGGTGTTGATGCTAACAGACACAAGAACAAAGATTTACAGTTATTCAGGTTCATTAAAAAACATTACAATTTTTTCAAAATATTGATGAATATAAAATTCACAGTTTACAGACTAAATAATATAGCTTACATTGTGTTCACCATTGTGGTTACTGTACGTATCGATAATAACTACTAATCCGTGAAAATAGTCTTGATTCCCGAAAACTGGTCCAGACTGCATACGATCTTTGGCATACCATATAGCCATTCCATCACCGAAAAGTTCCTTACCATGTCCATGGATTTTAAATTGCACTTGCATTTCCCAGCTAGGGACTGTACATGACTGTAATAAGTAAAATTCATTGAGTAAAAAAAGTTAAAAAAAGCTATCTCCGAGAGGTACAAAAAGCTACATTTATCCTACCACTGAATTCCATAAAGAACCTTGTTTGCTCTGTTGGTCAGGTGTGATTCTCACAAGGTTGGGAGTGACTAAGGTGCTACCACTGAAATCCCAAAAAGGTACCATCATACCAGTTCCTGTTGGCATAAAGTGAAAAACAAATTAACCAAAAATAATTAAGATAAATGAATAATAATTATATAAAATTATCTAACCTATAAATTAAGCATAAATATGACACAACCAATCAACATAATCACTTATACTTAATTAAAAAAACAGAATTTAAAGGTTATGACTTGTACCTTGATAGGGCTTGATAAGGGAGTGTTCTCGTTTCAAATAATCCTTTGATGATTCTGCTCGCACATAAACAAACGTCATAAAACAAATAATAACTAAAATAGATGAATCCCTCATGATTAAAGCCACAAAAACAAGAAACCGACTGGCCTTACACTCACAACGATCACTCAACTAAATGCAACTCAGGTACTGAGTTCCAAGAAACCATGCGACATCTGGTGGACCAAAATCCACATTACCATCCCCGGTTTTATTTAATTTTACCGAAAAATGCTTTAATTTGGTTTCATTTAGTTATTTATTAAAATATATGCTACAGGTATATGTATGTATGTACTTAAGCCAGCGTGTGTATATATTCATGTGTATTGATATATGAAGACGCGCCTTTCTATATAGAAGTTCATATAAGCACATATTCATTTTCAGAAGCCTGTATAACTTGTATATTCTTTATTTTTGCTTATAATTTAGGTAATTATTTATATCTTTCATATCTCATTTTTTCATTCATATTTCGTGTACACATAATTTTCATTTCAGCATGCTGATTCAATTTTTCATGTATCTCCACTTACACTATTTAATTGTTTCATGTTGTCCTATATTTTTCTTATTATAACCCTACTTATTATTCGATTCTTTTATGCTTGTGTGTATCTCGTTATGCTTAGCCCTGGATGAAGGCCTACAACTTAGGCCGAAACGTCGGCACACATCAAAGCAGTATTAGATTTACTGTATTTCTTTCTATGAAAGATAATTTTAATTACCTTTCATTTGATTTCATACGTAATTTACCATAAAATGTATACTGTTGAGTTATAAGCAAATAAAATATTCTTTTCACCATAACTTTTCCTAACCCTTCACTTCCTAATTGATGTACTAAATACATGAAAAATTAAAGGGCTTTAAGAAGAAGACTTACAGCAAGTTTCATCAAAATCGTTTGAGCTGTTTTCGAGAAAATTGTAAAAAAAATTGTAAACTCGATCATATAAAATGGCACTTCCAGTTAGTTCGGTTAGATTTTGACGAAAAAGCTTCACTTTCGTACGACTTTTCGTTTATGAGCTAGGCTGTTCACACACACGCACACAGATGTTTATCAGGCCGAAATCTGGCGTCGATCTGCACACCAAGATAACAAATAGATGGCTTAGTACAACTTTATAAGAGGGACGCGTTATCACTTTTTCCTCCCGAACTTACCCGAAGGTCGCCGGACTGGCACACTCTAGCGCCATTTGTGCTAACCAGAAATGTGTATTCATATTTAACATTCGTATTTATTGGAATTATTACTGCCTTAATTACATATTATTTAAAATAGTTAGGGCTGTCGACTTTCGGTGATATCGGGAAGTTGTAGTAATAATTTAAGACCCCGACCTCAAGTGAAAAAGATCCTTTGCTGTTTAGTTTATTTCTTGGGCGAACGTAATGAGCGGAAGTCGACAGCACTAATAATAATTTTAAATAATATATAATTAAAGCAATAATAGGTTTAATAATTCCAAGGAATACGAATGTTACAATTGAATGCAAAACAGTTAGTTAGCACAAATGGCGTTAGAGCATGCTAGTCTGGCAGCCTTTGGGTAAGTTCGGGAGGAACCAATGATAACGCGCTCCTCTTGTGAAGTTGTACCGATAGCTTTGAGTGGATGTCACGATCCCCAACGGTTAGAGTGATTGTCTCCCTTACTTTCCTGATGGTAATAAGCACTGCTTCGTTCTTAGACCTCGTACGGACTACAAACTGCCGTTCCGTTTCTCCGTACCGTACCACAGATCCGAACATTGTTTCGAAGAACAAGACAGCGTTCTGAACATCGTTCCGTACGAATTGGATACGAGAGAATCGGGAGAATCGAGCGTTCTTCTGAAGTTGTGTGCGAGTTCTCGCCCCAGTATCAATCATGGCATCTCAGCAGCAAGTGGCAGCAGCCGCGTACATTTTGATTGATCACATTTTGAAAAAGAGGAAGAAAAAACCGCGTTGGTGGAGAGCGAACTTATATTCAAACCGGGAACAATTTTGTTGGCTGAGTTGAAGTTCCAGGAGGTCAGCGGCCTGTACAAAAATTTTACCCGGATGCATCCGACGGATTTTAATTAATTATAATTATAAATTAAATACATATTGTTTAATAATTAATTTAAATAATTTATTTAAATATATGTTGAGACAAATAATTTGAATTAGTACTAGAACTTTATAATTTACTAGAACTTTTTTTTTAAAGCATACATGTGTTTTTTGTTTGTTTAAGAAAAAAGTTACTTTTTATTTTAATGTACTTAACATCTTCCATTTTTTTACATAACAATGTAATTATTTAACTTATTTATAAACAATTAAATAATAATTAATTAAGCAATGTTTGTTTTAAAATGATCTTCATAATTTTAAGCGCATGATTAATAAACATTTGTAATAATTAATTTCATTAACTTATTTTTAATTTAATTGCCTAAAAATAAGTTAAATAAATATTTTCAAAATTAAAAGCTATAAAATTGCCACTTTGCTAGCGCAATTGAATTTTTTAAATAATTAATTTTATTTTCCACAATAATAAGTTAAACAAATACAATTATTATTATCCATTATGATTATAAATCATTAAATTCATAATTAAAAAACATGAAATTACCCATTTACATCATAAATAGGTGCGAACTAGAATCTAACAAAATTAAATCACAATCGGTGTCGCAACTCCGAATAACAAATACGGCAGGATTCATAAATGTTGGGAGAGTTCAGGCCACTGCGACGTAACAAAGTGGGGTACAATAATTTTTTAGAGAGAAACAAAGTTGATATTCGTTTTTTGCATCTCCCCAAAAAAAATTTATAGCAATCGAAAAATAAAATTTATTTACTCAAAATAGTCACCTTACTCGGGCCTTCGATTTTGTTTCTAAAATCACAAAAATTGCGATAACTTCAACACAACTCCACTGATTCACACGAAACGTGGGAGTAGTTTAGAGCTCTGTCAACTACACGAAATGGCACAAACCAGGCATTCGTAAACCGGAGATATAAAATAAAACGTTTGAGAATTTTTTTTTTTTTTTACACTACTTTTTCTCCGCTACAAAGGCATCTAATCGAAAAGTTATTGCTCTGGGTTAGAGATTAGAAATTCAACTTTCTAACGGCTGTAATAACTTTGAATTTGGATGAAATCCTGAGGAGTTATGAATGCACAAGTAAAGGGCAGACATCGGCAAGAAAAAAAAATCCCACTAAAATCAAGTCAAAATTTCTATTTTTTGATTTTCATGAAAATTCTTATTTAAGGGTTATAAAGGATGCTTAGAACGAATCTGACATGATTTTTCCTAAAATACTTTTTTTGGTATTTTACTTGAAATGTGTTTTGGCTTTTATAATTTTGTGTACATTTAGCACATTTAATATAATGGGCAACATTTTTTTCTGATTTTATACAAAAAAAATAAATCTATTGGTATATGAGAATTTTGAAATTCATGCAGAGCAAAGCCAAAAAACAATAATATAAAAAATCTGGTGCGGTGCGCGCATCACACAACTTTCCCTTACCCTCCTATAATAATTATCTTTTTAATATAATTTTTAAGAGTTCACATAAACACTGCTTCTAATAAACTCAGCAGCATTCAATTCTTCTCCCACTTAAGTATAAAAACTAGTTTTTAAAACAATTTTAGTACAACAATTCTGTACACTACCTATATATTTCAACTTTGTCAAGTTGCAAATATATTTTAAAAGTTTCTGGTTTAGTTTCCATGGAAACATTTTCTTTCCATTAAATAATGTGAAAGTAGAAATTATTAAGTTAATTTCCGCTTTTGTATTCTTAAATTACTTTATTACAGAGCGTATTGTTTACAACACTAATTGGCGGATTGGTGGGAGAAAATTCGGTCGCATCCATCTCCTTTCGGATGCGCTCGGTTATCCATCTAGGATCTTTTGCTCCTCATAAAATACACTGTATCTTTGCTAATACAGGTCCGATTTTGATAGTTTTTTAGATAATTTAATAACCTTTCATGCAATGCTGTACATAATTTACTATAAATTGTATGCTTTTTAAATTAAACGCAAATAAAATATTCTTTTCGTCACAACTTTTTTCCCTGCTGTTTTTCGTTGATATACTACATACATGAAAAGTTGGAGGTCTTTAAGGTGAAGGCATTAGGCAAGTTTCATCAAAATCGTTAGAGCCGTTTTCGAGAAAATGTAAAGAAGTGTAAAATTCATGATATAATAGCTAATTCCGGTTAGTCCGATGCGCTGTATCTTTGCTAATACTGGTCCGATTTTGATGATTTCTTTATTCTTTTTTAGATAATTTAATTACCTTTCATACAACTTCATACACATTTTACCGTAAAATGCATACTTTTTAAGCTATGCACAAATAAAATATTCTTTTCATCATAACTTTTTCCCCTGCAATTCCTCGGTGATTTACTACATAAATGAAAAGTTAAAGATCTTTATGAAGAATATTTTAGGCAAGTTTCATCAAAATCGTTAGAGCCGTTTTCGAGAAAAATGTAAAAAAGTGTAAAATCGAATATATAAAGTGCCACTTCCGGTTAGTCGATTTTGACGAAAAAGTTGCTGTAACATCACATGCATGTGCCTACCTTAAATATGTAATTTGAATACCGTACGACTTTTCGTTTTTGAGCTAGGCTGTTCACATACACACAGACACACAGACCATTTTGCGAGGCTTGTTCATTTGGACTCAGTGGACCTTAAAACGTGTATTTCCGTTGAAAACTCGAATTCGAAAATTTTCACGATCCCAATACTTCCCCTTACTATATACTTCGTATTTAGGTAAGAGAAAGTAAAAATTGTTTATATTTCATAAAATATGGTATTTCTCGTCTCCTAGCACAATACTTAAATATTTTTTTATTTTGAAGTTTAGAAACACTTCTAAGCGGTGAACATAGAACCAAATTTAAAAGAAAGCACGGAAAAAGGAGGCACGTGGTTAACAAGAATGGCACTAGAGATCGCTAGTGGGATGGCACAATCCGGTCTCTAGACACTCTTGTTACAGAACGATAAGGTTCCAATTGTGTTTGTCTTGTGCAATGTCTTGTCACTGTAGTGAGGTTATAGTTGAAGTTACTGGTCTGTTTCATATTTTGAAAAACTAACTTTGTTTTCTTATTAGTTGTTTGGTAATTAAAATATGACTAAGACGAAAATAGTTTTATTAGCTTGTGGCTCATTTAATCCACCAACTCATATGCACTTAAGGATGTTTGGTAAGATAGCTAAATTATCAATTTGTTCTTTGTACTTTTTTGACATAAGTGACTTTAAGCTTCTTAAATTATTTTAATGATGTCTCTCTAGAATTGGCCAGAGATCAAATAAATAGATTGGGCCCCTATCAAGTGATAGGTGGAATTATTTCACCTGTTCATGATGGTTATAATAAGAAAGAATTGATAGCATCTACTCATCGGTGTACCTTAGTTAAACTAGCTTTGCAAGACTCTGAATGGATTCACTTAAGCGACTGGGAGTGTAACCAAGAAAGCTGGACACCTACCAGACAAACACTCCAATATCATCAAGTTTGTTTTTTCAATTTCTCTTTATTTCAACTGATTTATTTAGCAGCTCTGATAATGATTATTAGAACCCCAAACGCTCAATCCGAACATTGAACACAACAATGAACGATTGTTTCTCATTTAAATTTTTAAAAATATTTAATGACTGTTTTTAGTATTGTATCTTTTATATGATATACTATTGCATATCATTATATAACATTAAATTTCGATGAACAAGATAGGAGTATTTGTTAAATTATCTTTTCATCCAATTTTATGTAATTCTTCAAAATTATTGTTATCTTAATAAATATGCTGGTTATTTGTTTTAATAATTGCTTTATGATTTAGTTTCAAGTTTAATTTAATTTTCTCTGTTTATTTTGTACTATTTTTAATCTTCCTTTTAATATATAGATGATGATACATATATTATATTTTTTTTGTATTTTGTTGATTATTTTATTATGTACAACTTCTCCAGACCGCCTTCTTACCAGTAGCGGTCGGTCGCCTCACTAGTGCTCTCTAGTGCCTTTCTTGCTAATTAACTGCTTTGCATTCAAATTTAAAATGCGCGTTTGTTGCAATGATCAAAATTATTACTGCTTTAATTAGATATTATTTAATATTATTTGTGCTCTTGACTTTCGTTGGTCTGGGGAAGTTGCATCTAACGCAGTAGTAATTTAAATAACGGTAAAGGCCTGGCCTCACCTAAAAAAGATCTGTTAGGGGTTTGTATATCTCTTGACCAAGCATAGCTAGCCGAAGTCGACAATCGTGATCTAATTATAGCAGTAATAATTCAAATTACGGTAAGATCCCTCAACAAAATGAAAAGGATCTCTGGGGGTTTTGTTTACCTCTTAAGTAAGCAGATGTCGACAGCACTTTTAAGTAATATCTAATTAATGCAGTAATAATATCAAAGAATACAAATTTGATGATTGAATACAAAACAGTTAGTTTGCACGAATGGTGCTAGAGAGCACTTCTGCGGCATTCGTTACTGATTAGACGGCGGTCTGGAAACGTTATACCTTTTATCATTTTAACTGATTTATTTTATTTTTCAAAAGAATAAAATTAATTCAGCTCTCAGCAGAGATGATAACATGGATAATAATAAAATCAATGATAATGATGAGCCTTCTTGGGTGAGAAATATTCAAAGATTCCAGACTAACGGAGCGAACGTTTTGGTGAAACTTCTATGTGGAGCTGATTTATTACAATCGTTCAGCACCCCTGGACTGTGGAAGGACTCTGATGTAATTAAGAAATAATGTATAGCTGATATTGGCAAGAGCATGTAATTATTTAAATTCTAACCATATTTATTGTTTCAGATTGAGACCATAGTAGGTGACCATGGTCTGGCAGTCATTACTAGGGCTGGAACAGACCCACATAAATTTGTATATGAATCTGATGTTTTGACAAAATTTAGCGTAAGTAAAATAATGTATGTCATTTGTTATTTTGTTTCCATTCATAACAAATTCTTTATCTCTTTTGGGTTTTGATTTAAAGATCTAGGTAATATTCCAGGACACTGGCTTCCAAACCTTCTCTTCCTATGCAATACACCATAAATGGCTAATGAGCAATCAAAATAGGTTAATGACTGTTATTAATGTATTTAAATGTCTTGATTTGGAAATGATTATACTTGGTTGTTACATAAGTCCTTGTTCATGAACTCAACTCTTAATTCCAACACTCATAATTATCCTATAAGAATGTTTTTGTTCCTATTATTTATTTCAATGTTTACTTTGACTAATCCTTCAATTCCTTGTGAATTGAGTTGGCTTTATGGGCTCATTTATATTTTTAAAATGCACGTGCAATGTCAGAAGAAAAAATTGTGATTTTCTATCTTTTGAGACATTACTAGAAAAAAAGGTTTAAGCACAAAGACAGCCGCCAAAGATATTTGTGCCATCAAAGGAGAGTCAATTATCCAACAAAATACTGCTGCAAAACCCAGATCAGATCGCCCATCGATCATTGGTGATGACGTTCTTCTTGAATGTGTGAACCAGGACCGACCCACATGCAACTACTTGTGATTTATCGGCTGTAGTAGGGACTCTAATCTTTACTGTGAACAGCCAGACAGAGTTTATGCAGTTTTGAGTGCAAAGTACCCTGCTTTGGCCAACAGGAATGAATCCATTTTGCAACACGACAATGCCCCTGCACATCTTTCTCATTTGACCAAGGAAAAATTATCGGAACTGCAAGGAGTAAACGTTTTGCCTGATCCCTACGTATAGCCCAGATATTGCACTATCAGATTATAGTTTGTTTAAATCAATGGCTCATTTTTTATAAGATCGGATCTTTGATAATTACGAGGACACAAAAATTGGATGTGAAGAGTTCTTTGCCTCAAAACCAAAGGAGTAGTACCGGCATCAAATCCAATTACTGGCAGAAAGATGGGTGAAAGTAGTTGAAAACAATGGATTTTACTTTGAATAGTAGTACTCAATAATGTTTAAAATATGTTTAAATCTGAAGTAAAGCTACACTAATGCAAAAGGACTTTTGCAACAACCTAGCATGCATTTTATATATATATATTTTAAACATAACTATTAATTTTGACCTCAGTAACCTTCCCTTAATGTTATCATTTGCTGCTATGTAGGGATACTCATGAATTGTTTTTATTAAAAATAAAGCATTACAATTGTTATATGGGTCATTTCAAAATTATGGGTTATTTTGAGCTCAGCTTTTTTAAAGAAAGAAATCCCCAATTTTCATCAATTTTTTCATGTAGTACTGCTATATGCGTTCCTCAGCAAGTTCTTAAAGCATGCACACACTTTAGTAGATATTTTAGGAAATATCGATTTTTGAAAATTTCCCTTATGTAGGGAGTGAGGTGAAATTGTAGGGTATAATTTCGGTCTTTACAAGCAAAATGATGAAAAACGGACGAAGATTGACGTGTTATAAAGATTTGTAGAGTAGAATAGAATGTCGCACTTCCCAAGAAAAGTTTGAAAATTTGACGATAATTCGGTTGTTTAGGTGCTATCTGGAACAGAATTCATCTTGTTCTAATTTCATGATGTCATACTATGTTTTTAATTTTTGTCATTTTCATCAATGATGTAGAAGTTCCTGTGACAACTATTTTGTTCCTTATGTATGTCATGTCTGCCGTATTGAAAATTTCACTGAATGCATAATCAGGGCTGTAGAATGAAAAGCAAGGGCCCCACATTAAATTTTACCAGGCTCCCATCAAACATTAGTCATGCAAGTCTCACCCGATGAATTAAACTCATACTTTTTATCTGCCTTCTTCAAAAGTTCTCAACTCTCTGCTTCCCACTTTTCATTAGTTCCATCATTTAACTCCAGTAATTTTTATTTTTCCGACATCTCTCCTCATCATCATACTCCGATCTTCTTTTACCGCTGTGCAGTGTAAGGATGCTTGGACCAAGTGTCCCTCTCATGTACCAGATTTTTCCTCCTGTTCCGGTCCAGCTATCGTTTCCTGAATGTCTCCTGCACACCTTCCTCCCAGGTGATCCATGGTCTTCCTCTTGGTCTTCTTCCCTCTACTTGTGTCTCATAGGTCATCTTCATGATTCTTCCTGTATTTATCCTGAGGAGGTGTCCAAACCATCGTAATTTATTATCCTCTAGGATAGTCTCCTCCAGCTGCATCTTGAGGTTTGATCTAGTAGTGGTGGTTCATTTCTCCACTGTCCTCATTACCTTCTTAATAAAATCTCATACCAATTCTACAGGGTTTGATGGAATACCCGCTAAATTACTAAAATTATGCCTTCCCGAAATCCTGCCGGTTCTTCTGTTCATATATAATTTTTCTCTCCAAAATTCAGTTTTTCCTGCCTGCTGGAAAAGAGAATTAATTCACCCTATTAACAAAACCTCCAACCCAACATCTCCTAAAGACTCGCCCAGTATCCATCCTCTCTAATCTTTCCAAACTTCTAGAAAGAATAGAATAGTCCAATCACAGATATCTAGTTTCCTCAAAATTACCAAACTACTTGATCCTCTCTAATCTGGTTTCCAATCCGGCTTCTCCACACAATCCGCTTAAACACTAATTCGCCAGTGACATACATACTGCTATGGACGAAAAAAAGTTAACAGTACTAATACTCCTAGACTTCTTTAAAGCTTTTGATTCTCTGGACCATTCCATCTTCTTTTCCAAACTAAAATTTCTATCTTCTTTCAACAGCTCTGTTCTCTGGTTTCAATCTTTCCTTTCCGATCAATCTCAAGCAGTTGCTATTCCTAACCGTATCACACCTTTAAAGTGGCTCTTCACTCACAGACAATATTTCCTTGGATCTTTCTTGTACCAAACCATCAACTCCCAGCACCCTTTCTACATCTACAGCCTCCTTCAATTCAAATCCTCTGTCCACTCATAGGAAACAAGATTACGCCTTTCTGGCCTCTAAACTCCCTTTTACAGAACCAATACATTCGAATATTCCTTTCTTGCCCGCTCCACTATCCTCTGGGATTCCTTCCCTTCTAATAACCGCCATTCTTCTTCTCTCTCCTCTTTCAAATTCCACCTTTTTCAACATCTCCTCGCATCCCAAAAAAACGCTGTCCAATAATGAAATTTTAATTCAAGATTAATATCTTGATTAGTAGAAAATACTTGTTTTAATTATCGTACAAAGTTTCAACTCTGTGAATCATTTCATTATTTTTATCATTTTTATATCCTGCAATCATAAAATTCTGTTTAGTTCTGAGTAATTAGTTGTTTTTGACATTGTGTGTTTTTGAGAACTGTGGATTGTTTGATTATTTCTATATTTTAATTTTTTTTCTTTTCATTTTTTTTGCCAGTACAATTATATTTATTTTTATTTTTTTATTACCAGAAGAATGTTCTTTTTTTTTTTTTCTTTACTTATATGTTATAATTGAGATTATTGTAAATATCAATTGACTTTTATTAATGTAGTGTTTGGCCAGGCATTTTTTTCTGTTTTCTTTTTACTTGCACAGACCTAGCCCCAGAGAAAGTTTATATAAAAAAAAAAAAAAATTAATAAAAATAAAAAAAATAAACCCAATCTCCTCCTTTATAATGAATGCAACAAAAAGATTATGCAAAGATATTATATTACATTATGGGTTATTTTGAGCTCAGCTTAACATTACATTACATTATCTATATATCTAATATTGTGTAAAAATGGTAAATAACAAAATATAGTTCTGCGCATAATATTCATTTTTGTTAAAATTGTTCATTTCTTAATGATGTAGTTGGTTTGTTTTAGTAGAAGCTGTGGCTTCCATTATAACCTGAAGTTAGTTAAGACTTTCAAAAGGCATCGCAAGATCCTAAAACTCTATTAAAATCGATCAAGTTAAGACCATTAGATCGATCAATTTTAAAAATTAAGTTCGAGTTTTGAAGTGAAAACAATCTCCACTCACTTTTTGGCCTCCAACTTAATTTTCTTCTTTTTTTTCTCTTTAATGATTTTTCTTTTTATTCTTAGGTGGGCAAGGTACCCCTCCTACCCTCCCTGTGTATGCCCCCATGATCACAGGGTATTTTCAGTAACATAATAACCCATACAACTAGAATCTTTCTCACTCCCTACAAATTTGATTTTTTTCATTATTTGTAGGGAGTGAGGTTGTAGGGAATTAGGATTAGGGTGTTTTTGATACTGTGCTGTTTTAACTCTACAGATTTTCTGGTTACAAAAAATCACACATAATGTTGGTACATATGTTCATAATAACTGACTATTATCAGCTAATTATACAGACTCCTTGATTAACAGAACTCTTATAGAGAATGAGAAAGTCTAAAAATACTCTAAGAAATTTCAACACAAACAATTTTCTCCAAAGGAACATGTGGTGTCTTTTGAAAACAAAACTAGGTTCTTCTGACAGCCAAGATGAAGCAGTGTTTTCTCAGATGTTTCAATACATGAAGCATACCATTTCCTGGTTTTGGAGGTAGATTTCAGGAAATTTGTAGGAAGTGAGAAAAAATTGTGTGACAAACATAAAACCTATTAGAAGTATCGTAAAATGGTTTCATTTTCATTTTCTATCCAGATATTATCGTAGGGGTGAGTACACTGAAGCCAGCAATAATTTTATATTTTCTAATAATAATTTTAATAATGAGCACGGAGAGAACGGCCAGGATAACATTTGAGATGAGAGTAGACGGAAGAAGACCAAGAGGAAGACCACGGATCACCTGGGAAGAAGGCGTGTGGGAGGCGTTCAGGAAGCGAGGGCTTGACTGGAGCAGAAGGAGAGAATTGGTTCAAGAAAGGGACACTTGGGTCAAGCTCTATAGAGGGCATCCCCACACTTCACAGTGGTAGAGAGGGAAAGAATATGATGATGATGATTTTAATTTTGTGGTTAACATAATAAAGTGGTGATTGTGATACTATGTTTTTTTAACAGGCTCTAATAGAACATTACCTCATTATTGATTTATTATACATTTAAGAGACATTAAATGAACCTCTTTATATATTTTAAAATGTTTATGGTAACTTTCAATATTCCATGAAATACATCTTCTTTCATCCGCTACTTGAGCTAATTTCAATCACTGCTGAACTTTTACTAATTTTGAATTGTGCTTATATATTGAAAGCTAGTTTCAGCAAAATCTCTCAATGTGGAAATCATTGAGAGAGCAGTGTTGTTCAAACTTCAAAATCCAGTTTAATCGTGACTTTTTCTAATCTTATTCTTTAAGGCGTATGGATACAAACCACAATAAACCAGGAAATTAAATCAGTTACTGAAAAGATTTTTTGTAAGAATATAGACATTTCTTAATAAAAATTATCATCTCTAAAATTAAGATTTCCAAAATATACAAGACGATTTTGATGGAAGTTATTTTAAATATTTGAATTTCTGATTTCATTTATATCAGATAATTTATTTATGATTTTGTGTTGATAAAAGAGTCATGTACATTTTTAAATTATGCATTAGGTAATTATAGATGTTGTGTGTTGCAGAATAATATTCATATTATAACTGAATGGATCACTAATGAAGTAAGCTCTACTAAGATTAGAAGATCCTTGAGGAGGGGAGAGAGCGTTAAGTACTTAGCAGCAGACAGTGTCATTGACTACATAAAGAATCATTGCCTTTATGGATCTCTTGATAAGTTAGTTATCATTTTGGAATCAAAATTTTGAAATTCTTTATTGTTTAGTAAAGTTAATCCAATTCAAATTTTTTTTCTTGTGCTAGTGGTCAAATTTTTTTCAAGATAAAAATATTACGGTATTAGCTATATGTGGAATGCATATTGATTTATTACTTTTGATAATTTTATTATAGTGATATGTAAAAAAAAAAATCAGACTGAGACTGTGTCTACCACACACCAGAAGGATTTTAAAGGCGTAGAGTTACTTGAAGAACATATAATTATAAAATAACAATCTCGTGAATGAAGATCCAGTCAAATGTTGCAAATTATATTGTGAACGGTGATGTCATCAACTCAACAATTAGAATTGGTCAACTTTTTGTCATTACTGTACTCCTGCCCTCGTGTTCTAATCCAAACATTTTTTTTTTTTTTGCATTCTCTGATGGCACAAAATGGGAACTAAATTTTTAACAACTTGGTAAATTTGAATGTTTTTCAATTAACCCTGCCCCAGGCCAGTTTTTGAAAAATGTTTCTTTTTAGGCAATATTAAGTTGATAAAAAAAAAATATATACGAGTACATATATTAATTATCAAAATATATTGCAGATAAAACACTGAAGACCGATTTTGAACATGTACCATTTATTCAGAGCTCTAAATTTGGACAAATATTTCCACACAAATACTTTCTGTAAATTTCTACTCCATTAGCAAAATATAATTATATAAACTTGAAAAATAAATGGTAGTAGGAGAGAAAAAATCATGGTGTACGAATACCATAACTAGCTGAATATTGTATATAGAAGATTGATAATTTGTTTTAAGAGATTATTGTAGACAGGGCTTGAACTAGGATTTTTTCATCATCTTAATTTAGCTTAAATCCTCCATAAGCTTAATTTTGCCGTCCTCAGAGCCATGGAGAGAAACCAAGGGCCCCAGAGACAAATATTCCCGAGTCCTTGTAAATATTAAATTCACCATTAAAACCCAGTCTTGTTCTTTTAAATGTATGCAACATAAAGATTATGCAAATATATTAATATAAATATATATGCAAAAAATAAAATCTTAATTCATTCTCTGCTTTTGAAAACAGTCTGTATATAGTATATCTTGAGATATTTACTATTGAAATGTATCAGTTTAAAAAGCACAGAGATTTAAGCACGAATTTGTCAAGAATGGCTTCATGGATTTTCATGGTTGACGAGCCAAATTATTGGAAATTGCATTTACTCATTTTATTTACTAAATTAAATCAAAAAGCAGAAAAATATATGTTATGTTAAATATATTTAAACAACGCTCTGTGATAATATAACAGTAATGTAAACTGACAAAAGGTAGTTTGGGGTACGGTCAATGAAGAAATACAAATAAGAAAACTTATTTTATTGTGCATCAACGTTTCAGCCTAAGTTTTAGTCCATTATGAGGACTAAGAAAATCAATATAACAGTGACAGTACCAGTAATAATAAGTGACAGTAATAAAAGATAGTAACAAACAAGATTATAAGACAAGTACGATAAAATAAAATGAAGTATACAGAAAAAAATATGTTAATTTATGTAAATTAAAGTAATGTAAAAAGTGAAAGAAATAGATTATAAATTAAATGAAAGATATAATAAAATACACGAAAACTACTAATTATTATTAGTGTGAAGAGTATATCAAGATAATTTTGATAATACAAATGCATGTAAGTAAGTGATGTAAAAGATGCTAATCAATAATATTGAAAATGTAAATAATGAAAATTAAAATAATCCTAAAAAATACTAAAAATTAAAATAATGCCAAAAGAAAGAAGGAAAGGTTATGAATTATTTGTAAAATATCATAAAATACACGGAAAAATTTGAGTTAAAACTAACAAAGTTAAATTAAGTATAAAGTTATGAAGCTTAAAGATAGAGTAGTATAATCATTAGTTATAATATTATCATCTGTGGGGAGGAAAAAAGAATAAGGATAGAAACAAGGTGGAAGAAGATAGAGAAAGAGACTTAGTAATATAAAAAACAACCAGAAAGGCGTGGAGTCAAGCGCTGATTTTATATATCTATAATTTATTAATGAAAATTTATTTGTATAAGGAGTTGCTAAAAAAAATAATAATAATAAATAAAAAATATATATTTACTATGATCTTTTAGACAAGTGTAAAGGTTAGAAAGTTTGTTGTGAGATTAAAAGTAAGTCGTAGATTAAGGTTAAAGGAATGTAAAGATTTTTTAATGTTATCAGAAAGGGAGGTGATATGAGGTAGCGATCTATATATGGGGATGGAGATGGGTTGTGAAGAAATAGAGGAAAGGAAATTGAGGGGAGGGACTACTAATTTAAGTACTTGTTTATAAGTTTGTTAGTGTTATTAGGAGGGAAGTTATTGGCCAAGAGGATTTGTTTGATACAGTTAATGTTGGTTTTTTGAAGATGGGTATTGGATAGAGAAAGACATCGATGGATAAGGTTATCTTGTTGGTATGTTCACTGTTGTTATCTTGTTTTTCTTGGTCCTGATGATGGCCTAAAACTTAGGCCAAAACATCAGCACACTATAAAATAAGTTTTCTTATTTGTTTTTTTCTTCATTGACCATACTTCCAACCAAGCTTTTCCTACTATAATAATGTAACTGTTACAGCCATTCATTTTCTATCGCATATAACATTTCCTTAGCTGTATTACTTAATATCACTGATTATATACTGATCTCCCTCCGTTACGTCATTTTTGTTCTTTCTCTATGTGTAAAATTTGTTTTTTTTCTCAACAAAATATAATAATTAAAAAAATAATAATAATAAGATTGAATACAAATATTTTTTTAATTCTGGTTTTAAAGGAATAAAACTGAGAAATTAAACATAATATAAACTCGGCATAACATTAAACAAAAAAATGTATTGGCGAAGGACTAAAATACAGAGAACATATGTCAAGGCAATAAGGGATAAAGTTTTATGTTATATAATATTAGTAAACTCTTTATTTATTCTGGGACAAGTCCCTTTAGAATAACAATTACAGGCAATGATAGGTGGGCTTCAGAGCCTTAGAGCAGATGATATAGGAACATATGAGTTAACAGATATTTAAAAAAAAATAATAAAAGTCAATTAATACAAATGAAAATTATAACAAGTATAATGCAATAACTTCTAGTATATGAAATAAGTATTGATGGTTTAATTGATTACGTCTTAAAACAAAAACCACACGAACTTCTTATGTTAATAGGATATAACAAAAATTAGAAATGTAACATATTTACAAATGTTGATTGAAATAAAATAAAACCTATTTACTATTTTTTTTGGAACTGGATGGAAAAGAAGTTATTGAATAAGCGGGATTTGAAGGTGGGAAGAGTATTGGAGCTACGGATGGATGGAGGAATGGAATTCCACAAGGATGAGGATCGGACAAGAAAAGATCTGTCGAAAGCTGCGGATCGGCAGGCCACTGCATATAAATCTGAAGGCCGAGAACGGGCTTAGCGTCCATATAGCTTAGTATCTTTGCCTATCACAGCACCTTTTGTTACATTATACGTTCTGTCTTGTCAGAACGGTTGCGTGACACAGTTGTTGCGTAATTACAAAATTAGAGTATGGACTGGTTATAAGATTTGAAGAAACAATTGGAAGTTGAACTCTACAGACAGGAACAGACTCTTCATATTAGTATTTGAGGAGGAAGGAATATGATGATGATTACAAATGAATTTCAAATTCTTACCTAATTGGTTTGCTTCAATTTTTGTTTAATTTCTCTTTGGTTGTTTTTAAAGGGTTATGTCATTCCTAGAATCATTTTCTAAAGATTATAAAATGTATAAAATATCTCCTCATGTGACTCTAGTTCTCAGCAATGGTGGTAGTCTCTCTTTTTGTTGACCTCGTGAAACCAATAGTTATTTTCATTATACTTATTGGAAACAGGATAAGCCGTGTCTGCTTATAACTAGACAATTTGTTTGAAAAGAGGAAATCATTCTATATTTTATTTTTCAAATTTCTTGATATCTTTTATTTAGTTTATATTCATTTTATATATTTAAAATGATTTTATATTATTAGTATTTCTGCAGCAACATAATAATATGTAGATTGAGTGAAAAATTAAATTTTTAACCTAAAATTTTATTTTAAAATTAAAGCCATTATAAACAGTAATGTTTGGTAAATGAATATAATAAAAAAAATAAACTTTATTTAAGCATGCATCTTTAAAAAAAATAATAATTCTGAATAAGGTATTATAATTTTTGAACAAGACTTTTTTTTTTTAAAAAAGATAAGTTTGTTTAAGATTTTAATTATAAATGTATTGCATGCAGCCATATGTTGTGGTGCAGCATATGGTGTTCTGTGTGTCCCGGGCTTAAAGAATTAATTAGGTGGGATAAAGTTAATTATAACATTATTAATGGCTTAATTGGTTTTTAAAAATTATTCATTGGAAACTTTACATGGTGTTTTTGTAATATTGTAAAAAGCAATGAATAATTCTTGAAACAAAGAAGAAATTACTGTTTCATCACGTAATGGAACAGTAATGTAAAGATCTAGATAATGATCACGACATTTGACCTTATTAATTTTCTTGAAACCTCTGATGATATAACGTTCAGATGCCAGAAGTTAGTCGTGGGTCATGGAAGTCTGTTAAGTTCTTTCAAACTGAATGGACAGCAATGAATAATTTTATTTTCTATTTTTAAATTCATTTGTTAAATGTTATTTAAATGTACAATTTTATTATTTCAATAGAATAATCCCTGTTTTCTTGTTATTGCTTTCATGGAATCAGTAAGTATCATATGTATACGAATTCCAGTCTGTATCACTTAACCCCATCTCCGAGTGACCTAATCATGGGAGGAATCGACACTCCAGATTCGGGTAATTATTCAAGACATTCTCCACAGCGTGAAGGAAAAACTCCTAGGCCTGGGCTAGCTGTCCCCGTGAGAAAGGTAACTGAAGGGGAGGAAGTAGATGTGGTAGAAGAAGAAGTTGAGGAGGAAGAAGAAGAGACGAGAGTAGAATTTCAGATTACTGAGGATGGGAGGATAGAGGTTATAAGTGATAAGGAAACCACCGTCTAAGTGTGGAGAAAACTATTTATGGAGCTATTACTAATAATCTAATTTTCTAATCACATATTTAATATAGTTCTGGAAGGAGGGTCATTTTTTATTTTAATTATTAACTCAGTATCTTTACAGTAGACTCCTGATAATTCGCTGGTCAAAAAAAAAATAATAAGTATGTAGTACATAATTAAATGGTATATTATCAGCTTTTGCTTAACTATTTCTCATTACAATGTTCAATCCGTCTCCACATATAATAGTAACATTGTTTTTAATTCACAAATGTTACAAACAACTAATAATTAATAATTACAGATTATTTGGATCCGAAAATGAAAAGAATCTTTAAAAAAAAAAAGACTTATTTTGATTATAAGTTATGCCTACACAATTGTGATTTAGGTGTATTATTTCTATGTACTTAAAGAATTTTATCATTTCTATATTTTAAACATATTCTGTCATTAATTTTCCACCAATGAGTGCAGTTTGATACAAATTAAGTCTTATCCTGTGTAGCCAATTTTACTTTATTTTATTTTCCTGTGGGTAATTGATGATTTTTAAAAATTTGCATTTCAGCAGTTTACCTACTAAAACTCATACATCCCTATTATTTCCAAAGCACTTATGAGGTTTTGCAGTTATACTGTCAGTTTATTTCAGTAATGCCTGCTTGAATTATAGAGTCTACTGTATTGTTAATTACCTAATTTTATTATTATTATTATTTATATGATAATAAATTATTATTATCCCATTATTTCATCTTCTTGTCTTCATATTTAAAAAAAATAAAGTAAATTAAATAAATATAAAACAAGTTAGATAAAACAGTTGTGCTAAATTCTGTTGTTTCTAAATTTAAATAGAAAATAGTTTTCTCCATTTTGTGGGTAAGTTCACTGATATTCAGTTTATTGCACAACTTTATACTTGCAATTAGCTAGCACTTGTTTTGCTTTTTCTTTTTTTTTTTTTTTTTATTCCCTCTATTAGATCTTTAATAATTTTGTGCCAAATGAAATTCGAGTATTTTTCCGAGTATTAAAGAGTTATATTGAATAATGTAACTGTTTTTTAATAATAATTTTCATTAGTGTATACTTCTAGAAATTATTGTTTTTTGTTATTTGTATTTAAGTATATTTATATGCTTTAACCATTTCATTCATATATCTCCTGTAAAAGTTATAATGCAGCCCCATTTAGAAACTTGGAAGGTTCTTGTACTATTAAATTTTTGTTTCCATAATTTAATTAGCACTGCAAGATTAACATACATTTATGATATGCAACTATCCTATTATGCTTCTATTTATTTCTAAAATGGCCCACAAGCAACTATTTGGCTTAAAATGTTTTAGTGTAAGCAGGAAATAAAATCATTCTGACACGCTAGTGGTTATTTGTCCTACTGACATTATTACATGCAATTATGAACTGCAAGTAATGGGCTCGTGATGATAAAAAGATCCTGCAGTAGTTTGTTGTTAATTAATGAGTTGGAAGAAAAAAAAATAAATTGTTTGAAAACTGGATGTTACAAAAAGAAGTAAAATAATCACTTATGAATGTATTATAAGAATCACTCAATACAGAACTTTTCTATTAAAAGTATTAATTTAGAATGTAAGTTGAAATATTTTAAGTTAATTAATACACCATTTTAACCAGAAACAGGAGGGTTTGTATAGGCTAAGTATGGCTCAATGTTTTTATGTTTAGTGCTGTCAGTGCTGCCAATAGAACATCAAAATTGCAATAGAGAGAAGATAACACCTGTATATTTTAATGAAATGAAAAACAATGCGCATTAGAGGATATTTTGACCCATAAGAATCACATAAATGCACAATTGAAGATATAATAGTCTGGCTATGTTTAAATAAAATATAGTCTTTAAGACTATTCAATTGCTGATGCTCAAGTATAACTAAAAATATAAAAATAAAGGAAAAAAATACAGAAGTATGTGTATAGATTCTTCACTTTATACAGAAAAATTATATTTGAGGAGATGAAGAAGTAAGGAGTATCTAATGAGGCAATGTCTCAAAGTTGGGAATTCAAAAAGGAGATAGCACAAATGGGAAAAGATTTTCCTAAAAAAAAACAGTTCTGAGATTAAGAATATACAAGTTAGCAGGTTGAGATCTGATTTTCCTAAAAAACATTTCTGAGATTAGGAATATACAAGTTAGTAGGTTGAGATCTTGCATTCAATAAGCTCTTGGAGAATTGCAGAGTAAGGATATTAAGAATATATAAAGATTGTTTTGTTAAAACCATCAAGGAGGTTTCTTTTAAGATAAAGTCACTCTACGTACGAGCAAGAGACATGAGTACAGACATGAGTACGTCTGGAGATCCCATAGGTGAATCTTATTAAGTAATTCATTTTTAAGAGACTCGTGTGAAAATCGCAGAATAAACATTTGGTTTAGAAAATATGAAAAAGCCTATATAGTCTATATTATGATTTTATTCCACCATCCAGCAGCTGTGGGCCATCCAACTTTCACTACTTGGGTTATATCAGTATAAAGCAGGGGATAACAGTATTTTTAAAAAACAAGCAAGGTTGACTAAAGAATATTGTAAATGACTAGAAATATGAACTGTTTTAATATTTGATTATTTATAGAGTTTAAATTAGTTACAGATGGATAGATATATTTTTCTATTTTATGAATTATTATTGTGCCAAAATAAAATCTCAGTTGGAGATATTGAATTAACTTAAGCAGTCTTTTTATGTTAAAATCATTGCCATTCATGTACCTGTTAGTAATTATTCTTTACCTTTATTCAAAGTAATAAATATATAAAGTTTTGCCAATATAAATACTTTAAACCATGTATATAATTGTTTAAAAATAAGGATCGTTATTGCAGGGCATTTAGGGCTGGTTGCTTGGTCAGGGGTCAATTTAGTTCTGAACTTAGCCTACTTCAGCTTACCCATCAGTCTTTGAATACCCTGCTCTCGAGATAACGTTAATTTAAGAAAAAAAATCACCTAGATCTAATTTACTGTAAGGTTAACAGAGAGGTGCAGATATAATTTTTTAAACTTGGAATGGTGAATTCCTGGAATGGATAAATCAAGACTGTATTAACCCTTGACTTAACAGCGTCTGGCCATAAGAACATTATTTATATGTGATAAAAGATCGTTGACAAAAAATGTTGAATTTCTTATAATATTTCTTAAAATTTAGATAATAACAAAGTGTGAAGTTTAGATCTTAGCCATTTTGTTATAGATTTTTCTGTTGTTTTTTTTTGTAATTATTTTATTGAGCTCTATTGGCATTATGGTGGCACATAATAGTTAAAAAGAAGTAGATTTGCATGAGACTGATAAAAGCATTTGTCGCTAATTCTGTTGGATATAAAAATTCTTTGATTTGTTGATGATTTAGTCCTGTTGGAATCATAACAAGATGAATAATTTTGAGTTAATAATGTTGGAAGTATCAAATTTTAAATTGAAAATTGATTGTTTGGGAGAAACAAGTCTTTTACGTATATAAGTGTTATTATTCACAACTTGAAATATTTTTTTTAATGTAATTGAACGTCATGTATTCCAATAGGTTTAATTACGATAGATAATTTTGTTCACACTTTGCATGGCATGTGTAAAGTATATACACACTTTTAATTTGAACTAAAGGACATCATTAAGTATAAAAAAATAAAAAAAAACAGGTTTGTATTAAAATAATTTATTCTATGTTTGAGCTCTTCTTTTGTCCTTTTCATTCTTGTTTTACCTTTAATTTTTATTACTTATATTGAACCCTTGATTTAGAACTAATAGTTATAAGTCAAAATTACTTTAATATAGTGTAGTAGGATGCATTCGGATCTTAACTTTTATAAAGCTTTCATCAGATCATATCCCATATCAATATTTCTTTTTTTTTTCTTTTGGAAGAAAACTTTAAATTCTCTCATTGAAAGCTTTTTAAAGGTACATCTAAATCAAAAACTTTATAAAGAAAAATATTTAAAGAACGATAAAAAACAGCAACTTGGTATGTTTTAGATGGTTGGTTTTTTTAATAATCTAAAATAATTTTGTTATTTATTAGCTGTATTGAATTTTTTAGAATTGAAGTTTTTGAATAATAATAAAAAAGTATTAATAAGAGGCCAATATTTCTTTTTGGAAAACATGATTAGACATTGGTGTATACATCATGTCATATATTATGATGTACAGGTACTCTTTACTTAATGACCTAACTGCTTTACGATCAATCAAGTTTCAACCTGGATTTCGGTTAATTGAGTGTCTGTCACTGGAGAATGGTGACATATGACTTGAAATTTGTATATTCGACCATTTCAATTAATTTAAAGGATAAAGTTAGAGTGAAAGAGCCAGAATAGCTAGGCAGCGAAAAAGTCCTATTTATAAGATGGAGACATGGTTGGCAATCTGGTTTGAAAACCATACATTGCTGTATTAGAGGATTATACTGATGATTATTTAATAAAGTTAGAAGCGAGGCAGCATTTGGAAGATGAAGTAAAGGAAAGAATTGAAGTAAAAAAGAAATTCTTGGTAGATGGCTTAGCTGGTTTGTCCATCAAGACTAATACGGCTGTTGGATCTTGAGGCTATAGATTGAAATACTAAAAGGTCGTCAAGTGAGAAGTACCTGTATATGAAGGAATCTGCTTCTTTTTTTTTTCTCTCTTAATTTCATATTCTTTATTTTCCTCCCCCAATAAAATTTGTTTGGCATAGTTATGTTTCAATATATATTCTACCTTTGAGCTTGGTATATAGAAAATACAATTTAGAATGGCTATTTACTTGAATTTTTTAATTACTAGTAGTAGAGTATGTTTGGATTGGTTTCAATGTAACTTTGTTTTTTCAGGTAATGATGCGTGCATGCCTACAGTGAAGCAAATTATGATGTATGTTGGCTGTAACAAACAGCTCCCAGCATTCGTGTAGTGCGAATGTTCATCTGTTTCTCCTCTTCTATCTTCTGCATCTCCGCATGCTTTATTATGTAGCTGTTACTTGTAGGGATGGCATTTTACATCCAAAGTGCGAATAGATTTTTCCTTCATAATTAGACAACATGCATTATATGTTAATTGTATGCATTCCAGATAGGATTAGGAGCATGCCTCTATTGTAGGAAATATTAATGTCACTAGCCAAATGAAGAAAATTCTAGTCAACCGTTTCAATTATTTTTGTTTTATATGACCGTTTATTTTAAAAATGTATTGATGTTATATCTTACTTAATGCAATGTATACTTTTTTTTAAATTTATTCCTTAGCATGTTGGCATGGCTGCATAAATATTGGAAATATTTTATTTATAATATGGTGAAAAGGTATTACTAATCTGTGATGTTTATTTATGTGCTTAAAATGTCAACTGTATAGAATTGGGCGAGTGCCACTCACTCTGTTGTTTATTAACAATTTAAATTTTTGTTGATATTTTATGTTGATTGTCACCTTTCTAATTTTATGTAATATAGAAAAATAAATATATATTTATCTAGGAATTATTAGTTTACATTTATGTATATATACATATATATATATGTACATATGTATCCTTTTGAACTATATAATCATATTTACAACCTGGTATAATTTTTTAAAAAATGTCTGTACCAAACCATTTTATTTATTTTTACCAAACTATCCAAGTTCCTAAAGGATTTTGTAGACTTTTTTTTTTTTTTTTGTTTTTACAGTTTATTGAACTCCAGGAAATATCAGTTTTATGACTATTATATAACCTGACATTTTCAAAATAATTTTGTTTATGGCACCTTTTGGAACTGACTTCCACAATACTGTATTTAGGAAAAAAAAATTATGTTTATTAATTTAACTTATCTCATTAATTCAAAGATCTTGAAAATTCTCTCCTGAGTGACTAATGTCCATTTACTTCCTCATTAGTCCAAATAAATCAAGGAGATAGCTACCAAATATTGTTAAAAAAACTAAAGTAAATTATTAAAAAAGTTGTATATACACTATTTTTATTAATATTTTTAATGGCAAGTGAAAGCATTATAGTGCATTCACCTGATTTCAATCAAATACTTAATAAAGTAAATGTAATAATATTTACATAAAAATAAAAACTTTTATTTTATATAATATCAAATTAAAGCATATACTTTATATTATATATAGCAAGACATACAGTAATGGCACTTTTATTAATCTCAATAAAGATTTTAATTACGAAAAATATAGCAGGTATATAAACTTTTTATATTCCATTATGAATTTATTAATGTTTGAACAATTTAATAGTAATCAGGAGTAAATAGTCTTTATAAGAACTTATTTAAAAAATAAGTATATAATATATATATATAATATATATATATATATTATATATATATATATAATATTATATATATATATATATATATATATATATATATATATATATATATATATATACACACAAAAGATAACTTCCCCAAATAACTAGAGATTTTAGATATTAAAATAGAACAAACATGCTATTATTTTTTATGTGATACGAGTTGCTTATGAATATAATGTAAAAGCATAACATACAATGAGCTGTGAAGGTATAGAAAAAAAAAAGGAAGGTAAAACCATATTTACTGTTCTATAAAAAATGAATAATTACTAATCGCATTATAACAAAAAAATCTGTTAACGCTTTTTTTTTTTTACCTTTTTAGAGTTTCATCATAAACGGTTCAGTATTGTGCAATGAATAGGATTTAATGAGAAACTGTTGAATATAAAATTTAATTCATGGCATATTTCTCGTAATTAATTCCTCAATTTTTATTTAGTTAAACAACCAATTATCGTGTTTATACCATATTTACTTTTTCATAAAGTTTTATTTTCTGTAACTGTCAGCTTTATTTCGTGTATACAAGCAACCAAGAGCACGCGCATTTTCTTTTCTAAAATAAATAATATCAAGAAAACATTTCATAATAGTAAATTTTATCTTATTCATTTAATAGATTTCATGAGTAGCAGTTTTCATCATTTTAATTGCATTAAAAAAATTAATGCAACAGGAATTGCTTTCCAAACTTTACAAAATCATACAACTACTCTCAACTTCAAACAAATTACATTTATTCTATGATAAATTAGTAACTAATAATACAGAAAGTTATTGATTAACTTAAATTAAATAGTAAATTTACAAATTAATGTGATATATTAAATCTAAACTAATTAATTTAATCTTAGGTTTTACAGCAGGAATTAGACATCAAATTAAATTTATTAAAAATATATATAAAATAAAATAACTGTAACCAATTTACATTACAGGATCACAGATAAAAAAGTAAAAAGCGCTTATTGACCTATAAAACTCATGACTAGAGCAAAAAATATTAGCATTATGTGATACAATAATAGCTTATATAATACCTCATCACTAAACAAAGTGGTAGTCATAACATTTTTTACTATCACAAAGCAAATAGTTGCTTAAAATAGCATTGAAAGATTTTATGACAATCACAAATAATTTTTCTTTACAAATTCTTTATAAATTAACTTTTATATATTTAATAAACAGAGGAAGTGAGATGTGAAAAGATGGCAATTATAGTCATAAATTTTTGTTTAATTTGTTATTGAAAATTCACACAGCAACTCTAAAACAACATTTAGGCAATTGAAGGGTCAAGTGGATAAATGTGATAACTAACATTTTTACCAGATTAAGGTAAATATGTTTAGCTTATCCGTTGGTTGGTTTTTGAACGAATGGCTCAACCAATTTTTAAGTTTAATGGCTCAAATTATTCGCTGTGATCCCATGAATGCTTTAGAAACATTTTGAGCTCAAAATATATAAGACATGTGTCAAATCGGTTTGTTTGAGGATATCTAACGATTTTTTGAGCGAACTAAATGACCGATTTTTGTTTGATGGCTCAAATTACTCAGTGAATTCCCGAGAATGTTTTGAAACATTGAGAGCTCAAAATACTGAAAAAATATTTCATTATATTTTATAAGTATTTTCCGCTTTTTGTTAGTGTTTCTTATATCATTTATAAGTTCATGATCATATGGTAATAAATCATAAATAGCAAATACTTGAAAAACTAAAAAGGTAAAAAAAAAATTTAATTTAATAAAAAATAAAAACTCCGACTACGGAAATAACTTTTATATCTTACAACCCTATTCTTTCTAAGGGACGGAATTTGCATATCTAGGTAAGAGCATTGGTTGGTTGTTAGTGAAGTTGATGTCCATGAATATTATACCTCGGTTAATAGTGAGTACTGAACTCAAGACCCTCATCGAGTTGTAGTGGTACAGGTTTTTTTAATAGTGAGATGTCTTCCAATATATGTTATGGCCCCAATGTACTTAAGTAGATATGCAAGTGCATTCCATCCCTTAGAACGAATAGGATTGTAAGATACAAAAGTTATTTTCGTAGTCGAGATTTTTATTTTTTATTAAATTAGATTTTATTATAAAAATTGAATTATTGCTACACATAAAGGTGTGTTAAGTGATATATCACACCTATCACTGACAGTTAACACTTTTTTACAGCCTGCAACTAATTTCTATTTTTTTTAAAAAGTGGTTCTAGATGGTGATGCTATACAAAATATCATTCATGAATTTATAACTTCCGCACACCAAGCTTCGTTGTTTGTTAATTTGGTTTAATGTCCTCAAACTAGACTTTAAGATATCAAATCTCAGGAATGTCATTTCATGCTTTTGAGTTAAGAGTTTTAAAGTATATAGAATCCTTAGAAATATATTTCTTTTATAAATAAACTATTTTATCTATTCAAGCTACACCAAGGGATAAACAGCCAGATACTTTTTTATTTGGGATTTAACGCCCTTACCAACTACAATTAAGGCTGACAGAATGAATTATTCTGCAGGTTACCAACTTATTCTAACCAGAGTGGGAAGGTCGAGATTTATTCCGTGGATCCACCATGAAATGAATCGCAATCTGTCCAGACCAGAACCTTGAACTTGAGGTTGCTAAAGTGATGCCTTAACACTCTCGGCCATCATGGCCTTAAACACACAGATGCTGAATGATCTGTCATGTTAAGATTACAATAATAAATTTTCAATAGATAAAACAGGGAAAGCTCAAACCTTGAGGAACGATCAATTCCTCAATTGTTCTAGTCAATATTACAATAGTAAATTGCTTCATCAAAAAGGTATCACTGATTCCTCCTTGAATAACAATTTCAAGCATTTCTACAACTTAATCAACTAACCCGAATTCTGAAAACTATTTATTTTCCACCGAAGATTCTATTTATATAATCTTTAAATATAATTACTTTATATCACTTGCTAAGAAACTATGCGAGGATAAATAATCATTCTCAATCAGGCTCTACAGAAATTCTCTCAGATATTCTACAAACCTTAATCTGAAAATCACTTTCCATCCCCATGTAAAAAGTAACAGTGAAATCAGGGACACTAAACAAAAAGAGTTCGAGTCAAATGGGAAATGATGCTCATAGTAAAATGTTTATTCCAACTACATTTTACAATCAAGATACGGTTCAAACAGTTAATAATCAACCAAGAAACTATTATACCATTTTTGCCAATAATTTTAATTTTTTTAACATAAATCAATAGAGAAATCCTTGTTATATTACATCTCACTTCCATTCAAAAATCTCCATGGAGCTTTCATAATTTGAAAGTTTGTAATCCTATTATTTTATAAAAAGATTTTTAAAAAAAACCTATAACAGTACAAAACAAATAATTTAAAAATATATAAAAATATCCTTTAAAAGAAGTCTTACAATCCAATTAGTAAAACTGATTATATAAAATATTTTCTTTTTTTTTTTTAAATTCAAGAAACAGTCGAATAACATTAGTAATTAGCGTTTCTCAACCTGAGATCGATTTTTTTTCTCTTATGGCTATGTCACCTGACAGTAGACTTCTTCTTTCCTACTGACTTTAATTCTTGTTTCTTTTTCTCTTCACTGCACAAGCACCATGGTGTGATTGTCCTGTTGCATTTGAGGAAGACATTGACGATGGTAGCAGGTGCTCCCTCTATGACAATGTTTTTCTCAGAATGAATGGAATAAGAAACATCTTTGAGGCCGGTCTGCCTATCTCGGCGACGAGTTACTTCCTTCTGGTTGTAACACTTCACCATATCCCTCTTCCTCCATACTCTATCATGAATATGTCTTTCAATAAAACATAAAAAAAAAAAAAAATTAAGAATCATGACATATAAATGATGCAGATTAATTGTTGATAAATATTTAAGGGATCGATTAAACAATTGAGAGAGAAGTGCTAGGATATCCAGGAGGTCTGCTTTTCCATCCATTAGTGGAGGAACAAGTCTGGCTAGGGGTTCACCAGTAACAGTATATATCAATATTTCTGTGTTTAAGATGTTTGTTTATTTTATTGAAGTTGAATTTTTTTCTTATTATTATTTTGCTATTATTTCATTTTCTGAAAATATGGTGTGAATGAACTCTTTAATCACTATTAGTATTGCTCTTCATTGATACAAAATATAATATTACACGATAAAAGTAGTTTTAAAAAAAAAATAAGAGCTTTATCCCCAAAACCAAAGAATGGTATGAGCAGGTGACCTAATAACACATCAAGGAGGGTTATATTTCAAGTATTAGAAATAATCAGTAAATAATAAATAAAACACTAACAATTTTAAACCAATATTTTTCAATTGCTCAACACATACTGAAATATATTTCTTTTTAGCCATTAGAAAAAAGTGGCTTCAGTAGCAATTATATCAAATCTTCTAGTTCACTCCACAATTAAATCTGACCATAAAACCAATCACGCATCAGAGGAATAAAACAAATAAAATTAACATTACATTAAAAGAGATGAACTTAGGAAAGAAATATTAAAAACTGAAATAAATAAATTTCTTACTACTTTCAAATTAAGTTATAAATTATTTTTCCTTACGTTTTCTATAGTAAGAGAAAAATGAAACCTGTAAAGTCGAAAAAACAACAAAAAAAAAAACAAAAAATAAATTAATATTTTGTCTAGTAATAACTAACTGATAAAATGCCTCATTTCAACCTAACTAATGCAAGTTTTGATTGTGAAAGAAATAATGGTTTAGTACATTTTTTAAGTAGCCCACATATTTTATAACACTCAGTTTACCTATTATAGCTAAATAATACACATCTCAATAATAAAAACATGTAATTTAACAGTCTTTTCCTACCTGAAAGTATTTTCTATTCCTGTAGTCAAATTGGTGGGCCTTGTGATGTTCAGACCTGCTTCCTTAAGTCTTACATAAAATTCATCATCTTCTAAACCCCAGCCCCAATATTTATTACTCATTCCATTGGCTGATATAAAGTCTTCCCTATGATAAAAAAATAATAATTAAAATAAGGTTACATTCATAAAAGATAATGTGAAAAATATACAAATAAAGTTAAATGAATAAAACAATAATGATAAAAAAACAAAATAGAATACTACAAATTTACACAACACCATATGCTAAAGTAACTAGATTTACGATAGCGGAATTGTCTAAAACATTAGTCCGTGTTAAACAGAGCCTTCTTTAACTATTTGTTAACTCCAACGATGATCCTTTTAAATTTAATGTTTTTTTCATTTGTTTTCTTTTCTAATAAATATATTTAAATTTTCAAAAACACCAACGAATTCTGACATTAACGTTCTATATCATCACAAAGTTTTAATTAAAATTACTAATTTTAATATTTTTCACCATGCACTATATTGTCAACAAACTTTTTATGATTTAGAATTCGTTTTTAATTAAAAATAACCTTATGAATTTTTCATAAAAATTCAGTCCCATATTTTTTGGAAAAAATGATTTCAGGTATCTGCTACAAAACCTTGAAAATTGAGAAAAATATGATTTATTTTTCAGTTAGTTGGTGCTCGGCTCTACACATCTCTGCCCTAAAGCTAAGACCAAAACATTGGCACACAATAAAAATAAGTTACCTTCCTTAACGTTGCTTAAGATCAACGTAGTACAATGGATAGGACTTTGAGCACCTATAATTACACCATGGAATCTTTTTTTTTTTTTTTTTTTTTTTTTCAAAACTCTTAGTGTTTTCCCACATACCCCAAAAGTTCAATGAAGATGGTGCAACAGTTTAGAAAGATAGAACTATAACATAAAAGATGATAA
The DNA here is from genome assembly GCA_948150685.1 of Rhaphigaster nebulosa. NCBI lineage: Eukaryota > Metazoa > Arthropoda > Insecta > Hemiptera > Pentatomidae > Rhaphigaster > Rhaphigaster nebulosa. The sequence goes on from OX411311.1 coordinate 20,417,665, forward strand.
CAAAACATTTTATTTTTAATAATTTTTATAGACGTAAGGTATTCTAAAACATGATAATTAAATGAGATATAAAAAATATGTTTCAACCAATACTACAAAACTATACATCTTCTGCCTTCCATAATTGAGGAAGTAAAATTCATAAACTGATTAATATTCTTTTAAAATGATTAGCAGCCTTTAATCTTATAACAATCATTAGAAAAAAAGCATATCAAGTAGTTTTAAATATATTTCAAAAATTCATTGGAAGGATATCACTAATGAGAATTCTTTGATTCATAAAGTGTTTCCAATAAGGCATTTTATCTAGTTGTTTTGCTTTGTGAAATATTTATTTTTTCTTATTAGGTATTAAAATTATATTAAATCAGAAATTATTATTACTTATAAAGATCTTAATTTTAACCTAGATTAAAAACAAAACAAAATACATTCTAATAGTTAACCCCAACATTAAGAATTTAATTTTAGAAGGAAATGCATTTATTTCTTTGATCTTGATATTGTAAATATTTAACATTCACAGACGTTTTTAAGTTAAAAAGTTTTCTTCACTTTATTCACCAATATTCTAAAACTGGTCACTAGGAATATACTCATATTATTAACCATGCTTTAACAAATAAAATACTGAATATCTTACCTACCTCTTAATAATTAAAATGCCTCCAACAAAGTTCGGGTAGTGGTACCTAGGATGATACTCTGGGGAAGCAACATGAAATAACCCAGCCATAGGATAAGAATAAGAAAGATCTGGATTAAGCGGAAGAAGGTCTACATCATGCATTGCAATGTAATCACAACCCGCTTGGGTTGCTACAAGAAACCCAACATTAATCAGAGAAGCTCTGTTAAACCTATATTGATCCACCTAATTAAAAAAATATGAATTTTCAAATGTGAATCCAATAACAGTTAAAAGTAATATAATGGGATATAAATTGAATACCTGATTGACAATGTATATTTTGTGGTCAATCTTTTGAGCAATCAGGAAGTTATCAATATGAGGCACAAATTCCAAAAGTTCATCAAATCTTTCCCTGAAAGGGACAATGATTCCTAACAAATGAGTACTGACAACTCTCTTTTTGGTTGAAGATTCCCTTATGCAATCGCATTCCTCGGGTTTACCTACACAAGAAAAAAATATTCAATTACTTAAAGTCTTTTCAAACATTGCAATCAGGATTCACAAAATTTACCAGATGGTAGATACAATAACGAGAGAGTACAGCATACAATAAATGAAGTAAAAATACATAGAAATAAGTATTTAAAACGAAATGATCTAAAACAATTATTCATTATTTATAGGGTTGATAAGAAGCCTTTAATACAAATAAATGTATTAACATGATTTCAGGTTCGACAGGCTAATCAGACCTTCCGCGCTTTTTAAAGATATCAGTAAACAGTATAGTAACCTTCATTGTTGACTTCAATCGATCTCTTTAAATCGTCACTAATATACTGAATTAAACTAGAACTAGTCATCAATAAAATGTCATTAATTCTATGTATTTTTATGGAGTAAAATCCAATGATTTTTTCAATTAACAAATTAAGATTCTTGTTAGCTCAAAATTATCGGCGTTATATTATTTATAGAAACTTTAAGGTGTACAATATAATGTTTAAGTTATTTTAAAATAATTTGGCAAGGGTATACATTCAGTGGACATTAAACGAACTTGTTATTATTGATATTCATCTGTTATAAACTAAAACAAGTGTGCTACTTTAATAATTTCGTCATTATACATTATTATTAAGCTGAAAATATCTCCTTAAAATGTCTGACAGCTCATAATCCTGGAAGCAACAGACATGAGTCAGATTGTAAATAAAGAAACTAAAATAAAAGACGAAGAATTAGACGATCTTTATAACTGGCTTGAAGGGATGAAATTGTCCAAACCAAAAAAGAACTTGGCAAGAGATTTTTCTGATGGCCGTAAGTATCGTGAAAATACCTCACGTTAAAATGAGCAGTGTCCAAAATCATTTTTTTTTTCTTTCAGTTCTGATGGCCGAATTATTGAAACATTATTTTCCCCGCCACGTCGAATTGCATAACTATATACCAGCAAATTCATTTGCAAATAAATTAAAAAATTGGAATTGGTTAAATAACAAGGTAGGTATGCTTCATTGTCTAATTCGAGTCTTAAGTAAGGTTACTATAATACGTTAAATTTTGAACATTCTAGACAGGTTCTAAAGCCACTGGGTATTGGCCAAGATCTCAAAGTGTTAAAATCTATTGCATCCTGCGACCAAATTAAATTAGAAAAAGTTCTTATTTTGGTCAAAGACAAAGTAGATGAGCACGACCGCGCTAAGTCTATAAGCGAAAGTAGCAGTTTTCAATGCAATTTTAGAGATGACGGTCAGTATAATACCAAATTGCTTTGTTTATCTTAGAAAGTTTTATAAAGTTTTTTTTTTACTCATTACCGCTTAATGCAGATGAAATCCCCGAGGCCGAAATGAAGACAGTAGTATCTGTTGAAGAGTTCAATATTTTAAATGATAAGTTGAGGGATAAAATTGAAGAAGTATCAATATTATCTTCTAAGGTTATATAGAAACATTTAGGCTCAATATTTATAAACAGTTTGTTCACTTGACTCCCATTTAATTAATGAAATATTTTGTTAATTTGAATAGGTGAAGCATTTCGAAGCTATGGTAAAATTAAAGGACCAGAGAATTGAAGATTTAGTTGCCCAGATACAAAAATGCACATGTCCAAAATTTTGAATAAACTTCAATTTGGCACTGAATAATGATATATAATTACAGTTGACACGAGAAGCTAAGCACAAGTACTCACTAGGTCGTTCTAATCTCAGCTTGAACAAACCCCCAAACTATGGTCGGGGCTTTACTCCTTAGGGGTCATTGCCAGCTTAAATTTGTATTTTCTATGTTTTAACTTTATTTAATTGTTATATTTAACGATCAATTAGTACCGAAAAGGTTCAATTAATTTGTACGAATCAATTGGTAGGATCAATTGATAGCGAATAATTTAGATAGTCTAGTCAACATAGGATAAATGGGAGAAAGTTTGTTGTAGTCGCAAATTTTGGTACACCACAGTTTTTTGGTTCGCTGAACACGAAGCTGAAGTTTGCTGAAAGATATTATATGTAAATTATATTGTTCGGAATCTTGTTTTTTCGCAAATGTTTGGCATATGTTTTGTTTTTTCGCCTTTATCACAGAAACTTTTTTTTTTCTACAATGATATTCTGTACAAAATTAAAGTAAACAAAATTTCCTACATTTTATCTCTGTAAAATATTTCTCTACGATTAATCATTAAGCTACAAAAGCGCCCGGAAGAAGATAATAAGAATGGGTATTTTGAAACACAATACTTGAGAAATATTAGTTATTTTAAACTAATATATCTAATAAAATTTGAGAAATATTAATTTTTTTTTCTATTTTAGTAATAAGTTGTTTTTACTTCCTAGTACGCAGTAAAGGAAGTATTGTAATCGCGAAAATTTTTGGTTTTTAGATTTCAACGGAAATATCCATTTTGACCATCCCTGAATCCATTTTGACAAGTTTCGTCTGTACGTACGTTCGTTCCAACGCATCTCGCATAATTTAAAAACTGTTTGCTGTAGAAAGTTAAAATTTTGTATTTAGGATTACTGTAAAATCTAGTTGTGGTGAACCTCCGTTTTTGGTCACTGCATGATTACCGGAAGTAGTACTTTACTTGAAGGTCATTACTGATTTTCATAAAAAATTATATTAAAATACAATTTAAGATTTACATGCTAATATAAATAACATAATAAATTTTGGTTAAAATTGGCAAACCGGAAGTGGTACTTTACTTGAAGGCCATATAAGACTTTCATCAAAAATTATATTAAAGTATAATGTAAAACATCTCAAATTTGGTAAATTATACATTTATATCAATATAAGTAATATAATAAACCTTTGTTGAAAATGAATAGCTGAAGGGATACTTTATTTGAAGGTAATAATATACTACAATCAAAAGGTATATTTACATTTAATATAGATATATGGTTCAGAAATAAAGGCTATAAACACGATTTTTTTTTCTATTCTAATTAATCAATTTTATTACTTGCTTTATGTGTTAAAATTGATTATAAAATACTTCTTTTCCTCCCCATTAGTGAGCTGAACAAGTCTGCAGCGGGAGAATAACATACAAGTTAAGCGGATTCTTCCGCTTAAAATGTTAAAACCGTCGATATCCAATGCTTTGTCTAGTGACAGACAGAAAACGACATCTAATAATGAAATAAGACCTTCCTATGACCTTCCTTGTCTATACAAGAGCTTATGTGTATGTGCATCTGTATGCATGTGTCAATTGATGGATGTCCCGACGCCGAGTGTCGGTTTTGAGATACTGCTATCTTCAGAAACTAGTTACCAAATTCAGAGTCACTTTTTGTGCCACCGATTTATAGTTTAATTGGCGTACAAGTGGGGTGTCCACATCAGATATTTCATAGAAAATGTTAATAAATTAATAATATTTTTTTTTAGTAAAGACCGGATTTTCATGCAGTAAAAATTTCAAATCGTGAAAAATCGTGCACTAAAAACCCAAAAAGTGTAAAATTGTGCATTTATACACGATTTTACACATTTTGGGTATTATACAGGGTGTCCCACCTCGTGATGTCAATACTTTAGGGGGTTATTCTAGAAGTCATTTGTAGTTAAATGGCGCAGAAATGAAATTTCTATCTTAACCCATCGAAGAGATATCCTATTTTTTGTGTATTTTTAAAAATACATGATTTTTTAGTGAAAAACTGTAATTATTTAATTTCCGGTTGATGTATCGTAAAAAACGAGGATATTTTCAAAAACTACATTGAATTTCCTATAAGGAACACCCCCCTTTAAAATTTTATTTATTCACACAAGCGGTATACAGTAATTAATAGCAGTTAAAAATTTAAAAATTAGTATTTTAAGATTGTGTTTACACTTTTCTAGCACAGCCAATTTTAAGCGCAGAGGTTTGCCTCTGGGCCAAAAGTTGCATCAATTCATAAGCTTTAAAATGATACCCCATTCACCTAGAAAAATAAAGGATTTGTGTAAAAAACTTTAATTTCCAATTCCAAAACCATAATTACGCTAAATTTATCGGCGGCGTAGAACAAAGAGTGAACACACTGAGAACATAATACAAAGAAGGAGGGGATTTTTTTTGCTTTTCTTTTTTTTCTTTTCCTTTTAACAATAAAATGAGTGGAGAACCTATTTAGTCACTCACATATTGAAATTTCCACATTTGTGACGCGCCACGAGAAAAGGAAGCTTAGGATGAAGACCCAAATTTTTCACTAGAGCATAAAAACTTTTTTCTAGTAAATGTATTTCTGAACAGCTAAACTACGTGTCGTTGGTCACTCTCAAGCATTGTGTAAGAGCGCTGTTTTGTGAAATTCCGCTTTAGACCGGACGGTTTTTCAATGGGAGCTTGCTTTTTTCTAAAATTATAATTTGTAAAAATTAAACGTCAAATCATTATAATTCTGCGATTTTTGCCCCTAGGGAGCTACAGAAGGGCTCATTTGATTCGTCTCTTGTAAAAATTAGTGGGAAGAAATAGATTTTCATTTGTTCACCCTAAGCTCCCTTTTCTCATGGCGCGTCACAATAATTATTAGAAAGGTAAATAAGGATTATTTTTTTTTTTTTTATGAGCGAACACTCCAAGAACATAATAAAAATAAGCAGATTTTTTAAAAATTGTTTTATGAAAAATATTAAATTTAAGACTTAATCATAAATTTAGTTCTTACAAATTATTATAAGTAATATGTATCTAGATACATAATGTCTTTTACACTTTAAAATAAAAATGTCTGAAATGTAGATACCTAATAATACTAATTCTAATTACTACTCTTTTAAAAGAAACAATATAATAAAAAATATTATTTACAATAAAAAAATACAAAACACGAAAAGTAAAAAAACTTGTTTATGAAAAGTAAAAGTACTCCTAGGGAAACTTTTAATAATAATACATAATATGTATAAGAATATTGTTCTTAAAATAAAAAAAAAAAATCAATATTGAAATATTCAAATTAATTTATTGGCCCATTAAATGCTCAAAATGCCCCCCTGCATTTTCTGATTTTGCGCAGAATGTCTCGCCCTCCTCTCCTCATGATATTGCTCTGCTCTTCAATCCTGGCAAGGAGTTCCTCCTTTGATGCTACAGGCTCGGAGTAAACTTTGCTCTTCAACGTTCCCCATACGTGGAAGTCGAGAGGAGCAAGATCGGGGGATCGAGCAGGCCATGGAATATGTCCATATCGACCTATCCAACGGTTTGGGAAGTGGTTGTCCAACCAAGCCGTCACTTCTCTCCCACTGTGGGCCGGGCATCCATCCATTTGGAACCATGTGCGATTGATGTCAGGCAGGGGATCTTCAGGCTGATTAAAAAGAGGATACAACTGGTTTTCCAGAAGTTCCCTAAATAATTCCGCATTCGTTCGTCTGGATAATATTATCGGGCCAATTAGACGATTATCTACCATTCCCATCCATACATTTATGTTGAACTGGTATTGGAAGGAGGATGGCCTAACAGCATGGGGATTATCCTCCGCCCAGACATGAGTATTGCGGGCATTAAAAAGCCCCCCATGCGTAAATGTTGCTTCATCAGACCACAAAACACGTCTAGGGAACCAGCGGTCTTCCTGGCACTGGTATGCAAACCATTCGCAAAATTGTCTCCTGGCCGCCATGTCTCTATCCAGCAATTCTTGAACCGGGCTGAGGTGGAAGGGATGTCTTCCGTCACCGACTAAAATTCGGTGCACTGAGCTGTGGGGGATCCCAAGTTGTGCTTCTGCTTCACGAACACTAGAAGAGGGGTTTTCATCAAAAAAATTCAGCACCTCTTCCTCACGTTCAGCATCCTGGACATCCCGTGCCCCGACAGGCTGTTTCGGCAGCGATCCGGTCTCCCTCAGGGTACGAAAAGTAGAAGAAAACGTTCTGCGATCCGGCAACCGTCTGTCTGGGAAACGACGACCGTATTCACGGACATCTTCCGAGGCATTTCCATCGGCAAAGCCATATACAAACACAATATCAGCGTATTCTTCAGTTGTGAAAAAATTAGGCATGTTGCTGGAAGCAAGTGCACCTCACCACTAGTAAAGTGATAATGAATGGCCATTTGATACTGGGAGCGGGTCTCGAGCTAGACAAGCACGGACAGGATTGGTTGACTAAAGGTATGAGCTTACCTTTGATCTATCTTTAGACATGAAAGTATTAGAAACATTATTATTATTATTATTATTCAATAAAAGTTCTTTTGGGTTGGACCATGCCACATTATTGTAAACCTAGATTTTGCTCATCTTGCTGTGAGCCTCTTCAAGGTTAATATCGTAATGAAAAAATAAATAAATAAATAAAATAATTCTAATTTACCTATGTAAGTATGGAAATTTCAATATGTGGGTGACTAAATAGGTTCTCCACTCATTTTATTGTTAAAAGGAAAAGAAAAAAAAGAAAAGCAAAAAAAATCTCCTTCTTCTTTGTATTATGTTCTCAGTGTGTTCACTCTTTGTTCTACGCCGCCGATAAATTTAGCGTAATTATGGTTTTGGAATTGGAAATTAAAGTTTTTTACACAAAACCTTCATTTTTCTGGGTGAATGGGATATCATTTTAAAGCTTATGAATTGATGCAACTTTTGACCCAGAGGCAAACCTCTGTGCCTAAAATTGGCTGTGCTAGAAAAGTGTAAACACAATCATAAAATACTAATTTTTAAATTTTTAACTGCTATTAATTACTGTATACCGCTTGTGTGAATAAATAAAATTTTAAAGGGGGGTGTTCCTTATAGGAAATTTAATGTAGTTTTTGAAAATATCCTCGTTTTTTACGATACATCAACCGGAAATTAAATAATTACAGTTTTTCACTAAAAAATCGTGTATTTTTAAAAATACACAAAAAATAGGATATCTCTTCGATGGGTTAAGATAGAAATTTCATTTCTGCGCCATTTAACTACAAATGACTTCTAGAATAACCCCCTAAAGTATTGACATCACGAGATGGGACACCCTGTATATAATTCTTTAAACATGCAAAAATAGCCATTTTTATTTGATTTACATTATCTCATCCTTCAATTCAATGTAAAACTCTCTTCCCCTTTCTTTTTAAAATTAAAATACTGAGGACCGATATAACGATATTTTTTGTTGATTTATAGTTCTATTTCGATTTATATTTTATAATATATTTATTTAAAGGTGCGTTCTCATCTTTGCCAAGCCTAGGCAAGTCAAACGGCAAACGTTGAAAGCGGATTTACAAAACCATAGTAGACTAACATATCCATACGCTACTATTCCCGTTATTTCAACTTTTGTCGGCTGTTAATTTTGGTTTAAACTATTTTTATTTTATAAATAAACAATTAATAATATATACTTTATATAAATACACAAATGTCTGGATGCAACACTAGCGCTTAAGTGGCGCTTCCCGCAGAAACCAGATCGGACTTAAAACAGACAAGCCTAGCAAAAATAGGCTTTTTACATGTTTGATTTGCTAAGGTCTGAACGCACCTTTAATTATGTTGGAAAAGTGTAGTATTATGATTTAACGAAAATATTATATACAAGAAACATGCAGCATAATATTTAGGAGTGACTACAGAAGTTCTCTAATACACAGGAAAAAAAAAGTTTTAGTGTAAAAATTCTCAAATAAATTTACTTCGGCTGCCCTGAGGTTTCTGAATTTAGAAAACTTTCACTCTGGTGGTATTTATTTATTTAATCAACAGTGAAAAAATAATACATCAAGTTGAAAACAATTAAAAAATATGTGTAATTTTTATAGGGACGAAATGTATTTGCATATCTACTTTAGCGCATTGATGGGTTGTTAGTGAAGTTGAGGCCCATGAATATTGAACTTTATATTCTAATTGGGTACCTTCAACACCCAAATGAAAATGAAGACTATTCTTTACTCAATACATTAATTTACTTTCTGTATGTTAACATGCACAGATATAAGGAGCTTTCTGTATTTTGACATGCACAGATAAATGGGACGGAATATACTTACAAGGGGTCATAACGTGCAGTCAAAACAAAAATTGACAAATGCCCACATATTTTATAAATATATTAAAAAAGATAAAAATCCTCATGGGACAGATTACAAACATTTAATACAAAATTTCTTTAGTATTTGGAGCTCAAAATGTTTCAAAACATTCACGGGATTACAGAGAGTAATTTGACTCATCATACTTAAACAGTTGCGCCATTCTCTTAAAAAATTGTTACGATACCGTCAAACAGACAGATTTAACACATTTCTTCAGTACTTTGAGCTCAAAATGTTTCAAAACATTCATGGGATCACAACAAGTAATTTGACCCATCATACTTGAAAATCGGTTGGGCCATTCTCTCAAAAAATCATTAGATACCCTCAAACAGACAAATTTAACACAATCTTTCTTTAGTATTTTGAGCTCAAAGTGTTTCAAAACATTCACAGGGTCATAATAAATAATTTGAGCCATCAAACTTCAAAATCGGTTAGTTCGCTCAAAAAATCGTTAGATACCTACTAACGGTCAAGCTAAACACATTACCCTCATGGCTTCGCCGTGGTCGGGTAAAAAGTAAACAATTCACTATATCCATATATTGAAGAGGATTTTACAATAGTTAATTCACAAGCAAGTAGCTTTTCAATAAATAAACTTTAACAAATGAAAAAAAAAGTTTTATTACAAATTACATTACAAATTGAGGGATAACTCATTTTTTTCTTAATAAATTTAGATCAATAAAACTAAGTGCTAAAAAATTAGTTTCACAAGATTGGTTGTTCCACGAATATACTAAGCGATTTCATGTGCAAAATGTGTTAGGCATAAATCTAACAGAAATGTTACTACCATAAGGCTAGTGTGGAAAAAAAATGTACAATAAGTTATAATTATTATTTTAAAGGAATCAGATCAACTTCTTCCCAAAGGAGAGTGTGCATATCAATAAAGGACACAGGTTATGATATATTAGGTTCAGGACAAACACGCATGCTAAGTAACATACTCTGTCCGCTTATAAATATGAACACATAAAATTATAACACAAAAAGGAAGAATATCTTAAAAAAAATGTATTATCACTGTAATTTGATTGCTAATGATCATAGACCAATTGAGTTCCAAGAAGTACATTTCACTAATATAAATAAAACAAATTTAGACACAAAAACATCAAACATACTAGAGTAGATATTGTAAGGTACTTAAAACAAAAGTACTTATGCACACATTTTTATTTAAGAAATTACACATCTAACAAAAATATTTTTAAAAATAATAGTTTTTAATGTCTGGCGACATTTGTTAGTAAGCCGTAGACAACAAATGTAAACAAATAGGCAATACAATATCACATTTTTCACAAAACAAGTTTCTGAAAATAATTCAAAACCAATTGTCTACATTGTTGACGACACTGACATAAGTCTTAGTAAAATAATTGAAAAATATAAAAACTTAACAAACATTGCAATAACAAAAGATCACAAATGAAAGGAATGCCTACTAAAAATAAATATAAAATCGAATCACATCAAATTAAAGAAATTAAAAGAAGTAAGATGAATTTAAACTAAATCACAGAAATCATTTATTATACTTAATCAGTCATTAATAAACATAATAATGGAGATTTTAACTAAATTCTAGTCAGTATGAAAATACAATTCAAGGATCGTGTAATTTTTCATCTTAACAAACATACAGGAAGTTAATACTGGGGCAACCTTATTGAATAAACATGAAAAATTTAGTTGTATAAAATTTGATTCTATTGAACATACTAACTGAAGCTAATAATACATTTATTTTTTAAATTGAGTTGGCTCCTCTACCGTCTGGTGAACCATCATTCTTTGGAAGAGGGAAAAAATCTTTATCCAGTTTTTTCTTTTCACCAACCTGGCGCCCTGAAAACAATAACATTTAACTTTGCTAGAAAAAACAAAACAGCTATGAGGGCTAAAGAACAGGACAGTGGTCCTAAAACAGTATGATATATTGTCACCAATTTCTATTAAATAATATTTAATATATCCATCCAATTATATTAAATATTATTTAAATCTCCTTTTCCACGCTTACAGCCTATTTCTCATTTTCTGAGAAACGTATAGCGGTCTATTTGAAGCCACCTGCTTCTGAGACAATGGATCCCATGGGTTCATACAAAACCTCCCCTCCACTTCGTGAGCTTATAAAAATCTACACCAAAAAGTCCTCCTAGACCCAGCAGATTTCGTGACTACCTTCATGCCAGTTGTTCCTTTGAAATTAGGTAAAGTAGTAATTTACAGTACTTACATCTTGTAAATATCTTATAAAAGCAAATATCATATAAAACAATGTTTACAGTATACTTTAAATTAAAAGTTGCAAAGATACCAAACAAGATAGCTTAATGTTGTTATAAATTTACCAAAATGGAGCAGATAAGTCATCATAATTTTCCAAGGGCAACAGAAGTTTTATAATAATCATACATTTTCAAGAATAAATTACAATCTTAAAATATTGTAATTCAATATTTCAATATTCAATATTCCTCAGTTCTAAGAGCACACAAAAAATTCAAAAAATAAGCAATTAAAAAAAAATACCAACTATATTTTGAATTTTTTGTATGCTCTTAGAATTGAGGATGAATGTATAACATTCGAAACTAATTTTCAATAAAACAAATTTATAGAAGTTGCAAATAATTTATCAATCCCTAATTAGACTTTATACTGTTGTTAAGGGCCCTGACGAACATATCATCGTCTACATGTCCTTCGGTAACATCCTAGCTGTCCCATCAGCCGAAGATTTCACAGTAATATTGATCATATCGGGGCACCTTTGCCATCATCAGCCTTCTGGTAATTCTATGTCGCTCTTTCCTATTCCAAGGAATATTTATCATAATACAACATCAGAAACCACTCTTTCTATGATTGTTTAAGTAAGGCGACTTTTATGGCAGTTGCTGATTCAGTTCCTGTTCCGTATTAATCTCTTTTATGAAAACAATTAGAAAAAAGTTCTCGTAAAGTTTCATTTGAAAATTTTGTTTGCTTGAAAATAATTTCTTCCAGTTTTATGATTGATTAATAATCAGCAAAATTCAAAGCTTCATTTAAATTATTAATATAAATCAGTAGTTGCACATGTATAATAACAGGATCAGGAGCACTATTCTTCCAGCACTAAACAGTACATCGTAAAATGAAAATAAGCGCTAGTTATAAAGTTGGATGAAATTATGATCATAAAAGGGTAGAGTAATACATTAATATGTCATTAGTGTACATTAATGTAGGCCAATAGAAAATAACGTATACAAAAAAAGCCAGCGTAATGTTGGTGAGGGAATGACGAAAGAAAGATTATCTAAATTTTTCAGTCACTTTAAATAGGTTCCTTATACAATAATGATACGTTAAATAAAAAGAAACAAGCATTTAACATAATGAAATGAGTTTAAAAAATATTATTTGATTACTTATGTATTATATGGTTAGGGAATGATGGTCAATAAAAATATGCGGTGATTCTGGGATACTTAACTCCTCTTTGGGAACCAACATGTGACTGAAAAATTTCAGCAGCTTCATTATAATCTTCCTGCTTGAACGCTATTGGCTGGAGAGAAAAAGATTCTCAACTTATATCATGAAAAATACGGAAAAACAACAAGGTGAGGTATTGATGAAAAAAGCTTGGACACACTTTTTTGGGCTCCTGCTTCAAATATTATTGATTCTAAAATTATGAGGGATCTCGTTTTATATATTTAGATGTTTATCCTTGGAAGATACTGAAATTCCAAAGTTTTAATCAAATTATAACTTATCTGTTAAGAGAGTCAAGGTTGGGAAGTTCGAGTTTGGACATGGTGAGGGAATGACGAATTCACTGTCAACAACTTTTTTTTCTTTTAACATAATTACCTTTTCATCTGAAATTTAATTGAATTTGATAAATAAAGTTTGGTAATTTGTTGTGATTTTTTATCAACTCCGAATATATTAATGGAAAATGGCAATCACAATTGGACACAGATTGGTCTGTTCTGTGAGAATTTTTCATATATCAATAATTTGGTAAGTTATTTTTCAAGCTACCTCACCACCAACAAATTCAGAATCTCGGGCATAGCGTGAAAAAAAAAAAAAGAAGCTATTATTTGATTTTTATCCATTTGCTTTCTTTGGGTTTAAATACCACTGAATACCAAGAACCGAATTTATGCTGTATATTAACTTCAATATACGTTACCTTTACATTTCATTTTCTTTGGGCTCTGATTTTGATTGACGCCAGATGTGCCAGCAGTTGGAGCAGCGTTTATAGAACTAACACCTTCAGCACTTCAATATAAAATAGAAAGTAAAAAGTCAAACAAATAACAAATAAATAATAATTCAGGATACAGAAAATGTAATGTCATACCCAAATGAGGGGACATTGCGAATAGGGCTAAATGAAAGCTGGCGGAGAAGGTTTTCAAAGTTCTCCTATAATAGAATTGTTATACAATATTAGTGAAAAATAATCATCATCATTATATTAATTCATAAAGGTATTAAAAAAAAAAAAAAAAAAAAAAAAAGAAACATACTCTATGGACCTGCATGCGCCTAAGGGACAGAGGAGAAGTTGAATTCCGAACAGCTTGCCCGTGCCTTGCAGGAGACCACCTTAGGCCGACTGAAAAATAAGTTAACTATGTAATAATATTAATTTAATACTTGCAACAGTTCTTTATAGCAATTTTCATTAAGCAAATACAAAAAAATTCCTTTAGTTTGGCACTAAATTAGCTCTTACAGAGAACTTAAGTTCTTTAAATGAGCTTGGCCAGCTTAATCTTTGCCTGATTTATTGAAATAAACTGTGTTTTTGAAAGATGCTGTTTATCCGTGAAACATGCTTTGTATTTGTAACAATTACTTCTATAAATGTACAAAGATATATATTTCTTACTTTCTGGCCTTGACAGATGATCATTTCCAGATGTCCTTTGTGATTCATCAAGCATATCACTGAAAATAAAGTATGCATTGGATAATGAAATTTTTGTTTAAAGGTGCGTTCACACCTTTGCCAAACCTTGCCATATCAAACATGTAAAGAGGGTAGTTTTGCTTGGCATGACTCGTCTTGTCTGTGTTTATGTCCGATCCAGTTCTTGCAGGAAGCATAAGCATTAGTGTTGCATTCATACATTTGCGTATTTTTAATTGTTTCTTTTTAAAATATAAATAGTTTAAACCAAAATTAACAACAGCCGACAAAAGCTTGAATAGCCGGAACAGCAGCATGTGGGTAGGTTAGTTTTCTAAGATTCAGTAAACCCCCTGTAAATGTTTGCCGATTGGTTTGGCTTGGGACTCACCATATCACCATAGTTTGGCAAAGGTGTGAACGAACGCACCTTTATATCCCTCCTTTCTAATGATAGAGGTATTAAGATGGATAATTGTGTCTTTTATTTACAAAGCATCCATAAATTTTATAACCATGAACTGAAAAAAAAAAAATGAAAGCTTTAGATTGGAGAAGAAAAATGAAAAGAATAACTTACTCAAAAAATGTCTTTCTTGTATTTTCAGGGAGAAGCCAAAATAGGTGATCACTATTTGAAGTTGACAATGGTGGCTCTGCATCTGCTTCTCTGCAAATTAAATTTTATATATTCAACTAATGAAGTATATGAGGAAAAAAAAAAAAATCCCCTCAGGGGGAAGGGATAGGAAAGAGGAGGAAGGATTATCACTTACATGACATCACTAGCATTTATATTATCCACATTCATTGATTCCGTTGCTGAGTCTCTTTGAGCTCGTGAAGAACCTAAAAACATAAGGAGGATTGAAATATTTTCTAACTTTTGGGAATGTAATGAAATCAGGTAAACTTAAAATAAGATTGTATTATACTTTGTACTATAAGTAGAGGCTGTTTTAAATGCAACAACGATTTTTTGGTTTTATAGAAAATAATTTTATTTTTTTTAGTATGGAATGAAACTAATTATTTTTATTATTATTATTATTATTTTTTTTTTTTAAAGAATAACCTTTATTCACCTATATTATGTTCAATGGCCTTTTTGCCATTTTTCATGCAGCTTTTCTCTACCATCTACAGCAAAAGTGGAACCATTTCAGCTTGATATAGGCAACTTTATTGTCGTATATGAGATACAGTGATCGGTGACTTTCTTTTATATATAGAGATTAAGATTGATAATTAGGAATAAAGTGATTAGTTATGTATAGTTCAACTAAGTAAAATATAAAATAATAACAAGCTAATTTGAAGTATTGCAGAAGATAGAGCATTACCCCGAAACGCTGAAATCTAAAATTTGAAGGAATATTGTGTAATATCAATTAAAAGGAAGCACTTAATAATCGTCACTTTTTATCACAATGTTTAATTACAATACTCTCTGTGAGTGACAACCAAAAATACCTTCTTGCCAACCCAATGGCCAAGTCATTAAAAAAAAGTTACTTATTTTAACCACAAGTAATTCATTACAATTTATATGAGTTATAATTTACCCATTATACTTAAATAGGACAATATTTTTAACAAACATTAATATCTTAAATAATAGTAAATTTTAACCATTACTCTCAATAACACTTATCATCCCAAATAATTTACCATTTAATAACCAAATTTAAAAATATGTGTAATAAGAAGAAAAATTATAAATTTTTGATCAGTTTAAATCAATAAATATCTTAATACTTTAGGAAAATAGGTGCTACAGCATCAATAAAATAAGAGCTATTTATTAAATTAGCAAATTAAATATTTTCCAGCACTAAATGTGCATAATTAAGAGTAACAGAAAACTGTTTAATTGTTTAGATAGGAATAGGGTGGGAGGAAGAAAATTCCTGCAAATATTTACTTAGAAAAAACATAAATTATACGAGGTCAGAGGCTGAAACTATTTCTTGGAAAAAACTATAATTTTCAAAGAAAAGACCAATTATTAGCCTTAACTTTTTATTCATTTAATCAAGTGTTTATTTAATACAATTTATAATAATTTATTAAAAAAAAGTTATTTGTAAAAAAAAACAACCTAATTTACATTACAATGAATCATGCCCTTTGCCTCAGAAATTAGAAAAAAAATCTTCAAATGAAATATTCTTAAACTCCCATTTCCAAATAGGAACCTATATCTGTTTTTCAAAAGAGCAAAATTATTCAGAGATGAATGATACAATGGTGTAATATCCAGAGCTAAAGGAGACATTCTGAAACATCTTCAATGAAAATGTATAAATTTAACATTCTAAACTTAATAAACACAATAAATAAATACAATACTTACGAACAGTTTCAAGGAAAAGACCATTAGTATCTTGGATATCAAACAATCTCATCAACATAATTTCATCTTCGAGACTTTGAAGTGCTATATCACTGAAAATTAAAATGAAAAATTGCAGCAACTTTTCAACTGTTCTCTTCTAATATGAAATACACACCTCAGTAACATCATCTAATAATTGCTGAATTTACATTTGAACATAATTGATTAAATTAATATAGTAAATAATTTGTAAAAAATCAGTATTTTCATTACACTTTTTGTTGTAGTGTATATATCGATATATGTAAGTTTATATGAAATTTAAGATTTACATATTAAATAAACAAATTTGTAGAAAAAAAAAAAAATTAGCTTACCCTATATTGTTGTCAGGTCTCTCTCGGGCCATCAATGAAAACTCAATATCATTATCTCCTATGAAAATATTAAATTTAAATAAATAAAAGTATATTTTATACATCCTAAATTCAATACATATTTTTATTTCCAAATGAAGTTAATACTCCAGATAATATTTCACTCGGCAGACAATCAACATAGGTTCTCCCTCGTCCCTTTTTTAGAAATAAAACTAGTGTAATACATTAACAGAAAAGTTAAAATTTCAATATTGCTTTAGCATTGAAATCAGTTATTTCTATTGCATATGAAAAGCCATAAACGTGGCCATCCAATGTTAGACAGAAGCTTTTTAAATCTATGGAATAGTATGGTTTTAATTAGATCCAACCCAAAAAAAATTAAAAACCCAAGTTCATGGGTGTAATTAAGAGTTTTGTTATTTTAATTGATAGTTAGTCTCTCAAACTGCCAATATTTAAAAATAATATATTATGGTATCACTGAGATGAAATAATAAATATTTAATTATAATAATAAGAAATATTATTAAGCTGTAATAATCTTAAAATCTTTTTATTAACCTCGGATGAAACTAAAAAAAAGGACCTAACTCAAAAGGTAACTAGCTATCTCTTTTTGTTGTACATTTTGGCTTAACAGGATCAGAAAATCCAATATCGATGGGAGTGAACCGTCGTCTCATTGGTACCGGCTATGTACTGGAGGAATTGAGTATTGGACACGCTCTAATCTAATACTTTCTCTACATTTCTATAGTTTGGCCTGACCACTGCTTAAAATGGCCCAAAGATTATTTGGCCGAAAGCGGGTTTCAGTGGACATTCAGCCTAAAACTAGAATTAAATTGCAATCATTAAAAAAAAAGGTTTATAAATAAAATAATCAGGAAGAATTAAACCACAACAATCTTATCAATAGACGAGTTGGGAGACTAATAATTTCATAAATTTATTTTTCCTCTCCTTGTAAGAGTTTACATAACTGACAATTAAGCAGAAAAAAGAAGAGACAGGTTTAGAAAAAGGAAAGAAAAGTTCAGGGGCTGATTGAAGTAGAGAAGGAGTTCAGAAAAAGAAAGTAACAGAAAGGCTAGAAATCCTTCAGAATTGGTGTTTCCAAATATAGCAGGAATATTGGAATAAATGTAAAAGAGTTGGTGAAGAATTGCCAAAGAAGTTTGTTGAGAGTAATACACAAATGACCACCATACACCACATGACAGCAATAATTTGATAGTTGCAATCTGTATTTTTTCATTATAATGCTGAGAAATTTCTTTTTCTTTTATAAACTATCCACTCTTCAGCATAATACAAATTTATGTCTAAAAAGGTCGGCATAAATTTAAATAAAACATATAGCAGATCATTACAGTCAAATATTTACAAGATTTTGACATATAATTTCACCCATACTAACACTTGAAACTAAAAAAATCAACAATTAAAAATTAGCATTTGTAAAACTATAATAAAATTTTTCAGAAACATTATTATTAAATGATTTTTATTCATAAAAGTTCATAGAGGTAATATTTTTTCAAAGCTAGTGAGTGTCAAAATGTGGTTCTTCTACTTTTGGATACAACTATGTTACCATCCTCAGTTAAGATTCTTTTTCTTAGTCTAAGAGTATAATTATGTTCATCTGGATCTAAAAAGAAAAATAAACAATGAGAACTAAAAGATAGTGGAAATAAGTTTCCAATAGTAGGATACTGAAAAACTTATTTTTTCTCCTCATAAAATCATGGAAATAGGCTCATCTATTGTATTGGAACATTTAAAAAAATAGACTGAAGCAATTAAGAAATACAATAACAATTATTTTATTTTATTTTTTATAGCATTCTGAATTTTCAAGTAAAGGGACACAGGGGAAAAAAAAAACAAGTAGATAAATTATTATTTAAATTAGGAAAAAAGGCTGAGTAGGTAAATTTAATTTTAAAATTAAGTCAAAACGTTAATCTAATATGAAAACATTTTATTAAAGGTCTAAGACCAGAAGAATGGGGGAAAAAAAAAACCCAAAAACCGAGACTGGTGATTTTTAAGTAGATAAGAAAAACAATTTAACTGGGTACCTCCTGTCACATTTTTGCTTGCAAATATTATTATGTTTACATTCTTATTGTAAGAATATTTAACCTAAAACACAAATTTAATTAATTTAAAGATATTTCAGGCAATAAATTGCTTCTAATCAATAATTTGAAAATTCTCTCCTGGCTTTCAAGATATGATAGAGTACATTTCATACAAGGTGAGTGATGTGCTAAATTATATACATCACACATTTTTTCAGAATAAAATTTTGTGATTTTTTTTTTTTCTTTTCAGTAATCTTTGATTCAGATTGATCGTAAAAGGCATGTTACATAAATGACAGGAAGATTCTAGAGAGTATTGATGATAAGAAGCAACCGCAGGGGTTATCTTTTGTGCAAGGCTAACGGGGATCAACGCTGTCCCGGTTATCCGAGTTCAGTACACTGCACACATATTACACCAAAACAGTACTCAGCATCTAGCACCTAACACTGACACTAAGGTCACGTACGGTACTCACCTCAGGACCACCTTTCCTGAGATGACCCACGGTCAGGGAGTATTACCTGGCCACCCTTCCTCATGAGAGGTTTAAATAATCTGGAGGCCAATTGTCCCGAGGATACGGGGCCTCCTAAGGCTTGGGCTATTCACCCATCTGGAGTATCTTATAATCACAGAAACAAAAACAGCCTCGGATTTGGACGGATTTTATGGAAACGACCCGGCAGGGAAAAGAACATAAGATTGGCTACTTGGAACATCAAGACCCTGACAGGAAAAGAAGCAGAACTCATCGCTGAATTACAAAGATATAAAGTAAATATCTCAGCTAAATATCAAGACAGCTGGCAGATGATTAAAAAAATTATATAGTTCAGCATTATATGATAGAATTCAGTATTGAGAAGCTATATCTTCTCGAATCATTTTAGCGGATATAAATCTTATGATGGGGCATGTGACAATAGTTCAAGTCTATGATCCTACAGAGGATAGCTTAGTAAAGGGTAAGGAACAATTCTATAAGGATCTCCAGAAAGTTGTTAATGGTGCTAACAATCGAAATAGAAAACTAGTGATTTTTGGTGATATGAACACAAGAACTGGGATGGACCACAATCTAGCTTATGGAGTGATAGGCCCATGGGGAAGAGAAGCTTTTAAAAATGATAATGGACAAATATTAATCGAGTTCTGAGTTACAAATGATCTTCTTATAGGGAATTCGTTCTTTAACCATAAAAAGATTCATAAAGAAGGTTCAGGTAACCTTCAAAGCACATGGAAGAGAAGGAAGTAGCATCGATTATTTTGTCTATAGCAAGAAAATAAGACAGTTCTTCACTGATATTAAGGCAATTAGAGGAGCAGAACTTAATGCTGATCACCGGTTACTAGTGGCAGACACTAAAAACTTATTACCGGGTAGAACAAAACCTAAAGCATACGATAGGATTGCAGTAGAAGTTTTCCGACAGGAAGATAAGAAACTGGAATACACTAATGTCCTCGGAAGAGAGCTTGAAGAAATAAATGGGAACCAAGACTTGAATAATCTGTGGCAGGATCTTAAAAATTGTATTTTACGAGCTGGAACGGAGGTCTGTGACAAAAGGAAATTAGTCCCAGTACCAAAAAGACAAGCCTGGAAGAAATATGTAATAAGCAAAAACGAAGCTGAAGCTGATTAGATGGACAAATTACCACCGATAAAAAAAGAGATCCTGAAGGTGCGAAGTCATTACCAAGAGAAATTCGCATGTCAATCATGTGGACCATGTGAATTTGGGTAGAGGATGTTTAAGGAGTGTGGTAGATCAACCAGAGGATATGGACAACTGCATTACAGAGGACGAAATAGAGATGGCAATTGATAGTATAAAGCTTAGTAAGGCTAGTGGTCCTGACGACATCTCTCCGGAACTTGTTAAATTTGGAGAAGAACTGAAAAAGACACTTCAAATGCTATTCCAGGAAATTTGGAATGAGAAGATACCAGAAGAATGGGAGCAAAATATTATTCCCATTCATAAGAAAGGAAGTCAGACCATCTATGAGAATTAAAGACCAATTTGCCTGTTTTCAGTGATATATAAGCTTTACGCTCAAGTACTGGAACGATGCCTGCGATATTATGTCAAGAACGATATTGAGGAGGAACAGGTTGCTTTTCGCCCTGGCCGAAAAACGCAAGATCACTTATTCTCCCTGAGGATGGTGGCAGAGAAGGCATGGGATCGAGGACGGAACGTATACCTTGCTTTTCTTGACTTAAAGGCTGCGTTTGACTCACTTCCACACCAGGTAATCTGGAGATCTTTGGAAGAGAAGAAAATACCTCCAAATTTAATAAACGCTGTGAAGTCATCGTGACCCGATATATCAGGACCCGAAAGGTATAATCCAGATCCGCATCGTTTAGATTCTACAAGGGAGTGAAACAGAGTGACAGTCTGAGTCACCTCCATTTTAAAATTGTGATGGACCAAGTATGGAAAATATGCAAGAGGAGAATTCCTAGGGCAACAGTAGAATATTGGAATCTGATTCCCATACTGGTTCAAAGTTTTATATATGCAGATGACATAGTTGTGATTGCAGATACACCTGAACGTCTACAAGTAGCTGTTGATGAATGGTCTGAAGAATTAAAAAGGAAAGGACTGAGCATAAACCCCAGTAAGATCAAAATTATGCATGTAGGAAGGACAGACCAACAGCTTACAATAAACTGCCTTGGACAGCACCTCGAAGTTGTGGATGATTTTGATTATCTAGATGCTGTCAAAAGTAGTGATGGGCGAATAGATCGAGAGGTACTGAACCTAATAAGAAAAGCTAATATCCTATTCTTTCAGATATCTTCAACATTGGCATGCAAGAGAGAAGTTAGTAAAGAGGCAAAGCTACACCTATTCAAGACTGTATTCTTGCCTGTTCTTCTCTATGGGTCAGAAAGCTGGACGGTACTTAAGAAACATGCGAGACAACTTACCACAGCGGAAATGAAGTACCTATGAAAAGTCAGGAGAAAAAATAGACAGGACTGTATAAGAAATAACAGCATCCGTGCCAAATTGGGAGTGAGATCAGTTGTTGATGTTCTCGAATATGATATGGCCATGTTTGTAGGATGGGAGATGAGTGAAAGGCCCGCTGACTGATGGAAGCACGACCAATAGGAAACCGCCCTGCAGGAAGGCCTCGACTTACCTATAATGAATATATAGAGGGACTCGGAAAGGAAAGTGGTTGCCCGATGGATCAACCCCGAACAATGGCTCTGGACCATCCATCCATCGATTGAGGCTACTCCACGCCTAACATCACAAAGGAGATAGTGAAAGAAAGAAAAAAATATATACATTTCAGGCAATAAATTGCTTCTAATCAATAATTTGAAAAACCTCTCCAGGCTTTCAAGATATGATAGAGCACATTTCATTCAAGGGGACTGATGTGCTAAATTATATACATCACACACTTTTTCAGGATAAAATTTTGTGTTTTTTTTTTTCTTTTCAGTAATCTTTGATTCAGATTGATCGTAAAAGGCATTTTACATGAATGGCAGGAAGACTCAAGAAAGTATTGATGATAAGAAGCCACAGTGGTCCTAAATCTATCTGGTGTTGCCACGAATAATACAATGCCAGAAAAAAGAAACCGGCAGATAATGAAAATTATTAATTAATAAGTAAATAATGGCATAATGAATAATAATATTATCAAAAATGATTTTAGTTAAATAAAGCAATATTACACACTTTTTACAAGCTATTAAAAATTTCAACATAATTTTATATTTATCTAAACATTAAAAAAAAATTAAGAAAACTTCTAATAAATTTCACTTATTTAATAATGAACATATGAAATATTTTGTTTATTTTCCTTAATATATTAATTGCTTTAGCATTTTCTTCTATTGTAGGCACCAGATAAGGAAAAATATCATAAGAACTATTATACTTATTCAATTAAACTTTAATTAAACACATTTTAGATAGTTGAGTTAAAATAAATTCCAATGTTTTAAGTGTATAATTAGAACTTACAAAAATTTAGCTCTATTTTGAGCCAGTTGAAAAATACTTGAAAAATAGTCTTATAGCAGATTAAGCAAACATTAGAAAGTTGAACTCATGTCACCAATTAAAATAAGAGCACCTAAAATAAGCCAACTCAAATTAAAAATGTTCTAAAAAATTACATGATTTTACAATAACTGAATCTTGAAACATAGTTAATAATAAGCAGAACGGAAATCACTACCAGATGTTTACGAAATAATGAACTCTAACTAAATTTACTTCTAAAAAGATAAACAATTTACCAACGTAGTAAAATTGTTATGTCAATCATGTAAATCATAAAGAAAACACTGGCCCTCAGAGTAACCAGTAAATGTTATAATTTGATATGAAAAATTTATAAATAAATAATTTGAAGTAATAAATTTCTTAACGGAAAACTGTAACTAATTTAAAATTATTTAATTTTTTTTCACTACGTAATTAATAAATTTTACAAGAGGTTAATGGGTATAAAATAGTGACTATTATTATATTATTAATATGAAGATAAAACATATTTTTAAGGATTAAGAAGAATATTGAATACTTGGTTAAAATAATAAAAATTAAAATAGCCAGATTGGAGCAAGCAGAATGTTACAAATTCACATGCTCCACATATCTTCAGTTATTAATCCAGAAATCAATAAAAACATTGTCAGCTAGCTACATAACCTGTGCAAGGAAACAATGCCTCTTAAATACATTAAAAAGGAGATTTTGAATAAAATAGAAACTAATACAACTACTGGGTATAACACTAATTTACATCTCGGCACTTACAAATTAATATGAATATAAGACTCTGATAAGAAAATCTAAAAAAGAAATTCAAGTACTAAAATCTAAAGATTAACTTAAGAAAGAAAAAGATTGATACAAATGATTATTGAGGAACACCAGTTGTAAGGGAGGGAGTGAGGTTGTTAAGGGCAATAATAGAATTATAGAAAATATTACAAACAATCTGACGCAAGCACATAAACAAATTCATAATGAGGAAGAAACCAAGAACTAACATAAAACTAAGAAGATTTTTTTTAGGAAGGCAATTCTCGTGTCATCAAATGGCAATCAGCAGAAGAGAAATGAGTTAGCTTCAAAATGAGATTAACACATCAAGCTATTTAAAGGAACAGTAAAATCATAATAGTAGAGTTGACAATGACATATTTATAAAAACAAAAACCTAAGCCCATGTCAATAACTAACACTCCACCAAATATCTTAAAACCAATACAAATGGGAGGATTAACTTTTCATTCGTTTCTGACAGTTTTGCTGAATACACAAAGAAATTAATAATACAGTCGAACTTCCCTAAACAGACACATCTAATAAGCGGACATCTCACATAAATTGATAGTTTCAGTAGTAACTTAAATACCTAACATTTAAAGAGTTTTCAGGTTATTTTACATTAATACTTCTTTTAAACATACTCAAACAACATTTTAATCCAGTTATGAATAAAGCATATTCAAAAATAAACCAGATGTATATCCTATAAACCAGACAGCTGCATAAATTTATATAAATTCCATGAATTACAAATAATGGTCTTATATTTACAATACATATTAAATTATTTCTAAAAGTTTTAATTATAAAAATAATTGTTCATGATTTTATTTTTATGGAAGTAATATAAGTGGTATAGACGGGTGACTTAAGCGCTCTGTTAGTAATACTAAAATTACATCAAATTCCAAGAACATTAAACAAGTTTAAATCAGGACACATCAATGAACATAAAATCTAGATATCTTGGGTATAATACAACAAAAATTAGGTATGCTGTAAGTAAGGGTGAAGGCTTTGACTTGAAAGACAGGCCAACTCAGCCCTAAAATGATTACCTGATGACATATCATAGATGTGGGTTATGTTTCTGAGATCCCATAGGGTATCTTAATGAACAGTTAGGTACAGAACATGGAGTCCACCTACCCATAGAAGAAAACAATCCAGAGAATCCAATCGAATAAAAAATAAAGGAGGAGCAGTTCAGTTTAGCAGAGACATGGATTTTCACAATTGCTTGGCTCCTTCTTCTACAATTCATTTTCTTCACAATTTTTTACTCACGTTTTTGAAACATTAACTCTGAAGTCATCAACAGATTCCCACCCTTTGTCCTCTACCTAACTCTCTACAGTACAGCAACTTTTAAATGATCCTTCTCAGTCCATGTTTTCATTTCTGACACTTCTCCTGATTTTGATTTGTCATTCACCTACTTTTATCATTTTCAAATGCTCTCTCTTCCTCATACCTGTTTTATTTCTATTCATATGGGTTTCTAGAAAGAAAGGAAAAATAAAGAAGAACCTACAACCCATATGACATATTACAACCCACCTTGTTACTTTTCATTTCAAGTTACTTGCCATCTATTTTTGTTAAGTATATTAGTTATTTATTTCTTCTTCAAATTATATTATTTAAAACTTAATTCTAATAGAGAATGCCATTAATAGTTATATAGAGAAGGCAGTGTGGAGGACCTTCTCTATATAACTATTAATGATCTTCTTAATTACTACTCCTACACCGCCTCCTTAATTCTAATTGGTTTCAATAACTTTTTTTTTTATTAATAACTTTAGGAGCTAGATTGCCATAGAATAAAAAATATTTTCTTCCTTTCTTCAAATGATTCAGTAAGCATCTTTTCATTCAGGATTATATATTCAATTATGTAGCTACACTTATTAATTAATAAATAGTTAAATAAATATTGTATAAATAAACATCAAACTTTATCAACTATTGAAATCATTACTAATTATTGTTTTTGTTTTTATATTGTAGGAATAAAATATCTTCCCTGTTGGTGTCCGTTTAATGGAAGTTCGAGAGTACTTTAAAATTTTAAATAAAAACCTCAGAAACGAATACTCTGAATAATGTACTATAACCCTACCAACTACATAAATAAAATGGACAAAACTACATGAAAAATACATTTATTTCAGACGTTCAATAAGGCATGAGTGATATACTGTGGAGGAACATGTGTTTTTTAAAAGATGATCATGCTGATGATGGCTTAATCGCATGTTTGGTAGGTAGACAATTTTCATTAACCGCTTCTTCGTTACTGTCCAAATCCCAAGTGAGCTGTAAATCTATATCAGATGAGCTGGTCGAGCTGCTCCCGTCGATTACTACAAAAACATCTTCAATACATTAAGCTTAACTTTAAAATACTATTCAAACAAATTCTAAAGCCTTAACTAAAATCAGCCCAGTCTAACTTTAAATTGGATCTCCAAAATCAGTCAATCAATTTTAAATTCATAATCTATTTTACAAAAGCAGTTCAAGATTATGCAAGAATGGAATATTATAAAAAAAATAATTTTTGGATGGTATACTACAACTTTTTATTTGAAGACTAAATATTACAATAGTAATAACAATTTAGGGAACATAAATCATTTAAATGGCTATTTTCTCCTTTTTGAAAACGAATTGAACTATCATAGATAACCAATTATTTCATAATTAATAATTAACCAAAATATTGTTTTGCCAACATGAAATCTCCTATGTGACCAAAATTTATGTAATTTTGATTTTATTAGAAACAATATTTTATCTCCTATGTGCTGGGGAGAAATACTCATGTGTTAAAAAATTGTAACAAGATTTAAATTTATTAAAAAGAATGCTCCTATTGTTAGTAATTATTAACATTCGCAACAGTCACTGCTAAAAATCAACCATGAGATACTTTTAAGACAGTCTTTAAATAGTTGGTTTGACAGCTATTTACCTACCAAATTGGAATGTTTATAATTAGTTTATAAAATTATATTTTATAACATTGCTTATAAAACAGTTTTTCATTTTTCTGTAAAATGTGCTTGACACATAAGAGGTTTCACAGCAGCCAGGATGATAAATCTTTCGGTTAAGAGATAGTGAGGAGCAAATTGATTCCTGGGACAATTCCTTTGTTGTATATGTTTTAAATATTATTTTCATTATTTTTCTAATAT
The DNA here is from genome assembly GCA_948150685.1 of Rhaphigaster nebulosa. Classification (NCBI taxonomy): domain Eukaryota; kingdom Metazoa; phylum Arthropoda; class Insecta; order Hemiptera; family Pentatomidae; genus Rhaphigaster; species Rhaphigaster nebulosa. Next base: position 20,444,677 of record OX411311.1, read on the forward strand.
TACAACCAAATATTTATTAAATTAAAAAATATCTAGACTACCATCACATAAATACATTGAAAATAAAGTTCAGTAACTCAAATTGAAAATCAATTGAGTATAGGCTGTGACCTCATATAAGTGTTTCCTCCCTCTTTCCAACACAACTAAAACAACAATTAAAATTTATTACAATCCATTTTTGCATAAAATTTATATTGATAAGTTCAACAAAAATTCAATGATCACTTCTAGTTGGCTAGAATTTATTTCTTGATTACAAAATAACGTAAAAATACAAGTGGGAAAAGAACAAGTGGAAAAATTACTTATCGTCATAAGATAATAATAATTTCATTAAATTCTTTTTTTTAATTTAAGTTTTTCAATATAACTATTTTAAATGTTATCGTATTCCAACATTTCACAGTGTAAGTCATAGGCCAACTTGTACTTTATGATGAAACAAGGTGTTCCTATAAAGTAAACTACAAGTTGTTATAAATTGTTAAAACATTACATTAATGTTTAAAAACGATAGCATTTAAAACATTTAAACCAAAAAACAATAAATAAAAAAATTATTATTATCTAATGACGATAAGTAACTTGTAACCTCAATGAACCTTTCCACTTGCACTTGTACATTATTATGAAATAGGATCCTGACCTAACACAATCCATCTATGTCTAGATGTTTCCCAGTTTTTCATAATTTATTCTATATCCAACCAAACTATTTTACAAGTCCTTTTCAATAGTCAAGGTACTATTACTTCAATTATATTCCCTAGAGGGAGATGTAAAGCAAATTAATCAACTACACAGACATGTTAGCTATAATTGACTACAACAGAGACCAAAATACAAATGGGTATAGGGAATAAACGAGGATATACAATGCACATTGAGGGGGGAAAAAAAGCTAATGAAAAACAGAAGTAGAGCAAGATGGTCAGGCCATTAAATATTCAAAATATCAGTTACACTGCTCCCCCCTTCCTCCCCCCCAAAATAAAAATAAATAAATAACAAAAAAATGACACCGGATTCCTAATTGTTGATTTCATAGGTTTTTGAAAGAATCTGTAAAAAAAATTTCTCTCCAGAATAATGTTTTTATGAATCAACTTTTGGTAAGTGAATGCTGGTTGAAGGTAAAACATTGTAACTAACAAACATTTTAATATTATAAAATTTGTTAGTTACCATGTTTTATGACTGAACGCCTGAAATAAATAATCTTTTAATATTATGTTTCATGAAATGAAAAACCAGTATGAGAGAATGGTCATTGGCGACGAAGAAAAAACTGCAAGCTGCTTCGATTTTATAAGGAAGTCAGCATATCTTCGTATATAAAAATACAAAGAATAAAATGGCTTGGTTATGTGATGAGGATGAGGGACTAAAAAGTGTTCAATAAGTTGTATAGGAATGTCCCGGTTGGAGTGCGCTCACGTGATAGGACGAAGGGCAATTGGAGAGATGGGGTAGCACAGGATCTTCGGCAACTGAGGATATCTGTTACCCATCCAAGAGATAGAGAGAAATGGTTGGCAGCAGTTGAGAAGGCCAAGGGCAGCTTCATGCGCCTGTTTTGTCGATAGAAGAAGAAAAAGATGAAATGAAAAACAGTTGGCGACTAATAAAATTTTTAAAAAATTTCATAGCATTACTACAGATTTTAAACTGGCTTCAAAATATGTTTAATTTGAGATATAATTAAATTATTAATAAAATGATTACTAAAAGAAGTAGACTAGGCTGATTATTTTTTAATATAACTAAACTACAAATATCAGAGTATATAAATGCAAATAATATGGATTTATAAATATAATATAAAGCAAGAAGAGACAAAAAAAGTAAGGGTTAATCAAATGAATTAAAAATTTTTAGAAGAAAAGTTTGTCTGCAATTTATTTTTGTAGGACAAGAAACTATTTTAATTAGTATGCTTCCATAAATATATCTTTATTTGATACAACAATTTATCTGAGAATTTTAGGACATGGTTGTAAGATGCTATGTAATTACACTGTAATAGTAAGCCTTCCACAGTTATTTCCGGAGCTTGCAAAATTAACAATAGGAACCAGCAAAATTAACAGCAAAAACCCACAATGTAATTGTATTCACTTTTGAATTTCATTCATGTATTCTCTCTTGCCCAAATTGGAAACATTAGTGTATACTAACAGGAGAAAAATTATTACAATGGATATTATTCAAAACGACATATCAGATATAATGACGCACTTATATAATATAATTATAACAACAAATATTTTTGAACTTGTGATTCTCAAAGCCTTAGAAATGTATTTTTTATCGGTTGTAGCAACCACGGTTATTACGACTGATCGGTCACAATGATTCATTTTGATGACTTATAGAACAATAAAAAATCGGTTTTTGCGACAGTGTTCCAGGAACTCATAAGAAGGCCTTGTAAACAAGAAACATAATTTTTCCAAGAATGTTTCTTTAAATTTAAACCGAAGTTTTAAAGGGGGTGGGGATTCATTTCTGTTCAGTGAAGTGTTTACTGTTTTAGTTTTATTATTTCCTTCAAAAGCATTGTATCACGTCTAAAAGACAACCTTTCACTGTAGAGGAGAAGTTTAATACTTGATGCTGTCTTGAAAATGGTGAGACAAACATCAGTTTAACTAAAGAATAGATTCTTGATTTGAAATCTGGTAGAAAAAATGGATTCTTTGAAAATGAAGAAATGCCAACATTCCACGCACAAAGAAATTGATAAGCTAAGGTTGATATGGTTTAAAATCCAAAGAAACCATAAATTATCTGGTACCTTAATATAATTTATAAAATTCCTATTTCAAATTTACATGATGCATGTAGTATGATTGATTATTACGCCTATTGGATATAATGACCAAATATACCTGATCTCTTGGAGGTCATTCAATACAATATCTAGTGCATAAGTAAAAGAGATCATCAAGGAATCCATGGAATTATTGAAAATATCAAAACTTAAGTTATGAATAATAGTGAATATATAAATATAATGAAGTCAAGTAAAAACAAAAATTAAATCAAATTGTCACAATGAAAGTAAAGTTGTGTTAGCAAAGCTTACAACATTAGATCAGTTTAAAGTTAACATCACAATAGTTACCTTACCTCTGAGTGGAATTCTAATAATACAGGTAATAATACTAATTATGCTTAATCACTTTTGTAAATGTTTGTTTTAGCTTTCATTTTTTTTATCAGTTAAAATTTTAATTTAGTTGATAATTTTTAAAGTTAAGGACATTTTACTGCAAAGGTTTCCTAACAAAAACTTGAGCCAAGATCAACTTTAAAAATCATCATCTTTTCGATCCATCAAAGACAAAAATAAAACAAAGAAACTAGGATTACAAATTAAATATTTGTTGAATGCATACATTAAATTAAACATAATCTGTCTATACTGGAGCAGCACTGACACTTATACCAGACAAAATGTTAAGCTATAGATAATTAACTTCCCTAATTGGAATGTATAAAAATAATACACCCATAAATTAAACAACAATAATATATTCTATAGTGGCTTTGCAATTCCAGGCCATCTAACCTTCTATTAGACTGTTACCAGAATTAATCATTTCGGCCAACTTTCCAAACATAATTATTGATTGGTTTCATGACAAGTGATTTTTTGGATATATAGATGTGTCAACACTAAGACCTATCAGAAACCAGCAGTCAGGAGCCTATTTAAGATACAGAAGCCCACTTACCTACCTAGTCTCAGTGTTTCACTATTGTTTTTCTGTTATCATTAATATTTACATTATAACTAGATGGAAGGGTTCCACCACAAAGACGGTTTTAATCACAAGAAAAAATACACAACTTAATATTTATTTATTTAGCCTTAATTTATTATTTACTAGCTGTGCCCTGCGGTTTCACCCGTGTTAAACTTGGATTAAAAAAAAAAAAACCTTTAAAATAATAACCTACAGTAAGTTGTTCAGTTTTATTTGTTGCAAAGATTTTCAAGGAACAGGGTTAAAACAAGAATAAAGTTTTACGTTTTCACACTTTTTTCTTCCCTAACTCGTTCATTTTATTTACAAAATAACATTTTCGCACTTATTAAAAAGTTTGTGCAAAATCAACTTGCTTCCACAGGTAAAAAGTATTCATGACAACGACACGCATGCAAGTTGGAAACTTTTTCTCAAAGCTATTTATTTATGGTTACTGCTCAGTTCCTAGGAACCACAAAATGAGGTTATAAAGCCTTCCTCAATAAACGGTCTATATAATACAAAAATAATTATTCAAATCGGACTGGTAGTACCTGAAATTAGCAAGTTTAAACAAACAAACTTTTCAGCTTTATATATTAGTATAGGTGAGCATATCACATTAACTTAACAAAAGATAAAAATTAAAATTTAATTTCAATTTTTTCTTAAGCACTTTTTAAAGTTTCAGAAAAGATATCTTCTTTTTTATTTAAACTTACTTAATATTATTTTTTTTTAACAACACGATTAAACTTTTTTGAATTAAAAAAAAAAGTTTTAGACCTCTGGTTGCTATATTATTATTCATGTCCTCTCCTCCTCCATTTTCAAAGAATATGGTTTAAAAAGTTGCCCAAACAACAAAAAGTTTCATGCTTCGGGTACGGAATACTTGCAATACAAAACGGTTGTGTGCATTTAGAGATACCTCGTACACCTACCTATGCATACAACAAAGCTTTTTATTATATTGAAGATAGTTTTTAAAATAATATTTCTTGTACAGTATCATCTTTTTTCTTGATATATGCCTTGTTTATTTAGTTCTACATGGTGATGGTGCTCAGCAGATAGAGCTAAATATATAGAAAATATAATCCCTAATTTTTATCGGATTTCCTGAAGCTATCTTACAATTAATTCAATTCAGCACCCGGAAGGTGACAGAATGCTAGGCTAATTAAGTAAAGATAAGCAAAATGTAACAAATGAAACAATGTGGTCTGTCTTTGTTTTATGAATTCTACTACTTAAATCATGTTCAGTATGCCATTTAGCCATTCCCCCTCCCCCTTCTGAAGAGGTGTGTTCTTGAATAAATACTTTAATCTTCAGATTTGGAACAGATTACAACCTCTTCAGTATGTTAAGAGATAAATAAGCTAACAGTGGAGCTATGTAGAGGACAGGATGAGGAATGTTTACATGAATTATGAGCTTTAACCTTTTTCACTTTTGCTCTGTTCTGTAGACAGCTGCAGTTGAAATTCAGTTTGATGGTCAGAACATTTTAAATTCAATTATTAATTGTTAAATTCAGAGGCCATTACTCTCTTTGAGTCTAACTATATCTTTACTATTTTTCAACTATATACAATTCTCTAGTAAAATCGATAATAAATGAACATCTTACATCTGTTTAACCAACTTATATTCTTTTATTCAAACAAAACTACTGCCTGTATAATATAAGAAAATAATGAATACATAATACTAAAACCGATTAACACAAATAAGTTCATAAGAATTAAATGTCAAATACGTCTTCAAATGTAAAATCAATACCTGAGAAAAAAGAAGAGCCTAGTCTAGGAAATATTAACCAATCAACCCAATAAATACTTAAAGATTAACAAAGAGATTATCACTACGAATATCAAATAAAAAAATTGACAGGAAAACTTTAAAAGAATAAGAAGAATTTAAATAATTCTATTTAATTATATAAGTCTATATAATTTGAAGTACTATTATATTTAAAAAAAATTGTATCCGATCTCACAGCATTTAAATTTAAGATATCAAAGCTCAGACAGGCAAATGACTTATTTTAAATTATGTGTAATTCAATAAATAAAAATCAAGAAAAAGAACAAAGGGTGGATAAATACCTGATGCTGTTTCTTCATCGACATCATTTTCATCATTACTATTGCCATCTTCTATGTGATGAAGGCAGTTGACACCAGTGACATTCTGTGTTTCATCATCTCCATCACTATCCTGAAAAATTGAAACAATCATTATTTGTCATAAAATTATCAGAAAAACAACCAAATAAATTTATGAATTCCAAATTGATACTATTAATGTTTTATCTGATAGATAAATTTAATCTACATAATCATGTTTAAATTTTTCTTTTTCATATTTCTCATATAGAGGCAGGTTAGAAAGTGAAAGTACCAAGATGGTAGGAGGTGCAGACAGAAATGGAAAAGCACTGATGGAAATGACTATGTGCTGATATTTCGGCCTTCATCAGGGTTGATTTAGTGGCAGTAGACAAATGAGTGCATTTGAAGGATTTAATTCTATAATAGAGAATTTGATGCCTTATTCTAATCAGGGTCTTTGTCAATGGCCAATCTATTAAATGATGATTTGATCTTAACACAGAGATTTTAAAAACATAAAATGTTTTCAGTCTTAAATTGTTGGGAGTCCAGCAATGGATACCAGATTTTTAATAGGGATAAATTTCACTACAATGTGGCAATAATTATCCTTACAAATTGTTTTTCAGAATGAACCTCAATGAAATATTATTTAATTTTGTAAGAAATTTAGTTTTAGAATTTAATTTGAAATGTTTTTAATAATGACTTTAAAACAATGGATCTATACATTTTTATCTATTTGTTTTATTTTCTTGCTTTAGTCAAAAGTTGATTTATTTTAATTTATATATTTATTTTTTTCATAAGGAATCTGCTATCTAATATTGTAATTCTTATTTTGAATCAAAATTAAAATATCTGGTATGTCCACTCACATGACTTTCCTTACCGCTTGGCTGGAAAATACAAAATAAAAATTGTTTGCTGTATCTTCACTATTGTTTGTTAAATTTAGATTATTATTATTATTTTTTTTAGCTTTAGCTTCGTAGACAATTAAATAATCATTCAAATAAGCAACTAAATTGTTTCGGGAGATATATAGTTATTGAGTTGTAAAAAAACTAAAAAAGGTAAATAGGTTTCCAAAGGAACATGCACAGAATACTTTATGAAATATAAGTAAAAAATTCAATATAAGCTATATCATTTCTAATACTGGTCAGATTAAGATAAAGGTGTTTAACATAAAATAAGATAGATGATTATTTTTTTGGCATTGAAGGGGATTTAATTTGCTATCGAATGGATATGACATAAAAAAAATAACAGCACATTTTTAAAGACTCAGAGGGCTCTGAAACGCTTAGATCCATTAAAAACCGCACATCGAAATTTTTTATCACATGGGGATAATTTATCAATCCCTAATTAGATTGATCCTTCTATACTGTCTTGCGGATGCCAACATATATAAAATGTTTAATATGCTATATCATTGCTAATAATGGTCCGATATCAATGATTCTTTTTGTTTTAATTTTTTTTCAAGCCAATTAACGTTTTCAGCATTTTTTTTATCCAGGCATTATATTGGTTCCAGCAATAAGAGATTGGAATTAATACTAAATATAAAAAATTAATGTAATTTATACAATTTCTTTACCTCAGTGTCTGTTAAGTTGACAACACCAGCTTGATTCTCAGGGTTTGACTGGACTATATTCGAATGAGGTCTTTTATTAGTAACAGTTACTGAACTAATGTTCTTGACACATTGCACTGCAGGAGATGGATTAGGATTAGAAGCTGCCAATAATGAGTGTCCTTCACCACTTCCTCCAACATTATTGGAACTCGAGGAGTTGGTGCTGCGCTCAGGGATGTGAGGAACGCTTCTGTAATCCACAATTCAAGTTTTGTAAGTATTAAAATTCAATAAATAATTTATAAAAAAAAAAAAAAAAACAGTACAAGGTTACTCAAAGGCATAATAATTTATTACTATTATTTTTGGTTTATTACTTGAAATAATGAGCATTTGTAATCGACCAAGAAAAAAAAAGTTTAACCCCTTCTAAAAATTTGAGGTTTTACGTTTCAAGATAAGTAGAATCCGAAAATATAATTTAAAAAAATCAGTCCATCTGCCATCCACAGTTTTTTTTTGAGACTGCTGGTCTGATTTTTTTGAGATTTGGTACCAAACTCACAGGCCATCCCAGAATAATCATCAGAACTCAACATTACCACCCGCCATTTCATTTCAAAATGGTGGCAAAATAATTGTTTCAAATCCCCATATCTCAGCCACTTATGAAGATAAAGAAAAAATATAATTCGATCAAAATAAATTTAAATTTGTTTTGGATATATGACAATTTGGAAATAATAAACCATAGCATAATAATTTGCAGCATTTTATGTACTATAAATGAAATAAAAAACCTGATGTATATTCAAAAAAATCTTTTAAACATCATTAAAATTTAGAACGAAAAAAAAAAAAAAAATCTGGTGCGGTTTCACACATCACACAACTTTCCTTTACCATCCTATAATAATTATCTTTTTAATATAATTTTAAAAAGTTCACATAAACAATGCTTGAAATAAACTCAGCAGCATTCACTTCTTCACATCTTCTCCCACTTCAGTACAATAAAACAGTTTTTTAAACAATTTTAGTACAACAATTCTGTCCACTACCTATATATTTTAACTTCGTCAAGTTGCAAATATATTTTTAAAATTTGTTTTCATGGAAATATTTTCTTTCCGTTAAATAATATGAAAGTAGAAATTATTAAGTTAATTTCCGCTATTGTATTCTTAAATTACTTTATTACAGAGTATATTGTTTATAACAGATTGGTGGGAGAAGGTTCGGTCGCATCCGTCTCCTTTCAGATGCGCTCGGTGATCCATCTAGGATCTTGTGCTCCTCATAAAATACGCTTTATCTTTGCTAATACTGGTCCGATTTTGATGATTCTTTTATTGTTTTTTAGATAATTTAATTACCTTTCATACAATTTCATAACTTTTTTTGTTGCATTTCCTCGGTGATGTACTACATAAATGCAAAGTTAAAGGGCTGTAAGGAGAAGACATTAGGAAAGTTTCATCAAAATCGTTTGAGCCAATTACGAGAAAATTGTAAAATCCAAGATATAATTGCTACTTCCTGTTCCTGGCAGCTTCTAATCCAATGCGCTATCTTTACTAATACCAGACCGATTTTGATGATTATATTTTTGTTTTTTAGATAATTTAATTATCTTTCATACAATTCTATACATAAATTACTATAAAATGCATGCTTTTTAAGTTATGCGCAAATAAAATATTCTTTTCATCATAACTTTTTTCTCTCCAGTTCCACGTTGATATAAAACATACATGAAAAATTAAAGGGCTGTAAGGAGAAGACATTAGGCAAGTTTCATCAAAATCGTTAGAGCTGTTTTCGAGAAAATCGTAATATCCATGATGTAATTACCTTTTCCGGTTAGTCCGATGCGCTGTGTCTTTGCTATTATTGGTCCGATTTTGATGGTTCTTTTTTGTTTTTTAGATGATTTAATTACCTTTCATACAATTCTATACATAATTTACCATAAAATGCATACTTTTTAAGCTATGCACAAATAAAATATTCTTTTCGTCATAATTTTTTTCTCTGCATTTTTTCGGTGATATTCTACATAAATGAAAAGTTAAAGGCCTTTATGAAGAATAATTCAGGCAAGTTTCATCAAAATCGTTAGAGCCGTTTTCGAGAAAAATATAAAAAAGTGTAAAATCCATGACATAATAGCTAATTCCGGTTAGTCCGATGCGCTGTATCTTTGCTAATACTGGTCTGATTTTGAAGATTCTTTTATTGTTTTTTAGATAATTTAATTACCTTTCATACAATTCTATACATAATTTACAGTAAAATGGATACTTTTTAAGCTATGTGCAAATAAAATATTCTTTTCATCATAACTTTTTTCCCTGCAATTCCTCGGTGATTTACTACATACATTAAAAGTTAAAGATCTTTATGTAGAATAATTTAGGCAAGTTTCATCAAAATCGTTAGAGCTGTTTTCGAGAAAATTGTAAAAATGTGTAAAATCGATTATGTAAAGTGGCACTTCCGGTCAGTCGATTTTGATGAAAATGTAATTTCAGTATCGTACAACTTTTCGTTTTTGAACTAGACTGTTTACATACACACACCCACACAGACCATTTTGCGAGACTTGGTCATTTGGACTCAGGAGATCTTAAAACATGTATTTCCGTCAAAAACTCGAATTCAAAAATTTTCACGATTGCAATACTTCCCCATACTGTATACTTCGTATATAGGTAAGGAAAAGTAAAAAACACTAATTAAGTAATCTAGCAATTACTACATTAACACTAATTAAGTGTTAATGTAGTAATTGCTAGATTACTCATCAATTAGTTAAATCACTCCTCAAACTTTAAACTATCTAAATTAAAAACAATAATTTAACAAAATTACAATAGCATTAGCAATAGACTTCAGGGATTGGTAAATCATTTAAATATCAATAAAGCCCATGAATATATTACATCAGGAGACTGGTTTAATGGGTTAAGAGATTATTGGGGTAAAATAAATAACTATACAGTATAAATATATAATATCACAGAAAATGAGATATAATGAAATCAATTTATCAAGATAAAATAAATTGGTGGGTCCTTACAGTCTCACTCATTATACCAAAATTTTCTAATATACAATATAATGCTTTACTATGGCTAGTCCCAATCTCTATTACTCTAAAAATAAGTCAATTAAATGACTTTTTTTTTGTATCCACACATTTCAAAACAAAAATGTGTCAAAAGAATATAAGATATGACTCAACCACTCCTTAATAATAAATCTACCATATCCATGTAAGCAGTATTTACTTACGATTAAAACAATGATTTATAGCATATTTAAATTAACTGATTATCAGAATATCTACAATAGAAAGATATGATAATAGTTTGTACCCCTGAGAAGCAGCGACTGGGATGAGATCAGCTATTCCTGGTGAAGATTCTGCCAAGGAATTAACACAGCGTGCAGTGTCTAACATAAAACATTTTGCAGTTCCAAGTTTCTAAAACGGAATAAAATATGAAAATTTTGGAATTCCAAATATAAATTTTAAAAGTAGTTAAAAATTGTATTCTAAAATAACAAAGAAGAATTAGCTTTAGAATTAAATAAATCATTAAATGGTTTTAATATAAGAGGGATCAGATTTATAAGTTTTGGTAAAGAAAGCTATATGACAATTATTACACTTTATATCAGTATAGATGTATTTGACCATATATATTTATATTATTGAAGTAGATTGGAGGGAGGGTGCGGTCAATGAAGGGAAACACATTAATAAGTGAAGCTTATTTTTATTGTTTACCTCCTTCAGTGATCACCCCCCCCCCCTCTCTCCTGATCAATTTCTCAAATATTACACTTTAAAAACAATATAATTTTGTTTAAAAAGCGTCAATAATTTAAGTTAATGTTCAATAATTTTACACATTTCTATCATAAACAGTAAAACACAAGTTATAAAATTATTTAATTTTACCTGCTTCAGATTACTAATTTCATCTAAATATTGGGATTGAATCCTCTCTAAATGATTTATGTACCACTGCTGGTCTCGACACTTTTGGAAAAATGTTGGTGGTCTAACCTGAAACCTAAAATTAAGAAAATATATATAAACATATAATTATTAAAGTTATGAGGATTAGGCAATAATTTGTTTTGTAATTACCTAAGTATAAGCGTATCATTTTCTGTATTGAGATAACCTTCACTAGCAAGCAGATCAATCCTGAAAAACCTATTATAACCCCAGCATTCACCAACTTCGAAGTCAGAAGCAAACTCTCGAACGATGTTTTTGTTGGTTTGTCTTGTGCCCTGATGAATCATTTCCACTCTGTATTCGTACCTGGAAATATAACTGATTTTAGTATCAAGAGATGGGGATGAGTAAAGACTCATAATCAGAACAAAGCCTAATTATCTTGGGCTGAAAAGCTGTAAGTTTATTGTTTAGAAAAAACAAAACAATGTTTGCAACAGAAAATATGCCAAGATTACTCACTTTAAAGGAGAGATCAAATTAAGGATTCAATGTAACAACTAATTAACAAAAAGGAGGGTACTTACAACACCCCAAAAGATATTCAGGTAGATATTTTATTTTTGTTTGTTGGTCTTTAATACAGTGTTTTGAATATTTAGAATTAATAATAAAAATTATTTAGTTTTTAAGAAACTTATCAAAAATTAATGCTTTATAGAGTATATAAGGATGTTGAACCCCTTAATAAACAATTAATGGACAAATAAGCAAGTTATAATATGGTATTTTTATTTTTAAATATCTCGGCAAGGAATAAACAAAAATAATACCCTATTCTTCAACATACCAAAACAAACATAACTGCATAAGTTGCTTATAGATAGTTTTAATTTACTCATGTATATACAATGGTGGATTGTACTGAGAGAACAAATTGGTTCTGTCCTTTTTTTGTGGTCCGTAGTTACAAATGCACTTATTTTAGAACAAAATGAATGAACAGATTAATAAAAGTATTCTCTATCGCTTGCTACTACTTTTTTCCATCTCAGGCAATTTTTGAATTCCATCTCGAAAAAATGTCTCGTCTTTTGAGGTGATCAAAGATAGGAGCCAATTTTTGATTTCTGCAAAAGAAGTGATCCAGTGACCTGCCAAATTGTGTTGTATCTGTCAGAACGACCAGTAATCAGAAGGAGCAATGCTCGGAGAATACAGCAGGTGTGCTAAAATATCCCACTTGAGAGTTTCCAATTATTTTTTTACCACTTTTGCGACATGAGGTCAAGCGTTGTTATGCAGAAGAATAACTTTATCATGTCCTTGCTCGTATTCCGGACGTTTTTGTTGTAACGCATGGTTCAAACAAATCTACTATAGCCTATACCGATCGCCTGTAATGGAATCGCCAGGTAGAGCAATTCATAGTATACAACACCCTTTTGGTCCCACCAGATACAAAACATGATTTTCGAACTATGAATAATCGGCTTTGGTGTTGATGTTAAGATTGATGGCAACAATTTACCGGGCATAGAAGAGTATTTTTAGTATTACCGTAGTATTAACGCTGAAATCACCATTCTTGATATGTCGAAAGCATTCCCTACATGAATTATCAGTTGGAGCATTGTCACCATAAACTTCCACAAGCATTTGAGGCACTTCAGCTGTACTTTTCTTCCAATTAAAGCAAAAAACTAAAACCTCCCACAAATGCTTATTAAACTTATTCAACACAGTTAAAACAAGGTTTTTATATGAAACTAAAGGCGATATAAGCTTAATATTATTGACAGCTAATCTCTTTGAAACCGCCGAAATCAGCTGTCACTATGAAACATTCATAACAGCCAATGCCATCTTTTGAAAACGGACTGAACTAATTTGTACTCCCAATACTTGAATAGCCTATATTTCTGACATTAAAGATAAGTTCTCAAAAATTTTGATTTTTGATTAGGAAAGTATCTTAGCAATAAAAACATCTACACTAGTATTTATTTACAATTATAATGGTAAAAATAATATCATCAACAAGTATTTATTTACAATATTAATGGTAAAAATAATATTATCAACAAGTATTTATTTACAATATTAATGGTAAAAATAATATTATCAAACATATTAAAAAATATAAACATTGATGCTAGAGTTCTTAAAATTATTCTTTATGATAATAAACTCTTATTTGGCCTGTTTCTTGCTGCTAAATAAAATTTCATTTAAACTGTAGCATAAGATAATTTGTAAAGTAAATGACCGAAAAGTTGACAGGCTCCTCAAGTTGACACTTCAGATTAAAATTTGAAAAACAACTCTTCTTCAACAAAAACAAATTCTTCAACTATCATTCTTTCAATCGATGGTAAATTTAATGAATTCTCTTCAATCTAATTGCTATATTTCAAATTTAAATCCGAAGTTTCAACTTTAGGAATCCGTCAACTATTGGGTCATTTATCCTACATAAAGAACAGTGTAATATTTAAAACAAATAAATACTTGTGTAGATATTTTTATTTTTAAGTCAACTTAGTATAGTATATAAAGAAAAAAACATACTTAGAAGAATCTGGAAGACCAGCAGTCAATTCCAAAAACACTGAGAGATAACTACCTCTGACGACACCATTTCCATCTGGGTATACTTTTAATCTCCAGCAGAGTCCATTTACATGAAGTGATTGCGAATAAACTGGATCGGCCTTGTGCTGCAACTGGGAGAACTCCTGCATCACGAAGGTACTAGACTCATAAGCAGGTACTATTTCACTAGAGAGAAAAATTCAGATAGATTTATTAACATGGTAACCATATATCTAAGATTAATCAATAATGTCTAAGATCATATTTTCATATACTCTATAATGACATTTCCCACAGTGACCCTGTGAGAGCTGTTTATTGATTTCTCATATGCTCAAAAAGGTTTATTCTCTAAAGTTTTATAAGAGCACGTTGAAGGTATTATTATTTACAAATGCCATTAAAAGATTCTAGTGATAATTTTCAAATAAATAAATATTATTGGGCTCAGATTATTATACCCCTCTGGATAGAGGGACATGGTCTGAAACATATTACATAATGCCAAACCTAAAAAAGTATCTGTCAAGAGAACTTTATTTAAATTTTACTTAGAGAACTTTAATTATATGTTATTTATTTTATCTATATTTACTGTTAAGGGGTAGGTTTTACCCTTTAGAGTGAATCTTTATAAAAAAAAAAAGTAATACATGTCAAATATACCAAAGATGCTAAGCATTATTAAAATTGCTTGACGTTTCCATGTATTTACTTATTACAGCAATTATCTTATTGCTTTGTGCTCTTATTAATTAATAGGTTTTCTATTATGTTTTTCGATCCTTATCTTTTAATTATTCATATATTTTTTATTTATCCTTTTCTTTTTTCTTTAATATATTTTCAAGTTTTAAATTTTAAAATCTAATATTCAATCTTATATTAGTCCTAATACAATTGTTATATTAATTTAATCACCAAATTAAAAAATAAATAAATAAATATCAGACTCTTATTATCATTATTGTATCATGAAGAAACAACAAAAACACACATTGTTTTTTATCATGTCCTTATGAATATAGAGCCCTGATAAAGCACTAATAAAAGTATTTAAAAAAAAATAACTAACCTAAAAAAGTCTGAAGGTACTGTGGGGATAACAAAAGAAGACATCGGTTTCTTCCTGATTTGGTGAATCATGCGGGACAGTTCAGTGGAACTACTAATTAATTCTGAGCGTGTCTTACTTTGCAGAGCAGCATCAACCTCTTGCAGCACAGATTCTACATTCTCTATCTCAGAGCTTAGCAGAGTTTTATGGCTGATTAAGCTCACCAGTTTCGCTTTCAGTTGCGTGTCTAAGCGAGCCACCATCAGCTCAACTGCATTTCTAATCTCTCTAACCCTTTCATCTTTTGCATTCCGTACTGACTCAACATTTCGATCCTGTGAGATAAATATAATTGTTAAACATATTCTATTAGTGACAGATATAATTTTAATGAATCTTATCATAAATATGACTTTTGAAAACATCTCAGAAGGTTTAACTAATAAATATTATAAATTCTAAAATAGGTTCTCAATGCTGAGACTAAAGTATAGTTATCAAATCAAATTGACAATTTATGTGAACTAAGATCGCCAAGTAGTTGATAACATAAGTACTTTTACAATAATGATGGAGTTATTGCTAATAGTTGAGGTAATTAAGGAGAACATAGTTGGGATTGTGGAGAAGAAAGAAACACATAGTATGTAAAATACTGCCTTAATATGGGCTGGATTTGAAAGAATGGCACTTAAACAGTTAATGCTTTGAAGAAATATGAACTCATCATATGACTATCCATGTTTTAAAGACAAATTCCATTTAGAACACACTAATTACACAAAGTAATAGTAAAAAAATAAAATAATTGGTTAGTTAGTTGTATCATGTTTTGTTTATTATCCTTTGATATCTCTTTATTTACAGAACCTAATCTTATAATGGCATTAAATTAATTCTTCACTAGGAACAATTCTCTTATGATTGGTTTTTCTTTTTTCAAGCTTCATTGATAAAATATGACTGTGGAATAGGAAATTTTGGAGGAAACACAGTCGAAGTTCCTGAATGAATGAAATGCCTCCTGATTAATTGAATAGAGAAGTTGTGTCTAAATCTAGTAAGACACCGACATCACCTAAGATGAAAACTATATCTATATCTATTGATAAAATTCCAAGCACATTTATCATTGCCTCAATGGCGGCCAATAAGCCCAAATCCAACTAAATGTGGATATCTAAAATTATCCAGTTTCGTTTAGTAAACAGGAGAGGGGAGAAAGTTGGTTCTAGCTTAAAATATTTTATTTGTAAAATTGAAGAACATTCAGTTTACTACAAGAATGGTCCTATTATTTTTTTCCTATTTATTATAGTTTATGAAATACGCTCTTCAAAGTACCAAGGGTAAAGACGATAAAAAAAAAGTATAGCCCAATTGCAACGGAGTCAATAATGATTTTTTTTTTTAAATATGTTAATTTCAAGTGCGTATATTAATTAAACTATAACAGATTAAACAAGAACTGTAGGGACGATTCTAATCACTCGGAAAAATACCAAACATGATATTTATTTATTTAGTCTTATTTATTCATGCCTCCCCCCTCCACTAATGGTATTTTCTATATTCACTAACAGATAATCATAAATTTTCTATTGATGTAATTTAGAAATAAGCACGGGGCAGTTGATATAGTACCCGGAATACTCTCCAAATGACAGACACGGTCAAACGCAACTAAGGGTTTTATTATGTAGCCATTAGCCATTTAATACCAGTGGCGCGGATCGAGAAGTGCTGGGATCTCCTGTAGTCCTGCTTTGCTCTTCAAGTGAGGGAGGTAAAGCTTGGCTCAGTATTTTTTAGGCTGAATGTAAATATTGATTTTAAAGCAATTCATTTAATTTTGTTTGTTTTTTGATTTATTTATTTTTAAGATTTTTTATGTACTTATTATTTTTATTTTATTTTTTTGCCTACAAATATGATATGAACAGTTTATTACTCTTGATATGCGGTAGATTGTAATAATTGACAATAAAAAATAGTTTATCTTTAAAAAAGTAGCCATTTATACGCGATGTAACTGATAATTTTCACAACTTTTTGTGAATGGTAGACGCTAATACTTTCTGCTACTAGTAGAGGTGACCTCTTAATCATTGCATTAAAGTTTGCTGCATCTTCACTAGTAGAACATATTCCTTTTAAGCTTATGAAATTCAATATTTTTTTAAAAATTATATATAATGATGACCATCACAAAAGGCAACTATAGTATATTTGTTTTTTTAAATCTATGTGTGTAGAAACAGCTGAACATAGTTTTGGATCAGCCATTATTAAGCATTAATAAACCAGAAGATAGTACTGTTTTGACATAATGCCTCAATGTCAAAGAGATATTTTATTTTTTACTCAATATATTAAATTAAAAGATAAGAGCTTACAACATCTTGCATTAGTGACAGAAGTTCCATGAGGCGTCGTCGAAGTCCTGAAAGTTCTTCCTTAATCTGGGTCATATGCTGCAGGTATACTTCTTCAAGAGGTTTAAACGTATGGTTTGAGTGGGTCCCGCCCCAGAGGGCACACTGGTGACAGATACACCGTAAACAGGTCCAGCAGTAGACAGATAATTTCTCTTCATGCAGTGAACATCTTAATAGGACAAGAATTAAAACAATAATTTAAAAAGAGTACATTTCCTATAATTTCTAATTGTTAGTGTTCTCTCCATGAAATCTGGTTATACTACATTGAAAAACTGGCTTAAAAAATGTAATAAATAGTTAGATATCTGGTCTCAATAGATGATATAAGGTAGGGGGCCCAAATATTAGCTAGGTTTCCTAATATCGCATACCACGGTTGCTCCCTCATTAACGCTGCTAGCCAACTAACACCAGAACGACGGACCATTTCCCTTCAATAGTTATGTGTGGAAACCAGATGGAGCGGTGTTTGGTTTCAAGAACAGTGATTTAGTAGTAATGTTTCATAATTTGTAGTGTAATAAAGATAAAGTGAGTTTTTTTATTTGAGATATTTATAGTACCTGTAGTAGGATACTTAAATAAAGGTATACTTAGTTTGCGATCTGAATCCGAAGTTGGGGGCTGCCTTCTTCGATACTGAGGCTGTTCCCAAAATCGCCCACTTGAATGTTCTTAATATAGCCTGTGGCGATATTATAAACAACTTGTAAGTGTTTTCTTTCTTTTTCAGATGTAATATAGAAAGACATGAGATAATCTTCAAAAATTGCTAGACGTACGACTAGGAAGATGGTCTGTTTTATCTATATATAATTAGTTGTTTAGAAATGGAACAAAAATACCTATTATGGACTTATAGCAAAAAACGTGAAATGAATGGCATTTCAACTTGCCACAAGAAATAACAATCGCCATACCTTTTTGGAAAAAACAAAATGTGCAAGTAGGAAGTGGCTTCGTCCTTTTTCAAGAAGAGCAGCCTACATTGTAACTAAGGAAACCTCAACCACTTTTTTTAAGCACGAATTAAGATATTAACAAGTTCTTTGGTATACTTAATTAATAGAGTACATGCATGATTTTCGAAAATACCTTAAATAAATTATTTTTATCTCAAAAGATACGTAAAATATTAAATCATTCATAAAAACATTCTTATTAAATTACGATATTTTGGCTATTCAAACGTACCATTTTTTGTGGGGTTTATGTGGTCACTTTTCATTGTTCAAACTATTTGAACAAATTTGTTTTGGTTCTGGTGAAACTTGCTAAATTTGATCTAATTCTGTGATTAGTAAAACCAAGGAACAACAGCAAAAACCTCCGTACAGGTATTGTATTGTGCCTATATTTAAGAATACAATGATAAGTACAACAGATAAAGTATTTTTTCTTGTTCTAAAAGACTCAACTATACAAGCAAAGTGGTGTAAAGCCATGAGAAGAGATAAAGTATATCCAATAATTAGTTTGCATGGCTTTGAAAATCATTATAATGAATATGTCGTTTCCTTTACAAACGTATTTACAATTTTGTTGCTTTATATTTAAAAAATATCATAACCTCAAAAAGTTTTGAAAGGACATTTGATGAATTTTCATCATTTTATATTTTTTATTCGTGAGATATTTGTTTGCATATCAATGCTTTTATGCGAATATAATTAGTTTTTTTTTTCCTTCTAGTTAGAAGAGGATACAGAAAATTATATGCAATACAAAATAATGAGTAGCCATATGATTCCCACTGAGATCTATATCAAAAATATTAGATATAATATTTCAAACTATATTATATTTTAACAACTGTAACATATGCACGCACCTATTTACTCAATAAAATAATTCGTATTTGTATACTTGACTGGATTTTTTGATAAAATTATTTTTTCTCCATTTATAGATTATGATTAGTTTTCCAAAATAATATGGGAAATTATGTATTAAAAGAGCAGCAAAACTGAATTAATCATCATAAAATTTTCTTGTAGCTTTTATTCCTTTAAATTCAGTAGATATAAAATCTGGATTTGAAGAAAACAAAAAAAATGACATTTTAATCACATCTATTCTTGGAAGAATTATTCAACTGCGCTTTAACAAATCCTCTTTCAGTCATAATTAATGATTTCACACAACATTTAATGAAAGACTAATTATTAAATTAAATATTAATACTTTAATATAATTCAGTTTATTATCACTTATAGAAAGTACCCAGAAACCATACGACGTAACTATGCTGACATGAAATCTGACATCACACTGTGGTCTAACCAATAGCATTACGTTTAGATATTTAATATATTGCATTTTTGTTTAATCAAAACTTATTACTAAGCAAAAATTTTGAAAGAAAAACTATTTAGGCTTTAATCAATAGCAATAAAGATTTAAAAAATATATTTGAACGAAATATATTTTTCGTGCATATACCCTATTAACATAAGTTTTATTTCACTTAATCCCACTGTAGACAAAGGTGATATTAGGAACGTAAGGTGGGCAATATTGGTATAGTTTTGTTTAAATAGCTACTAATTGGCAGTAGCAACAATTTATTTTTATATGTTAACAATGCTTTTTAAGACAAGGACATACTGGAGGTTTGGAGGAAACACTTTCAATAAAAATTCAGAATGGAAGAAAGGCGGCAGAATTTTCGTGATTGCCGTAGAAGAGGTAGAAGAACTGAACCAGAAGTCCCCAACATGGATGACGCCATAGAAGAGGAGGAAGTCGAAGCAGCCATTGCTAAAGTAAAAATGGGAATAGCGGCTGGGCCAGATGGGATTGCACCCGAATTTATAAAATATGGGAGAAATGAATTAATCAAGAGTCTCCAAACACTATTCCAAAAGGTATAGAATAGGAAATAGAATAATAGAATGGGAAAATAATATCATTATCCCAATCCATAAAAAGGGAAGCCAAAGTGTATGCGATAATTACCGGCCCATATGTCTGTCATCAGTGGTATACAAAGTATACACTAGGATTCTGGAACAAAGATTAAGGAAATTGGTGGAAGAGGATCTGGAAGAGGAACAGGCAGGTTTTAGGCCCGGTAGGCAGACACAGGATCATATATTTTCTCTGAGAATGATTGTAGAGAAGGCATGGGATAGAAGTAAAGCAGTATACCTAGCTTTCTTAGATTTACGGACGGCTTTCGACCATGTTCCTAGACAGGAAGTATGGGATGCATTGGAAGATAGGAGAATCCCACAAAACCTTATAAGTGCAATTAAATCAGTTTACCAAGACCCAAAGGGAATAATAAGGCTAGCAGGCACTGAGTCCAGGTCGTTCCATTTCTTTAGGGGAGTTAAACAG
Organism: Rhaphigaster nebulosa; assembly: GCA_948150685.1. Classification (NCBI taxonomy): domain Eukaryota; kingdom Metazoa; phylum Arthropoda; class Insecta; order Hemiptera; family Pentatomidae; genus Rhaphigaster; species Rhaphigaster nebulosa. Next base: position 20,465,557 of record OX411311.1, read on the forward strand.
GGAGTTAACCACCCCTACTGTTCATAATTTTCATGGATGCCATTTGGAAATTTTGTAAAAGGAGGACACCCAGAGCAATAGTGGGATACTGGAATATGACCCCAGTGTTGGCTAAGGCATTGCTGTACGCAGATGATGGGGTATTAGTGGCGGATACTGCTGAATCACTCCAGGTCGCTGTGGATGAATGGCAAGAAGAACTGCAACTAAGAAGCATGCAGATCAATGCCTCCAAAAGCAAGGTTATGTGTATTGGACGAAGGAACGAGGATCTTAGAATCACTTGCAATGGAGAGACTTTTGAACAAACCGATACCTACTGCTACCTGGGAACAATGATCTGCAAGGATGGAAGAATAGACCAGGAGGCCATGAATAAAGTCCAAAAGGCCAATGGAATATTCTACCAAATATCCATGACACACATTGGAAAGCAAGAGTTGAGCAGGAAAGCGAAGATTCTGCTATTGAAATCAGTTTTTCTCCCAGTGCTACTATACGGATCAGAAAGCTGGACACTCCTGGACCGCCATGCCAGCAGGGTTGTATCTGCGGAAATGAGATTCCTACGGAAAATATTAGGAAAAACCAGGCAAGACCGCATAAGGAATGAGAGAGTGCGAGAGGAACTAGGAGTTAGATCCGTCCTAGAGATGATTGAAGAAAGACAGCTGAAGTGGTTCGGGCATGTCAACAGAATGGGAGATGACCGAGAGTTCACATAAACACTGCTTCTAATAAACTCAACAGCATGCACATCTTCTCCCACTTAAGTACAATAAAAAAGTTTTTTAAACAATTTTAGTACAACAATCATGCACACTACCAATATATTTTAACTATGTCAAGCAGCAAATATATTTTAAAAGTTTCTGGTTTAGTTTCTATGGAAACATTTTCTTTCCATTAAATAATGTGAAAGTAGAAATTATTAAGTTAATTTTCGCTTTTGTATTCTTAAATTACTTTATTACAGAGCGTATTGTTTACAACAGATTGGCGGATTGATGGAAGGAGATTCGGTCTCTTTTATCTCCTTTCGGATGCGCTTGGTTATCCATCTATTTTATGCTCCTCATACACTGTATCTTTGCTAATACTTGTCCGATTTTGATTTTTTTTTTTTTTTTTTTTTTTTTTTAGATACTTTAATAACCTTTCATATAATCCTGTACATAATTTACTATAAATTGCATATTTTTTAAGCCATGCGCAAATAAAATATTCTTTTCATCATAAATGTTTTCCCTGCAATTCCTCGGTGATTTACTACATAAATGAAAATTTAAAGGCCTTTATGAAGAATAATTTAGGCAAGTTTCATCAAAATCGTTACAGCCGTTTTCAAGAAAAATGTAAAAAAAGGGTAAAATTCTTTTATATCCTTTCGGATGCGCTTGGTTATCCATCTATTTTATGCTCCTCATACACTGTATCTTTGCTAATACTTGTCCGATTTTGATTTTTTTTTTTTTTTTTTTTTTTTTTTTAGATACTTTAATAACCTTTCATATAATGCTGTACATAATTTACTATAAATTGCATATTTTTTAAGCCATGCGCAAATAAAATATTCTTTTCATCATAAATGTTTTCCCTGCAATTCCTCGGTGATTTACTACATAAATGAAAATTTAAAGGCCTTTATGAAGAATAATTTAGGCAAGTTTCATCAAAATCGTTACAGCCGTTTTCAAGAAAAATGTAAAAAAAGGGTAAAATCTATGATATAATAGCTAATTCCAGTTAGTCCAATGCGTTGTATCTTTGCTAATACTGGTCCGATTTTGATGAATCATTTATTTATTTTTAGATAATTTAATTACCTTCCATACAATTCTATACATATATTACCGTAAAATGCATACTTTTTAAGCTATGCGCAAATAAAATATTCTTTTCATCATAAATTTTTTCCTTGCAATTCCTTGGTGATGTACCATATATATGAAAAGTTAAAGGTCTTTATGAAGAATAATTTAGGCAAGTTTCATCAAAATCGTTTAAGCCGTTTTCGAGAAAATTGTAATATCCATGATATAATTACCATTTCCGGTTAGTCCGATGCGCTGTATCTTTGCTATTATTGGTCCGATTTTAATGATTCTTTTATTCTTTTTTAGATGATTTAATTACCTTTCATAAAAGTCTATAGATAAATAACCGTTAAATGCATACTTTTTAAGCTATGCGCAAATAAAATATTCTTTTCATCATAAATTTTTTCCTTGCAATTCCTTGGTGATGTACCATATATATGAAAAGTTAAAGGTCTTTATGAAGAATAATTTAGGCAAGTTTCATCAAAATCGTTTAAGCCGTTTTCGAGAAAATTGTAATATCCATGATATAATTACCATTTCCGGTTAGTCCGATGCGCTGTATCTTTGCTATTATTGGTCCGATTTTAATGATTCTTTTATTCTTTTTTAGATGATTTAATTACCTTTCATAAAAGTCTATAGATAAATAACCGTTAAATGCATACTTTTTAAGCTATGCGCAAATAAAATATTCTTTCATCATAACTTTTTTCCCTGCAATTCCTCGGTGATTTACTTCATAAATGAAAAGTTAAAGACCTTTATGAAGAATAATTTAGGCAAGTTTCATCAAAATCGTTTAAGCCGTTTTCGAGAAAATTGTAATATCCATGATATAATTACCATTTCCGGTTAGTCCGATGCGCTGTATCTTTGCTATTATTGGTCCGATTTTAATGATTCTTTTATTCTTTTTTAGATGATTTAATTACCTTTCATAAAAGTCTATAGATAAATAACCGTTAAATGCATACTTTTTAAGCTATGCGCAAATAAAATATTCTTTCATCATAACTTTTTTCCCTGCAATTCCTCGGTGATTTACTTCATAAATGAAAAGTTAAAGACCTTTATGAAGAATAATTTAGGCAAGTTTCATCAAAATCGTTAGAGCCGTATTCGAGAAAATTGTAAAAAAGTGTAATATCCATAATATTAAAGCTCTTTCCGGTTAGTCTGATGCGCTATATCTTTGCTAATACTGGTCCGATTTTGATGATTCTTTTATTGTTTTTTAGATAATTTAATTATCTTTCATACAAGTCTATAGATGATTTACCATAAATTGCACGCTTTTGAAGTTATTCGTAAATAAAATATTCTTTTCATCATAACTTTTTTCTCTGCAATTCCAAGGTCTTTATGAAGAATAATTTAGGTAAGTTTAATCAAAATCGTTAGAGCCATTTTCGAGAAAATTGTAAAATCGATTATATAAAGTGGCACTTCCGGTTAGTCTATTTTGACGAAAAAAGTTGCTGTAACATCACAGCCATATACCTACCTTAAATACGTAATTTGAGTATCGTATGACTTTTCGTGTTTGAGCTAGTCTGTTCACATACACACAGACCATTTTGCGAGGCTTGGTCATTTGGACTCAGTGGACCTTAAAACGTGTATTTCCGTTGAAAACTCGAATTCGAAAATTTTCACGATCGCAATACTTCCCCTTTTTATATACTTCGTATATAGGTAAGGGAAAGTAAAAATTTGTGCTGAACACGACAAATGTAAAATTTTGTAAGTGCACAGAAATGTTTGTAAATGTGGAGGTGAAAAAGCATTTATGCACGCTTGTGGCATAAATTTTTATATATGTGGACCCGACTTAATACCAAAAAATTATAAAGACCAAAAACTAAATTACTAGAGATCCCGGACTGTAGCATTTGAGATTACATGTATTCATATCATATGAATAATATCTGTAACCTTACTCTCAGAGAAACATGAAGAAAAAATAATGAAGTAAAATTAAAAAATAACAATCTTATAAAAGAACAACTAGATATAGACAGTAAAATGACAGAAGACATAGGATGCCATATCTTCTATAATTGTATTAATAATTTTATAATATTTTTCAGATATAAACTACCCAATTTTAACTTTACAATGTAGGGTAGTATTGTAACTTAGACTAAAATATGTAACCAACTTCCACTGCATTAAGCTTATTTACTGATGGAAGTTAAGACTCTCTTAATGTTAGAGCATGTTAAAAGAGAATTTGCTGTTTAAAAAGGAAACTTATTCATGAAAATAAATTCAGATAATTTTCAACATGTTCAAATCATTAATCTGTTAAAAATTTATTTGGGCAAGTAAATGCACATTTAAATCCACCTTACATACAAGAAAAAAATTATAATTAGGCTATCACTGCAAGATTCCAAAGAAAGCTTTTAGTATCTTAGATAGAAGTTAATAACTGACCAATGTTTTATTAATTGAGGCAACATTAGTACTATAAACCACAAAATCGCATTAATGCAGATTAAAAAAATAGAGACAGCTAGTGACCAATTGGAATAAAATACAAAATATTACATTAAACAAAAATATTATTATGATTTTTAGTAGATACTACTAGTTTGTAGATTGAAGTACATTAATTGGTGGCCAAAAACAAAAAAGAAACTCATTACATTAATATAATAATATAAATAAATAAATATAATATAATAGTTTTAAAAAGCCCAACTAGTAAAATTCATGCTATCAGTTTCATTACTGGGATGTATAAAAAAAAAAAATGACCATTTTATCAAAGAATGTAAATACGAACTTTAAACCTATTCAATGTTTGCCAATAACTAATACTCTTGTGTTACGAATCAAGTAAGCTTGTTTTTAAACATTTAACCCGTGCTATAAGTGTTAGTTCATCAGTTGCAATCAAACAAGAAAGATGATGGTTTCTTACAAAATACTCGTCAGATAAAGACACTATTGATGGTTCTTTTTTTTTGTTTTTAGAAAATTTAATTACCTTTCATACAATTTTATACATAATTGACCAAAAAATGTATACTACTTTTTATGTTATGCGCAAATAAAATATTCTTTTCATCATAACTATTTTACCTGCATTACCTTGGTGATGTACTACATACATGAAAAGTTAAAGGGCTTTAAGAAGAAGACTTTCAGCAAGTATTATCAAAACCGTTAAGAGCCGTTCTTTTTCGAGAAAATGGTAAAAAAGTGCAAAATCAATAATATAAAGTGATACTCCCAGTTAGTCAATTCTGAAGAAAACGTTGCTGTAATATCCCATGAATATACCTAACCTACTGAATATACGTTAAATATATAATTTCAGTTTCGTACGACTTTTCGTTTTTGAGCTAGTCTGTTTACACACACACACACACATACACACCTTCTTATGAGACTTGGTTATTTGGATTCAGAGGACCTTAAAACTTGTATTTCTATTGAAAACTGGAATTCGAAATTGTTCACAATCGAAATACTTTCCCTAACTATATATTTCATAGATATGTAAGAGAAAGTAAAAATTACATCCGCTGAAGCAACATGTGAAATTATTCAAACTGAAGCTGAAGCTGTCCTATTGAACAGCATGGCGTTGGTCTGAAAATTTCTGCAGTAGAGATACCTCTTTGAATGGAAGGAGGGCTGAGGGAGATCATCAGTGGATATTGATGAGGTTCCATGATGTTCTGACGGTCATTCTATGACCTCTCATTTTTATTGCGAACAGTTAGACAGGATGCATGCGAAATTATCACAGCATTACTCAGATTTGATTTACCTTAAAGGTGTTTTATTCCAGCAGGATAACAACACCCAGTCAGACCAAATAAAAGTTGAACAATCTTCAGGGGATCGAACTTCAGCCACATCTAGTATATAGTTAAGACTTCACTCCATTAGATTATCACTTATTTTGTTACATGACCCACTCTCTTCTAGAGAAAAAAAATTAATAATTTTTAAGAGAATAAAATTCCTGTGAAACAGTTTTTTGACAGTCATCTCAAGGAGTAATACCATCGTGGCATCGAACAACTGGTTGAAATATGCCTAATAATAATGGATCACAATAGGCTATAATTTGAATATTAATTTTGCATTATATTAAAGAAATAACATTACAAACTTTTTATTGAAAAACAGTCATTTTTTTGTGCACCTCATTATTATTGAATTCTTTTCAATTCTTTACAAGTATACCTTAAAAAATCTTTTTTTTTTATCCATTCTCTTGAGTTTAAATTACCTGAACATTATCAAAATCATAAAAATCCTTAAAGGTTATTAATCAGGATATTAATTAAAATAAATAAAAAACAGTAAAATTACTATACCTATCCCTGTCTGAGGTACAGTCATCTCTATTGGAGCCAGTAGCAGCTGCCTGGAGAGTGTCAAGTTGCTGAGTGACCTCTTCAACCCAACGACAGTTGACCAACTCATGGAGATGAAGGGAGGCTCTACAGTGTGGGCACTGCGATCTCTGTTCTGTCAACCACCTTCTGATGCACAAGTAGCAGCAAAGCTTGGAACAGTGGGGGCAAAGATGAGCATCCCGCAACTTCTCCATACAGATGAAGCAACGGAACACCTCTGCCAGAGACTAACATTAACGATAAAATTAGGTAACTGTATTTTACTGTCTTAAAATAACACAATACCATTAAACCTCATATACCCCACTGTGATACTAGTGGTAACAATTAAGAATAAGACCATAATAAGTATCCAATGAGGTTAACTATTGGGTTGTCTGGAAAATAATGCAGGATTTTGAGTTTTATTTAAAATACCCCTCTATATAACAAACTATTTATGTTTACTGGATTATTCATTTATGAATGTCAACACTTATTAATCTTCTTCCAAACGATAATCTTTGTTCATCTCTGTAGCATTTCACTGCTTAGAAGTAATTCAGTCTTTACTAAGATGCAATGTGTGATTTTAATATAATTTTGTTTTACGAGTTTAAACTCGGTCGAAACGGGGTCCAGACGGCCAGGAACATCAATCAAGTCTGGGGTGAGGGCAGCATTAATGAGTATACTGTTCAATGGTGGTTCCAAAAATTTTGGGAGGGAGACTTCAGCCTTGAAGACAGGCAATTGGAAAGATAAAAAAGCTTGAAAGTTAACTATTTTTATTAAATAAAACAGTTGTAAATCTTTCTTTTTAAACCAAAATCCTGTTTTATTTCCGAACAAACCGATATTAACAACTTTTATGTATGATGGCTATTTTATGAAACAAGAAATCTGTCGCAATCCTTAAAAATGAAAATAATTTCTTATTTTACAGGATAAACAACTCAAAAATGAATAACGTGCTTTAAGAAACAACTTAGTGATGTAAAAAATTTAAATTTCTTACGATTATAAGTAAATATTTAGAATATAAAACAATACTGTTTATAAAGGGGTATTATATTTACATAGGATATTTTGATTTAACATATTAATTAAAATAAAAATATTAGAAACAATTTCTTTACTGTTAAAATTGCAATTATGTAAAATTTGTTTATACTCTTTATTCTATGATTTCTGGTACTTGGTTTTTGATCAAAAACTGACTCAACTAATGCTTATATTGATATTACCATCAGAATTCTTAGCCAAAAAAACGGATATTGAGAGGGCCTACAGGAGATATATATATATATATATATATATATATATATATATATATATATATATATATATATATATATATATATTTTTTTTCCAGTAGAATACATAACCAAAATGTCAAATATTGAAACAAATTTTTAAAGCATATTTATACATTTTTGGGAACTTTATTCAATAAATTATGTATAATGATTTTTCAAGAGCAAATTTAATTTAATAACATATTTGTTGCTTTTAGAAAATTATGAACACAAATAAAAGAGCTGGATAATGAAATTTTAAAAAAAATTCAGTTTAGTCATATATTACTCACAAGCCACTGACGGCAATTATCAAGTCTTAAACAATTAATAAATATATTACAAAAGTTGAATTTCTTGTAAAATATTAAAAGAAGAATATACAATCTAATCTTGTTTGGTGATTAAAAGTAACAAAAAAGTTGATAAAATAATAACAATGGCAGATGATAAAATGAAAAAAAAATCAATATTCTTAAATTGGAGTAAGTACTATTGAGGTAATAATTAATTATAATAAAACAAAATTATAATGTTTTTCCTGAACAAGAAAGAAATTTCTAAATTTTCTGCTATGAAAACCAAACATTAAGCCACAAATTTTCAAGAATTTAATGATAATCCAAATGGAACAGAATACTGATATCAAAATTATTAAAAACTAAAAAAGGTCAATTCCTTAACTAAACATGTCAGATCTTTCGATATTATTTCGAAGAAGTCTTATTAAGTAAGTTCAAATTAACTGTTGGTGTTATAGGATACCTATTTATACTACACCCAGTATATAAATTTAACATACAAATACATTAATGTTTAATTTTGTGATTATTGACAGTTAAATTTAAAGTGAAACAAAAAAAAAAAATTAATTATCTATCCGCAATATAATTACTTCATTGAGATTGAGTGCAACTGAGAAATCCATCGTTCAGGGAGATATTACCAAAACAAAATCTAATGTGAAGTGTCTAAACATTGTGTTTTGTATAATACCAAAAAGTCCATTCTGAATAACAATATTATTTTAATGTATTAAATTTTGTGTATGCTTTGCATAAACATCTGCTGGGTTAGGTTAAGGCTTCTATTTTCAAATAATGGTACAATAAAAAGAATTAAGAAGGCACTAATGAACAATTTCAAATACAAAAGGTTGTTTTGGTAACTAACAATACACCATTTTCATTTAAACTTTAAATACAAATGTCTCCTGATTTCAGAAGGACTTAATTTACCTCGACACTATGATCATCATCATTTTTAACACGATCCCTTCCAGCCATTTTCATAAACAAGTAGAAACAAGTCACAAAACTACATTGACAATTGATATGTCTTTAAACATAGATTGAACCTGGAAGGTTATTAAGCGGTCTCCCACATTATAATTTTTGTATTCAATGTACTTTTATTCATAATCAAAATTTGAAATGCTATTCGTCACTTTAATGTCATCATTATTATGTACAACACTAAACATGCATTGGAAATCGCCAAACGTTAATAGAAACACTAGCTGATAATGACAGATGGTGAACCAATGTTACCAACAGAAACAAAATTAAATTTTCTTTACTTTCATTGTTTTATTTAATATAAAATTAATAAACAAATCATGTATATCAGATGAACAGTGAGGGAAAAATGAGTTTTCTCTATATTTTGATAATTTTATTAGCTTTCGGTCAAAATTGAAGATATAAACCTCATTGCTTCAAATAGTACAAGTAATTAAAAGATGAAAGACAATAAAAAAGATATGATCGTGAAAATATTGAGTGTCTAATGAAAACATTAGAGTATTATCATACTTATCATATAGATCTTTTCAATTATTCGTTCTTTTCTATCAGAATTTAAACTGTAGTCCTACCTGGTTTTGTCCTTTAATTATCCCCATATTATGACCCATACTTTGAAATAAATTCCTTTCCAATTTATTCAGCATTAATAGTTTTCTTTTGTATTTATGGAAAGAAACATTATTTAGTAGAATCCAATGTCTGAGTCTTTTTCTTAATTTGAGATAGAATATTAAAATTGTCAAAGATATTAAAATCCCCCTACATACTGAAATTCTTTTTAAAGTTAATATCATTGTTGCATTAAATTCTTTATTAGATTTAGTACGACAAGCAAAGCAATTTTATCCTCTCAGAAAATATCATATGTAAATATGTCATAAGTATAGTTTAATAACAGTCGGTAATCGACTAATTGGCAGTTACAGTGGTTAATAATTTCTGTAAAGATTCCGCTAAGCAAAAATGTAAAATATGCACATATATTCTGTATATGCAATTTTGATGCCCATATGATATTTTCAACAATAAATAGTCAATTTGGTCAATTTCTGAGTTTGACAAATAGAGGTATATAGTAACTAATGTTGCTGGACTTAGATTTTTTTATAAAGAAATTTTCCACTAATGTTTTCATTGGCCTAAATATTTTTCATATTTTTTTTCCATTCTTCTTCTATCTAATACTTCTCTGATGTCCTGCCAGACTTTCTTCCACTTCATTTCTCCATTTGGTCTTCGTTCTTTTTTTCTTCCTGTCACTTCCAATACTATAGTTATCTTCGGTAATCTTTCCGAAGTTATTCTCTTAGCATGCCCAAACCATCTATCTTAACACAACCCGTTCGGGACAGATTTTCTGAAAATTCTCGCTGGGATCAACTTTTTCTTTAAATTTTGATATAGAATTATTTCAATTCTTCAACACTTTAATAAATTATTAAAGTCTTGAATTATTCCTCATTACCTTACTATATAATTTCAAGATGAAAAAAGTTTACTCGGAAGTACTTAACGAAAAGTCCTCACCTGGGGCCCACCCGTCCCTGAGAATATCCCACTCGCTACGGACTAGTTATGCTAACCCGCTCGACATGTTGAAGCTATATGAAACTCGCAATTTATTTCATTTCTTGATCTATTATCTATTTGATGTATCTAATAAAACTAGGAATAACAAATATAAAAAAGCGTATCTCTACTAAAATTATAGTTTGAAAAAAAAAAAACTTTGATTTTATATTTTTTTGTAATTATTTATTACATTTCTGATTTATATATTTCCTTATATCGATTCTTGTATAAAATTTATATGAAAAAACCCTGGCCAAACATGTGTAATCTTAACAAATAATTATGGAATAGGAAAAAATGAAATAAATCTTTGCAAGTTCACAGTTTTTTATTACTCGTTAGGAAACTTATTTAGACAATATACAATAGAAAATCGAAGCTATATACATCTTAATAAGTGATTTTTGTATTTACAACTTAATTATTGAAATACACTAGAAAATCAAATCAGGCTATTTGCAAAATTTCAGCCATTTTGAATATAATTTAAAAGAAATTATCGACTTTGAAAATGGGTGTGACTTGTTCAGAAAATTCGGAAGCTCATAAAATCGGCAATTTAGACTTAAATTACACGTTGAAATAAATGAATATAATTTAAAGGGAAGTCTCCCATAATGATCACAACAGTTACCTTACGAGTGTTACTGCTGGTTTAGGGACACACTTAAAGTGAGAAAGGGTGTGGACTAATACAAATTAAATTTGAAAGTGTCTAGTTTTACCCTACCGTTGCTTACGTATTTATCGGTCGATCATCATTATGAGTTATATCATTAGTATTTGGGGAATCAATATGATAATTTCACATTACTCTGGCAGATGTCATATTTGTTTCTTATTAATCGTACAATATTTTCGAAACCAGATAGTCATTAAAAAATGAAAATTTGATTTTTGGTTTGTTTTGTAGCAACACTCGTGAGTTTGGTTTAAATTTTACTTATTTTCAATCGACTTAAAAGCTGAAATTTTAGCCAGCTTGGTTAATTTCACCATAGAAATGTAGATTTTTTTTTATAAATGGTGATATTCGCGAGTGGCTAAACTCATTTATTTTTGCAATAATTTTTTTTTTCAAGCCATTAAGTCTCAAACTCATAAACCACTATCCTTTCATTATCCAGTGATATTAAGGAATTGCTAAATAAAAAGAATTAACTTTATCTAAACAACTTATTAACTATAACTAAGCACACTGCATGAAAGCTAAAAGTGTACTGAATTTAGATGTAGCTACCTGAAGTAACAAAAGGAAATCCCTATCAGTCAGAAGTGACAGAGGTGAGCGAAAGAACCAATGACCTCACCTGAGTACCACCAGTGAATATAGAAGCCCAGGTCTCGCAGCCGTACATCAGAACTGGTTTTATCACAGCATTGTACACCCTTAATTTGAGATTTCTGGAGATTTTTCGGGATTTCAGTATTCTTGAAAGAGAGAAGAAAACTCTATTTGCGCTTGTTATACGCTGGTCTATCTCTGTATGCTGGTCATTGACTGAGGTTATTGTGGAGCCGAGGTATTTAAAGCTATCTACTTTCGGGAATGTTCTGCCATCCACGCAGATACTATTGTTGGGGTGGATTTTTCGGCTAACTATCATGTATTTTGTTTTATCTTCATTTATTTGCAAGCCGATTTGCTCTACTTCTCGTAACAGAGTCTTACCAAGTCTCTCAATGTCCTCTTCATTGATTCCAAGGACATCTATGTCGTCCGCATACGCTAGGATTTTGTGTTTCATTCCGACGTGCACCCCTCCATTTTCGAATGAAGTTGTTCTAATCACCTTCTCAAGGGCTAAGTTAAACAGCATCGGCGAGAGTCCATCCCCCTGCCTCAGGCCTGTTCTAACTTCAAAGGCTTCAGACACATCTCCTTGTATCAGGACTCTGCATTTGGGGTCGTTTGTACACGCCTTCGTCAATCTCACCAATTTCCCGGGAATACCCAGTTCAGTCATGATTTTCCGTAGACAGTTTCTGTCCACGGAATCATAGGCAGCTTTGAAATCGACAAATAAGGCGTGCACATCCTGCTCTATTTCCCAACGTTTTTCGAGTACCTGTTTTAGGATAAAGATCTGGTCTAGCGTGCTCCTTCCTCTTCTGAATCCTGCCTATTATATTTTCATAGTGGGGATATATCCGGTTTAGCAGGATATTAGTCATTATCTTATAGGCAACCGGAAGGAGTGCATGCCTCTGTAGTTCATACATTCATACATGGACCCCTTCTTTAGGATAGGGCATATTAGACCTGTGTTCCAAGCCTCTGGTATCCTTTCCTCCTCTCATATTTTCTGGATTAGTTCTAATAGCTTGGTTCTTAGAGTTTCGCCTCATGGTATGCTGTCCAACCCTGGGGCCTTTCTTCTATATATATATATATATATTCTTAGAACATATATATATTATTACATATATTTAATGTATTGCTATAAACATAGGCATAAGTATGGTATATTAAATGAGCCGTCAAATAAAGAAAAACAAAATTAATGGCATGGCGGATTCACCCTTCTTGTATGGAGCGCCTCATATGATCATGAATACAGAGCCTCTTTCAAACAATTTCTGTGGCTTTTTCTCCATTTGTCTACGAATCTGTATTGATTAAAAAATAATAATCGAAAAACAAACTTTCCAATTTATAAGAAAATGCCCTGTTGTTCAATGAACGGATCAGTGAAAAAATCGGTTCCTAGTTAATTGAATGGCCGCCAAAAAATCATCAGTGTGAAGTATGCTATCTATATCTTTGATGGAACAAAAAAGAACCTTGCCTACACATTTTCCTGATTTTTTGATAGAATATGGGAATAGTCGTTCTAATTAAAATGCCTCTACATACTGCAATCCTTTTTATAATTAATATCATTGTTGTATTATATCCTTCATTTACTTATCGTCTGTCATAATTATAATATAACAGCAGCCTGCAATCAACTAATTAAGAGCTAAAGTAGCTAGAACTTTTTGTATCGCGTAGAGTTTATTAAGCCATAATGTACGTAATATAGTTGCTTCTTAATTAAATTTACAAATTTTAATGTTTCAAAAGTATTTAAACACTGTATTTTTCAGTTGTTCTTCATTCATCTCCAGCCATCATTGTGGACGAGATAAGTTTTTGCCTAATTGCTGCTATCATTTTTCAATAATATTAAAAATGCTATTATAATAGGTATATGCAAAATATAAATGAACATCTCTATTAGAGTTATTATATATTTTTTAAATAAGATTTAAACCTATTTTACTATTCCTATTAATAGAATAATTGGTGAAAATCGTTAGTTTGTGAGTCATGCGATTGTTAGGATTCGTCGTAAGTTTCAGACATAAAAATTTTTGAATTGTAGCATACTCAAGATATTTTGCAATATGTGGTGTAATTATGTTTAAACTAATTGATTATTTAATTGCTCCATGCACTCGAACGGGCACTCAAAAAATGTAAATTCCACTTATGAATGAAGTAAAGCTTTCACATATTGACATTTTTTTTTCTTGCAAATTATATTTGCCATGAATATGACATAGTTGTGCAACTGATAACGACTGTTATAAATGATAAGGTTGCTCCGAATATACGTACCATATATCAGAAAGGATTTGAACTTAGAGACTACAAACATTTCTCAATGTTATGGGCGACCTTCTAGATGGAATATCATGGAAGTTAACAAACTTTTATTATGAACTATGATAGTCTAGTAGAATAATGTCAATAGATATCAACCGCATTATTCATATATCATATTATATATTCCATATCATACAGACCATGACATGTATGTATAATATATATATATATATATATATATATATATATATATATATATATATATATATATATATATATATATATATATGGCTGTCCATTTCCTTTTATTATTTCTTTTCATAAAGAAAACTGAAAAAAATGGACATATTAATTTATACGGATTATATTGGCTAACAATTGGAGAATATAACATAAAAAAACATTATATAATATTACGTTATACACAAATCAATATTGAGTTTAAATGACATTTTTATCTTCAAAAGACTAAAATCAAAGATTTTTTTTTCCTTTCACGAATAAATGCAAATTTCTAAGATATTGTCCTTGAACATGGTCTGACAAACGAGCAATTTCAACTATTTTGATTGCTACAACATTATAAAAACATTACCCACCTACATAAATTTCTATTCGCGAAGCAATGTTGTGGATTTTTATAAGTTTCTTTGATAAGAAGGATTATTCGCTAATACTTGTGCTTTAAAATATTAATTGATTTCGCAAACATTTTAAATTAGTAAGATTTATTTTCAGGCATGCTAAAATAAAATGATATTAGCCAATTTCTTTTCATCTGTAATCGTTTCACTGTAAATAAATAAATTGGAGTTGCACATTTCGAGGAGCTCTTGATATTTCAATATCTTTTACGAAATAAAATTTGAAACTGATTTAAACATTTTTTGAGTTGTTAATTAAATGACAGGATGCAAACCATTTTTGATATTATGTTATTATTATTGTTTTTAGAATAGGATTAAACGCATTAATCATCAATTTAAATTTGAGGTCTTACTATTTTTTTTTTTTGTGATGGTAAAATTATTTGTAAACTATGGCTTAATAAGCACTCTGTGTTCTTTGAATCATGGCAAATAATATTTTATATATTTTTTTTTGTCAAGAAAATCATCGAAGTAAGGTATTGATCAAAATAAGAAAATAATTTTATGTAGTAGTTGTATTCCATGAATGTATTTCAAATAGCTATCTCAAAAACGAAACTCGGCATCGCGACGTCCATTTATATATTTATTTATTTATAAAGTTGTTAATTAGAGTTTATAACCTTAATTATCAAACCATATGATTTCAGTATTAAATGTCAATATACCTTTTAAGTTAGGTTTAAGTCTAATTGACCAAATTTGAGATGTTTTACTTTATATTTTAATATAATTTTTGATGAAAGTCTGATACGACCATCAAGTAAAGTACTACTTCCGGTTTGCCAATTTTAACCAAAACTTATTATGTTATTTATATTGATATGCAAGTCTTATACACCAAATTTGAAAAGTTTTGTATTGTATTTTAATATATTTTTTTATGAAAATCAATAATGACCTTCAAGTAAACTACCACTTCCGGTAGTCATGCAGTCACTAAAAAGAGAGGTTCGCAACTAAATTTTACAGTAATCCTAAATACAAACTTTTAACTTTCTTCGGCTAACCGGTTTTGAGTTTTACGAAATACGAACGTACGAACGTACGTACATACTTCACGACGAAACTCGTCAAAATGAATTCTTCTTCTTCTTCTTCTTCCATGGCACTACAGCCCTTGTAGGGCCCTGGCCTTCGCAACAACGCCTCTCCAGTCTTCCCTGTCAGCAGCTCGACCTGTCCACTGTCCGACTTCCATCCTCTGCAGATCGTTCTCCACATCACCCAGCCATCGCAGCCTGGGCCTTCCTCTTCTTCTTTTGCCTCCTGGTTTGCCATATAATAGTTTCTTCGGGTACCTATATTCTTCCATTCTTTCTACGTGTCCAAGCCATCTTATACGTGTTGATTTGACATAGGTGACTAGGTCTGGTTCATTGTATAGGTCCTGAAGCTCTCTATTATTTCTTGACCTCCATAGGCCTTCATTACATACTGGCCCAAATATCTGCCGAAGCACCTTCCTCTACCAGATCTGCACGCATTCCTGGGTCAGGACCCACGTTTTACCAGCGTACGTGAAAATCGGTCTTAAGATTGTTTTATAAATCAATAATTTTGCTTTCCGTGACAAGTTCCGAAATCTTAATGCTTTTCGCATTGCAAAGAGGCATCTGTTGCCTGCTGAAATTCTTGCTTTAATTTCTGCAGTGATGTCATTCTTTCCTGTCACTAAAGCCCCGAGATACTTGAAGCTGTCCACTTTCTCAAATGTGTGGTGGAGCAGTTGCACATGACTCTGCTCTTCCTGCCCATCGTTTTTTATGGAAATCATGTATTGGAATTTTTCTTTATTTATCACCAGACCCAATTTTTTCCCAGTTTCTTCAAATTCCAGCAAAGCTCCTGAAAGTGCCGCTTTTGACCTTGCTGATATGACTGCGTCATCAGCATACGCTAGGTGTTGGGTCATCCTGTTACATATCGTTCCTCCTGGGTTGGTCCTGATTGATCTCGCAGCTTGTTCGAGTGCTATGTTAAATAATACAGGTGAGAGGGGATCTCCTTGGCGCAGTCAATATTGTATTCATATGCTTTCTCTAGCATCTGCCGTATGGAGAAGATATGATCAGTTGTGCTTCTAGTTGGCCGGAAGCCATTTTGGTATTCGCCAATATTTCTTTCAGTCCATGCCATAATTCTCCTATTTATTGCGACTGAAAGTACCTTGTAGACAGTGGGCAATAGACCGATACCTCTATAGTTTTGGCAGTTTAATCTGTCTCCCTTCTTATGTATTGGGCACAACACTGCCATATTCCAGTCCTGTGGCATCCTCATCTCCATCCATACATCAAATGCGAGATTATATATTTCCTCCACAACTGCCCCACCCCCATATTTCAGGACCTCATTCGGGATACCGTCTATTCCAGGTGCTCTGTTGTTATGGAGTGCTCCAATTATTTCCTCTATTTCTTCCCTATCTGGTGGTATTTCTTCTTCATCCACGTTCGACGAGTCTCTTCCATTTTCCAATAATGCTTTTTTATTATAAGTTGGTACTTCTTTATTCGGATTTAATAATTCTATGAAGAACTGCTTCCATCTTTCCAGGACAGATCTTCTATCTCCAATCAGGTTCCCCTCTCTATCTTTAATGAATTCCAGCCTTGGTATATATCCATTTCGGAATTCTCTGGTGCTTTTATAGAACTTCCTGGTCTGTTTGCCTGCAAAGTCTTCTTGAAGCTTTAGTAGCTTCTTTGTTTCCTGCTGCCTTTTCTTTTGTTCGCATATTGCTTTTGCTGCCCTTCTTTTGGTTTTATAATGTTCCGCCGTAGTTCGGGTCCTTCGTTGGATCATTTTCTGCCTAGCACTGTTTCTTTCCTCTATGGCTTTTATGCAGTCCTCATCCAACCAGTCATTGCTTTGTCTTTTTGGTGCTGCGCTAAGAATGTCCTCTGCTACACCTTTGAGAGCATCTTTAAGGCGTGCCAATCTTCCTTCTATATTCCTGCCAATAGATGAGTTGTTGTTTAATCTATCTGCGATCTCATCGAAAATGAATTCAGGGATGGTCAAAATGTATATTTCCTTTGAAATCTGAATACCGAAAATTTTCGCGAATACAATTTCCATTACTGCGTACAAGGAAGTAAAAACCATGATTATTATTCATTACTAATTTCGAATTCTAAGAGAATTCTTATGCTTGAATGCTCTAATTTCAGGAACTACTAGTCTGTTTTGAAGAATTCTAATTGTGTCGGATTGACCGTATATCGAACAAAGCTTTTAGTACAGGAAGAATAAGCCCATATAAACAACAAAATTTGTACATTCATGAAACTTTTTCATGCAGTAAGAATTGAAATCAGCAGAGTCCGCCATAATTTCGGAGGGACAATCCTTCTTGAGGGAGGGGTCGAAATGGGGGCGGTATATTCGCAAAATAACTTACATAAATTAAGTCTAATCAGGTATCATTTCTCTACGACTTCTTAAGCGAAGTAAAGGAAGTAATGTAATCGCGAAAATTTTCGGTTTTCAGATTTTAACGGAAATATCCATTTTGACCATTCCTGAATCCATTTTGACTAGTTTCGTCGTGACATCCGTTCACACGTACGTATCTCGCAAAACTCAAAAACGGTTAGCCGTAAAAAGTTAAAATTTTGTATTTAGGATTATTTTAAAATCTAGTTGTGAATCTCCCTTTTTGGTCACTGCATGGTTACCTGAAGTTGTACTTTTCTTGAAGGTCATTATTGATTTTCATAAAAAAATATGTTAGAATATAATAAAAATCTTCCCAAATTTGGTATTTAAGACTTAAATATTAATAGAAATAGCATAATAAATTTTGGTTAAAATTGGCAAAACGGAGACGGTACTTCCGTCAAGTACAATTGCAACCAAGTCTGCCGCGGGAGAATAAGATAAGCTAATTGGGTTCTTCTGCTTAAAATGTCGAAACCGTCGATTTCCAATACTTTATCTAATGACATTGACAGTTCTAATGATGTCACGGAACACGAAGAAATCTCTTGGGACCTTGTTACCAACTGAAAGAAAATGACATATAATAATGAAACGAGACCTCCAGAAACAAGATCTTACGTGTGTTTGTGTGTGTGTGCGTGCGTGCGTACGTGTGTGTGTGTGTGTGTGTGTGTGTGTGTGTGTGTGTGTGTGTGTGTGTGTGTGTGTGTGTGTGTGTGTGTGTGAATGAATAGACTGATGTAGCGACGCCGAATGTCATTTTTACTGCAATCTTCGGAAACTAGTAACCAAGTTCAGGATCACTTTTCGAGCAATCGATTTGTAGTTTAATAGGCGTACAAGGAAGTCATGTGTTGTCCACGTCAGATATTTTGGGCTATATCCACTGGACTATTATTAAAGCACTATATTATATTAATTACATATTAACCAAAATCTTTCCATACTATAATATTTTCATCATAAATTTAACGTATATATATTTTCATTTTATAAAATCTTTTAAAATTTGGAACATATATACCGCTTTACATCTATACAGCTGCATCTCTAACAGTATTAGGTGCATTGAGAACAATTAGGTCTTAGTCTTTAATTAGGTCACTTTGTTGAAAATTTAGTCTACTTTAAAAACGTACCAGGTTGCTTCTGGCGAAAATGGATTTTTCATCGTCAAAAACCTCTAAATTTTACTTATTTTTTGAAATTTTGAACCGCTATATCTCGAAAATAATTCAATCCAAACAAACAAATTTGGTTTAATTTTGTTGAAAATTTAGTTTATTTTAAGAGATTACATTTTACCTATAACCGTAAAATTGGCCCTTGACGGTCAAAATTGACGAAAACTGTAAAAACTTTGTGGTTTTTCAAAATGCTCCGGAGGTCTGCCGAGGTCAAAAACTTACAGTTTTATTAATTATTATTTGTAATTAGCCATCTATCACATACAACATATAAAAAAATAAGAGGTACTTCATTTGATGCAAGATAGCTCATTCATTTGATTTTACTGGACTATTAACCAATCTTTTAAAACTAGTATTTGATTTAGATCTTCAACATATGTCTAGACATATTTAGATTAAGGTTTTTAAACTGACATTACCCAATGGCGAATTCTATTTGTGATTCCAATCCTTTAATTGTGAAATTTGTCGTATGAGCTATTTTCGAATTATATGTACAAATGTGAAGACGCACGGGCTCTTATTGACTCAGATCTTTTCATTGTTTGATATTACCGAGTAAACATTTTACTTTATTTTTTAATTTTTTTTTCTTGAAACTAACAATTATCATTCGGTAACAATTACATACTATTACAGAAGTGTTAATCTGTTCTTTTGTCTTCATCGGTGTGTTATGGTCATGCCTTCTATTGTCGATTATTGGGTACTGCCATGGTATCAGACAATGGTATTACACAAGGGAAGGAAATCGTGGGGATATATATCACCCTCCTTTCTCGCGAAATTTATGAAAAAATATTATTTTCATACTCACTAACATAAACTTTGTATTTTGAGAAGTATCTTTAATGGTAAGGTTTGATCCAATTTTCATGCTTATCCTTATATTTATGAGTTATACCCAATTTGGCGATTATAGACATTTCAGTGATTAATTAAATTTTTTTTAAATCTTCTCCCGAAAAAAAAATTCTACATACACCCCTGGTATTAGATACGCCCCAATGGTTGTTATTTGCGTTAAAAATAAATAATCAAGAAAGTAATAAATTGATGCGAAGGAATGATAAGGCCGATGCAATGCTTTCAGAAACCATCAAGTACTCCTACGAGCAGGGCCGGATCAAGGAGGGGGAAAAAGGGGCACTTGTCCCGGGTGGCATATTTCGAGAAAATTTTTATTTATTTATTTTTAAATCATTTTTATATTTGTTCATGCAAAATTTAAACTAATAAAAAAGAAAAAATCTCAAATTTACGGCTTTTTGTTTGGTAACTTCCAATTGTATCATCTCAATTTTAATAATAATAATTGTCATAGATCTAAATACAAAATGAAAAAAAAAAAGTGATACAATTCAATATATTCCGTTTGAAATGGAAAACACGAGACGATGAGACAATTGTTTGATAATGTTGGACATTGTTTCATAGTGTGGACGTCTCAGAAGGTAGGTCTCCATTTATTCTCTTTGAGCTTCCTCCGGCCTAATTATTTTTTATTATTTTATTAACATTACGTGATGCACAGAGAAAGTGTTATTATTTATTGGAGATTTTTATATGGCACCTTTTTTTTTGTGGGAAGTATATAAAATCATATCAAGAAAAAATATTTATAGAAGAGCTGGTTGCTATATATAGCAACTTATAGTTAAAACAAATTTTTATTTATTTTTTGCAAAACTGGCATCAGATTCAAGTTTCTCATATTAAAAGCAATATAGTACCAATTTTAATCGTAAAAAAACATTGATTTTTTTATTCTCGAACGTTTTAATTTTTTTCCCGTTTATGACAAACAATTTTTTTTAGCTGAACTGAATTAGGGAGATCTGCTCTACGATTATTTATGGGTAAAAGAAGACCTCTTGGAAAAATTCGAAACTTCCTCCACTGCTTCCCTCTTCAGAACAACTGCAAGAATCCACTCTAGAGAAGCAAAAATAAAAAATCTGGAAGAGAAACTACAACAAATGATGATGTGGAGGAAGCTGTTCCATCGACATCGCGGGATATCACTGGCTGTAGAGAAGGAAGGGGTAGAATAGGAAATGAAGCAGGGATTATATAACAAAATTAATTTTCAATTTTAAACCATTGTTTTATCTTGATTTTCCTACCAAACAATTTTTTAAAAGTATTTGAAAAAAAATACTAAGGAGTTCCATATTGCCCCCACCTCAGAGACACCAATTTGACTTTTTTGATAAAATTGAATTTTTCTCATTTATTGGTTGAAGGAGCTCTAATTGGAAATTGGTAGTGTCTGACTAATATACAAATTTAGTAATTACCATAGTGGACAATACAATTTTTTGAAATTTCTAGCACTGGTAAGTCAAAAACAAAATGGGATTCTACATCGTCCCTGCCATGTCCTGCTATTGATTGTGAAAAAATGCGATTCATATTCATCACTTTGAAACGCTCTAGGCGTTGTACGTATTGTGGCAGAGTATTGAAAACCCCAAAAGACACGTTAGGTACACTCATTACCAAAACCGTTATGTTAATACCAAAAGTTTGATATGGAAAGTTGGCTATAAATTGAACTAACATACAGTTTAGAGTCTAGTGTCTTTAAACTAACAGTAGAATTTAGTGTCTTCTCCAAAAGACCATCTGTCTAAAAGGTCTTTATGTCAAGTCAGTTTATGTACCAAAAAATACCATTACAACTTACTTTGCTACACTACTTTTATATATATATATATATATATATATATATATATATATATATATATATATATATATATATTAATAATACCATTGTTACTTTCCTAACCTATACCTAAATGGCCATCCCATCACTTTCTGCTCCTCCGTTAAAAACTTTGACATTATCATCTACCAAACCCTCTTTTGGAACCATCACATTGCTCATATCTCTCGACGGACAATTTCTACCCTCGAATTATTCCATCGCTTCCGCCATCTCCTACCCAGATATACTCGTACACTCCTTGTATTCTCTCTCATCTTTCCCCATTTTGACTACGGCAGCTTGGTGTACGGCGGTCTCTCGGTGGATCTCGGAGACAGACTGAAACGAATAATGGACAGCTTCATAAGATTTGTTTATGGGACCCCGAGAAGTCCCCCATGTTTCCCACAATACAGATTTAGGATGGCACTTTCCCCTCCTAGCGTAGACAATATTTCCTAGGAATATTCCTTTACCAACTAATCAACAACCATCGCCCTTCCTATGTCTACAATCTCCTCCGATTCAGAATATCTATCCACTCCCTCACTACAAGATCTCAACCCTCTATAACCCTTTTCACAGATCTGCCTTATTTCAACAATCCCTTATCGCCCGTTCCACCACTTTCTGAAATTCTCTAAATCCGGCATGCCCCCTCCTTATGCACAACTCTTCTATTCCAGTTCCGATTCGCAATCCAGGCAGACTTTATCATAATGATAAATTATGAAGTGAGGATTTAGCTCCATTAGTTACTTTTTTTGTTATTATGAACATATATTTCATTCCACTTTTCATACACATTGTTTTTCCGCTACATAAATCAGAAGAGTTCTTTCTTTTTAATGTTACTATATTTTCCCATCTTCAAGATCTTTTTTACAAACCTTAATTGACTCTTTATAGTGTGTATATATATATATATATATATATATATATACTCGTATATATAATATCTATATTTTTTTTCTGTCCATATCATTTGTTGTACTTCTTAAAAATATTTCAATATAACAGTTGATTTTTTTTTTTCCTTTCCATTTTATCTTTGTATAGAATATATTTTTTTATAACTATGTATGTATTTAATGTTTTTTTTTAGTTCTTAGATAACTAACAGGTCTTTTGGCCAGCTATAATATTTCTATTGATTGTTTTATTTGCTATTCTTAAGGGACTTTTTCGAATTTGTCCCAGAATAAAGTTGATTTTCTATTCTATTTATTCTACAACTCAGAAACATTTTTATATTCACTATTTTCTTCCCTTACCTTTTTCAATACACTTCTTAAACAAGGGAACATGACATCCAAATATACATCCACTAAAATAACAGCTTTCTTATAAAATTTCTTCTGTGGATTCGTTGGGCTTTCATGGCCCTAACGCTTCAAGCAAGTTCCTATTTATAACCTTTTGTGAGTGATTAATGCATGCTGTGCAGCTTTTGTACTGTTAAATTTATTATCAAGTAAATATATTAATCTATGTAAATATTATATTTGGAGCATACGCAGAATTTTTTTTCGGGGGCGATTTGATAAGAAGGCAGTTAGTCACCTAATGATAAGTTTCTATGATCGCAAAATACGTATTAACGCGTTGTTATTTCGATTCTTCAATTAATTTGTATTTCGTTATTTGTTATTTTTCGGATAAATATTATTGAAAATACAAACCATATGTTGGTGTGTATGAAAATCATACATTGCGGAGAGATATAACCCTCTGATCTTCCTCTTTCCGTACCTCACTTCATATATAGAGAGTGATATTAAAACTCTTAATTAGACGGTTAATAATTTATCATCATTAATAAAATCATTTGTAATAATGTAGCTTTTTCATTTACTTTATGATAACTAGTAGAATTCTTGGTAAGAGGTTGAACAATGTCTATTTTAGGTCATTTTGAAATTTATTAAGTGGAATTTATTTATTTATTACGTGCAAACAGTGCACATTCCTCTCTATCTTAATTTCAGTTGTAGAGATTGGATGTTGTTTAGACGGTTGAGTCATCTAAATACCACGATGGAATGTTAGGACGATACACATCTGTGCTATATATAGACAATTCTATTGGTAACTTAATACTTCATTGAAAATTACATAATAGATTGCAGATTTGATACTAAAAGTTTATATTTTCACGCTTAGGCAGCGAAGTGAGATAATCAATTAACATGCAAATACGTTGTATTTCTTTTTGAATGGGGGCGAAATATATCTTTGCCGAACTTTTTCTAACACACCTAAATATTTTATTTAATAACCCCGAGTTAAATAAATCGTTAAACTGCCCATTTTCGAGAGAGTCGCATGACGTGAAACCATTAATCTTAAAAGAGGCGTCCTACTTCTTATGGTACCTTTAATAAGAATATAATTTGAGTAAAATTAATTTGTCCTGTTTACTTGCACTTTTATGTAATAACGCTGATTTTGACGTTAGAAACAACAACTTATGGGTAACCAATGCATTTTTAAGAATACAGTCATTTTATCATTCGTTAAAATGCAAAACAGAATAGAAAAATCCTATTATTCTGGGACCAAGCCCTTTAAGAACAACATAAATGTACAATAAACAATTTCAGACCCTTTCTTCTTAGAAAATTCTTAGCATCTATATCAAAAAGCTTGCGTACGTACGTGTCCGTAGTAATCGTTGTCATGAGAAATTCATACCCTTAGGAGCAAGTTCACTACACACAATTTTTAAGAAGTGTGAAAATGTGGTATATTTGTTAATAAAAACGTAAGGAAAAATAAAAAAAATGTGATAACTATATTGCTCTTTAGGCAAATTTGTTGTCGTTTTGACCCTTATTTCTTGTAAATTCCTGCTAGGAATGAGACTGAAAAATATTTTATAACTTATTATTTCAAAGGTTATTTTGTATTTTAGGGTGTTAATAACCATAAAAATTACTATTACTATTTGCCATTTTTTGTACGAAATAAAGAAAGTATTGTAATCGCGAAAATTTTCGGTTTTCAAATTTCAACGGAAATATCCATTTTGACCATCCCTGAATACATTTTGACTGGTTTCGTCGTGACATCCGTACGTACGTGCGTATCTCGCATAACTCAAAAACGTTATGCGTGGAAAGTTCAAGTTTTGCATCTAGGATTGTTGTAAAATCTAGTTGTGAACTTTCCTTTTTGGTCCCTGCATGATCATCGGAAGTGATAGTTTACTTGAAGGTCATAAGTGATTTCCATAAAAAATTATATTAAAATATAATGCAAAACTTTTAAATTTTTGTAAAATTTAGTATTTATAATTTATATATTAATTTAAATAACTTGCTAGATTTTGGTCTAAATTGGGAAGCCGAAAGCAGTATTTTATTTGAAGGTCATAATAAACTTTCATCAAAACTTATAAAAATATAATGTGAAACATCTCAAATTTGATAAATGATTGATACTTTACTTTAAGGCCGCAATAAACTTATATCAAAAATTAAATACAGAGGTCATATGGTTCGGTGATAAAGGTTACAAACGCGATTTTTTTCCCCACTCTAATTAAACATTTTTATTACTTGTTTTAAATATTAAAATTGAGTGTAAAATACTTTTGTTCCCTCTCCATTTGTGAGTTGAACAGGTCTGTAGCAGGAGAACAGTTTATAGTTTAATAGGCGTACAAGGAAGACATGTGTTGTCCACATCAGATATTTATGATAATGTCTGCCACGTTTATAGTCTGTTTGGATTGTGAGAAAGTTTGGAAAAATGGGAGATTTAAATAAGGATAGGAAATAAGTATGACAGATATTAGGAGAAAGAGAATTCTAGAGGGTGGTGGACTAGGCAAGGTAGGAACATCTGCATGTTATGGGAAGAGGTATTGAGTTCAGAAAGACCATTCTAGGGATAAAATTTTCGGTGAGTGGGCTGAGGATTTGAATTGAAAGAGATATAGACAGGGTGGTGGGCATTGATAGTTTACTAAAGATATGATCTGCTATGTATTGAGGATACTGGGATTGAAAGAAATAATTAAGATTCATAATAGTAATTAAATAAGGAATAAATTAAAGAGATGCCACCCGGTTTAGTAATATCAATATTAACCAGTTTCTTTTTCGGACAAAGGAATATGTACAAAGTCGGGCGCTATACCTGGGGGGTGCAGTTCAAGACCGCCAATAGGCCGCTTAAGATAAGCGAAAGTAAGAGCACCATAAAACTAGAGATAGGCCAGGTCGACATGGTGTAATAAAATCTGCCGCCCAAGGTTACAAGTTCTTTTTCAAATATTCTTATAGCTTCAGCCAATAAGATGTCCCGAAAGGAGAGTGGGGACAAAATTCATCTTTTTCTAGAAGGAGTAGGAAAAAACAGTATAAGAGACAGAGAAAAGGAGAAATCAGGGGAGTTCTGGGGAAAGAATTGAAGAGTGGAGTTCTGGGGAAAGAATGTAGAGGAGTGTAGTTCTTGAGCTAGAACAGAGAAGACGGAGGTTCGCCGAGGAAACAGTTGAGCAGTCCAGCGAGAGACGAAGTTCGACGACCGAATTTACGAGAAGGCAACAATAAGATAAGTGCTAGTCCTTTCATTCATTGTGTACATCAATGTCTAATATTATGTGGCATCCGGATAATATATTAAATAAGCAAGAGTTCTCCCAGTATTCTCAAATACATATGTTACAGTCCGTAGATTTTTACAATGAGAGTAATTTAGATTAGAGATTAGTAAATCAATAGTTTAATTAATAACGTAACGTAAATAAAGAAAGATCTGTAACAAAATCGACCATTCTATTTACCTTGCATGCCATCATCTAGTTAATTCAGTGAAATGGAGAACACGATACCCTTGGAAAGGATCTTCCAATGGTATCTATAATATACCAAGCTATTGACCATAGCAGGGGGGTCTGCGGTCTCTAGCCTTTTATGTTAAAATATAGTTTGATTGATCGGCTCCCTTCTGGAACCGATGCAAATAGAGGATAAATAAGATAATTAAATTGAGTAAATGTGGTTTCTGGAACCCCCACCTGCCTTAGAAAAGCAGTTTGCCAGAAACATAGTAGATCCAAGAAAGAATTTTCTACGGGAGAAGGAGAAGAGTCGCTTAAACTAGTAATGTTTGGACACCTCGAGGTACGGAAGATGTAGCTAACAAGACAGTTCATGCATGATTCGCTTTATTCCTCAAATACCTATCAACATGCCAAGGTAACTGAGACAATGCCTTAGGGCGTCGGACGTCGGGGTGTGGGCAGGGTGAGACCTGAATTGAAAAAAAGAATAATAATAATTTTTTTTAAAATTATTTAAGCTATTGAAAAATAAACTTATTTTTTCATTGAATTCAAATTATTCCTTATATAATGGGAGTGTCATTCTTATATCAATTTAATTGTCACAATGTATCTACTTTTTAGGATTTAGACTTTTCTCGTTCTTATCATAGCATGTTTAATGTTTTGGACACTGCCTGTTACTGTAGCTATAAAGATAGATCTTTTTAAAAACTTAAAATTACAAAAAATAATACTTATGAATTGGGTAGGGTTCTCTGGATGTTCGCCTCTGGAAATTCGATTTTAGTTACACTACAGCCTATCCTTAAATATTATACAAATTCATTTCAATAAAAAAAAAAATAAATAAATAAACTGCTAAAAATAAATTGCTCCTAGTGATAAAATTGTGACTTTTTTCCAGAACATTATATCCAGAGCATGGTATACATAATTATAATAGAATTAATTAGTGAAATTTGAACCAAGCAGGCCGAATCTCCATAGCATAGATAGGATTAAAAATCTATTTTTTTGTTATTCACAAGACGTAATCAGGGATACCATTTATTCTGTTAAATTTTTCAAAACATTTTTTTTTTTCATTTTAATAGATGTAACTTTCGAACTTTCCATTGATCCACGAATAGGTTAATAATCACTAAGAATTATTAGCCATTACCCTCCTCCCTCCCACCAAATTGAAGTACATAAAAACTTTGAACCCAATATATAATAACAAACTCTCTTTAAAATAAATTTCAAATACACAACACAGAGTAATTATATTAACATAAAATTTTACCTGAAATCGATATTATTATTTTTTACGTGATCTTAATCTGTTACTTTCAGATTAAAAAACAGTATTCTATGAGTGTAATAAGATGGAAAATTAGTCATTTTAGGTATGAATATCATTGGTGGTATTTTTGCTCGAAGGTACCGGGCTTAGGTTTAGTAATTCTTTTCGTGATCAGTTCCACACAATCGATCCAAAATGGAAAGGCAAAAAGTTAATGGAGTGGTGTGGTTATTGTTAATCACAAAGATGTGCACCATTGATTTTAACTTCATTAACTCCAACAGGTCAAGTTTTCTGGACAAAATTGTTTAGTTAGAGCTGTTCGATTGCAAAATAAAGCCACATGCAGTGGCGTAAGCATGATTTTAGAGGTCCGAGGTACCGATGTTTTTAGGTTCTCTAAGTTTCTTACCTATGTGGCTATGTGCTATACATAATGATACATAATGATGTATTAGTTATTATATTACTCATATGATATAATTTCATATTGTAGTTTATCTTTATAAAGACAAATTCGAGCCCCTCCTTGGGTCGAGGTCCATATCATTTGAAACCAATCACGCCCATGTATTGTTGCTTCAATATATGAGTAAATCTAAAAGGCTTTTTAGTTACTATTTAATATAATATGCGGTGCAGTAGATCCAAGAACTAAGTTAAAACAGAAAATGTAATCTTTGATCAGCGTTTCATCGAGATCCGGGTTTGATGCACGGCACCTTCCGAGATCTTGAAACGAATGTATTTACCAAATTGGAAATTCCAACTGCGGACAATATTGCATTGTAAGCCAATCATATTCTAATTACCAAAAATTGATAAATATGAGGATTAAAAATATCTGCTGTGGACAGCCCTTGTACGCCTATTAAACTATAAATCGCTGGCTCAAAAAGTGTTCCTGAATTTGGCTACTAGTTTCCGAACACATCGATGGTTTCAACATTTTAAGCGGAAGAAACCGCTTAACTTATATCTTATTCTCCTACTGCAGACATGTTCAGCTCACAAATGGGGAGAAAAAAAAGTATTTTACACTCAATTTTAATACTTAAACAAGTAATAAAAATGATTAATTAGAGTGGAAAAAAATCGCATTTGTAACCTTTATTACTGAACCATATGATCTCTGCATTTAATTTAAATATAATTTTTGATGCACGTTTATTATGACCTTCTAGTAAAGTACCTCTTTCAGTTCACCAATTTAAACCAAAATCTATTATATTACTTATATTGATATAAAAGTCTAATTTACCAAATTTGAGACGTTTTACATTATATTTTAATATAATATTTGATGAAAATCAGTAATGATCTTTAAGTAAAGTACTTAAATTACTTCTTGTAATTATGCAGTAACCAAAAAGAAAGGTTCACAACTAGATTATACGATAATCCTAAATACCAAATTTTAGCTTTCTACGGCTAACTGTTTTTGAGTTATGCCAGATACGTACGATCGTACGTACAGACGCCACTCCGAAACGAGTCAAAATGGATTCAGGGATGGTCAAAACGGATATTTCCATTGAAATCTGAAAACCGAAAATTTTCGAGATTACAAATCTTCTTTTACTGCGTACAAGGGAGTAAAAAGTAAAAAGCCCAAATTTAAGGCAATTAAATTCCCTTTAAAACAAGACCTCCAGCGTTAAAATTCATTTAATAGGCATATAGATATAAGCATTAAAACAAATAATGTGTAAAAAAAGTAACTAACTTCAAATTTAATGTTACTTGATAGACTCAGTTCAACAGTCCCAGAAATCATTTCAGGATTTTTTTGAAGGATTTTTATCCAGAATAAGAATCCGCCTTCTGATTCCCTCTATCACACTTACTTTTCAATTAAAAACGGAATATTTAAGGTAAAACATGTATACGAACTGAGACTTGAATGACTGAGAGTAAGGAGCCCTGCCTGCCTAGGCCTCGAACAAGTTGCAGATCGCTCGCGTCATCTTCGCGCCAGCTACTTCTTTCAGGACCACTCAGTCAGTTTCCTGCCCTCGTCTAAACTGTACCTTCTATTTTCCCTGTTCTTGGGAACTAAGGTGGTTTTGTTTTTGACAAAATGTCGCATAGAGTGTGTCAATTAAATTTTGATTGTATTTGTTACGTTTGCGGAAATTTATATTCGCAAAAAAAGGAAGACCAATATCGGACAGTCTTAACTAGCATATGTGCATTATTTTGGTTTTTCGGTGACTAATCAAGATAAAAAGTGGGCCCCACATTTTTTTTTTCGTGAAAGTTACAAGTCAAGTTATTTACTCTTATATTAATAGAAAATTGTTTTCTACAATTTGGATCACCAATGCTGTTGAGAAACCTTCAAAAGAGAAACGAAAATGACTGTAATTTTTGTATGATCTTTAATTAAAAATATTTGATGTTGTTAATTTTTGGTAAACAGAGTATATGTAGTATTTTTGCTATTCTATTCATCCTGCAAGAGCTAGACTTACAAGGCTATTTGTAGTCCGCCGTTGGGATTTCCGACTTGGGATTCCCAAATTTTAAGATCTCGGTAGGTGACGGGCATCAAACCCGGATCAACACCGATTAAAGATTACATTCTCTGTTTTAATTTTAGCCTTTGGAACTGGTAAACACATATCTTAAAAAAATAATTATACAAGTTGTAAATTATTGTGGATAACGCAAGAATACCTCTTGCGAGGTATAAGGCTGTGGTCTGAGTGGAGAGCGGCAGCGGGGACTGGCGTGCAGCGTTTTCAAGTATAAAATTGATATAAATGCACCCGTCCTGGGTCAGAGCGTGCTGTTTACTGCCTGGTATATCAGCCAGCGTACACCTCAAGCCAGTTTGTCCTTATAGAGCATTTGGAGCGTGTAAATTGAATTGAAGAGATTATTATCGAAATATGGAGCAAATCTGTATTGTCATTAATTTTATGAATTATTTTATCATTATAAATAATTAATAATTATAATTATTAAATAATTTATTGCATTACCAAGTCATATTCAACATTTTCCAAAAGATTGAATATGACTTGGTAATAAGGTTTAAATTGATATCTTCGATATTGATGTCCGTTTCGGAGACCCCTATTACAAAATTACTATCGATTTATTTTAACTTCTCGGATACCTTCGATATTGAGTTCCATTAATTGGTTATCAAAGTCCCTTATTACAAAAATACCATCGATTTTGAATTCGCGAGCTCGCGTATCGATTTATTTTAACTCTCGAATATCTTCGATATTTTCTTCGCGCCCTCACGTATCGATTTATTTTAACTTCTCGGATATCCTCAATATTGTGTCTATGACTGGGTTATCGAGGGCTCTTAGTATGAAAATACTATCGATTTTGAAATCGTGCTCTCACTTATCGATATTTGAATTAAGTGATAACAGTAAATGGACATGCCCATGCGCGATAAAATATATATTTTGCATTATCGATTTTCAAAAATGTGAAAAATGATCTCTGCCCCAAATATTTCTATAAAATGGAATTCAAAGCAAATTCATAATTAGTATTTCAAATTATTGCTCACTTTGTGCAGCTCGATAAAACTGCAACTCCGATTATCTAAAAATCGACCCGAACATCGAAAATATCCAAAAAGCTAAAATAAATTTTCGTAAGAGCGCAATAATAAAGTCGATAGTAGTTTTATAAAAAGGGCCACTGATGTACAAATAATGAACCTCAATATCGAGGATATCATTAAAACTTAAATTAATCGATACTTAGGTGCGCGGTCTTAAAATAGATAGTGTTTTATAATATGGGGCCTCGATAACCCAAGAATGGGCCTCGATTATGAGGATATCCGAAAAGTTAAAATTAATCGATACGATTACTACTTGAAAGAAGCCACGTTTTTAAAAATATCTGATGTGACACCACATTACTTCCTTGTACGCCTGTTGAACTATAATTCGTCGATTAAAAAAAAAAGGATGGAAGTAGAAAAAAAAAACATTTTCAGATAAAGTAACACTTCCGGCAAGCCAATTTTAACCAAAATCTAGTATGTTATTTATATTGGCATGAAAATCCTACATACCAAATCTGAGATGTTTTTCATTATATTTTAATATAATTTTTAATGAGGTTATAATGACCTTCTTGTAAAGTACAACTTCCGGCGAGCCAATTTTAACCAAAATCAAGCATATTATTTTTATTGATTATATAAAAGTCTTATATACTAAATTTGAGATGTTTTACATTATATTGTAATATAATTTTTGATGAAAGTATAATATGATCTTTAAGTAAAGTACCATTTTCGGCCATCGAATGTTAAACAAAATCTAGAATATTATTTATGTTGATACAAAAGTCTTATATACCAAATTTGAGATGTTTTTCATTATATTTTAATGTTATTTTGTGATGGAAGTTTGTTATGACCTTCAAGTAAAATACCATTTCCGGTTTGCCAATTTTATACATAATCTAGGATGCTATTTATATTAATATATAAGTCTTTTATACCAAATTTGATAAGTTTTGCATTACAATTTAATATAATTTTTGATGAACGTTTAAGACCTTCAAGTAAAGTACCATTTTCGGCAACCTAATGCTAACCAACATCTAGTATATTATGTATATTGATATAAAAGTCTAATTTACCAAATTTGAGACGTTTTACATTATATTTTAATATAATTTTTGATGAAAGTCTATTGTGACCTTCAAGTAAAGTACCATTTCCGGTGATGATGTAGTAACAAAAAAGAGAAGTTCCACAGCTAGAACAGATTTTACAACAATCCCAAATACAGAATTTTAACTTTTTACGGCTGACCGGTTTTTAGTTATGTGAGATACTAACGGACGTATGAAAGTACGTACTGATGTCATGACGTAACGAGTCAAAATGGATTCAGGGATGGCCAAAGTGGATATTTTCATTGAAATCTGTTTTAAGGTTTAATTTGAATGGAAATGGTAGAATTTGACTAAGAAATATTAAATATATGCACACATAAAATATATAAATAAAATATATATATATATATATATATATATATATATATATAGTGTATATACAGGGTGCCATTTTTAGATGGCCCGGCTGAATTGGTCTTGAACCGATAACGTTATATAAAAATAAAAAATACGTATTTAATATTTTTCAGCCTAGTTTAAAATTTCGACCTGTTTTTGAAAAAAAAAAATATACGGATCTATCAGACCCAGTACAACTTTAAAATTTCGAATAGGAACCTATGCCTTCCGATACATCATTTTAATCGATTTTTGAAACTGAAATCAATGGCGAAACTAGATTTTAAATTGGTCAATAAATTACAAAGTTATGGCACAAAGTTTAAAATAAACAACGCATTATGTTAGCTATTTTTAATAATAAAAAAAATCCATACTCCATACAACCAGAGGTTGGTGAACCTACATTTCATGTTCAAACTGCCTACCCTCTTCGAAGATGCAAAGATAGGCTCTTCTTAGCCACTCTTCGCTGGTGCTCAGTGCGATGGACTGAGGAGAGACCGATCGACAAGCATTTTCTACTCTTTGCTGCAGTTTTTCAACTGATCTTGTAGGGTTATGATGGGAATATACGCTGTTTTTCCATA
Source organism: Rhaphigaster nebulosa (assembly GCA_948150685.1). Taxonomy (NCBI): domain Eukaryota; kingdom Metazoa; phylum Arthropoda; class Insecta; order Hemiptera; family Pentatomidae; genus Rhaphigaster; species Rhaphigaster nebulosa. The sequence continues at coordinate 20,499,184 of OX411311.1, forward strand.
ACTTACAATAAAATATCCAGTTCCACTTCGAAATTGTGCTGCCGAGTTCTTGGTGGACCCGCAACTGATCTGAATCTCCTCATATTGTGAGCAACACTAATAAATGTTTTGGGGTTCACCTGGGGACGATCGGGAAATTTCCGGGTTTACAACAGGACTGCACGGCGAGCAATACCACCACTTTCAATAAAACCATTGCACATATCAGCTTTTTGCTGACGGGAAAACTGCACTCTTCGGTTCGTTTTGACTGGATGGTTAATACTGAATGTAAGGAAGTAGGTACTGTTGTAAAAGTTGTTTATTTTCAGGAATTTATTCACTATCATAAGACCATTTGGGTAAACAATGACATTGAATGTGAACAGCTACAGCGTTTCACAAAACGTACAGTGGCTTATTTCTGTTTCTTCACTACGTCTTTAAAACAAACATTTATTATGAATTACAGCTAAAAAGATGACAAACACGATGTGACCCAATTAATTCCTATGTAATAAAAAAAAAATGTTAAGGCAATTTAAAAGAATTATTACCAAAACAAACAAAATGCATTGTTTTTTAAACTTTGTACCACAACTTTGTAATTTATTGACTAATTTAAAATCTGGTTTCACCATTGATTTCAGTTTCAAAAATTCGTTAAAATGACGTATCGGAAGGCATAGGTTCCTATTTGAAATTTTAAAGTTGTACTGGGTCTGAGAGATCCCGTATATTTTATTTTCAAAAACAGGTCGAAATTTTAAACTAGACTGAAAAATATTAAATACGTAGTTTTTATTTTTTTTTATAACGGTATCGGTTCAAGAGAAATTCAGCCGGGCCATCTAAAAAGGACAACACCCTGTATGGATAAATTCAACCTTTCTTGATTTTCATAAAATGATGTAAATCATGTTTATATAATTTCATTTAATTTATTATAATTTAATATTATAATATTATTATTAATTCATACACGAAAAGTTTAAATTAATCGATAAGAATACCACTTCAACGAAGCCACGTTTTTTAAAAAACACAATATGTAATTAAAATAATCGTAAACAATAGCATTATGTAAAAATGATTTATATTAATTTATTAAAATAAAAAAGATTGAATTTAATGCCAATGTTTATTTTGAAATGGAAATGATTTAATTTGACAAGTAAATGTCTTTAAATCCCTTTATCCTTTTTTGAATAAAATATTACAAATCATGTTTACATAATTTAATGTCATAATATTAATATTAATTGTTATATTAATATTAATTATTATTACTATTATATAATAAGTACAAACATTTATTTATTTAGTAATATTATATTAAGGTGGACTTAGATAAATATCTGCCTGAGTGGAGAGCGTGCAGTTAACCCTCTTACAAATGCTGCCCTCTCCACCCAGGACACAGCCTAAATCCTCCAGTATGGAGTAGTTGTGTGAGTTAAGTCCCCTTTACGCGGTGGCAGCTTTCTGTCGTGACAGTATTGCCACAATAGCAAGACAGTGTAATGGAGTCCTTGTCCACACGCTTACAGTAAACCTGGTGACAGCTGGAATAATGGCGGATGTATAATTGGTTGTTGAAGAATGTGCAATTGTATTAGTAATTATAAAAATTAAACGGATTAACAATTATATATATATATATATATATATATATATATATATATATATATATATATATTTATATAATTTTAAGTAATATAGAATCAATTTTAAGTTCAGTAACAGTCGAAACACAACAATATGTGAAAACAATGTATTCCCAAACAATCACCATTACTGTTGATCAGTTAGATAAGGTGTTAACTGTCTAGTTAACTGTCAGTTAACTGTCTAGGTATAGACATGCAGGAGTTAATAAGACAGTACCTGTCACTGCCACGATAGGTACTGTCAAATATAAATTCAAACTTGATAGTGCGGCAGTTGTGTCCTGACAGTAATTGCAGTCATGACGACAAATCTTGAGGTACTGACAGTACATTGTCACCTTTTAAACGAGGCTTAGCTCACTAGAACGGCAAACCACGTCATTCTTGAGTGCCCAGGGCTTACTTGAAGAAAAAATTCATTTGGCTTCGACACTTCTTGAAATTCTAAAAGATGATGAGGAAACATCTAATAATGGATTCTCATTCATAAAGGCGGCAAAATTATATAAATTATATCATAAAATTATATACCACTGGCCTATTTGGGTTTAAGGAATTAATATAAAATAAAATAATTGTTATAATATAGCAGATTGATAAGTAAAACTAATCGTAAATGAATGACTAGTGTAAGGATAAATAAAGATAATTAACTAGCTAACTTTTCATTTTGAGTAGAGATAAATTATGCTTCACCGCACTTTTGACTATCATACTCTGAATGTAATAAAATAAATTGAGAAGGTGTAGACATTTATTAAACTGAGGATTATTATATGTATAACTTCTGTTTATTAAGCAAATAAAAAAACACAACACGAAATATAACATTAAGAAACCCATTAGTCCTACTAGAAATTCAATTCAAATTATCCTATAACAATTAAATATTTATTTCCTCTGATAAGTGAATATAGCAAATTTAGAAAATATGATTACCCAGATGTATTTTTATCTTTGTTTGTTTGTTCCTTGCGGTTCTCAAGTGCATTAAAATCAAAGAGATTATGTAAATTGTTACAGCAATTTTCATCTATGACTACGGTCAGGATTTTTGTTTTACATATTTTTACTAGAGCAAAATTTTAACAATTCTCTTCGACCAAAATCCGTTTTAAGCAATTTGAATTAAAATACTGATTGAACTAGTATTGAAGTAAATACCACACTGAAACTATGTTTCGCCAACATGATATGTAGTTGGGATGTTGAGTGATGAGGCTCCGTTAAAATCATATCTACTGAATAATGAAATTTTAGAAAAGTGCATTCATGAAACTGTAGTTCGCGTTGATAACCAATCAATGAGTATCCTTTGATGAATCAACCAATAAATGAGTGTCCAAACAACCCCGAGGGGTTTGTCATCTCAATTTTCTACTAGTTTTAACCGAACCAGCTCCTTATAAGATTAAAGCTGAAAGAAATGAAAAAGTTTTTTATCTTAAACCAGTGGTAATGGCTTGTATGGTACATGCACACCTTCAGCAGTGAGGCTCCCAATGTTGACCAGCTGCTATAGAGCAAAGAAGATATTTTTGAAGGTTCCCTATCGCGTAAATATTTTTAAAGAAATATACCCCGACTTAAATTTACCTCTTGCACCAGTCATAACAAGGTGGATTGAGGTGGCAGAATTTTATTATATAAACTTTCAAAAAATAACGGATCAGTCAGTCTCGATTCTGCACCGATTGAAAAAGCCTGCCGTTATTGAATTCATCAGCTCTAGAGAAATATTTGGCATATATAAGCGCGCATTTGTCTTTCATGTCCAAGAAAATCACAAAATTAGAGACAAAAGATATCATTCTTACTGAAAATTCGAACGTGGTAAATGAAGCCATCAAGAGACTACGTGATCTACCCGAAAGTGAAGAGAAGTCCGCCAGACAGAAGATTGAATATGTCACAAAAGAAAACCCAGGCCTAGAATAAATACTGAGTATAGCTGATGTTTTCAGAGAAAAGAGGAGACAGGAGATCCCACCGAATTAGATGTCAAGGAAATTCCCTCATTTAAGTTTGATCCCATCACCTCAGTCGATATTGAAAGATCATTTAGCGGTTATAAAGCAATTCAGCGGACAACAGGCAGAAATTTCTCTTCGAAAATATAAAATGCACCTAGTTCATACAAATTTCAGAGAATCTGAGAATACCTAAAGTTTTTTTGTTGTTTTCTTTTAATTAATTTTCTTTGTCACCTAAAATTGTTCTTTAATTTTACTAATTTTGTTCCTTGTTAGTTCGTTGTCCCCAGTTTGTTTCGTTTTTTTTTTTTTTTAATCTATTTTACATGTTATAAAGTACAAACTGATTTTGTTGGTGTATTTATAATTTGCAGTATTTAAGGAATTCAAAGCATATTAATATTTTTAAAATATGAAATAGTTAGAATTTTACATTTATATTTAAATATTTCTGAAATAGTAACAAATAATAATATTAATGTACATATTTTGGATTTTTTAACACATAAAAATCCTAATCTTATTCATCATGAATACACACTTCGTAACATTTTCTGTATCGTTTGATCCTGACTGGTAATCCTGAAATAACACATCTGATTTTTTTTCCTCCGCGATTAAACAAATCCTTTACCTCACTCTTGTGCAAAGTAATCGAAAATAAAATTCTAACAGATTATATTCAGATATCTTGAATTATCTGTTCCTCTAGCTGGATGAATGTTAAAATAATAACTGAAATATGCCTCTAATTGTATAATAATAATACCTTTATTTCCATTCTTGACAGAACTATATGCCTCTTCCTTCCGAGGTAAGAGACTGGTTTATAAACAGATGAAATTTGCCATTAGTTCATTTATGATTTACTTTACATTAGTTTAAAATAAAATAATACTATCAAAATAAAATATTTTCGATCTTGTTAAACCCAACCAAATACAACTATTAATTAAAAATTGACTGACTCTGATTCTTTTATGTTACCAATTAAGACAAAAATAGCTATTTAAATAAAAAATCGATTTTGCTTGTTTCTCAAATAAATCAACTGAAATAAGGTAAATAATAATTAGCAATAACTATGTCAAAAAGTATTGGTTTATGATAAAACTATTTAAAAAAGTAAATTCAGACTAGATAAGTCAGCTTTTGATTCTTCATCCCTTTCCCACATGGGTCACTGGAAAATAGCTGACTTAGGTTCACTTAATGTGTTTTTCAGCTCAATGATAACTAGCCACCATTCTAAAACAGCGAAAATGTGTCGAGCATATGGGGTCATGCTACCAAAACATGTGTCTATCTCAATAGTCTACAATAAATTTTGAACATCCCTTCCCTTTCCCCTTCTCCGCCAAAAAAAAAAGGCTTAAGAGTTTTCTCAACTCAACGATTCAAATGGTATAAAACTAAAGTCTATTTGTTAATTTAATCCACAGATCTCTACCTCTTCCTGCCCATAGTAGCCCAATCGTCTCCCACTCTCTGCACTATCTCCGCCTCTTGTGTCCCCTTGGGATCCAGTCTCTGGCAATTTTGGACCATATTCTTGAATCAAGCCTGGCAAAATGACCAATCCTCCTCTATTTCAATTATTTTGCTTCTTTTGGTAAACTTTCGACTAATCTCGATTTGAGTTTGCACTTTTGAAAAATTATATGTAGTTATACTGAAATTGTGATTGTTCAATCAAGTTTTCAATCCAATCTGTTTATCAAAACTGTAGCCTAAAAAGAAAACTTGAAAAATATTAAAGAAAAATGCCTCGGTCTTTTTTTTCCTTTCTTTTCAGATTGCTTTTATTTTCTCAGGGCCCGATCTAGAATTTTTCCAGTGGGGCAAGCATTTGCCGTCCCTTCTTTTATTCCCCTTCAATAAAAGTCAACAGTTTTATGGCATTATTTAATAATAATTATGATAATAATTTTAACAGTAAATATCAAAAAGATTAACTCATTTTATTAGCTGCATTGAGGCCAAAACAATAAAAAATCAGAAACAAATATTTTTTACTTAGCGTAAAAATAAAATTTCGCTAGAAATTTAGGGCACTTCTAAATTTTGCCGCCCTGGGTGTTCTCTTTGCTCCCCTCCTTGGGCATTTTTTGCCCAACATTTTGCAACATTTTTTTCGGAGGATTTAAATTTTTTTCACGATAGCGGATGCAATAAGAAGAAGGCAAGTAATCACCTAAATGTCTGTGATTGTCGAATTGGGAGTAAGTTATAAGAATAAGCATAAAAATTGGAACAAACATTATTGTTAAAAATTACCAAAAATATTACTTAATATACAAACTTTAATTTTTGTTCGTACATTTGGGGGGATATACTCTCCCAATCCCTCTCCACTGCGTACCCCGCTGCTATTCCGGCCCTATTTTCTAATTCTCTTAAGGAATATTCCTTAATTATGGAAAAGTTTCATAATTTCTCAAAATATTATTTCAAATCTCGGACGTAGAATCTAAAAATAAATAGATGTTAAAAAACATCGATGGTTTTAATGAAAACGTCTGTTAGCCGTTCCTACTTACATCTGATATAGTAAAACCTCAAAACATAATTATAATAGTATTGGCAAACTGTCAAAAATATCTGACGCAAAATCGCAAAACGTTTTGGAGAAAAAAACTGTAGAGAAATATTCTATATTCAAGAGGACATTTCATACCTAGGTAATATGAATGTCATTATTTACGCTATATTACGAAAATAAGTGGGATGTTCACAGAGGTCAGCGGGAAACAGAAACTCTAAGCCGAAACATCGTAAATCTCCCTCAATACATATCTCATATTATAAACCTCATATCTTGAGATAGTTACAATTTACTAAAGAATAAGATATGTCAGACTGATTTATGGACCGGGATGACGACAATTGCCTTGCGCAGTTAAGATGTCCCGCTTCTGATAAGCACGGAGCTGTAAAAGGATTAATCCTCCTCAAATTCATTAAAGTCGCCGACTTCTGTTGCATAACTGGTTTCATCAGGGTCTTTCATCGAGTGTGTGATGGACCATCTTATCTCAACTCGGATCTCTTCTGAACGTGAGGTTGTTACAGGAAAGGAACGGTAGATTTACTGGAAGGAAAATTTCGAAATAGTTCTCATTAATTCTGATTCTTCCTAAGAGTTCATTAGAGGACTGGATCCTCATACAATACCTGGAATGAAATTATTATTTTCTTTTAAGATTTAGATTTAGAACGAAATCCACTCGTCCTTCAGGTAGCACAAATCGACAGGATTTTGTAACAATGATGAGAATAGGTGTATATGAATTAGTTTTTATTCCTAAATCTGAAAATGATAAGCTAGTTCTGTAACATGTACAGTTGCTTTGTTACAGAGAGTAGTGAAAAAAAGACGACAGCATATTTGTACAATCTAACATTTATTTAATATAAATATATGAAACGTGTTAAATCTATGTAAAGAACCCACTGAGGATTATGTGAATAAAAATATATTACATAAGATGTCATACAGTGACAAACTAAAAGAAGGGATATTTATCGGACCTCAAATAAGGAAGCCAGATGATTTCGCTTTTCAAGAAAAATTAAATTAAAAGGCATTGGCAGCTCAGAAATGTTATGGAAGACGTAACGAAGATTATTATTATTTCGCGATAATGGCCAACTAAGGACCACGCGAATATCATTTCTTGGTTTTTTTATTAGCCATATTTTCTTCATTTTCTCACTCGTCTCTCTCTTTCGCTCGTCTGACCGTTTTTCCCTTCTCTCCTCTTCTTTTCCACTACAAGGACTTCAATGTATTTTCTGGATTTTTCTCTGTCTTGGTATTTTTTTTCTGTAAGTCTTGTTATTTCCTCTTTCATCTGACTGGAGCATCCTCTGATGTTTCTTAGTCCCATTACCTTGTCGAATATCTGTTTGTTCAACCTGTTTTCATTCATTCTTTTCATGTGCCCAAAAAATTTTAGTCTCCTTTTCCTTATTGCTGTCCAAATCTTGAGTTTCCTCATCGAGTTCTCTGTTTTTTAAGGCCAGTATTCTTCTCCTACTTTCCTTGGTCCGTGGAAACATCTTAGGATTTTTCTTTCTAATTTTCGTAGTTTCTCCAAACTAGTAAACCTCATTGTTTCCGACCCGTATTGGATCACCGGTATCACCACTGTTTCATAGTGTCTGATTTTAGCTTTTTTCGAAAAATTCTTTTTACTGTGGTATCCTTTGTCAAATGTCCTAATCCCTCCAATTTTGCTTCCCTACTTTTGGTCGCCTGAGTGTCCCCTCCGTTATAATTCACGATTTCCTCTGGGTATTTAAACTGTTTGGCCGTTTTGATTGTCCCATATTATGTCTTAATTTTCCTTTTTGTTTCGCTCTTAATGGTCATCATTTCGGGTTTATCGAAACATCTCTATTATAAATTAAAGAACATTAAATTTTGCGTAAAATGTCATCTCAAACGTTGAATTATGTTTGAAAAAAGAATCAAAATTGAAAATCGAAAAACATTTGGACCCTAGTTGAGACCGGAAAGGGAAATTCGGAAGAAAATTTTGGAGAAGTTTTGAAAATTTGTTCGTTTATATTTTAAATTGCGAATTTAAACTTTGTTACTTCGAATTTTCGGTGAATGTTCAGGCAGTCAGTCCCCCTCTAAGAGCTCTAATAATTGAAGTACAGAAATGACATAAAAAAAAAGTGCTTTTAGAAAATGTTTTCAGAATTCAAATTTCAACTAGAAAGATATGAAAGAAATATGACAATTAAAAAAACACATTTTTCTTGTGATAACATTTGGTTGTATAAGTAATAAAATCTCATTTAAAATAGTTCTATCAATAAAAATGATTTTTTTGTTAAAAACATCTTTTTTCTTCCTTACCTTTCATTCCACATAGCACAAACCAAGTCAGGATATTGAATTGAATGATGTGTTTCCTCGGTGAACGTTTGTTTGCTATAATACTTTTATTTAATTTCCCATTCATTTAAGGTAGCAACAAGTACGATGAAATGGGCACTATATAAATAATGTGTTAAAAATAAAATAAAAATCAAAATTAAACTTAAAAATAAAAAGAAGTAATCCGCTATTACAGGACCCATTTGATAGATTCATAGATACCCGCAGTGTTACTGATTTATTATCAAGAAACTTGATAAAACATGCGTTAATAAAACCAATTTAAGTCCCGTCAAAAGGAATTTCTCAAATCTCAAACCTATGGAAAAGTTTTCATAAATACTGCTTTTTATACCGAAATGCATGTACCCTCATTTTCAGGGGCAATTGTGAACATCAGGAGCAATTGTGAACAAACCCATTGAACAAAAATTCTGAAGGAAAAGGGAAGTAACCTAACAACGCTCCCTGGGATTATCATTATTGTTATATAGTAATATTAGTATATAATATGTTTATCTTCACAAGTTTGCCCCAAGATCTTGGCCTAGAAGATCAAATATTGAAAATGATCATTATATAATATTAATTATTATTAACATTGATTCATATTTGTTTAAAGGCTAATTTTGATCGATAAGAATCAGGATATTTACCAATACCAACTTTACAAACCAACAAAGTTTATTTATTAGTTTAAACTTATTTTGTCTACTTGTAATTAATCACACGAATATAATCATTTTAGTTAAATAGAAATTAATTTTCCATCAATTAGTTATAATCGAAATGAGGGCCGGAACTAAAATTTAGAAGGTGGTAAATTTCGAGCGAAATTTTTTTTTAGTTTAAGTAAAAAATATTCGTTTTTGCTTTTTAGTTGTTTTGTCCTTAATTCCGCTAGTAAAATAAGTTAATGTTATCAGATAATGATATTTATTTCGAAATATAAAATTTTGTTATAACAATTGACTTTTATTTGGGGGAGGGAGGCAATATTAAGCTTACTTTCCTAGACAAAATAATCGAATAGCTGTTACTTAACACTTAATTGAATTAAAAAAGAAATATTAACAAAAATTATAAACAAAAAAGCATTATAAAATTTTATAAACGAACAAAAAAAGACTGTGTTTTATTTTGGTATGTTGTTTAATCAGTCAGAATTAATGATGTATTTAGAAAAGCCAAGAGATATCTTTAGAACTAAATAAAAACTACAAAAGCGCACAACTTACATTCTTGTTTCCGGCTCAAGTTTGGTGACAATATAAACATAGCAGTTTGATTTATAAGCCAATTAAAAAGGATAAACTTCGTCTCAGTGATAGATCAGTCTTGCTGGTGCCACTGGCTGGGGACTTAATATCCTGGGCTTGATTAATCGACTTCTTAAAATTAAACTTCGCTCAATTTGGTTAGGCAATACACAGGCTTGATAGATACAAAATTTCAGCAGCGTTAGCCAAGTATGAAAACAATTCTACGTAATTAGGAAACAGTAATTTTCTCGGTAATTTTATTTGTAAACTTCGATTTCTTTAGTGCCGTGATTTTTAGAAACATTGAAGCTTGGCCAAGATCGAAGGCTGAAGACGACTATTAAACAGGAAAGTATACGATACAAAATAAGGACAACAGGAATGAATGGTAATTCTGCATATTTATATCGAGAAATTCACTATCCTTGATCATTAGATGATTCAATCATTAAATATCGATGTTTGTTAACTTATCAGACAAAACGTCTGTCATCTTGTTCAGATAAATCAACAATTGATTAGGAGATCGTTTGAATAATGTATCGAGATCTATAATTAAAAGTTCTTCATATAGTATATAAACCCGCATAAACAAATACAATACTTATTGATATTCAAATTCAAGTGAATGACATTTTAAAATCAACATAAGGTGAATAATAAGAAAACTCCGCCTAACTGGTAATTTTCTCATTGATGGAAATCTGAGGATTATGAAGGAATAAATATTTCTGATTTATTGGAAACCAATAATATGACGAAGCCTGGCTAAGATTAGACGTTTCATGAATGTGCTGGAATAAATAAGCATTATTGACAAGAGTTGGAAATAGCAATACTTTTTAACTATTGGCAAAAACGATTTATTTTAGAAAAACTTTTTGAGTCAGCCTTAATTCATACATAACGATTAAAAGTTAAACAATGACATAAATAAAACCGAAAAACAAGTTAACAAACGAGAAATATTTCTTAGTATAGAAGATGAAACTGTAATTTCATGAGCAATATCATCATTGATCGGTAAAATATATTAATCTTTATTATGATATTATAGGAAGATACCCAAAAACAAAGCCTCAAGTTTCTCAAATACCAGTAAATAACTAACCAGTCAATGTTTCACTTAATTCAGACATCTTCATGACAGAAAAAGACCATCATCAGACCAATAAAGACACTTCAGCAAGAGGCAATTGATCACTGTAAGGCATCTCAACACATACTAAAAGAAACGACCCGTCATTTAGGAGTTATTTACTGATAATTGAGAGCTTTAAGGCTTTTTGGAATCTTACAATCACAATCTCATGAAGATTAATATATTTTATTAATCAGAAATAATACAGGCCATGAAATAACAGTTATTTCCTTCATTATATGTTGAAATGTTTTGCAATTTTACTTTCCTATTTCTTTAGTATTTGTCTTTATTTCTTTTTTTTAATATTAATAAATTATTTATTTAATATTAGTACAAATCCTTCTAGAATAACATTACAGAAAATGAAATGTAGGCTTTAGTCCGTAAATTGACTACAACAAAAGAATTAACAAAAAAAAATGATAAATTATAATAAATCATGAGATAACTTCAAATGTTAATAAATCCATTTTTAAATGTGTAATAAACAGATGCACAATTTTTCTACTAAATGTCTAAGAAACAGAAGTAAAAATAAATAAACGTTTCTATCTATCAATCTATTTACAATAAAAATTGTAAATCAGAGCATCTATTTACAATTCTTTGGGAATTGGATGAACAGAAAATGATTGAATAGGCGGGATTTGAAGGCCGGGAGGGACCTGGTGCGGAAAATGGAAGAAGGAATAGATCTTTTCGTTTTATTATTTGATTTTTTTAATGGCCTTTTTTACATTTATAGTTGTTTAGTGTATGTATTTTATGTTTTTTGATTATCAACTGTTGTCATATAGCTTGTCTTTTCCTTCAGTGTATGTGTAGCTGTCTTAGAGTGAGGTACTGCCTCTTGTTGATATTTTTTTGTAGACTGTGAGGTATACTAAATTTTCTCTTTACTTTACATTTCTGATATTATTTCTGAACTAGCGAATAATCGAAAGGTTTGTTGATATCCGTTATTTTAGTGATTCTAGGCATCATGAATAGAATTTATCAGTTATATTATAATAATTATTTTATGTCTCTCTTTGAGTTTGCTCTTCTATATCAATCAAAATAAATATTTTCATTTCTTTCGAAGAATTAGCATGGCTTATGGGAATATAACTAGATGGTACATCCAAGAAATAATTTAGACGGGATATTCCTCTTCAAAGAAAAAAAAAAGTATTATCTGAAATTAGCTCTCGTTACCTTGATGGAGTCATTACATCCTGACTAAGTCTGACTCAACTGTGCCTGTAATCTATGGCCACTCTTGCGTGGAAATAGATTTCTATGGAACCTTTGGGAACGGAAGTGGGTTATTCTTTTCCAAATTAGTTCGTAATGCGGTATATATTTTATTCTCGTATCATGACTAAAAGTTGTAAGAGCAATCAAAAATAGCGATAGCCTTAGGAGAAGATTGGCATTCTATTTTCTTCATTTTTAAAGCCATGGAAGATCCATCATACCTCTTCTTCTTAAACTGTTGTTTTATTGTGTAAGCATATTTTGTCGACGAATAAACTCGGTTTGATGAGATTTCATACCTGTTATACATAATCAACTTTTGTGTTCGTTTGATATCGAAATGGATGCTTCGAGGTGGTATTTACAAACAGTGAGCTAATTTAAAGTCAGTTCGTATATTTGAAAAACGTAGACCGAACTTTCAATAAATAAATACAATTGCTTTGGATGCTGCCTGGATGGTTTTTAACGACACTCATAGAATGAATCCCGATCTTTCGTTTTCATTATACATTAATCCATATATTAATATGATTGACAAAGTAGAATACATGAAATATTCAGTGGAAGGAGAACAGCTGTAGTCCGAGATCTACCAAATAATTGAGCACGTCATCAGCAGCATAAAGTTTCACAATTTTGAACATTAGACCTGGCACATCCCTAGTGCCAAAAACCATCGAGTCCGATGGCTAACAGGAGTGTTTGACTGCTGTAGAATTTCAAAAAAGTGCCAAAAATTACGTGATGGCCTGCATGGAAAAACTGGGAGGAATCGTCTCAGAGCACTTTCTAGGTGAACGATTTAATGAAATATGACAAAGTTTTGGAAGAGTTTCACGCATCTGACGACTTTCGACGAATATGTCAAAATGTGCCAAATTATGCAATGCTCATTATAATATATAATATGATGAAAACCGAAGAAAAGTTGAGAATATATGTATTGCGAATCCAGATAGGATTTACTAGCCCACTAAACGTAAAAAGCTATCAAGATTTAAGCTAAGGGGTGAAATTCAAGGTGGGACCTGTGGAAGATCTAAAAGCAATATCTTTGTCGGCAGCATTTTTTGCAAAATTATACTGTCTATGTTTTAAAAAATATATACAACAGAGCTTCCTTACCCACTGACTTCCAGTGGTGTACGCATAGGAGGGATCAGGGTGAAATACCCCCCTCGAAATGTTTGAAAAAACATTATTTTCATATAAGTTTTTTATTTTGAGTAATAATTTTTGATCCAATTTTCATTCGTATCCATAAAACGCGCAATATTTGGCGATTATAGGCCTTATGATCACTTGCCTTATCATTATATACCTCCCTCAGAAGAAAATTCTGCATACGCGCCTGCCGATAACCTTCAGTAAGTCACTATCTAATTTAAATGGAAGTAATCAATTTTGGAAGCTTTTCGCGTATCTGAGGACTTTCAAAATGTACCAAAATTTACGTGATGAGCAGCATGAAAAAACTTGGGATCCGTTGATCTAAGTCCCTGATGATCATTTCGTTTAGATCAGACTACTTCCTAGTGAATGATTTAATGAAATTCGGCAAATTAGAAGGAAGGAAACCATGTCATCAGCAGCATAAGAAAAATTGGGACCCGTTGATCCTGCCCTGATAAGCATTACAATCGAAGTTTGGTGGTGGCTTAGGAGAAAGGGTGCTACTATCTAAAAAACGCTGCAAATTATTACAAAGTGGTTTATTATTTCGAAATAGTAGTAGTTCAAAAATATCTGGTCTGTCTATTCACAGCACTTTCCGTATTGCTTTGGTTTACAGTTTAGATAATTAGATTATCTTTCAAATGAGTATTTGGAGTGTTTCGGGCGTGCGGCGGACGGATTGATTTTTTTTTATTCGATATTTGGATTCTACATATCTTAAAAGTATAAAACCTCAAATTTTGAGGAGGCGTTAAAAAGAAATTTCTTGGTTGAGTACAAAGGTCTATTATTGAAAATAATGAGCCAAAATGTAGCTTGAATTATCAGCAAGGACGTAATGAAAATATTTTTGGGGAATTTAGCGAAGATGTCTGACAGTACTACTACTAAATGTTTCGTATGGTGGATACATCGACTTCTCCAAGATGTATAAATATCAAAAGTATTTTACTAGAAATTGGAAAAAAACTTACCCAAATTTTTACTTGGGCCAGCGTCTCATATTTTACTTGGTCCGATTTTCTATCTGTCTTTTAGTGCAAAGGAAACGTAAAGCTGCAATTGATGAGGAAGAATTGATACAAATATTTTCCAAGCTCGCACTATTTGACACAATTACTGAGGATGACATAGGAATTCGAATTTTTTAAAATAAAACATAGGCAGTATAACTTGGCAAAATGTGCTACCGACAAAAATACTTCCTCTAGTATTTAACCAGCTCCCACCTTGAATTTCATCCCCTCCGATTCAAAATTTGATAGTTTTTTTTTTACGTTTAATGGTTTGTTTAATCAGATGCAGGACACTGTGCTGTCAGCTATATTCGATGTCTACAGCTTTCTATCTTAAAATAAACCAAAATTGAAAACTTGTTTAATTTATTTGCTTCAGGGTTTCTGAAATTTGCAGACTCCGATATTAGCAATTAGTTTAAGATCTTTAAATTCCTCGTGAATGAATTCGTTTTTATTGTGAATTGAGATGTCGCAAATTGGTATATTTTTTATTAAGATCGTAAAAAAAAAATGAATTACTCAGAACGTCAGTACAAATTTTGCAACACCTAATGTTTGCGCAAGTTTCCCACGCATCTCTCATTAATTTCATTTTCATAATATCTTTCACTGCACTGACAGATTTGTGGAGCACCAGCAAGATTTAAAAAAACACAGACAATTGTTTTCACAAATAAATTACATAAAGTTCGAAACTTTGGCCTCCTGCCTATAAAAATACATTATCAGTTTTCTAAGAGGACCACACGCCAGTGTTTATACTGTACATATTTGGATTTAGGTGACATTCACTAGAGTTTAATATGATAATAAGAAATTGTATAGAGTTTCTTAGTGGAGCCCACACATTTTGACAGCGTTTACGAACAAAGCCTAATAAACATTTTCGTGTTGGTTTTTAGTTCTTGATTCTTGAAATATGATTAATTTTTCGAAATGAAAATAATTTCGAATTAATGAAGAAAAGAAAAACTCAAAAAGAGACACAAAATAATGGAGTAGGTATATGTATGAAAAATATATTTAGTTAAAGTGTTATTTTTTTAATCTTTATTTTATTTTTTCCTATCCTCATTTTTCTTTCTCTTGATCAATTTTTCGCTAAAAGCTAATTTCTGGTCTTTGGTCCTTCTTCTGTATCTTGGATACATTTTAAGGTAAGATTGATATGCCTAAATATTTTTGATATTAAATAAAAATTTCATCATACCTTTGACGGGGCTCACTTCTGTTTGCAAAAGTAACTTATAATTACGCCTTAATTCTAACTTAATTAATTTTATCTAGTAGATGCCATAGCATCTTGCCATCGGTCCGGAGCTGGTGGAGGTACAATACTATCAAATAGCGGATTGCCGACATGAGTTAACGAATCGAAAAACTTGACATGGCGTCGCGTTAGGAATTGCTTAACTGTCGGTATTTGTAGAGTGTTATGAACGGTAGCAGCTTTTTGTCTCCAAAGGGAAGTATGCTTGCATATTCTTCTAATTACCCCATTCTGAAATTGTTGTAGCATTTTCGCTGTATGAGGGGTTATATGTTCGAACATTGGAGCACCGTACAACAGAGCTGGTCGAATGATACAGATATAAATTAATAACTTAAGTCGTCGGCTTAAATGTGGTGAGGTAAGGAGGTGAGCCAATTTATATGTTTTTGTTCTCACAGCTGCCAGCTTTTTCCGAAAATGACTTGCAAATTTTAAATGTCTATCAATATTTATACCGAGGTATACGATACTTCTAGAGATCCGCCTCTGCACGCCGTCTACTGTAAAATGGGTGGGCAATTTCTTTTTATTCTTTTGAAACGAGAAGATTATACCATCTGTTTTCCCCGTGTTTACCATTATATATAAGTGACGAAGCTTGTTTACTATTTTGCTACAAATGTTCTCCGCTTGCTTCATTGCTAAGGAAGAGTTCGTGCTTGTACTGTAATTTGCAATGTCGTCAGCAAATGCCATTACTTTTGAATGACCGTAGGGTTCTCCTACGACGCGAGCTGTGTAAACATTGAATAACACGGGAGAAAGAACTGCGCCTTGGGGAACACCACGAGTCACGGCTATCGGCTTTGATAAACTGTTCCCAACCTTGACAGAAACGTTCCTCCGTATGAGAAAGGACTGTATAATTGAGCAAAGCTGCTCTGGACATTCTGAGAGCATGAGCTGTTGGCATAGCAACCCATACGACACAGAATCGAAAGCTTTAGAGCAATCAATGGATATCATAGCTGTAGTCAGGTTCTGTCTAAGATTCCTCGTGATCTCAGCTTGCAACTTGATCAGTGGGTGCTCGGTGCTAAACTGGGATTGGAAACCAGTTTGCTCAGATGGGATAATGCCATGATTCGAACAGAAATCTCTTAGACATTCAAGTATTATTTTTTCGAAAATTTTGCCCATATGAGGAAGTAGGCATACAGGTCGATAGTGTTCTAGTAGGTCTCCATTTTTCGCTGGTTTTAGCAAAGGAATGAGGATAGCTTCCATACATCTGGGTAATACCTCAAACGAAGACAGGAGTTGTATAAATTTGTCAAGTGAATGATACCTTTCTTAGGTAATTGTTTTAACAAGATGGTTTGAATCCCATCATTCCCTGGCGCTCTATTACCCTTTGATGTGCGGAGTATCGTTTTTAGTTTTTTGGGAGATGTAAACATTAAATTCTCCTGCCGAGGTAATTCCTTATGCAGCATTTCGTGTGTTGTTTGGCTGCTAAAGTCCTTTGCATAGTAATCAGCCAGTAAGGCAACCTGCTTATCGGTATGCATAATGTTGCCGCCATCATTAATTCTCACTGAATTTGATTGTTTCGTGGTTGTGCGTATGAGTCTCCAAAATTTTCGGTAATCGCCGTGGGTCGCATTTAGTTTATTTTGCCATGTTCTTGATTTCCAATTTTTCATGAGATTACGAATTTGAGTAGTTAATGCGTTAACAGTGCGCTTGACATGAGCAGTTTTAGTACGATACCATTTGTTTTTCCACTTGTTTAGTAGTGCAATTAGTTGTAGAATGTGATCGGGAGGTGATTGCAAGGAAGGGGGGAGTGGTGCATATTTCGGGATAGCTGAGTTTGCTTTATTGCTATTGATTAAAACCGAAATATTTTTTTCGGTGCAACTTTAAAATCGGGACGCTACTATACTATAACATAATATAGTATACTATACTTTAATATAATATATACTAGCATATTATAATATAGTACTCTATACTATATTAGTATATAGTAGCTCCTGCCGACGTTACCCTAAGGTCGCCGTTCTAGCACTCTCTAGCACCATTTGTGCTAACGAATTGCTTTGTATTCAATTGTAACATTCGTATTCATTGGAATTATTAAAATTATTACTATTTTAATTATACGAGTGTATTATTTTAAATTATTAGTGCTGTCGACTTCCGATCATTACGTTCGCTCAAGAGATAAAACATCAACGGATCCTTTTCAGTTGAGTTCGGGGCCTTACGGTAATTTCAATTATTATTGCTTTAATTAGATCACAGCTATCGAGTTCCGCTCGCTAGGCTCACACAAGAGATATACAAATCCCCAAATATCAAGTAGTTTTAAATATATTTTAAAAATTCAGCGGAAGGATATCAGTAATGAGAATTCGTTGATTCATAAAGTTTTTTCAATAAGGTATTCTATTGTATCAAGTTGTTTTGCTTTGTGGAATATTTATTTTTTCTTATTCCGTATTAAAATTATACGGTGCAACTTTACAATAGTCCAAGAGATAAACAAAACACCAACGGATCCTTTTCAGTTGAGGTCGGAGCCTTACCGTAATTTCAATTATTACTGCTTCTAATACATCACAGCTATCGACTACCGCTCGCTGCACTCGCACAAGAGATCTATAAGCCCCTAAAAGTTCTTTTTCAGGTTAGGCCCTTACCGTAATATAAATTATTACTGCTTTAAATTATTACTACAATTTCCCCAGACCACCGGAAGTCGACCGCACTAATAATTTTAAATGATGCCTAATTTAAGCAATAATACTTTTAATAATTCCAATGAATACAAATTTTAGAATTGAATATATACCAGTTGGTTAGCACACTAAATTTCAATTAGACAAAAATGCAATAAATACGCGCGAA
Organism: Rhaphigaster nebulosa; assembly: GCA_948150685.1. NCBI lineage: Eukaryota > Metazoa > Arthropoda > Insecta > Hemiptera > Pentatomidae > Rhaphigaster > Rhaphigaster nebulosa. Next base: position 20,517,669 of record OX411311.1, read on the forward strand.
ATTTAAAATATCTAAACGCAATAGCAATTGGTTAGAACGCAGTGATGTGAAAATACAGGTTAGCAAAACTACTCCGTATTATTGCTGGACATTTTTTTATGTGATCGACGATAAATTGAACTTTATCACAGTTTCTCTCACAGAGCGTTGTGTGAAATCATTAATTAAAATGACTGAAAGAAGATTTAAAAAGAAAGAATAATCTTCCGAGAATAGACGCGATTATGATGGCGTTTTTTTCTTCTTCAAATTCATATTTTATATTATGTTTAAAGCTCTTTTAATAGATAAGTTTCCATATTAATTTGGAAAGCTAAAAATAACCCATAAATGCTGACAAAAGAATTTTACTTCAACTAATGCAGTCAATTCTACGAATACGAATTATTTTATCGAGTGAATAGGTGCATATGTTTCAGTTGTCAGAATATAATACATTAAGAATTAACATATCTAATATGTTTGCTACAGATCTCAACTGGAATTGTATGGCGAATCGTTATTTTGTATTGCATATACAGTGGCGTATACAAGAGAGGAAGTTCAGGAGGATATACGCCTTCTCCCTAAAAAAATGAAAAAATCTGGTGCGGTGCGCGCATCACACAACTTTCCCTTACCGTTCTATAATATCTTTAAAGAGTTAGTAATACAATTTTAAAGAGTTCACATAAACACTGCTTCTAATAAACTCAACAGCATGCACATCTTCTCCCACTTAAGTACAATAAAAAAGTTTTTTAAACAATTTTAGTACAACAATCATGCACACTACCAATATATTTTAACTATGTCAAGCAGCAAATATATTTTAAAAGTTTCTGGTTTAGTTTCTATGGAAACATTTTCTTTCCATTAAATAATGTGAAAGTAGAAATTATTAAGTTAATTTTCGCTTTTGTATTCTTAAATTACTTTATTACAGAGCGTATTGTTTATAACAGATTGGCGGATTGATGGGAGGAGTTTCGGTCGCATCCGTCTCCTTTCGGATGCGCTTTGTTATCCATCTAGGGTCTTATGCTCCTCATAAAATACACTGTATCTTTGCTAATACTGGTCCGATTTTGATGATTCTTTTATTATTTTTTAGATAATTTAATTACCTTTCATACAATTCTACACATAATTTACCGTAAATAAATACTTCTTATGCTATGAGCAAATAAAATATTCTTTTCATCATAACTTTTTCCCTGCAATTCCTCTGTGATTTACGACATAAATGAAAAGTTAAAGGCCTTTTTAGTTAGGCCTTTTATGAAGAATAATTTTGGCAAGTTTCATCAAAATCGTTAGAGCCTTTTTTGAGAAAAATGTAAAAAAAGTGTAATATCCATGATATAATAGCTATTTCCGGTTAGTCCGATGCGCTGTATCATTGCTAATACTGGTCCGATTTTTATGATTCTTTTATTGTTTTTTAGATAATTTAATTACCTTTCATACAAGTCTTTAGATAATTTGCCATAAATTTCACGCTTTTGAAGTTATCCGTAAATAAAATATTCTTTTCATCATAACTTTTTTCCCTACAATTCTTCGGTGATGTACTACATAAATGAAAAGTTAAAGGCCTTTATGAAGAATAATTTAGGCAATTTTCATCAAAATCGTTAGAGCCGTTTTCGAGAAAATTGTAAAAGAATGTAAAATCGATTGTATAACGTGGCACTTCCGGTTAGTCGATTTTGACGAAAAAGTTGCTGTAACATCACAGCCATATACCTACCTTAAATACGTAATTTGAATATCGTACGACTTTTCGTTTTTGAGCTAGGCTGTTCACATACACACACACAGACACAGACCATTTTGCGAGGCTTGGTCATTTGGACTCAACGGACCTTAAAACGTGTATTTCCGTTGAAAACTCGAATTCGAAAATTTTCACGATCGCAATACCTTCCCTTTCTATATACTTCGTAAGGGAAAGTAAAAATATGCTTTTCATGCCTACCAACATAAGTTTTATATTTTTATCAATAATTTTTGGTCCAACTTTCATTCTTATCCTTAACCCCAATGCGGCGATTACTTGTCTTCCCATTAAATCCCCTCCCCGAAAAAAAATTCTGCAGCGTATACGCTTGAGCATATAATTTTCTATATCCTCTTCTAACTAAAACAAAGAAAAAAATACTGATTATATTCATTTAAAAACATTGATATGCAAATAAATAGCCCTCAAATGAAAAATATAATGTGATAATAATTCATCAAATGTCCAATCAAAACTTTCTGAGGTGATAATACTTTTTTTTTTAACATAATGCAACAAAATTAACAATTCAATTGCAAAGGAAAGGGTATATTCATTATAATTACTTTAAAATAGTCTTCACAACAATGCAAACTAGTTATTGGAAATAATTTATCTCTTTTCGACATCACATAAATCCCACGAAAAATAAGTCAGTTAAGTTAAGTCCGAAATGTTAAAGGGATGAAGTATCAGAAGCTGACTAATCTAGTCTGAATATACTTTTATTAACAATTTTATCATACATTTGTTTACATATTTATTGGTAATTATTACTTCCGCAAAGTTGATTGATTTGAGAAACCCCATAAGTCATTGAAATTTTAATTTTCATTTAAACACTATAATGACCCTTGATGTCTTAATTGGTAATATAAAAGTTCAGATTCAATCGCATTTTAATCATCAGTCATTTTGCGTTGCCTTGAACCATTACACTTTTCCCAAAATCTGGACACAATAGCTAGTTGGGTTTCTCAAATGAACGATTCATTTTTGACCTAACAATAATTTGGAAATAAACTTTTGAGCATGATAGAACAGTTAAGGCGCCAGGGTACGCTGAAATGAAGTAATATTGAAACAAACCTTGTTAAAAAAAAAAATTTCCTGATCAAGATGGATTGCTTACAATGGTATTTCATTAATTAATATTCATACGGAAATATAATACTAGAAATAGAATAATTGAAATTTTAAACATGGGTGTGTCTATGAAGCAATTACAAACAGATTAAATATTTTTCAATAATCCACTGATGAGCAAGCTGATATCGAAATGATTTTCTCCATCTATCCAACCATTGACAAAGCGTTGTGAGGTAACAGAAATTATAACAAAAAAAAAATCTAAAAAAAAAAATAATGCAACAAATGTAGCGTAGAATTTTTATATTCGAATATTTTCGTTTTAATTAGGTAATTAAAATCTTGTAAATTTGTGATGATGATAATTATTATCGCAAATTTTTTATATTAAAGTGTGTATTAGTTTAAAATTGAAAATTTCAATGTGACCAAGAGTAGGAGGAAAAAAAGCGAGAACCTCAAAAGGCACTGAACTCAATTCACCTACAAATTTTCAACTCTCTAATTCAATTGGAAGGAGCTTTGGAGGTGCACAAGACCTTAAAAACTGCAAAAAAACATTTAGACATACCGAAAATTTGACAGAAATGTACCTTCCTCTCTCCACTTCTATGGTATTGTTCTGCCTAGAAAAGGCTATATACACCTGATTTTCTGGAATTGCCCAAATGTAGAAGAAAAAAAAATATATATAAATATATAAGACGTCCACAAAACTCCAAAAACCACGTTCTTGGGGATTCGAAATGGATTTAAAATGCACCCCAATTCTTTCTCTAATGACATTTGATACAGTGCGAAAGTCTATTAGCTTAGAGGAAAATACAAAAAAAAGTTACTGGGATTACGTTATCAAAGAATGCGGTATATGATGTTCACGTCGTGTTTCATGAAAAACGCCACAAAAAGTCAATTATTTTTTTTAACGTGCTGCGTCTTTAACTGAGGTACATTACATAATTATGTTTATTCTTATACAACTTGATAATATTTTTTCTGCAAACAGTCATTCTTTTTCTTTTTTTATACGGTTTTTACTTAAATGCGATACGGAAAAAGGTGTTACTTATCTGATGAAACAATCGAATTTAGAATGAAATATATTCATCTAATCCTAAAATACACGATTATATACAGTCTAGAACATTTTATGATTTCGCAATAGAACCAAAAAAACCTGTAACAAGGCAAGTTGCGAAGGATTCAGTATTTAATTCTGAAGAACTGTGCCTTAACCAACGGTTACAGAAGATAGTGTTGGGGTCAGTATAACGCTCAATCCAGAGATTTTGGTGACCAGGTCAACAATTATTAAAGGCTGGGTGTGCCCAGGAGGAACTCCTGGTCTCCGTGTCACCTCGCGAGAAAAAATAAATTATTCTGCTACAGATGACCGCAATAAAAGCAATAATATGAATTTTTCATCATTACAAAAATAAAACTATAACTTTAGAATATACTAAACATTGAAAATACTTGAATGCTCAAATATTGAATGATTTCTTAATATTTCTAGAACATCAATCCAATGCTGAATGTTTCTAAGCCATTTTATTTGCAGATATTCTTATTATTTATTTTCAATTATCACTTTCTGATTGCCTGAGCATTTTTTTACCACTATGTACTTTGTTATTAATGATACAAGTTTGAGTAACACTCCTGGTCATTTGAGAAAATGAAAAATTAATGTGTTTTTTACCAAAAATTATCAATATTTCAGGTCTAATAAATCTATATCTCGCAACAGTTTACTCAAAATTTTGTTATTTTATTTATAAACATTTAAAATATTCTAAGAAAATTAAGAAGTAAGATCAATGTGAAGTATAAATTAATCTATAAGTAATTTTTTTTTATTATTTATATGATTGGTTTATACAAGTTTGTATGGTATATGCATAAATCGTTCATTTGGAAAAAGATTGTCACAATAAAAAAAATTTTCCTTTTCCTTTTTTTTTTTTTTAGCTTGGAAAGCTTCTATTGACGAACATTTAATTGAGAAAAAATGTCAAATTTTTAATTTTAATATTTACCGTAATTAAAAATTATTATTAATTTAGTTGTTCAAAGTTTACTAGTCAAACATAATGATTTCCTTCAACCTTGATTAGAGAACAACTTTATAAAAACTCTCTTGATAAAGAAAATAATAAATTATTTTTAATGTTGGAATAAATTTTTTTAATGCTAATTAGCTGTCAAATAGTATCAATTTTGCTTCATTGTGAAAAGATAATTAAAAACATCCTCATTTATTTTACAATATAAAAACAAAACTATATCGCCCGAGCATTGAGCCAGATGATATTCTACATCAGGATTACATCTACAGCGGTTGTGAAAAACGTTTTAAGTAATAAGAATTATTTTTTCAAGACGATTCAGATTACCATATTATTTTATTATCTACCGATTTTTGAATATTTTTTTTTTCAATTTCTTATTTTTAAATTGTTGAAATTTCGTTTATCCGCCTAAAGCATTCATTTTAATATATTGAAATCATTTTCTAAGTATTCTGACAACTACTGTTTCACACTGACCCATTTGACGCTTAAATCATTTCTTAAGTAAAATCCTTGAATCTTGAAAAACGTACTAAGATTTGAATCTCATTTTCGGTCATTTCGAGCTCTGATAATAATCATTACGTGGAAATGTCATTTTAATGGTAATAATAAAAAAAAACTGTGAACGTGCTATTTTCACAAACGATTCCAACAATTTTCTTTTTTATTGACCATTTAAGCGTTTAAAGTCACATTAAAATGTTGATTAACTGCGATATTAAAGAATCATTTCAATTTACAGGTGTGCCATTTTTTACTTTCTTGTACGATATAAAGGAAGTATTGCAATCGCGAAAATTTACGGTTTTCAGATTTCAACGGAAATATCCAATTTGGCCATCCCTGAATCCATTTTGATTAGTTTTGTCGCGAGGTCTGTACGTACGTGCGTATCTCGCATAACTCAAAAACGGTTAGCCGTTGAAAGCTGAAATTTTGTATTTAGGATTGCTGTAATATGTAGTTTTGAACCTTTCTTTTTGGTCACTGCAATAATCACTTTACTTGAAGGTCATAATTGATTATATAATGCAAAACTTGTGAAATTTAGTATTTATAATTTATATATTGATTTTAATAACTTACTAGATTTTGATCTAAATTAGGAAACCGGAAGCAGTACTTTATTTGAAGATCAATTAAACTTTCATCAAAAATTATATTAAAATATAATGTAAAACATTTCAAATTTGGTAAAAAATAGATTTTGGTTATACTAGATTTTGGTTAAAATTGGTGACCCGAAAGGGGTACTTTACATAAAAAACTTATATTACATAAAAAATTATACTAAAATTAAATAAAGAGATCATATGGTTCGGTAATAAAGATTACAAACGCGATTTTTTCAACTCTAATTAAACATTTTTATTACTTGTTTTAAGTGTTAAAATTGAGTGTAAAATAATTGTTTTCCTCCCCATTTGCGAGCTGAACAAGTCTGCAGCAGGAGAATAAGATATAAGTTAACTTCTTCCACTTAATACGTCGAAACTGTCGATTTCTAATGCTTTATAGTAACGGAATGAGACCTCCAGAAACAAGAGCTTGTGTGTGTGAATGTATCAATAGATTGGATATAGCGGCGCCGAGTGTCGTTTTTGAGTTTCTGCAATTTTCGGAAACTAGCAACCAAATTCAGGATCACTTTTTGAGGGTTCATGGAAGTCATGTGTTGTCCACATTAGATATTCTTTGATAGCTTAACTGTCTCGTTAACAAATTTCAACTAAACTTTGAATGCCAGTAAAAATTATAATATTCTAAAATTTATGGTCTTTCATTATTTTTACAAATAGTCTAAAACATAGTTTTTGGTTGTCTTGATTGTAGACAATGAATAAAGTTCGTCTGGCAAGTTTTGAATAGTTCATCATCTATACTCAATCCTTTGCATTAGTAACAGTCCGCACTGTTACTCCTCTTTTCGAATTGCTACTCAAATATTCATTGTATGGATGCTGTTCCAAATTTTAATTTCTTTTGATTAAAATTCTCAGAAAAAATCCTTAATTCATTGTTAATTCCTTACAATCCTTTACAATTTTTAATGGAAAATGAATTCCCTTTTTTTTTTTTATGCAGAGAAGCAATTTGTATAGACTATTTTTTAATTTGGTGTAAACAATAGAAATAGTAAAAATTTTATCGAGGTCTCTTTACACAGTTATCATTAGATATAGGTATAGATAAGTTATAGATAGATTAATTATTTAATATGCAAGAGCTCAAAATTTTTGGATTTTTCCATTTATGTCCTATAAACTTTTTTACTATTTATTGTTATAGTAACAACATTTAATTAAGATTTTTCTTACGTTTTAAAATAGTTTTTCTCTGTCACTTTATTTTGTGTATTAGTTCGCATTAAAATTACTATCAAAGTCCTTTTTAGTTGGATTAAAATTATTCAAATTTTATTAATACATTCAATACATAACGCAGACATTCAAAACCATAACTTTATGGACAATTCAATCAGTTGCCGTTGTTCTCTATTCAAAGGTTTCACTATAATTTTCTGATTCAGTAGTTAATACTTAACTATATACTATTGTTACCACAATAACCACAATACTTAATGTTAATTAAACTTAAATACTATAATTAAATATAATTTTCTTGAAGGCCGATGTTAATAAAACGTTGAATGGAAATTACTGAGGCACTTCGCAAATTAAATCAACAAAGCAAAAGATACAGTTTGTGTTAAGTAATTAATAGAATCCTTATACAGACAGCTAGCTACAGGTCTTCATTTTTAAGTATAATATCCACAAATCATTTATTAAATCGTTTTGAAATAGTCATATTATATATTTATATAGACAAAAAAAAACAGTGCAAAGATTTTGGAAAGTTCTGTACGTAAAATAAAATACCTTTAATCTCCATCAAAAACACTTAAAATGATTGATGAGTCTTAAGTCTGAAAAAGATCTTGAATATTAAGTTAAGTAGATTCTTAGATAAGGAAGAAAAAAAAAATGAAATCCTTACAAAAATGAAAGGAAAAATATCTAGAAAACAGTGTGATTCAGAGATTCAGTGTAGCTGCTAGAAATAACTGGACATAATTATTTAACGGCTAAAAAAAACGGTCTTTTGAATAAATTTATTATTATAATTTCACGATTTTTTCATCGTAAAATTGTTAATGGGCTATATACGTCAAAAATAGTTGGGAAAAAAATTGTAGACGGTATATTTGTTTTGAAAAAAATCTTATCCAAAATTATTAGCATTAATCACTAGTCCATATGCGATAGTTTATTTTTTAAAATAAATTCTGAATGGACTTTCTCTACGTGATAATTAGGAGCAAATTAGCAGAAACAAAATGTACATGTTTTACAAGAAATCGGTAAGAAGCCAAATAAATCCAAAGTGGCGAAAAATTGTTTTTTTTATGAGCATTTTTGTGAGCACAAAGATGTGAACAGTTTTGATTCTTTTTTTTAGTATGATTGTTGACTTATTTGGAATTCCCCAAAACTCATTTTTTGCCATCTTTTTAACAGCTAATGATAACTATTTTTTGTTTTAAAAAATAGAAAATATGGCTTTTTAATTTCAATGCTTTTAACTGTCGTAGAAACTTCGGAGCTTAAGTCGTGACTTTTAATTTTTAAAATTTTATGCAAAAATAATGATAACTTGTTGTGGCATATAACACTTCCAAGCGTCCAAGTGCGATTTCTAAGCTTAGGCTTCCAAAAGTTTTCCCAAGGTCACTCGAATTAGCATTTTAGTTTTTTGCATCCATATATCCAATTAAAAAAATTAAAGCTTCTACTCCACCTTTTGCATCCTAAAAACCTTCCACTGACTGGCCTAGTATGAGAATCGGCAATATATTTGGGATGCATTATAATACTGTAACTATTAACAATATTAAACCATTTATTAAAAGTTATAATGATGAATTAATATTGCTTTCTATTGAAAAGCAGTTCTTGTTTCATTTTTTAGTAGAAGTATGTGCCTCAACATTGCGTGGAAAAGTAAGTTTTATTTTCTGTTGCAGCATCTGGGACTGATTTCAAACTAAACATTAAAGTAGCCGCAAGTGTAATTTTGAAATCTGAAAAATATTTGGAAGAAAATAAAATCAGTTCGAGGTGTATTTTGAGGATGTCTGAGGATCCCTGGGCGCGTCTGGCACACACTTCTTTACAATTACCATCATCCAGATTTCCTCATTCGATTTCATCCGAAGGAATGATTTGAAATTCAGTGATATGTTCGATGGTTAATTTTGATGACAATTTACCAACTTTCAATTTAAAATTTCGGGATGTTCGCTACACTTTACAAAAGCCAGACGTGCAGTTCTGTGATGAGACGACATTTGCCTATTTTTTAAAATACTTTCAGTTTTATATTCGATGGGTGACCTAAATCTATCACTGGCTCCTGTACCACTACGACAAATATATGCCAAATATATTAAAAATAAAAAAAAAATGCCATATTTCACGGTTTTTAATTTTTAATGCGAAAAGTTATTGACTGATTTAAATTATCCAAAACTCATTCTTTCCATCCTTTTAAGCGGTATTCCCAAAATAAAATTATTCCTTAAAGTCAAAAAACTACTTTTCGCCGCGTTTATGAATTTTTGTTATCACTAGGTTGCTACATACCGATTTTTCTAAAACATACAATCTGTTTATACTATTTTTCTCTTAATATTCACGTAGAAAATGTCCATTTGGGATTTATTTAAAAAAATTAATACTTTTTCACTATCATACCTGGTCTACCTAATGTACTGAATTTCGTGAATTACATAATGTATCAAGAATAAAAAGATTAACTAATGGAAGAACATTTTATGAAACATTTTATCTTCGTCAGAAAATATGACTGAAACTTACAACTTAACAGTGAAATGACTGTTCTCAGGCTAGAGAAAAATAATTAAATAAAACTAGGGAGAAGAACTGAGATCCTTTTGTACATGGGGTAGAGGGTAGGGTGGTGGGGAAGGGAGTGGGGGAGGCAGTCTATAGAACAGGCTACCTCGCTAGGGCCAGTCACACTCGTGTCTCTTCGAGGTCTGTCTGTGTCTGTTTGCGTCTGTCTCTTTTTGACTGGCATGGTCGTCGTCGGTGTCGAGGAGAAGGTACAGGAGGTTCAAACCAAAGCGAAAAGTGAGTCTTAGCAATTAAAATAAAAAATACTATTTCCTCATAATTTTGAATATTTTTTTTTCTGCTAACATAGTAGTCAACATAATGATAGTTCGCACAGTAATGTTATTTTTTTTTTTAATTAACAGACCATGATTGATTTGTTCATTTTTAAGAGTCCATGTATTTTACGGTTTTTCTGTTGATGGATTTACTATTAATGTTTAACACCACAGCACACATTATTAAAAATACAATAAAAAAAAAAAAATGAAGAAAAGTTTATAATTTCTTTCAAGAGAGCAGTGATTGGTAAACATTGTAGGTTCTGTTGTAAGAAAGAAATGACAATGAATCTTCCGGCTTTTACTTTAAGCGCGCTCATTATAACGCTTCAAACAGCCTTCCTGATCAGAGATTATCTGGATGTAGCTTAATGCTTTTACTGGTGATCCTTTATTTTTTTTTAATTATATTTTATTGCCTTGGCAAATATTTTAACCATATCTATAAAATTATTTTATAAAGACAATACCAGAGTTTTGAAGTAGTATGTATTTTAGGAAAATATTAGAATTTCGTAAGTAGTTAACTAAATTTAAAAAAAAATACGTAGAGTTGTACAATTATTAATAATTTTCATATACAACTAATCAAATTGGAGATATTTTAAAGTTTTCAAAATTTAAAAAAACAATGAACAAATAAAAAAAAATGAATATAATAAAATTAGCAATTAATTTTCAGCATAAGAATAATACAATAACTGATTTTTTTAATATTTATATAATTCCCTTTTTGTTGTATTTTTTCGCTTAATTTTCATAAATATAATCGGCAACAAATTTTTAAATTCTTATGATAAAATAAGCAGGAGCTAATTAAATAAATTTCAAGATAAAATTTACTTGCTTTAGAACAAAAAAATAAGTAAATAACCTAATATGTCATTTAATTCTATTTAAAAAATATCAAAGCCACATTGCATTTGTTCAGTTTTTTAACTATTTTTTAAAATCAGATTTACTCTCAAAAGAAAGAAGAAACAAATAGAAACGTTGGAACAAAATAAACAATTATTATAAATTGCATTTTCGCGCTGATAACTTGTAAAGCGGATGTGAATATTCGTGTTTCTCGCTTGTAACCTGTACTCAACAACTACCTACTGACCTAAAATGGATTTAAATTAAAAGAATAAGTATACTATTGTATATTTCAGAAGTAAAATGTACTTGTTAAATGCTTATTTTATGTTTAAAACAATTAAAAAACAAAATTCGATAATTATGCATGAATCTATTAAATCATATTAATCCGAAATGAAACAACGATTTTCTCCCAGGTAAAAACGATTTTATTATTATCATTATTTAAACTTACTTTTTGTCAATTACTTTTAGAACTCCCATTTCTCGCTTTGGATTAATATTCTTTTCTGTAATAAAAATTAAAAGGTATTTAAGAAAAAAAAATTATGTTATATTAACATACATGAAATACAAATTTTGCGAGTAAGAAATGCAAATAATAACTACAAAACTACGTACGTATTATTTAATTTAAATATTGACATACAATTACTTATGTACTTATACCAACGATTATGTATACTAAAAACGATGTTATAAATTTAAAAAATATATTATTTTAAATATTTAATCAAATGTTAAATGTTTAAACAATTATAATTAATACATCCTTGCGATTGCTCCAGGAGTATTCTTGCTAAAAGTCGTATTGAAGATTCGCAGTAAGAATATAATATTCTTTAATTTTTAAAGAAACAATACATTTTAAACGAAAAGTCCTTTCTAATTAGAGCCAAGTTTAGGTCCATTCTGGTTTTAACCGGTATTAGTCTCTGTTTTTCCTTACATATGGTAGTACATTCATTTTTTATACAAAATATGGTAAGTTTTCATCTCCTGTGGTATTAAGTCTGTTAGTTTTATTTCCATTATTTGAAAATATTTCTTTAGTATCCTTATTAATTAACGCTTCTCGATATCTAATCCTAATTTATTAATTTATAATTTATCATAAATTTATGAACATACATATATATGTATGTGTGTATATATATATATATATATATATATATATATATATATATATAGTATTTAACTTTAACTTTTAAAAGAACGACATGATTTCGAATTTAATTATTACTGTAATTTATTATGATTTTGAAATTTTCTTTTAATTGAAAAGATTTAAAATTAATTTTCTGTTATTATTAATTAGTTAAATTTTAAATTATTGCTAAGAAATATTGAATATAGTTAATATTTAATGAAAAAGTATCTGTTTTGACTACAGTTGTTCTTAACAACAAGTATTTGACCATATAGAGCTTCTAAATTTGTCGTTTATTATGTGTGTAATGTTTTAAATTAAGTTGTTATTTTATGATTCCTAAAGATTAAGTGTCAAGCATTTGTTTAATATATATCCAGTTAATATTAAAATCATACGTAAGTTAGTTACCAAATTTATTTTATATTTGTCGATGTATTAAGATTGTTTCCGTTATTAGTCTAAAAGGTAATATGTTTAAATCCATTAAAAATTATAGTGGTTTTGTTCATAAAAATTAAAATTTGCAAGATATTTAAATCATGAACTTTCAATATCAATTTTGGTTGTTTAGAGCCTGTACGATTACAATTAATTCTTTAATATATTTTATTAATGAATGAAGGAATGAAGGATTTTTATAGCTAATTTTTTTGTTTATTGTGTTTATCACCATTATTTACTCGAAATAGGATTATGTCATCCTATAAATTTTCTACCTATTCGAGTAAAAGTGGGAAGATCATGATTAGGTCGGTCCACCACGAAGTATATATAATTTAATCTATAGCCTAGGCCGCCCACGATATCATACACATTTTATTTAACTCAATGAACGCCAATCTAATGATAAAAATTAAGAGATACGTTTCATCTCCATGTCCGTTATAGTAAAATTGATTAGATTTTTAAAAGTTTTTTTTTTTGAACTCATATAGACACATTTTTTATAGGCGATAACACCTGATATCTGACGGTCTTTTAGGTGAAATACACGAAGAAAATAAAATCTGTTCAAGTGAGTCCCCATTGGTTTAGATGAAATTCAGTTTGTGTTTCCTGAAAATAATTTAATTTCTATTCATTTTAAATTTTTTAATTAACAGGCTTGAATAAACATTTTAATGTTTTTTTTTTCTTTATATTTTCTTCTACACCTGTCATATAAAAAATTGACAATTAGCAGACTGCCGTTCGGAAACGGAAACAAAATCTTAAGTTGAAAAATAAATCTATTTTTTTGTGTTTCTAGTGTTATGGTATTCATTTGTTTTATACTCTAAGCTTATCTGTGTTTGGTATATGCTATGTTTGTGCAAGGTTTAAGGTCGTAAATTTTCGTGGTAAGTAAAATATTAAAAAAAAAAAAAAAAATGTTGGTAACTTTTTTAAAGCTGGGTACAAAAGGATTTTATGATTTATTGACATTGTTAATGTGAAATCACTTTTTAAGTCGTTGATTATTCTTACTTAACGTTATGATGCCCTCTATAAGTAAAATAAATAATTAAGAATAAACTTCAAAAGTTTTTATTATTTTAATGTTTCATTATCTAGAGCTCCTAACAACGTTTTTCATCAAGAGGTGAGAATTGAAAGAATTGCTTAGTATTATGTGGGTCAAATAAGCCGACATGTTTTGCAATAATTTCTTTTAAAAATAGAATCAATTTTACTACAACAGGCATGGTGATGAAACGTATTTCTTAACTGAAGTGAAGCTGATCTGTTTTCAAATAAATAAATAAGTATTTTAAATATATTTAATTTCGATATAAATCATTTAAATATAAAGGTACATAAGTACTAAAATTCTATGTTGAAGATATCGCGGAGATAAACACTTCTATTACTGTAGCTACGTAGGTAATCTTACGTTTGATAAAATATTTTATTGCATTTTTTTATGATACTTTTTATAGTTTATGATAAATTTTTTTGGAGTGATACTGGTATGTTTGCTGATTGTATTTTAAGAGAATGTGGCCTTTAAAAGATTAAAAAATCCTGCTTTCTTGTATAGTTCTTCTTGATTTACATAGGTAAATAAAGAATAACTATCACAGTTGTGAAAGAATGTAGGGACATGCTTCCACAACTGTGGTAACTCAGGTGTTTATTTCTATTTTTATATCTGATTTGTATTATTTTTACTTTCTTGTACGCAGTATAGGAAGTATTGTAATCGCGAAATTTTATTTATCTTGAATAATTAAAAAAACGGTAGAAAGTTAAAATTTTGTATCTGGGATTGTTTTAACATCTAGTTGTGAACCTCCTTTTTTGGTCACTGCATGATCGCCGAAAGTGGTATTTTACTCGAAGGTTTTTATTAAAAATTATATTAAAATATAATATAAAATGTTCTATTAGTAGGTTTTGGTGTCCTAGTAGTTTTTCAATCGTTTTTTCAAAACATTTGCAGTGAGTTCGTATGTGTTTATCGACCGTTGAAATTTGGTAATATGCAAAGCACCGTGGTACGTTAATAACAATACTTTGCTCAAAATACTAAAAGAAAATATTTGATTATATTTTAAATATTCTCGAATTTTTGTTATTTTTCATATGATGTGTAAGTTGATGATCAAAAGTACCTAATAACATCTAAATTGCCAATACTTAAAAACTTAAAAAGTTATATTAAAAAATAATTTAATTTAAAAAGAAACCTACTACGGAAATAATCTTATCCGTCCCAAGGGACGGGATGTACTTGCATATCTACTTAAACACATTGGTGGGTTGTTAGTGAAGTTGATGTCTATGGTTATTAAAACTTGGTTTAATAACTTGTTAAAATTTATTACGGCTCCTCGCAGTTTCCATGCATCTATCCATGTCAACATGCAGAAAGCTCCTTCCATCCGAGCGTGTATTTTTTTATGCAATAAGTATGTTAATTTATTGTCAGAAAAGTTTGTTTGGTTCGGGTATGGAAGGCACCCTACTACAACACCAAGTTTCCATAGTCCGGTTTTTTAAAATTATTACTTTTTGTATTTTGAACTATTAATTAAAAATGTTAAAATTATAACTACAAATTTAATTTTAAATTATTAAACTATAATAAGATAAATAAATACTTTAAAATGGATAAATAAATTTTAAAAATGTCTTCTTATTAAGTTGAAGTTATATAAATCAATAGTATTCAAATTTTATCTATCAAATTAAGTTTAATAACTTATCGGTAAAATTTTAATTTACTAAAGAAAATTTTGCTTATTTATTCGGTGATTATCACATTTAATATATTTTTTTAGACATCTTCGGAATCGTCTGTTTCAAGCCTTTAGATTCAGCTTATAACCTATTAATTATGGCCCCAATTATTTCAAATTTACAACAATTTCTATTATTTTGATGAACATGGTTTATAAATAGTTTTGAATCAACCATTCGGAGAAAACATAGCTGGTGTTGACCGTGACCCGGATACGGTTGTATAGAAATTATAATTTTCAGGTGATGCTGGAAACAATTTCAGTTTATATTGAAAAACTATGGCCGTAGTTTGTATAGCAGTTTATGTGCAGAATATAATTTTTTTTAAAATTGCAAAAATATTTTTTCTTCAAGGTGGTTCGGTGATATTTTATAACCAGTTCCTGGCGAAACAGATTTACGGAATCCGAGTCGGAAAACCCAATCGATACTATAATTCAAAATAGATAATTTTATTTTTTCCCATTGGCATCTGTAATCACTACGCAGTTGAATATCATTTTTTTTTACCGTGCCTATTTTGTGGTATTTTGGTTCTGCAACCAGTCGAACTGGTCGGGTCGGTGGGAAATCCTGATGGAGAGAAAATAGAACTACAATTAATGGTCTGTGAACAATTTAAAATTATAAATTTAAACGAAATTATAACCGATCTTATTAATGTGGATTGGGATATTACCTCCAAAAAAATCTTATTACAGGTCTTGTGTGTAGAATAATAAACAAAATAAATAACACCCGGAGTTCCAAAAGCATTGAATAACATAAACTTTTCAAAAGATCGGTTTATTAATCTTAAACCATATCCTAGTTTGTATTTATAAATTTATTTAAAAGTAGTTCATCGTGTTGAAAAGCTGTACGTACGATCGTGCTCTGGTCCGTGATACATACGAGCTACAATTACCTGTTAACTCTGATAATTTATTTTAATCTGACTCTCTATTTTTGTTTTGACCATAGTATTTAAATTTTAATTCATAGTCCACTAAAAATAAAATAAAAAAATATAATAAGAAATAATATTATAAAATCATAATATAATTTTGAATTCTTTATTTCGGTTAAGTATGGTATTATCGTTGACATTTTTATGGACAGAGTTAATTTATTTAGAATTAGAATTAGAAATTTATTTAGACGTAGAATTAATTAATTTTTGGTAAAGTACCTTTGTCCTTGGTAGAATTCGTACATCAGCTTTTAATTTTTTTTTTTTTTTTAAATCGTTAAGGTAAATTCAGTATATGCATCAGTGGTTCTCAACCTATAAAAAACTACGGATCACCCCTCTCCTACTTCATTCCCCCACAACCTAGGAATCAGGATGCTTAAAAGTGCATTTTGAGGCGAATTTAGTAGTGAATTTACCAGTTAGAACTTTGTAACTAGCAGTCAAACCTAAAGGAAGGTAAACAACATATGAGTTCTAACAATAAGTCAAAATGGCGGCCGAAATAAAGTTTCATACGCCTATATCTCGGCCATTTATGAAGATACAGGATTTCTGTAACAGGAAAGTTATAAAGTATTTTGGAATCAATATCAAAGCCTTAAAAAAATTCAAACAAATAATGTTTCAAATTTCTTTTTATTGAATATGTAATTATTTGGAAATAATAAACGCGTTAGGAAAATGTGTAATGAAATCACTATCACAAGATCGTCCGAGACATCTGTTCATGTAGAAATTAAAGACAACATGTCCTGATCTTACTTTCAGGTACTTACGATAAACATTAAAATCAATACTCGATGACCTAAAGAATCCTCACTAAAAGACAAACGAAGACATCAGAAAGAAATTAGCGGAGAAATCAATACGGAACATATTAGCGCTTGAGTACTCAAACCAGGATAAACACAGTTGATTTTGGCCTCTCTGTTAGGCGTATTACTGTCTTATATTAATAATTAAAATTTAAAAAATGTTATTCTAAACTTATATTAAACTTTTCCCAAAAATTGTGAGAAGCGGAGAACGTTCGCTTATGCATAATTCACGAACTGAAATACTCAATTCAAATTTAAGTTTATGGCTCACGTATCATTAATATAAAGTATTGTTAGCATTAAATCAGATGCATAACATTAATATCTGACGCCCAGCAACACGTCATTTTTCTTCATCTCAATTTTACTACGTATACTATATTGTCGGTAATTATTGAAAGCTCTTCAAATTATTATACTATAGTTTATTATTTCCAAATAATTACATATTCAATAAAAAGAAATTTGAAACATTATTTGTTTGAATTTTTTTAATACTTAATTAATTTTTTAATTTAATTAATTAATTAATTAATTATTTAATTTACTTACTTAATTTTTTTAAGATATTGATTCCAAAATACTTTATAACTTTCCCGTTACAGAAATCCTGTATATTTTTCAATCATGTTCGCCTCAGATGTGATTAATATATTTAGCTGTCGGAAATTCAAAGAGTTGAAGATTCAGTGTCTAGTTGTGATTATATTCAACTTTTTAGACCGCTCAATATTTATTCATCTTTTTAAATAAACTTCATTGTATTATTTTCCCATGATCAATTATGTTAAAACTGAGAAAAAAATGTGAAAAAAGTCGCTATTAACTGTTTGTGAGAAATTCGGAGTGGGATTATTTTATTTTATTATACATAATTCAACTGGTAAATATTCTGAAGGTTTTATCCATTTTTTTGTTGTTAATGGCCCATGGCCAAGAAGTTATTTTTGTTACTTACATGAAAGATAAAACTGATAATAAATAATTGTATTTATGATTTTCCATTGAAAGTTTATTACCTATAATAACAAATGCCACACAATTTTTCGTTTTATTTCCGATTTGTATAACTCCAAAAGTTTGTAAAACTGCTGAGTGAGGAAGTGGCCTACATCACATGCTAAACATCGATGTTTACATCGTTGGCAAAATATTGATACTACAACAAAATCGATTCTCGTGAGTCGAAACAATAATGTTTTGAAAACATGCATACCGCTAGTTGCTGGCTTATCTTACACAAGCTATGCCAACTATGCGTGTCGTTCTATGTTGCCCTAGCATTGCCTTACAGGTGCTGTTAGTTTTTTGTGTCTCTAGACCATTGGCAAGACAATACCGATTGTTTACTGTCCCTCTCATTGTTTTCGATAATGTACCTTATTGTTTTGTTTTTTAAAAGTACATGGTGACATTGTTATTGGCTTTAGTAACAGTCTCGACAGGTGTAGAATATACTATCAGGATATATTAATGTAACTAAATATTTTTATATATTTTCTTTGCATTAAGTCTATGGATACCGTCTACTAATAATAATAATAAAAATCTATACGACATAACTCATAGTAATCCCCCCAAAAAATAATGAAAGCAGTAATGCCTACGTTTTATGATCCATTTAGATTATTTTGAATTTAAATAATGACCTAACTTATTAATTAGCTAATTAATAAGCTATAGATTTGCCCGTGGCCTCGTTGGGATGATATATCCAATTTTTTTAGTTCAATTTCTTTCAAGGCTTGGATTGTTACCATTACAAATATTCCAGCCTTACTTTAACAATGCGCAAACAAAACTTTCAATTATGAGATCCCCATGTTCTTTTTCTAAGAAATGAAGGATTAGTCTTTCCGTCCGTATAGAACAGAGGTTCCCAAACAGTTGAGGTCTGCGGCCCACTAAGTCAAAAATTGAAACATGTGCGGACCATCCCCATTCCCGACTTTAATATGTTAGATTGCATTTCGATAAACTTACATTCCAACCTCAGGAAAGGTAAAAATTAAACCAGTTCTAACAATACAGGTTGGAAATCTGTACAAATAACCAGCTCTGGATCTCTTAATGCTAATCCTCATCTTTTTGGTTCATTTTATGGCTACCGCGTCGTGCTTCAAAATTAGGAAAATTTACTATTAAATTTCCTTTGAAAGGGAGTGTCCAATTTTGGTTTTGAAAATTGCAGCTTACTCCTAATTAACATATTGAAGAATTGCCAAAAATGTATTGACTATATTTAAATAGAAAAAATGGGTTTTAGAATTTGAAAGTGTTATACAGTTAGGTTTATGGATAGATGTGTAAATTATTTTGGTAAAAAAAATTAAAGAAAAATAGGTAAAGCCGTCTAATTAGTAAAATAAAATGTTTGCGCTAAGACAGTTTAGAGAAAGGAACAGGAGATGACGTTAAAAATCAATAAAGAAAAACGTTATTGATATAGTTTGGAAATAATATATATATTTATTTATTTTCTACAAAACATTGCGTTCACCCAAAGTTAACAAATCTTGACTTCTTCATTCGCTCCTCTCCTGACAATATGTAACAATTAGAATATGGCCTAATTAATCACTTAGGTTGTACAAAGCCTATATTTAGTTTGGAAACTAGCAGCGATCGACGGTGAAAAAATTTTCATGCACGATTTTAATATTGGGAAAAGCCTTGGTGTTAGTTCCACATCGCAACACTTTTTTTTGGCTAGGCGAGAGATTGAACTAGACAGAGTTAATATCTATTTTTTTTAATGTAACAACAAATCAAGTGAAGGTCATAAAACACTTCTTCCAAGAAATTCTGTTGTCATTTTTAAGAATTTTCTGTATTCCACGATGGATGAAATTATGAACATTAATTATGCAATAATCTCCAAGATTATCTGTTTAAATTTTCATATTTTTTATTATTCCTTGTCACTTTTTTGATATGATTCATTTCTATATTTCATTAAAAAAATCTATACATTAATATATTAAAATTAAGAAAAAATTAAGCATATAATTTCAATTATATTTATATTTTATAGATCCTTATCTTTGGATATTTTCTAGTAACTCAGTTATATAAAAATAAATGTTTATTACTATAAGTCATAAATTGTATGTACATTTTTTATCATGATTTATGTTTTGATTTTGTAAGTTGTGTGAATTTCATTACTGTTTTAATTTCTGTTCAATGATTTTAAAAGGTATTGCTAATTGAAATTGTAGATACTTGAACTATCTGTTCCAACCAAAAATGTTTAAAAATAAATTATTTTACGAAAATAGTTGTCGAGCAATCAATATTAATTGATTTTATTGATTAAAAACATTATTTAATTATTTTGATAGCTGTTAAGAGATATTCAAGACACACAGTTACTAAAAAAATGGTGGTTGAAGAAACACTATCAAAGTGCAGAAATAGGGAAGTACCAGCAAGTCATGTTATTAGTTAATAATATGGATATCAGATTCAACCTAAGCTATTACCAAATAGATTTATAGTTATTGCTTCTCGGATTGTGAAATTCCAATAAAAGAAATCGGAAGGATCAAATCCATTATATAAACCTAGGCCTCAAGGTCGTGCTCTAATCTGATGCTTAATGACGGAACAAACCGCAGATGCCTGGCCGTGACTGGAATCTTTCGCATATTCTCCGGATTCCTCTTCTAGGACTGATACAGATCTCCAAGCGTCGGAACACAAAAAGACCCTCAGCCAAATAGACGTGCTTTGGATCTAGCGTTTCCAGGAACTTGGAGCCAAAAAAAGGAACATCGGTACCTGAAAGGGAACTGCCCGGGGCCTAAGTGCCCCGAATGCACGGGCAGTGCCGTACCTTCTCACTTCGGCAGTATGCGAGGAATCCCAATTATCAACTTGAAAGGCGTGCTTAAGATTCTTTCCGCATGGCATTCGATCAGACTGGCCTGTGAAAGATAGGTTCCTTATATTCTTGAGAAACGAATCGTTATGCGGGAGGGACGATGTATGATTTTTTATTATTATTTATTTGGATTGAGACAAAATATTGATCTCTTAGGTAGTTGTACAATTTACTAAAAAAATGATGTTTCCAGTATCGAAAATAAAGTTTTCAGCTTAGATTAAACCTTTTTATTTGTTTTTCCAATACGGGTATTGGATACAAATAAATGTTTACTTCAATGAGATTAACTCATCATTAATTAAAATTACATATCCAACTATCATAAAAATATTTTATGTTACCTTTAGAATTATTGATGTTGCTTGACTGACTGTGATATTATTATGATAGAAAAACAAAATCAGGACGCAGCCAAGTATATCTTTATTGTACAATTGACGTTTTGGCTCAATCATGTGAGCCATCATCAGGGCTATTTTAGTTCGAAGTGGTGACAGAGTAGTTCTAAAGTGAGTTCTAAAGTAGCCCTGATGATGGCTTCACTTGATTGAGCCAAAATGTCGACTTGAACAGTAAAAATATACTTTGTTAACTACATTCCGATTATTTATTTCATCATATGTTACCTTTTGTTTTGTCGATTTTTTAACTATTTCTAATATTCGACCTTGCATTTTATTAATGGTCATCGCGCAGGCTAATGTAACCTGGCATCATAGCCTTTTTTAAACTCTATTGGCATATCCCCCAGAGTTTGGAAATGATAGTGTTGGAATAAGTGAAAAAAGACTAATACTCGACTTCATTCTTTTTACCATTCTGAGTGATTAATTCCAAATTTTACAAGAGCATGAATGGTACTCCATTATATCTTAAGCTCTAGTCCGTGGTGCAGTTTAGGTTTGTTGGCTATAAAAGGATTGTTTGTAAGGAATACTCATACCAACTTGGTCCAAGTCATTTTAAGAATAATGGGTAATCCAAGAAAGAATTGAATATTGGTATTTCTATTTAATTCAGACATCAGTGCAAATCAACCTCGTTACTACTCTCTCTCTCTCTCTCTCTCTCTCTCTCTCTCTCTCTATATATATATATATATATATATATATATATATATATATATATATATATATATAGAGAGAGAGAGAGAGAGAGAGAGAGAGAGAGAGAGAGAGAAAGAGAGAGATATCATTGGTAATTAACTGATGTTCAAAAACCTCGTATCTACTGCAATTGGAAATCTTTGGTTGGTATAGGTTGTAATTTATTTTGGCCATGGATTGAAAATATATTTATATATATATATATATATATATATATATATATATATATATATATAGTTATATATTGTATTGGTATTTCCATTTAATTAACAGGTGAGTGCAAAATCAATCCCAATTATGTTTGTTGACTTTAAGGTGAAAAGGGATATAAGTGAATTATATACGGCTGAAATTAATTCACCAAATGTTAAATAACTCAAGATAAATTAGCAAAATATTTGCAATTACAGTAGCAATGAGGTTGATTTGACTGAATCGCATAAGGCTGAAATTGATTCACCATATGTTTAATTTTCATAAGCAACGATTCCGCCACAGTCACCATCATGCATATCTAAAAAGGCCCTTATTTTAGTTTTTCAAAAACATATTAACCTATTATAGGATATAGAATATATTACATTTACCTTAAATCACATACTTTATGTTTAAATAAATGATAATGACCACGTCAAATACATCTTAGTGGTAATTATAAAAATAAATATCAGGCTTGAGCCAATTAACCTCTTAGTAGTTCAATATGTAAAAACATTCAATATAGCTTTGTGGCCGAAATGTTGCTTATGAAAAGTGTACATATTGTGAATCAATTTGAGCCTTATGCAATTCAGTCAAATCAACCTCGTTGCTACAGTAATTATAAATGTTTTGCTAACTTACCTTGAGTAATTTTATCACCAGACCACCGTGACGAGACAATCTTGCGGTGGCCATTAGCGATAGCGATATTGTGCGGATTGAAAGTTTTTGTTTTGATTAATTTATATTATTTTTCATATGTTTATATGTTATATAATGAAGTTTTTTTTTTTCTGAATAACACTTCTTGATGATTTTATCCAAACTTTTATTTCATTCCTATAATTGATTAACTTTAGATAAATGATAGGACATGGTAAAGAGAAAAAAAAGTATGTTTGATTTCAGAATGTGTTGAGATTTTTTGGAGTTGATGGGTCTTTTTTGAATGTTGATGAGAGATGTGTTGTCTTTGTTCTGCATTTATGTGGTCTTATTTTCTGTCCTGATGATGCCCGAATCGGCGAAAGTTTGACTAGTTAGTTAATTAATTGTAGATATTTGAGATACTGTAGGTATTGTTTTTGGAATCTTACAATTTTACCTTCACTATAATTTTTTGTCTAATTTTTGAGTTTTTCCTCTCATTATTAATATACATGAATTAGTTAAAAGTAAAAAAATAAAGTACGAGATTCTATCATTTATAAGTTGTTCACACCATCTTTAAAAACCTTATTTTATTTATTTTTTTATCTATCGAGGTGGCCGAGAAAAACAGATCTCACGACCGATTCGAGGACTGGATGGAACTCTTAGATGAGTAATTTTTCTGTCCCTCTGATTTTTCTAGATATCGTGCAAATTATGGAACAATAGGTTTTTATCTTGGACCAAGAATATCGTAAAATGCATTTATGTATTTGTGACATAATTGGGATCGGATTGAGGATTTTATCAAGGTTATTGGGTTTATATCCAGAGAACGTGTGATAATAGGAATACTTATTGCTAATTTAGTTGTTGGTTTAGTCTTGATGCATTATTCTTTAATGGAAATCAAGGAAAATTAATCAGCTATTATTAAAAATTTTGTAAATAAAACATTTAAAAAATATTATTTAGGATAAAGGCACCAGTAGTTGACAGCGCACCACCAGTGATTGACGCAAGTTATTGTTAATAAAATAAGAGTTTAGGAATAAAAATTGAATTTGCTAATTGGCGCAAAAGAAAGTCTATTCATTCTCTCGCCTTCGAAGTATTTTGATATAAGAATCAAGGTATTGTATAAAAATTACCTGATAACTCCCTCTCAAGCCGTTTCCTTAGCACTTCGATTGAAGAAGTAAGTTTGTTTAATAAATCATTATTATCTTATAATTAGTGAGAAACAAACTTTTTAAAAATCAAAATGCTGTTCGAGGTTTGCCAAGTAGGACGGTAGAACTTTCCTCGTTATCGAACAGTTCGGTATGCTATTCACTAAAAAAAAAATAACATCCAGTTAAAGAAACGGACCAAGGACCCAATTCCTAGTGTGGTAAGTTCTTATATATGGCAGAAATACCACAACAAAAACAGAAAAAAAAAATGAGGCAGAAGATATAAAAAAAAAAAGGGAGAGAGCTCTAGAGCGAAAAAGCAAGAAAAAGAGGGACTTAAAAAAAAAGAAAATCCGAACAAAAACCCAGAAGACTGAATAAACCAAAGAGGATAAGGGAAGGATGACTCGAGACTGTTCATCCTCAGAAGAGCAGATGACATTAGTATGATCGGCGCTGATTTCAATAAACTTTAATGATGAGAAAAATAATTTAGAAAAAAAAACTCGAACATTGGCAACACGTTATATGATAAAGAATTTAAAATGGGAGTCTTTATTGAAGCTAATTTCCTGGAGGAAAAGAAATCCTTCCAGAAGGTATGAAAAATTATTGAAATTAGTGATGAGGAATTCTCTATGGTGACTTTTGCAGGTTGTAATCGTATTAAAAATAACTTTTTTTTTTTCCTTTTTTATTTTAGTTTATAAAGGTGCTTAGGATATTACAAATGGAAAAAACAAAAAATAAAAAATAAAATAATAATAAATAAAAATCCAATGCTGAATTGCAACTTATCAGTGTCGAATACTAGAGCCTTTACGTGAAGATGTCCAATAAAAACTGGGATTGCGTTTTGAGTGTCAATTTGAGTATTTTTTTATACGGATAACAATATTTCACTTTTCTAAAAAACAAAACAAATAATAATATTTTGAAAGGGTTACTCCTGTTTCAAACGAATTTCCATGTTAATAGTTAGTCAGTGACAATGGAGGGGCTGATTGGTCTATTCATTGAGGCCGGGTGATCAGCCTGCTGTAGTGCGCCTCCGTCATGAAGTATACCAGTCAGCTAATTACCAAATTTGTTATAATGATCTCTTGTCTCTATTTAAAAATGAACAGATGATTGTTTTTCTTAGTCGGAATTTTTTTTGAGTTAATGTGTTAAATTTATAAACAGCTTTGTTTCTTGTTTTTCAGTCTAAATATGTTGAGCTACCTATAAATAAAGTAAGAACAAATACCTACATACTAGTCTTGATTGAATTGTATACATTTTTAGAAGCATTAATTTATAAAAATTAGAGTATACCAAATTCCTCGTTACTGATACTTTTATTAATTAATTATTTATTTTGTGTCTAAAATATAATTAAAATCAACATTATACGTATATGTATTATATTATAAATGCATGCATTGAAAAAGATATTTCTGGTGAAATTTTATGGTCGGCCTTTTTACGGTTCTAACATCTGGTAAATGCATTGAGAAGTAAAATCATGTGGTCATTTCGAGTAATTGGTTCTAAACAAGGCCGGCCCTATCCGGTAAGCAAAAGATGCGCAAGAAAAAATGTTACAATCTATTGTATTTTTATAATACTATTCATATAAAAATATGTATATAATATGGTACTTATATTTATTTGAAACCAATTGAAAGATTTAAAAAAAAAAAAATGTAAGGACGCTTAGCAAATTGTAAGGGCACCCTAAATTAGCAGGGCGCCTACATAATTGCATCGGGGCGCCGGGACCCTTAGGTCTGGTACTGGTTACAAATATGAACACGTGTAACAAACGTTTAACCATAATGCCAACTTTATGAGGAGATGTGGTTGCAATTACAAATACTTTTGGTAGCTGGTAGTTCGCAGCTTACAATATTTGTTACTGATAATTACAATTGTAGTTACCGGCTTAAAAATGATTGGATTTATCATTTATATTACAGAATTATGAATAAGTATTTCATTAAAAAAAAATGAATTAATCTTTGACTAATATAGAAAATTCATTGTTTTAATCATTTAATTAAAATAAAGATTTATTATTCCAATAATATGAAACTTTTTATATATTATTACTTTTTTTAAATGGATGTAGAACCCTTATAATTATATTCTTAAATATTATTTTCAAGAACCAATAATTGGTCATTGCTAACAAGCAGTACCTTATTTCTCCCTGACGCCCAAGATGCTTTCAGAAGAGATTAGGTCTGGGTTTTATTTATTAAATTCCAGTGTTGTGGTGAATTCTTTAGAATTTTTTTTTATGAGCTCCGGATTTCTTAAAATTATTATGAATGATCGATTTTGCATTCGCATTAGCTTTATTTCCAGCCCAAAATCGATATCCTCTCTCACTACCTAAACGAAAACTACGCAAGTGGATAACAATGGTCTTTAGAAACGTTCTGGAACTTAGTAAGGACCACATGCCTATTATTCTTTATCCCATTTCCTGCAGCTCCCTCACACAGCTCATGGGTGTAGCCGCTATTGTCTGATTGCCTGATCTGGGGGATAGATCAGTCCCAACCCAATTCAATAGAGAACGAATATCGCGGGTTCAGTTACGCTAATATATATGTACACATTCCTTGTTGTTATAACAAAATAAATAATGAAAGTAAAAAAAAAAAAAAAAAAATTGAGACTGTTATATGATATTTTGTTACCTACTAGCGCTATTACAGGTTTCTCGTTCAATGACGTTTCGTTCTAACCTATGCGCTCATTGAAAAAAAATTAAAAAACAACGGTTAGGCCGTGGTTATCATTCTGTCATTCTAAAAATAGAAATCATTCTGAAAACATGTGTATTTGTTTTAATGTGTTCGTTCTACATCTGTTCTGAATGCTTATTACGATGGTAGGTACCGTCTATATGCATGTTTAGTTTCTTTGAAATCGATGTAATTTTTTGTCAAGGAGTTTTCTTTGTTTATTGTTGGAATATACAGTAAGGATTATATTTTTTGAAAGAGGAATTAGTGAGAGCTTTGTTGTTCAAATTATTAATTTCTGGGATTAAATGGAGGTAAATAACGTGATCGTTGGCAAATGGTTTCATTGATGGCGAGCGAACAGGATAAAAAGGCGAAGTCCATCATTACACAGAAAAAAAGGAAGGCTATATCCACCCTTAATGACAAAATATGTGGAAAATATTTTCCGTACGACAAATTTAAATTGTTCTGAGATTCCTATTGAACTTACTTGTGGAGATTTGAACCATACTGCAGGAAATGTTTAGAGTTGTGTAAGTTTTTACCGTTTTACAATAATCTCACGTGCTTAGAACGTCAGAGAAGTTTAAATTACATCTTTGACGTAACCACAAAAAACTGAAACGCCAATTATAAGAGGGGCTGATTACTTGGAAGGCGTTCATATGTTTTTGATTCTCGCAATCTTTTATCAATGTCAGATGTATGATAGTTCTTTAATTTAAAATTTTGCTTTTATTTTTATGTAAATTTATTTATTGACGGCAAATTCTGCTATCTTGTACCATAGGATATTTTTTGATATCTTATACTTATATCATAGGTTTTTTTTTTGTTTACGTCTATTAGCAAACCTGCTATTAACCTTCCAATTGTGAAAATGCTCAGATGATTATTATCAATATTGCTTTGTATCGATAATTTAAATTATTGTGGACCTGAATTTTTACCAGTGGAAAAATATCTTCTGTGACGTCTTTTAATTCAATACTTTACAGGCCTTGGAAAAAATAAAACTAACAATGTTGTTTATACTATCCCCGATAATGAAAAAAATCACCATATGAAAGTGCAAACGACTGAGAAATATTCATTCATAGACGGAACAGGTTCGCGATGCTATAAAGAATCATCTCATTGATCACCTTGGCCCAACTAGGATGACCGTAGAGGACTGTAGAAGAACGGAAATTCGCCTGTACAACGGATAAAGAAAGTGGTACACCCAGCGATGGAATGGCCATATAAAACTACTCGGTGCCATTGTTCGGAAGAATGTTCCTGCTGCACAGAGATCAACTCTGAATCTCGCAGTTTCTAGTCATTATACCAAAGATGGAGATGATTGTACGGTTTGATTCTTGTCAATAGCGCTGATCCTCCGACGCAGGCACGTTCTGCTCGTGTTCCAGGTTACAGAGGTGACCTCAAGAATAACAGATGAAACCTCAAGAACACGTATTTATAAGTTTATTATTTCCAGATAAATGAATTAATTTATTTATGGGCTTATTTTTAATTAATTTTATAGCTGTACGTTTATTTTGCAAAATAGAATACAAAATGTATTGTTATTGTTGATTTCGTTTTGTATTAATAATCTTAATGATTACTGAATTGTACGTTTTCAATAGTCTCTGGTTTATTTGATTTGCGAGGTTTATCGCTTGAAGAATTAAATAAATATTACTGTTTGTTTGGATATAGTTATTTTATTGTTTTTTCATTTCAATATACATTTTTATTTTTGAACTGTGGGTGGATTTTGAATATCCTGTGTACCCCGGGCCTTACGTAATGGAATATATTTTATTTAACAGCTGGTGATCTCTTTCCAAAGAGTGATTATGGTTAAACCCAGAACTGATCCAGAAAACCGCAACTCCGCCATTTACCAATTGTTATGTGGTATGTTATTATTATCATTGATTTGATATTATTTAACTTGAAAATAATTACAAGTATATAGATTTTTATTGGGATTTAAAAATATATTTATTAAGAAATAAGTACTCACTCTATAAGGGTTTTGCTGGATCTTGGTGGCTAGACGGTGGACTATCTCTTCTAACGCCGCGTTCTCTCGGATGGTGAACTCCAGTTCAGCTATCAGCGATTCCATTGCAATCAACTCGATAAGATCAACCACTGACACTACTTCAGTTAAACCTAACGCACAAAATACCCCTCTACTGTTAACAACACTATGGTTAACTATACCATTTGAAACTCTCACATGACTTTATTCGCGAACGTATGATATACTTGTTCTGTCCAAAGATGTGTCTGTTATGAGGTATTTACCATCATTTTGACATATCGTGTTAATTGAGACATCTTTAACTGAAAAAATGAATGCAGCCTCGTTTCGATTGTATAAGTTGTTTCGTTTTCGCATAAATTCATTCTTGTAAAAATTCAAGTAATCTTCAATATTTAAATTTTAATATTCATATTAAATTCTTTAATATTTTTATTTATTCTATATACATATTTTTTTAAACCCAGACCCCTTTACTACCTGCATACATATTGCACTTAATATCAGTAATGTTCTTATATCTAACCTAACTCTTAACAATTTTTTTAGTTTTCTTAACCCAAGTTTTTGTAAGTTTTGTAAATTAATGTCCAAGGTCTATATTTTTTTACTTTTTGTTAGATACATTTTTACGTTTTTCTGATTCATTATTTTATGTTAATTTAACGAATTTTTCATATCTGTCCATCATGCTGATGAGGTTCACCTCTAAATTGAAACTGTTCTTAATCTTAAAAATACCTTGGAACTTTGACCTTTACAAATTCTTTGATTTAAAACTATTTATAAATATTTTGACATTTTAGAACTGCTAGTAGAATCGGATAGTTTTTTAAATTTGCGCCAGTGTAATTAAAATTAATAATTCGAATCAATTTCAAA
Organism: Rhaphigaster nebulosa; assembly: GCA_948150685.1. Taxonomy (NCBI): domain Eukaryota; kingdom Metazoa; phylum Arthropoda; class Insecta; order Hemiptera; family Pentatomidae; genus Rhaphigaster; species Rhaphigaster nebulosa. Next base: position 20,547,496 of record OX411311.1, read on the forward strand.
TTCTTACATCAGAACTCTCTGTAAAATGCAAACTCACAGACTTATCAGTTGACATGTGCATGATGGTATAGAAGGATCAATCTAATCAGGGATTGATAAATTATTCGTCACTTCTATAATTTTGTTTTTATTGAAAACTAGTTTCGAATGTTATACATTCATCTTCAGCTCTAAAAACACACAAAAATTCAAAAATAAACAATTCAAAATACAGTTTGATATTATTATACATATTAAATTAGATGGAATATAAATCAGTATTATAAAACATTTATATTTATATTTATTTTGTATGTTTTTAGAACTGAAGATGAATGTATAACATTCGAAACTTGTTTTCAATAAAAACAAAATTATACAAGTGGCAAATAATTTATCAATCCCTAATTACACTGACTCATAGATGGTCATCTTGCCGAAGACATTCCCGGAAATTTTCCATCACCCTTTAAGTGATTTCTGGCTGAATGACATACCGTCGGATTTCACACTTACCGTACACGTCCTATTCGTGTATCCTATCCTAGCGCGAGCAGCATGTTCTCCCTATTTGTAAGGGATTTTGAAGCAGGACGATCTATCTTCTGTCGGTTTTTTCTGTTTCGATTAGGACGGGAGCGTGACAGGTTAGTTGGCTTTCGCGCCCATTTGATTTTTGCTTTTCCAGATAATTGGAAAGTTGAACTAAAAGATTACATTTCAATTAATATATTGATGCTATTATGTTTTTTAAGAAGTTGTCCGGGGTGCAGTGTTGTGGGACTTATTTTTCTTGTGTGCCAACTTTTCGGTCTAAATTGTTGGCCTTCATCAGGGCTAAATAGAGAAACAATCAAGGCTGTAGCAAAGTTTCACTAAGCCATCTACAGCAAATGGAGATTACTGTCTCTATGTAAGTATGTCTTTTGTATAGGTTCGGATAGTGCAGGTAACTCTTATGAATGGTTATTGAAGGCCGGTATATTGCAAATATCATAATTGGTACACTCTGCTCAGATTCCTGTTCAAAGCGATTCCTCCTAAATTTCCAAGTGTTGGAAAAATACAATAATTCGATGTTTTTAACGACTCCGTGAACCTTCTTGGTCCAAAATGTGTGCTACTTGAAAAAGTGTTCTTGTTTTCATCAGGCGGCGCTCCATACATGATTAAAACACGAAAGTCTGTAAAAGTGTTTTATCTTAAAATGCTTCATGTCACATGTGTGCGCTTTCCATCCTGTTTCTGAAGTTGTTCGATCTGCATTCCAGGAGGCATATTTGTTTATTTCATCTGTCAAATAGAATATTTTTAAAGCTTCAAACTGAGTGGAAATGTTGAAGGAAAATTATCCTGAACTGACCTTTCATCCTCAGCCGGTGGTCACGAGATACGTAACTTGGTTGGAGGCTACCTGATAGGCACTATACCAAGAACTTTGACAAAATAGAGGACGTTATTTCAAAGCTAGATGGATTCAGCCGCGGCCATATCTCAAGTTCAGAAATTGTCAGAAAATCCGATTTAGAATAATAATCTGACTTTCATCATTAACAACAACAACAAACAAGAACAATAATACGCTTTCATCGTACTCACTATCACGCAGTTTGAATTAAAGATCGTGCCTTTATTAAAAAAACATAGTGCATAATAATGAAGCGATTTTTAAAATGGAAGATGCCATAGCAGACATTGGAAACAGAACAGTCCAGGTTGAAAAGACATGCTACAGATTACCAATGTCATTTGTGGAAAGGAGATGACAACGAAACTGTCGATTGAGTGAGACCCTTTTGAAACAGCAACTCTCTGAAACCCTTCAGTAAATTCAGTAGACGTGAATGTTCTTTCAACAGATACATGTCGGTTCCGACGTACTTCAACGTTTGAAAATTTAAAAATGCATTTATTTTCAACTGTTTTTGAAACTTATAATAACTTGATTATATTTCACACATTCTTTACGTATTCTCATATTCTTTAAATATTCACATATTCTTTACATATTTGATTTAAAATATTTAGTTATCTATGTACATATTTGAAAATCCTAGCCCTAGTCATTACTAAGGGCTCCTCTCAGTAAGCATCTACATCTAATTAGAATTCCTTCCTGTCAGTAAAAAAACTGATAAACCAAACCTATTCCTAACCTATTCACAAATTTTCAATTTATTAAAACAATAACTTGTTATGGCCCGTCCCCTAATCCCACCATCCATTGCTATTTCCATTATCAATACTAATATCTGTTTAACTTTTGATTTATGTAATTATATTTTATTTCCCATTCGTTTTAAATATATATTTATTTAACAATATTTTCGTTCTTGACAACTACTTATTTAATTAAGACTCTATTATACCATTCCACCTCTTAGCTTTTTTTCTCCTCGTGCGAAATATACATGCTAACAGCTACTTTGCAGAATGATTATTGTATGCTCGGATCGCTAGTGTGTACGTACTTTCACACCTCTATCTTTAAAAAATTACGGGCCTATAACACCGAAGTCACCAGACATTGATTTGTTTTTTCAGCCTTTCAATATGTGTTAGTTATTTCTGCCCCATCCTGTACAAGATGTTTTCCACCCAAATTGAGAAAACGGGATTTAATAATGAAAACCAATTCTCACATACATTAACTAAATTTCTTCCAAACAAATCAACTCAATGTAATTTAACAATAAAAACAAAATCGTGTCAGATTTTATACGAATTTTATCTACTAATTCTGTAATTAGCAATTGTTGTTTCTTTAATACCTTGTTCATGTACATTTTTGAAAACTTTGTACTATAATTTCTTCGATAGACCTCTTATTTTTTAACCCTTGTTTAGTAAAATGCACAGATAACTGAAAAGGACTCTTTGTTTGGAAATCGCCTTCCGGATAATCGATTTGCTCTTTGCTTTTTTCATCGATATTATTGATTAACAAAGCTCGAAACTGATACTGCCTGGGAGGAGGGAGGAGAGGGGGGGGGGGTTAGAGGAGTTATTATATTACCTCACATCTTTAGAGACCCAAGGAGATTTTTTATTCCACCAACAATATATTTTATTCATTAATACCGGGTACGGCAAAAATAATTGACACATTTCTGGACTAAATTAAATCCGAGCTAAGTATAAGACATTTTTTTTGTTTATTCTCATCTGAATCTATCTCTGTCTCATTGGCTCTACAAACCTCAGTGGACCTGGTCTCCTCTCATCTGAAAGTTCATAAAGTGCCTTACTGTAACTAAAATTAATTAATTAATTACCGTACCTAAAATAGAATTTTATTTACTTTCTGATGAGAATAAAAAAAAAAAATTCATATACTTAGTTTTTGATTTTATTTGCCAGCTACTTTTGCTGTACCCTTTTATAAACTTATAATTTTCCTTTCTTCGCAATTGTGTTCCTCCGCACATACTGCTGATTCATATTTAAGGCGAAGCTTCAGGCCAAAAATAAACATTCACCGAGAAAATATGATGCCTAAAATATGCACGCTATGCAAATAACATAAACGCTTTAAATTCTTTCAAATTGGGAGCAATTGCCATTTCTTTCGGGTGACTCTTCATTACTCATCATCAGTACACATTCTTCTGTCTTCCTGGTTATCTCCTCTTTGCTATTTGCTTTGTACTTTCCTGTTAATTTTACATTAGGTTATACAAGTCAAAGAGATAGCTTGTTTAGCTATGCTGTTATTTATTTTTAAGCTGTTGGGTTGTAATAGGATTCACGTCATTATTAGGGTCGTAAATAAACAGAGAATATTTATGTGATGCATGATATTTCTTATTAATTGCAAATCTTGGTATAATTAATTGCAAGAAAGAGCCGATGAATAATTTTATATATTATATTATTACATATATATATATATATATATATATATATATATATATATATATATATATATATATATATATATATATATATGTATATAAAGTTGAAATTTCCTTTTCAACAACTTCGGATTTATTTATACTATATATCCAACCCACTTCTATATAAAAGGGTACAATTCTGTTGCGGATATTATAACTTTTTTTTTTAGTGACTGAAATAATTTTTTTGTTTATTTAATTAAATAATTTGTATAGCTTAAATAATTTATTGATATATTTTTTTTTGTTTTAGGTAAGTGGTCCTCGTCAATTTCGGTTCCTCTCGAGATACCTGTAAGATAATGATTACTTTTTAATTTTTTTTATTATCGCTTCATGCAGTTTGTTTCGTCCAGGCCAAAATTAAAAAGGAATTTTTAATGGTAAAACATGCTTTTCAAAAAAACATCTTTTGGTCCATCTTTACTGATTTCAGGACAACTGCTGTCCGAAAAATATGAGTTATTATTTTGTTTAAATTTTCTCAAATTTTACGCAATATGTAGAACCTCTTATTGCATCAATCTATTCCCATATTTACAGACATAATCGCTCTACAATTCAGTCTTTTAAAAAAAAATTAAAAATGAAAAACAACAAATTAATTGTTTGATTAATAACCTAGAACAGAAAACTTAGTGTATAACTCTTAACTTTTTTTTTTTTTTTTTTTTCAATTTTGCCGAAAGGATCTGTAGCAATTTTTTTTTGTGTAAAGATAAATGTTGATATTAAGTTATAATAAGTGACAGCAGGTTCAATTATGAAAACATTCTAACAAATATTGTACTCATATTGTAAAAGTTTTAATTTTGTTAGTTACTATGTTTAATGACGGAGTGTCTCAATTATACATTTAAAAATAGGATTGAGTTTGAAAATTGTTCTTCTCTACATTTTGACAACTAGCTTTAACTATACATGTGCTTTATTGATACAAATTAAAAAAATACGATTTCCTCTATTTCATTGATATAAAATAGAAATTTTACACTCAAGCAATCGTGAAATAACTAAAATTCGAAAAAAATTTAATACACGTTTTTATAATTTCGAATTTGATACGATTTCGACACTAAAATGTCCGTTCTTTCTTTCTTTTTTGTTTTTTTACTACACTGCTTTGTTTCGTTTTAAGCAATTTCCTCCGGTTTCATTTCAGAAGAAGACTCCAGACGTTCCAGAGCGTCGTTGTCAAATCCATAGCTAATTACCCAGTGCTTCAAGGGCACCGTTATGACAGTAGTGTAATTAACAACATTAATTACAGCGTAATTGTCAGGCCTACGTGGTTTACTTCTCTGTTTAATTACCTTGGTCATTACGTTGACACCGATATTTCATGACCCCCATTTGATATTACTGAATAAGATTAATGATTTACTTGTCCATGTAGTATCGGAAAAATAAAAAAAAATTTTAATGTTTTTAAATTTTTTTAAATTTTTAAAAATGTTTCCTTTTAAAATGTTTGTTGTTACTGTTCGTTACATATTCGTCGCTACCCTTACATTTGTCGGTTATCACATCAGTAGATTATCACAAATATTTGCCACTGACAATGATAGAAATTCCTCTTGATCATTCGTGGAAAAGCTCCAATTTTTCTTCAAAGAAATACTTGTTTTACATACCTACTCTTAGCAATATCTCTTTTTTGTTCAATTAACATAAAATTTATTAGCTTTTTTTCCGAACCTGTAACAATCAATAAATTAATTAAAAATAAATAAAATAATATTTAAATAATAAATAACTTTACATTAAATGTAAGCTAGAATAAAGATGTGCTGTAAGGTTCTGTTTAGTCATATTTTTCTCGGAAATAATAGACTACTGCACTGGATCTAAGGCCAGTGGAAAGGGCTCGGAATGCATTTTCTACCCGTTTCATAACCATGGATCACGATCTGATATATATATATATATATATATATATATATATATATATATATATATATATATATATATATATATATGTGTGTGTGTGTGTGTGTATATATATAATTTTTTTTTTTTTTTACTGCTACCTTTAGGCACTTCCAGCCGCCCCCTTTGGGCCAAATGAGCTAAAATTCGATATGCAGGATTGTTTTCTAGACAGAACAATATCATAAAGATTGGGGATGAATTTCAGTCAAAATTTCGGTATCAGAGAAATGCCTTTGGGGAGTCTCAACTTTTTTCTCCCACCCTTCTCGGTCATTCATTTTTACTTCCTTGTACGAAGTAAAGGAAGTATTGTAATCGCGAAAATTTTCGGTTTTCACATTTTGACGGAAATATCCATTTTGACCATCCCTGAATCTGATTTTGACTAGTTTAGTCGTGGCGTCTGTACGTACGTTCGTTCGTATTTCGCATAGCTCAAAAACGGTTAGCCGTAGAAAGTTGAAATTTTGTATTTAGGTTTGTTGTAAAATCTAATTGTGAACCTCCCTTTTTGGTCACTGCTTAATCACCGTAAGTGCTTAAGTGGTACTTGAAGGTCATAATTGATTTCCATCAAAATTATATTAAAATACTATGCATAACTTCTCAAATTTGTTATTTATGACTTATATATTGATTTAAATAACATACTAGATTTTGGTACAAATTGAAAAACCGGAAGCGGTACTTTACTTGAAGGTCATATTAGACTTTCATCAAAAATTATATTAAAATATAATGTAAAACATCTCAAATTTGGTAAATAGGATTTTTATATTGATGTGAATGTATTTACTATATTTTGGTTAAAATTGGTGAGCCGAAAACGGTACTTTACTTACTTTACTTGCATCAAAAATTATATTTAAATTAAATACATAAATCATATGTTTCGGTAATAAAGGTTACAAACGCAATTTGGTTTCCTATCCAATTAAAATTTTTTATTACTTGTTTTAAGTGTTAAAATTTAGTGTAAAATACTGGTTTTCCTCCCTATTTGTGTGTGTGTATGTGTGTGTGTGTGTGTGTGTGTGTGTGTGTGTGTGTGTGTGGGTGTGTGTATGTGTGTGTGTCAACAGATGGATGTCGCGACGCCGAGTGTTGTCTTTGAGATACTGCGATCTTCGGAAACTAGTAACCAAATTCAGGATAACTTTTTGAGCCACCGATTTATAGTTTAATAAGTCATGTGTTGTCCACATCAGATATTTTTTTAAACATTTGCGGAACTCCAAATTCTATTGGAGGCCTGAAAATCTGTTGAATTAGAAAGGTTTTCCATATTGATAAATTCTTCTCCCACACCCGCCATTTTGATATTATCAATTCATTATTTGAGTGAAAATACGACATTAGTGGCAGAGCTCTGCTGCTGACTCTTTTTTTCTTTAATATGAATAAAACAAATAACATAAAGTCGGTTTTCCTGATGATTTTATATATTTTTTTCAGTTAGTGAAAATTGTTAATCTTGTTTTTATTATGATGCTCTCACTTCTGCTAGATCTGGCTTAAAGTAATGCTAGATATCTGCCTATGACTAATGCTGTTGTTGCAGTTATCTTGCTGATCTGTTTCGTATTTATCTTCGTCCTATTGATTTTACAATTACAGAACAGAATGTAACTCTTGTTGTTTATTTTTTTTGTTTTTATCTTCCTTTCAAGGGTGAATAGATATAATAATTTTGTCTATCTGCTCCTCATATGTTAGCTGACATATGTATACTAGCATGTGGCATTTTTATAATTAATAATTTTATCAAGCATTTAATAATTGTTTTTCTTCTAATATGAATAGTAAATATCAAACAAAATTGTTGCCCTTTGAATAAAGGCCCTATCTAAATAATGTAAATAATTACTACCTCTATTGTGCAGATACATTGTGTAACTAAGCCTTCATCACCTTAGTTATTTCAAGTCATTAGAATTTTAATGTTCAAACATTGTTGGTTTAATATTTTATATCTTTATGTTTGAAACTTAAGATTTGTCGATAACTTGCCAGTATCAGCTATTGACAAAGCTTGTAAATGTAGGCGAAATAACTAATTGTAATTGATTAGGTATTTTAAGTTACAGGTCGAAAACTTCTTTTCACTTTACGCATTTTAAAATCTGTTGATTCCAACAAATTAATTTTTATAAAGTCTTTCTGCCCTTATCATTACCAATTTCTAAAAGCCACTCGTTCTTTTTGAAATGATTTAAATATAATAAGACAACACAATAATAAGACGCCTACACCTAATGTGACGAATCTGGTTTGCATTATCTTTCAACAAATCAGTTCTTCGTTTAGATGATCCCTATCTATATCAAGCCATGATCTCTGGAAATGAATACAAATTGATTTTTTAGGTCTGTAATTTTTTATGTAAACTCAAAAGTGTAATACCATTTATTTTACATTTTCTCGTTTTCCATCCTTTGGTAAATATCTTTTAGGACTTATTATTTGGATTTTTTTAAGCATCAAAAAGTCCAACTCATGTTACTGCATTTGATCCTTGCGCAACAAGTATTCGTTTGTTATCTATTTAAACCTGAAAACTATTCTTTACAATTATGGCATGTTTTGTAAACAAAACGGCAAAATCACCTCCTTGCACAACCGTTGGCTTAGAAACAGTACGGTCCTTACCAAGACCCATCATGGGTTGTGGTGGTACAGATTTTTTTTTTTAAACAAAATTAAATATATAGATATGCACTTTAAGTTGTTATATCTGATGTTATGGTTACAAAAATTTAGGAGATAAAAGTGTAATGTTATTTTTCTCATGGTTTTCTTTCTTAACGAAAATTTAGAAAACTTCGCTATCTCACCTCAAGGACTTTCCCGTTATTCAGCTCCAACGCCCGCCAGTAGAAAGTTCTCGAGGATTATCGTTCATGAAAGTTGTGGAAAGTGCTGAGACGTGCAAAATCGTTCTTCCACTTCTTAGTTGCTGTCTTCTGAAAAATATATAGACTACTGACCTGTTTAATGTACGGTATGTGAATGCATGGTGAAAAAAAGTCGTAAACTTGCCGAAAATTTTTTCTTTCACTTTGAAGACGTGAAAAAGTTTTGCTTGAGAAAAATAAAATACGGTACTGAATAGTGGTTAAAATAACAGAAAAAATGGATTTCAAGCCATTGAAGTCAGTCAACAACTTTACCCCTCCAAAAAATTAAAAACAGCGCCCATTAATTGACATTTTATTACAGGCCTTGTAATTGTCGTAGAAACAAGTTTGTGGAATTAAATTGTGGCTATTAGTAATGCCTACATACAATAAAAATATTATGAAAAAATAATAACAGCTTTTTGGGGAAACTGTACTCTAAAAACGATTAGAAGATGATTCTAGAGCAATATATTATTTTTAGAAAAACAAAAATATCACATCGTAGCCCTTAAAAAGGCGAAAAAAATAATCTTTTGAATAAAGAATTGAAATAAATCGAAAAATACAATTTTTCGAAAAAAAAAAAAAATTAAAATCCGCGGAATATGACATTTAATAACAGGGCTTGCAATTGTTGTAGAAACATGTTTGCTGACTTAAATCGTCGTTTAGAACTTCCCCTTCGCTCGCACACTAGGGCGGCCTAATCAAGAAAAACCTGATTTTCAAACGCGTTTTTGAGGTACTAAATCGAACATTACATATATCTCATGAAAATAGGATTGTAGATGGATTCCTCAGGAACAATTATCACTTTGAAAATTTTCTCTAGGACCCTTTTGGGTCTCGTTAGCTTTTTCAAGAACACCCGTTTTTACATTTTCGCGGTTTCCGCGAAAAGCTATTATTATTTTTGTATAAAATTTTTATTACATGTAGGCATAAAAAACCACAATTTTATTCTCCAAAAATGTTCCTACGGCCAATTACAATTACAAGGCCTCAGTTAAATGACAAAAAATAGCCATATTTTGCGGTTTTTAATTTTTTTTTTGTTGAACAACTTCAATCTTTGATATTAATTTTTTCTTTATTTTTAAACGCTTATTCGCGTACCCTTTTTTTATCTTCCAAAAACAAAAAATGTTCACACCTTAAACGTGAAAAAAATATTTTCGGCATGTTTATGAATTTTTTCATACCGATTTTATCTAAAACATATACAACTTTATTATTCTCCTATTTTTCTCGTTGAGAAAGTCTATTGGAGATTTATTTAAAAAAAATAAAGTATTACCTCTGGACTAATAATAACTGCGTCGTTTGGCTAACTTTAGCTAATCAGACTCGCGGAACATGGTTTTGAACTTTTATGTTTTCATAGATCCTTTTCAATTTTCTGGAAATATCGTAGTTTCTTTTCATATATCTAAAATTCCACTCTTCTGGAATTAGGAAACCCTTAAAGTTGTTAGAAGGAGTAAAGTTATGATGTAGTTAGGATGTGCAAGTCCGAAACATTTAATAAAATACGGTTCGGTAATTTTTATTCCGAAAAGTAGAAGTCCATTCAGGCTTGAAACACTAAGGCCATCTTTTCCCAGTTTTGATTAATTTTGTGCTAGAATAAGTAACTAGAATGATAATTTGTCCCGAGAAGAGTTTAAATCTGGGTGGTGAAATACTCTTGCTTGTTATTATTCTTGACGGTCGCAAATCGTGACCGTTTATCTTTAGGAAAAGATAACGCCTTTAAGTATTTGACAATAAGTTTTGGGGTATTTATTTGGACCGAAGAAGGATGAGTTAACCGGAGAATTTAGGCGGCTAAACAAAGCCACATTGCGTGAACTGCAGCCGATAAGTATATTTGAAGTCATATCATGGCAAGCTCATGTTGAAATGAGCAAATACACTTAGTTACGAACATAGCATTTAAAAAGTAACTAGCGCTGAACTTACGGGGAAAGGTCCGAGGGATAGACATTTACGTCAGTATATATTAACCGAGAATGTTATTATATTGTTTATCACGGCGAATACTGTGTTCGTGCTTTATCTTCCCCGTAACGGCTAAGGAATCTTCAGAAACGATTACCCGTTATCGGTATCCTTAACGGTTACCGCAAGACAGACTGTACAGATGGATTTCCTTCTGAGTAACGCCTCTTCGCATGACCTTTCGTTCTGCTGAACTCCTTGGAGTACATAACTCATACCTTCCTTGTCGTAAATTCTCAAAAAGGAAAACATTTCTTGGAGATGGATAATCAGAAATCTTGTATTCGCTACGCAAATGATTTTTGGCAATGACGTCAGAAATTAAATTTTGAGACCAAATTTTCAATAGTTTTCTAATAAGATTTTCTGTTGTTAAAGTATTAAAAATAATTTATTGTTATTTTTCCTTTTTAAAGTGCCCACCTGTCCCTTCAGTAGGCTGGTAGATAAACTGGAAGATTGAGTGTGAATGCTGCCCACATCACCTCGTTGTTCATTTTCCACATCTTACAATTTCCTATGCAATTATTATTTTGCCTTTAAAACGCATATTCGTTAGTTTAACATATGTCAGACTTAAAGACATTTTTCGTAAAAATGCAACTGTGATTTCAGCATTTTCTAATGCCGTAGCTTTTATTACAGGCTGTATCAACCGAAATAATATCAAAAAAGAATAATGATTAAAAAATCGAATTTTTAACATTCGTGAGTTTAACAAGGGACCGACGATTTATTCTACTGCGAATTTTTCGCGATTCGCATATTCACTATTTTTTAATTTTTTCTTTTTTCTTTTATAAATCAAGTTTCTCGTGTTAAATGCCAGGATATTTATTTATTTTTATAAATAGTTGTAGAAAATTATAATAAAGTTTACTATTTTAAAATAATTTATTATATTATAATGCGCTGTAGCGAACCTTTTGTGTAATTTTTATCAAATAATGTAGTGTGCAAAATAATTTGTAAACATAATATAAAACAAGTTCCAGAGTTCTATGCATCAACACCCAAAATTTTGCTGATCATGCTCTTCTGAATATTAAATACATACTGAAAAGACTGTTAATGGTTTATCCCTGCTGCAGGTAGAAGCAAATATGGCTAGAGATATATTTTTTCTTTTTAATTAATATTATAAAAAAAAAATTGTAGACATGATAAGTCGAACGGATCTTTTTAAAAATATCAGTTGTTTCCTTTTTTTTTATGTCTCTTTATTTATCTCTATATTAAATTAACGACATAAAATTTAGCATTTAGGCACTAAAGAGCTATTCCAAGAAATGAATCAAAACTTCGACAGAAGTCTGTTATCTTGGCGCATCTTTCATAATAATTTTCTCTACAAATAACCCTAAAAAAAGGTATAATAAATATAGTATACTAAATACGGTTTCAGTCGGTTCGGTGTAGTTATAGCGTAAATACTGAATTCTTTTGATCTATTTCTATCTGAATATTCACTGACGCAATCATATACATATAGTTATTTTAATTCATGTTATTATTATGCACGCATTTAATTTCGTAATTTGTGTGTTCTCATATTATAATTTTTCCAAAATGGTAGATATACTATGTCTTTATGACAATAATATACTGATTACAATAATCAGTGACGTTATTAAAATAATTTATTGGAGAGAGAATATATATTTCTCAAAAATTCTGACCGGATATCCCAACTATGTTGAACATTTTAAATTGTCCAATTAAATCATGAAATATTTAAAATATCTTAAGTCTTGGATTTGAAGTTTTCACGTACGTGTTGCGAATGTTGCACATTTGACCACAATAATTTCCTTTTTGTTCAAACACAACATTGTATCGATAAAATCCCAATTTCTTAACATAGAAGTTATTTTTATTGGTTTTAAGTTTAATTTACCATGAAATTAATTAAGATTAATTGGTGTTAAGTAGTAACTCTTAGTAAAATCTTTTACTTTAATTTTAGCAATTTTGAAGTAGATTCTCAAATTTCCCAAATTTTGTGGGTTTTAAATTATTTTTAAAAGGATTGACAACCCTTCCCCCTCCCTCTATTATTTCTATGACGATGTCCCTGGCAATAAATTGGAGCGCTTACAAAACCTATTTCAGGTGCGAAAAATGCAACTATTCATTACATGGACGTTTGATTCAGCTCGTTGAAGAATAGAATTTTCTGCTGGGTTTGCTAAAATCTTTAATACAATTTTAAAGGAATGTGATAACAGTTAACAAAAAAACCAGACATTATTAAAATTCATCATGGTACCTGGGCCAAACCATGCTCGGATATTTTAAAAATAAAGACGTAAAAGTATTGCAACAAATTTATAACATGTGATATATACAATCATTACAAAACTCTAATTGTCCGAAGTTCATTTTTACTAAAATATTTATATTCATATTTCAGTAAAAATGAATTGAGAATAATATTGAAAATAAAATAATTAAGAGGGAATTATTTAAAATATAATATATATATATATATATATATATATATATATATATATACATATATATATACACTAATTATTATGGTCGTTAGTTCAGTTTAATGAATGATACAAGTTTCGCTCTTTATCATACTTTTTAATAGAGGCGCGTTTGGTTTTTTCTTATTAAGGTCCACCTTACAAGGCCAATATTATTGAAGCAATAATATTTAGCGTTGCATATATATCATACGTGTCAATATTATTGCTACAATATATTGCTACCCCTCAAACCATCAATATATTGACGAAATTCATTATTGACTGAATATTATTGACCGTATAAGGGGGGCTTAAGATGTTCCCTTGGGTAAAGGATTATGCTAATCGATTTCTGAGACCTGAAAACCCTAAAAAGTTCAATCGTAATCCTTCCACGGGGTTTCGAGATTCATTTTGCTGACGCAGAAATTGCTCATATTAAAATACAAGATATCGACGTCGTTTTTTGAAAAAGCTTAAGCGCCAAAAATTCGAAATTAAGGTTTCAACTTATTATGGGACCTAAGCATCGCCTCTATCGATTCCTGCTTACGATGCATCGAAAAAAACCTTTGGCAATGGTCTAAAAATCGATTATTGATGACGTAAGCACCAAATACCAAAACTACTCTCAGTATTCACTCTGGCCTTAACCAGTTCTAGAAGTCTTAAAAATATATTGTTATAAAATCGAGGTTTTGCCACCTTAATAAACTCTTACTGTATAAAATAAAGAATAGAATTGAAAAAAAAAAGAGTTATTTAGAAAAAAATCGTTTCATGTGTTTCCTAAAGTGTGCTAAATGGCGCTTATGCCTTTTTCAAAAAACGGCCTCGATATGAAGAATTAATTCTACTTTTATGTTATTAAAATCCTCATATAGTTTCACCTAGTTTATCTATAAATTTTTTAAAAAGAAACATCGAGACCCCTTATGCAAACGATTCCTGGACTTTTAATCATTGATTTTTACTAGATTTTTTTTTGTAATCTATTATTTTCTTATTAATATCTAATACGAATTTTTGCCATATTCTGTTCTGTATTTGTAGAATAGCAAGATGTTTGGAAATTAATTTTGCCAATAAATGTAAAAATAGAAGGAAATATATCCTCTAAATGGTTGGTGAAAAATAATCACAGCGATAAACGTTTTAGATTTAAAAAATTTATATTATTATGCATATATGTTTTGTTTATTGCCGAAATCCTTCTCTTTTTTTTGTTATTAAAACAAAAATTTTTTTTTTTGTATTCATTCTTTGAACGGAATGGAGAAGCCGAGTTTATCATAGGATCTCATTTGAACTCAGTTGACAAAGCTCTTAGGTTTAAAGGTAATGCAGAAATTACACAAATTTATATGATAATAAAACCCAAAACGGTTCTATTGATAACTGTTATTAATCTGAAATAACAAATATTTTCCTTTATTTATTTTTTACGAGTTGTTATTTTTAGCCTGCTACTAGTATTTGATTTAGAGTTCCCGCGCTTGATGATTCATATTAAGGCCAAAACTGCAATTTGGCTCTGATCTCCTTTGGCTCTGATTGATAGTTGGAACTATTTTCTGTTTTGGCAACAATGGCTCTAAATGGGTTTTCTTTTCTTCTTTTTTGTTCGTTATTTCGTAAGTTTCTTTTTTAAATATTACGCGGTGCTGTCAGGTACTGATGGATGTAGTCTGCCACTCGATAAGCTACATCTATTATTTTCTTATTTACATTGGCCTATCGATTATTGCATGGTGTAAAATTCAATTGGAGCTTTAAAAAACAAACGAAAAAAAAACAGATGGTACTCGGAGGTCATAAATGCCATAGTCATCTTTTCTTTGTCGCTTGAAAATTGAATGTCCTCTTCTAAAATACAACGTGGATAATCCTCTGCTGACTATCCTATATATTAGATCCTGCTCTGATACGGGTTTAAAAAAAATATATTTATCAATGTTTACAATTATTTTTACAATACAGTAAGTATATATTCTGATTACGATTATTATAACATAATAATGGCATGGTTAAAATCTATCGTCATTGTCGTCGTGAAACCTCCCATGTGACTAAAAAAGTTATGTGATTTTGATTTTATTAGCAAGAAGATTTTATCTCCTATGTGCTTGTGAAATGCACTCATGTGTTAAATAATGATTTAAATTGATCAAAAAGAATTCTCCTATGTGTTAGTGTTTATTGCATAGACAACAATTACAGCTAGGAATTACCCTTGTGAACCTCCAATGTAGTATTCTCATAGGACGTTCCACGACGGTAATGACAATATATTAATACAGTTCTAATATCTGATGTCCTAGGGCCATCTTCTTTTCATCTGACATAATTGAAAAGCAAGGTTGCTTCAAAACTGTGGTTTTGTGTGCAAGAGATAAACAAAGCCCCAACAGATCCTTTTCAGTCGAGGTCGGGCTCTTAACGTAATTTAAATTATTACTGCTTTAGGTACAACTTTCCCAGATCACCGTAAGTCGACAGCGCTAATTATTTTAAATATTCCTTACAGCTACATACATAGTGTCTTATCCTAATTAGCCACTGCATCTTGCCTACTTTCTCTGCGACCATCTCTGCCGCGTACCCTTTCTTGAAGACGCCGTTTAACTTATAATTGCCCCCTGTCCGGCCGCCAATACGTCAGATTTGAATAAAACCTTTGGGCTCAATGGTGAAATTTTTCAAAGATGAAATTTTCTGCTTTTTTATTTGATTAGAGAAATTTTTGCAAACGCAAACATGAATTGAACTCGAAAATATTTAAATTTATGTTTATTTATCTTTCCATGTGATTGTAGGATACAATAAATGGTTTGTAGTTCTTTCTCCCAAATTTGATTTTTACAAAATAGCTCATTTTATTCAAACAAAATAAGAGTTCAAATAAACTCAAATGATAAAATGTATTATTGACCCTACAATGATAATTATTGCACAAAAGAATAATGAATTGTTCATTTTAGCAATAACCCTCTAGTAAAAAGATGCATTCCTGAATCGGTTGGAAGTTATCCCTTGTAAAATACATTCTCTCCCTAAGCTTGTAGGTTTGATATATGGCCTCATTTATGCTCTGTCTTTTCGTTGTTAGTTTGAACTGCTTCTTTAGGAATAGAAGAGTTTGAAATTTGCTAAATTTAAAGATGTTTATATTGGATATACACCGAAATAGTTAATTCTAGGATTAAAACATTGGATTTAAATTTAAAAAATACGATGCGCGCATCACACAATTTTCACATGTTATCATCTTATTTTAAATAAATTATACGTTTTCATTTTGTTTCTATTAAATAATATAAAGTAGAAATTATTACGTACAAAAATTACTTAAGTTTATTCATTTTTCGAAGTGCTAAAACCAAATCTGACGCCAGTTTTGAAAAAGAAAAATACATTAAAAATCAGCTGGAAAAATGGAAGTCAACATTCAAAAGATTAATTGCTGTAAGTTCTTATCGTCTATTTTCCTTTTGTTAATCATACGTGATGAATCAAATGCACCAGTTTTTGTAGTATTCAAATGAGCGTTATAACTGGTTACCACTATTTTTAAAAGATTGTAACCATTTAAAAGGTTGTAACCATTAACTATGCTTTCACAATACGGGTCATTAAACCTTAGTCCAGATTGTGTTACACACTATGGACTATATGATACCAATGATTACACTGCCTACTGTAGAAAGTGTTTTCATCAATATTTGATTTATTTATAGACACACATAATGACGAATGCGGATTTTACTTTTATATAATGCTATTTTATATATTAAAAAAGAAATAATCATATATTTATTTCCAAATATAATTTTTTTACACTTCTTCATGTAGTCTTCCTTGGTCTACTTTTCGGACTTATGTCCGTTCTCAAAACCTTTCTTTGCTTTTATTCTTACAGTTTTTTATTTATATTATGTTGGTTTTTTTTTTCTTTTTAAACAGTCTTAAATAAACAATGAAATGGAGAGAACTACAAAAATAAAAAAAATTAAAATAATAATGACGGCCAATATATGCAAGGTTCGGGAAAAATGTGACAAAATCTTTTAAGTAGTGAAAATAAGAAACTCTACAATATAAATACAAAATTATAAGAATAAAAGAAAAGAAAGTTCTTGAAATTGGACAATAGTCCAAAACGTAGACCAAGGAAGATTATATGGAGAAGAAGTGTAAAAAAAAAATGGTTACATTGTACTTGAAAATAAATATATGATTATTACTAAAATATCAATATATCAATCAATAAATGACAACAGTTTATTTCAGTGTTTTTGATTATTTTGTTGATTGACTATCAGTAGCCTGTCTTAATATAAGTACTTGCCATATCTATAATTTAGTTCTTGCACCTCTTTGATATTTTTATTTATTTACTTAGGAAATACCATCTACTGAAATACGATGTTTTTATTTAGCATCAAACACAAACATGTACATATAGACACAAAACAAATTAGTATTCATTTCTACCTTCAACTTCCTTAGCAACTTTCGCTCTCTGAATATGCGAACATATGCATTTACGTATGCATCACCACAGCATTAGTTAGTTTCTCACTGTAGGTGATAAAACAGTATTTTTCATCGAAAATTTAGAAACCTCTCTCACACCCATGTAAGTGCTCCGCGCACTAGAGACTAAAAACCACTTCTTTATTCGTAGAACTGGATTAGACTTAGCTAGTTTTTTTGTAATAGTATTTTTCTTTTTACAGTCATTATAATATAATCGATCTCTTAACTTAACCTCTGCAATTGCAAATTTAACCTCGTAAAACAAATTTTAGGAGTTGTTAAAGTAATTACTTTAACAACTCCTAAAATTTGTTTCATTTGCTAACATAAAATTATATTTTATTTTTTTAAACATGTAATTAAAGGTTTGAATATATAAATTGCAACTTCACTATCTAATAATACACTAACTTCGCAAACAAGTAGTACCAGAAATACATCTTATGAAACCTTCAAACATTTGTGATGTTGGCACTTATACCGTGAAACACTTTCAGTTGTATTTTGCCCACGAGAGAACATACTTCAAAGAATCGCTCATAATAAATTAAACTTAGTTTGTTAAAATTGTTTTCTCTGATCGTATGCACGTGGAGCTTATAGTCTCAGTTCTATGACTTATCTGGTTATATTCATACAAAATATGTATACAAAACCAATTTTCTATTTGACATATATAAACAATCTTGCTACTCATTCTGTTGAATTTATTACTTTTTTAGTACTAGAGAATAGAATTTCAATTTTTTTTTTCTTTTAAAGTGAATGATTTTTATTTATTTATCGCCAAAGTATTACCTTGATGATATTTTATTAAAGAAAAACATTTAAATTTTAATAAGACATCGCATGTTAAGTGTCCCTGTAATTTAATACTTCTAAAATATAGTAAGATCCATCGTGGCCTGTATTAAAAATGTAAAGATATCGTACCATATAACTATATGATTAAAATGAAGAGTGGTGTATGGTATCTTAAGTAAAAAATGGAAAGTTATTCAATTATTTCGAATCTCTTGTGTATGCATTTGGTTTTTTAAGGAAATTACACAAGCTGTTCTATTATGCATCGGGAGCACAGGTGGAGGGATGTCGACTCCGTTTGCTCATTGTAACTTTTGCCAAGACTTCAAGGAAGAAGAATATGTGGCATAGCTGACGTGATAGGCAAACAACGAAGATCTGTCTAACCTCGTTGTGAATCAAAATGAAAAATTCATGCATGATTGTATTTCTTTAATTCGAATTGGTATTTCTAAAAATTACAATTACAATTTTTTGAAGTCATGATTCCTCAATCATGGAGTTTAATCTGAATTTTTTAAATTAAAAAAATAAATTTTTAAATAAATGAATAAATTTTATAGTTTTGAATGAAAAAATCTATATTTAAAAAAAAGATTAAGTTGATAAGTTTAAAAATCTCCGGCCTAATATTTCTTATAAGAGACTAAGTCGACCTAATCAGTTGCAGATAGATCTCGCGGTTGATTGCATATTTATATAAATTATATATTTATTTTATATTTTTAATTGTTTCTTTATAACATAAAACTATTTTCAACTTAAATTAACAGCCGATGAAAGTTGGAATAGTAACGTGTGGATAGGTTAGTTTGCTAAGCTTCTATAAATCCCGTTTACGTGTTTTATTGACTTGCCTAAGCTTGGCAAATGTGTAAAAGTACCTTTAGATGCCCACACATCACCTCCTTGGACCTCAACACCTTCTCTTGTTGGTCAAGATATACTTATTAACTATTGATCGAAGTACTCTTTATGGATTGTATTGGCACAGGATTATTTTTTAAATGAAGAAACGTAATAACAAAAAAGTAGAACATGTTTGTTTTTTAAATGATAATATGATCCGTACTGAAATTCACATTTTATTGACCCTTCATTTTATTAAAATATTTAAATTAATATTTTAGTAAAAAAGAAGGAACAATAAAATTTAAAGTAAAATAATTCATGATAAATTGTTCGAAAAAAAAAAATTCTTGGAATAAGACTTGACTGGAATAAATTATATCGAGGTTCGTCAGTACTGTTTAATGAAACACTTCGCTCTTTTCATTGAATTTTTTTTTTTTTTTTTCATGAGCCTGTTTGATTGTTTGACTAAATAAGAGTTTTCCTGGGATAAGGGATGGCGCAAATCAATTCCTGTGGCTCAAAAACGCTTATATTATTAGTTCAAGAAAAATTTCGTGGTTTTTCGAGATCCATTTTGCAGACAGACAGTTAAGATTCGGTGATCAGCGTTGACAAAAATTTTCTCAATTTCGAACCATTTTTGTCAATTATTTTCAATAAGTACCTGCATGCTTGAAATATTTTCTCGAACCATGTCTACGTCTAATTATACAAATAAGTATAAATATTTTAAGTAAATTAATAATAAAAATCCTATCATATTTCAATATTAATATCATGGATCAATAATTTTAAACTAAATTTAGAATGTAAAAATTTCAAGTAGACTCCTGACACAATCCAGTTCAAAATGGAGCAGACATTTATTTTAATAGTGCATAGATTAATCTAAATTATTTATAGAACAGTGAGATTTAGGACGTTCTGTAATTTCGCTTCACCTTCAACCTATTCCCAGAAGCACTAATAATACTGTGCTTCCTGCTCACTAGGTTATTGAATCGTCCCGTTTAATTACCATGACCATTCGGCAATCTTGGTTCAAGGGCGTTCATGCAATATTTTTTATTGTAATTTTTATCATAATCAGTGTTTACTAACAGGGTTTTCCATTTGCAGATCCGGGATCCGTTATCCCCGGGGATGTTTTATGACAATGTACTGCTAATTTCTTGAACGTACTTTCTTTGTATTCTGAGCCGCTTCGAGGAAATTAGTTGTGCAAACGCAATATTCACTTCAACCGAATTTGAAATTCTAATTAGCCTGGAGCGTGTTGTCATCCTTCCAGGTAGTCCATTCAACACATAAACCTTCATTAGCGGCAAGCTATTTGTGGTGGAAAAAAGGAATACGAATTTGGCAATAAAGCACAAGTATAGATTCTTCGAATCACATTATTACCTGAAGTCATAGATTTCTTTTTTTTTTAATTTGTATTTCTATGATTCATTACCATTTTTATAACATAGTCTCTTGATAATTATTTCTTTGACTAATTATGAAAGAAAGAAGTTGGGCTGAAAAATGTTTTTTCATGTTAGGTTCCCTGAGTCCACGAAACGTTTGAGGGTAGTAGTCAGCTCTGAATTGGAAGAACTCAAAAATTTTCCAGAAAGAAATCTTCAGGGCCTTTTCTGTCAAAGTCCAATACGTTGTATAACAATAATAGTGCAAATCCAAAAATAGGCGTAAATTGCGTGAAGGCAATAAGGAATAAAAAAAAATTAATAAACTTTATATTATTCTAAATAGGAATAGTTATTATCAGATTGAAATAGGTTGAAGGTAAATAAAAATAATTAAAAATTACTTGAGGAGTACTAGGGGTGCAATCTTACTATTTTAAGTGCTGAAAATGAAAGTGGCCGAAAATTAAATTTTGTAAAAATAGTTGAAATTGTTTTGGAGATCAAGACCATAAAAGGGAGGAAATAAGAGTAGACTAATTGCGCACAATAATTTATACAAATCTTTGATTGTAATCGATTGAAATAAATTGGATTATTTTTATTTATTTTGTTGTGTGTTGATCCAATATTAATATCTGGTAACATTTATTTAGTGATTAGTATTTCTAGTTAAAATATCTCAAAGCTGGCGGTAAAAAAATACTTCTGAATTGGATAGGAGCGTCATCTGGGTGTTTGCTTATTAGGGATTTATTCGATTTAATACATCAATAAATACCTTGCGCTACTCAATAGATATATATATACAAACCTATGTAAACCGACTTTTTTAGTTTCTTTAGTGTGATTTCTGGATGAAGCTTTTTATTTTTTATGGCTATAGTTAATTGCTTGCCGTGAAATAATTAAAATAAAATGCAATTTTTTACTTCTTTATCCCATAACTACTTTATTTATAGTGACTACTTTCTTTTATAGTATTGGATATATATTGATGTTATTTTTGAAAATTCGATTGTCAAAAAAGAAAAAAACAGTGATCATTATTTGGGTTATCTAATAATTGAGAAACAATCTCAAACGGACCAGCATTTTTCTTTAAATACTTTGACTTAGCAACTTTGATGAATAACTCGAAGATTTAAAATGAATTTGCTGTATTAAAAATAAATTAATAAAAAATAAAAATAACCATGTAGAGGCAATTATCCGTGGGAATAAGAGAATGATTCCTCCCCATGGAAAAGTACTGGTGTGGATTGAGTTAGGACTTCTGTCATCGGATAAAAGACTGCTCATCGAGGTGATGGTCTGCAAACAGCTAGAATTTACAGAAGTCTTTTGTTGGATGGCCTCCTGGTCTTATTGGATAGCACAAATAAGGTCAGGGGTTCACTCTCCGTGGTATTAGTGTCTGTGGTCAGTCGTTCATCACCGAGATGGGGCATATTCTTGGTATTTTCTCACCAATTTGTGATGGCTTTACATCTGGGAGCAGATTATTAAAGATTTTATTTGTTAGTTGCTTTAGGTTACATTTTGCGTGTTCTCTAAAGCTTCTTAAAGTTTGGGAGTAGAGATTTTAAAGCAATTATATTATTTATGGACTATCTTGAGAAAAACGAAAATAATTCTTAAAAAGAAGAGTTCATTGACATAAAGAAAAAAAAAATTACACTAGAACTAATGTCAGTTAGGATGAACCTCTTCTATTGAAATCAAGTCGAAATAATGGTCTGTCATCTTCATTCTCCAATGTGTCAGTCCTCTCCATTCTTTTAAATAAATTAACGGATTTCTATGAAACTTAAAAGTAATTAGAAATTAGTTTAGGCTGGTCTTTTAGTCGTGAAGAACAGATGTGTGTGAAGTGCAAGTACTGCAATTTGTTTTCTAGCTATAAAAAATATAGCAGATTATAAGCGCTCTTGCAATTATATACTTATTTTTCAAGAGAGAATCTGACATCTTTGATATATTAATTATTTTCAGTGTTGTTATTATTATTCTTTGAATGAGATTTAAATGTACTTCGAATACCTTTACATTTCAGTGGACTACTTTTTTATGAATTTCTTTTATTAGTAATAATTACTATGATGTGGTATTCTTACAGACATTTATTGCTTGCGGGAACACAAAAAGCCTGGAGGGTGTCACCCGACCTCACGTTGCCCTGGTTAGTAGCCATGGTTTGCATGGTGCAGCGGCAAGTCTGCAAGGCTGGATGATAGTCATCCATAGCTCCATAACCGGTCCCTTTGGGGGAAATTCGGCAGTGTCCTTCCCACCGACTTACACGGATTCAAGGACAATGGCAAACCGGTCAAGATCCAAGGATTATGGCTGCTCGGGGTCAGCAGGCTCATGAGGACCTATATTTCTTTCCCCGCAGCAAACCGTCCAAGGAACAAACCTCCGTTTCCTAGAAAACCACAACGCGATTCACAATTTAGGTACAAGGGGTAGGGTTATCACTCCTACGGCCGGTCTGTGTGAGTTGCCTCCAATAGGCTGACGATGTTCCAACCCTATTTCGTATCCATTTACATACCTATATTTTCTGACATCAAATAATTTATTAATAATCTTGAATCCTATTATTGTTGTTTGATCTACACGGAACTTTAGGGTTTACAATAACAGTAACACAAAGCCAAAAGAGTTAGTCATTAAAATTAATATTTGCTCATACTAATTCCATAAACGCTCATTTGAAAATGTGCATAAATGCTACTTTTACTTCCGGTACGATATACGACATAGGTGACTTTCTCATTCAAGCTACTACGCAGCTGTCCTTGATAAGCTGATAGAATCATGTTTCATTCTTATTTCAGATATCTTGGAATTCTCGAGTTCACTTCTTGCCATAACTACACCACAGAAGCATTTTAAAAATTTCCCGTTATGGCCTGAAATCGACTAGCTGCTGTGACACTGAGGACCGAGGCTAGATAGAGAGACATCAAGTCGTATAAATACCTGGGTCTATTTCGGTTGTGGTTGTCTTGGCTCAGTGACTACACCTCCCGTGTAGAGTTGGGTCACACAAATAATTGGGCAGTACACGAGCTATTTTCGTGACGCGCCAGGTAAGAAAGTGACTTACCTGTGCGCCTCTGACTGTACTGGTTAATTATAGGAGGCGTCTTCTTGCCGGCCTTGGAAGGTCGATGTTAAGCCCTTAATGAAGTTAGATTTGCCAAGTCCTTTCTGATTTGCATAAAAAAACAGTTTATTTAGACGCGTTTCCCAATCGGTGGTTACAAGAAAGAAATTGTATTTCCTTTGTGTGTGTTGGTCTATATGCTAATATCTAATCTGCTGAGGGCCTAAAGGGGAAATAAATGTTCGGAGCTTTTGTTGGGAGAGACGTTGTTTTTGATAAATAAATATAAAACTTTTATTTGATAAAAACAAGGTTATAACGAAAAAAAAAAATGAATTTTGCGTTATTTTCGTAGTTGGTACCACCTTTGACTTTCCGGATGGAAGAAATATTTGCAACATAAAAGATCTTCCTAAATAACGGATTTAACCCCGGTGCTCTTGGCGTTTGATGGTTTAATATTTAAATTCAAAGGAAAATATTATTATCCAATGTAAGGAAAGTGCTGATTTGAAATTTTACCCATTGTATTGCTAAAAATTTTGATTAACTTAAGGCCAGTAAGCAATAATTTAAATGAATTATTTATTATAATTTTAGTTATTTAGATAAATGGTAACTTTCATACAAGTAAACTGAAATGAACATGTATAGCTATAACCCATAAAGGTTCTTTGCTTCAGTGCTTAGTAAGAATGTACTGTTTCTTGATGAATGGCTATAAAAGGAGCTGATGCGGTCAGCATTCACAATCAATCGCGAGGTTTATCTCCAACCCACTTGATGGAGGTTGGGTTTAGGAGAATTTCATAGCTGTACTTATACAACGTTGGCACTTATCTTGTCGACCCCAAAAAACACGCCTGGAGGGAAACGATGCAACATCGAGTGATCCCAGCTTTTTCACTGTCGCTTATTTAAAAACCTGATTTTATATTTCAGCGTTTCACATAAAAAATCAGTTGTATTTCGATACAAACCATTATTACCATAAAACTGTTTTTTTTTTCTTATAAAATATTTGGTCCGCGCATCACACAACTTTCAATTACCTCCTTATTTGAAATAAATTTTAAAAGCTTCCATTTAGTTTTCATTGTAACATTTAGCTTCCATTAAATTATATAAAAGTAGAAATTATTATCCACAACAATCGCTTAACTTTATGAGTTTTTCTTCACCTGCTACGACTCTATATACTAGATGTTTATTTTTCTAAAATCTTTAGTTTTCCGACGGCATTACTACTCTTATTTCCGACAATTTACTTTCAACCAGGGAATATTTTTGTATTCTTCTCGTTTTGTTAATTATCAAATATCAAAATAAAAGATTTTGTATTTAATGATTTCCTTTATAGTATGGACAAACTAGGTTTCATTATGAATTTATAAAGAAATCCTAATTTGCCCTTATTACCAAGAAAATCATTAGATAGCATCCTGGAAGAAGTAAATGTTAACTATTGATTTTTATTTAGAAGGAAGATTCATATTATTTAGCACTTTGGGTGTGCTATTTATAAGATATAGCTAATTTTAGACAGTGTAGACGAAATCATCTCATAGTCCTTGAGCGTTAAAAATCAAGGTTAATAGCTAAGGATGCTGTCTACTGAGCTGGCTAGAAGATACTTCTTGTTATAAAAAGATAGGGATTTTTCAAAAATTATTATTTTGTATAGTTTTTATCAATATAAAGCATGTTGATTTCCGATCTAAAAATATCTGATGTGGACAACACATGACTTCCTCGCCTATTAAACTATAAATCGGTGGCTCAAAAAGTGATCCTGAATTTGGTTACTAGTTTCCGAAGATTGCAGTATCTCAAAAATGACACTCGTCATTAAATGGGCGACATCCATTTATTGACACACACACACAAACACACACACACAAATGGAGAGGAAAACCAGTATTTTACACTAAATTTTAACACTTAAAATAAATAATAAAAATGTTTAATTAGATTCGAAACCAAATTGCGTTTGTAGCCTTTATTACGGAAACAAATGATTTATGTATTTAATTTAAATATAATTTTTGGTGTAATCTTATTATGACCTTCATGTAAAGTACCCTTTTCGGCTCACCAATTTTAACTAAAATATAGTAAACACATTCATATCGATATAAAAGTTCTATTTACCAAATTTGAGATGTTTTACATTATATTTTAATATAATTTTTGTTGAAAGTCTAATATGACCTTCAAGTAAAGTACCGCTTCCGGTTTTTCAATTTAAACCAAAATCTATTGTGTTATCTAAATCAATATATAAGTTATAAATACTAAATTTGAGATGTTTTGCATAGTATTTTAATATAATTTTGATGAAAATCAATTATGACCTTCAAGTAAAGTACCACTTCCGGTGATCAAGTAGTGACCAAAAAGGGAGGTTCACAACTAGATTTTACAACAATCCTAAATACAAAATTTCAACTTTCTAAGGCTAACCTTTATTGAGTTATGCGAGATACGAACGTACGTACATACAGACGCCACGACGAAACTAGTGAAAATGGATTCAGGGATGGTAAAAATGGATATTTCCGTTGAAATCTGAAAACCGAAAATTTTCGCGAATACAATACTTCCTTTACTTCGTACAAGGAAGTAAAAATATTATATATATTTTTTGCTTATGTATAAATTGATGATCGTGGAATCAATTTGGAAATGATGGGTGTGGCCAAATCATCGGTGTATATTGCAACAGTATTACATTTAATGCACTTCATTTTGTTTTTAAATAGTTCAAAAATAGTAACCAGCTATTATTACCGTTAACTTTTAATAATGTAGAAATATTAGTCGTTGAAAGTGGCGTAAATAGTGACTATTTATTATATTACGCATATAGCCTGTGAGGGTCGCAGTACATAAATTGATATACTGGAAAACATTTCAACCAAAAGATGAAACTTTTTTTTTTAAATTATTGTATATTTATGTAAGGTGAGAGTCATGATGCTCTATTTAGTATATTTAGGAGTGAGTTTGAACAAAGTTACGAGGCAAAGTAGAGTCTAGGGGGTGAGGATAAAAATTATTATTTTTTTGGAGTGGGGAGGAGAAGAGGCGCACAGTAGAAACGCTTGCATTGGGACGCAGTCATCCTTAGTGACGACATTGAATTTTGTATAGGCTACATCTACATTCGCCACATTCCAAAATATATTTTTTAAGTCATTGTTTAATTATAAATAATTGTTAGGAGCAATAGGTATTCGTTTAAGCTTAAATAAACACTATTTATCTTGATGCGGTAGATTAAAGATGAAGTTGGTAGAAAAATAAGTGGCCTAGGACTCTGTAGAGGAGGAATTAAGGATATAAATGGGCGAAGAATTCAAAAAGGAGGCAGCACCAATAATAAAAGATTCTGTGAAGAAAGCAGTTCTATGGGAGGGTATACACAAGTTGGTAGGGTGGGGTCTGGTAGTGAAAGAGTGGACAGAGGAAAGTGGTGTTAACATATCAGATATATAGGATGGCTTTTAGGGATAGGAAAAGAAAGACAATTAGAAAGCAGTACCGTCGAAAAACAGGGTAAGGCAATCTTAACTCGGGGTACCAACTGGTGCGGGAGACATATAGATGATAGACGGAATAATTCATTAGTCTCTTCAGCCTCATGTCAAGCTCACCAGACAATCCACCTTGTTCAAGGCCACCCTAGTAAAAGTGGGGCGTAATCATTGTATACCATGGTAAAAGGCCCTAGGGAGGGCCGGAACTATGATTTTTGCCGGAGGGTCAAGCTTAATTTTGTCACCCCTTCTTTCCTCTCCCAGCCTCAATAAAAGTCAACAGATTTTTATAAGGTAATATATTTCAAAATAAATATCATTTAACAACTAACATTAACTCATTTTATTGACTAAGGTAAACAAAATTAAAAAGCAGAAATAAATATTTTGTAAGTAAAAAATAAGATTTCGTTCGAAATTTGCCGCCCTCCAAATTCTGACGTTCGTGGTAAATGCTACCTTTTCTCCTTTCTATTTCCGGCCCTGACCCTATGTATTCACATCTTCAAATTCCTTAAATATAATTATTTACATTTCAATTTCAATTAATTAGTTAATTTATTTTTGTCTATCGGTGCTTACATTATTTATTTACTTACTGAATACATTGACCAGATCTCCAAAATGAAACACCTGAGGTCGCCTCCATTATACCACTATTGAAGAGGCCGCCCGAGGTGCCCTATTAGGTCCAACTCAACGGCTCCTCTAGTTCAATATGCATTCAAGTCTCTGACCCTGCATGATCGTGCTCCGACTCCGAACGTTCCTAAAATTCAATTTGTCTCATCTTAAATGAGTTATACAGCCCGTGTTACCTGAGATAGGCGCATTTAGTTGCAATTTAATTACCATTTAACTGAGTGCTAGTAACATCAGCTGAACCTCCTTTAAAATTAAAAGATGCTTGTAAAGAGTAAAGCATGATATGAATTAATAGCTTGTTTTCTTTTATAGTCTGCAAATTTATATTTTGGTTATTTTCAAGATATTAATACAATATTCCAGTGCCTCCTGTATATTTGTTGAAGTGAACGGTTTTAAAATAATTTCATAGAATTTTCAACGGGCAAATTTAAAGACAACATTACTTGTAAGAAATGTTAAAAATATCTTCGCAGTATACTATGCCAGAGTTCGGGGATTATTTTTCTTCAGAGATTAGATTTGGATAACAGTGAAAAGGTAGACAAGAACGTTCCTTACACAGAACTTTCTCTTCCATAGACTCAATGAAGTTTTCAGGTCGTCTTCGTTGCGTTATTTATTATAAAACAACAGTAATTTCTAGTTATTTTTTTAGGCATTTTCATTAAAGTACTGTGTATCTACTAAATCTGAAACTTGGTTGCTTATTGAGTTTCTGGGCACAAATCATCGAGGTCAATATTTGTAGGCATTTCTATAAAATGAGGTTATACCGTTGTAATATTATTGGGAGGGAGGGGTGAGTTAGTAGGAAATATTTTTCCTGAGCCGAGTAATACAGTTTTGCGGCTGCTGCGGCGACTTGTGGTCTTCCAGGGCTTTACTCATCTTTTTATGCGTTTAAGCTTTCCTTACCGAGTAACTTTTCATTTGCTTAAAAAACTCGATTTGGCATTAAAGGGTTCCCACAAAACGTCGTCATTTGTAATAATGCATTACTTATTATTCTTGTACTTAATTCATGTTTTTGTAATACTTTTGCCGATAGAATTTTCGTTTTGAAGATCCACGATTTTTACATTAATATACGAGGCGGCCAGAAGCCAAGGGGTCCAAGTCGATTTTTTTTCAAAATTCTAGATATATAAATTTGCTTACAGTTAGTGGCAAAGAGATCCGAGTATAAAATAAATTTATATAGTATGTTAAGTAATTATCAAAAAGGCCTGTACCAAAGTTCGGCTTTGTAAAAAAAAAAAAAATCTTAGAAAGTTCTAAATGTAATGTTAACGCATAGGCTTTTCAGATTATACTTAATAAAAGTCAACATAAATATTTAGTTTGTGTATATATATATATATATATATATATATATATATATATATATATATATATATATATATATATATATATATATATATATATCGCAAACACTTAAGCCAGGTTTTTAATTTTTTTTTATTGCCTGTCCTCCACCGAAAGTGGTAAACATCTCATGCCGGATGATTTCCGATTTACGACCGGATAAGGTTAAAAGTTATTACGTTCTTAAAGACTTTTTTCTACCCATATTAGAATGGGTTATCCCAAAGTACTTGAATTACATTTAATCTTTATAAAGACTAGTAGATTTCTTTGAGTGGGAGGATTGATAGAGTTATTACATATAATAGTATAACAATTCTGTATTATTATTTTCTAGTTATTAAATTCTTAAATAACTCTGTTATGAATGTTATTGCTACTGCTATGTTTGTTATGAATGCGAAATATTACTGTTATGATCTCTTTCATTAAAATATTTGTTGGAAATTATTTTATTTTTTTTAATGATGTAGGTTATTTAAATTTTTTCCCTCACAAATAAACTTTAAATTTATTTTTTGAAAATATTATAAAGAAACTTACGGGTTCAAGCATAAAATATCAAATTTTCTTTCCTCTTAAAGTAGATTCGAATGTGAGACTATAAGAGACATATTTTGAATAAGTTTTTCAATACCTTAAACAAAAAAAATACATATTTTTAAAAATTAATTTCGTGGAGTAAAAAAACAATTACGCTGGTTGTAAATGTGTACGCTCTGAAAAATCATACTAACGTTGTAAGATCATTAAGGATTTGAGATGAGATGTTGGATTGTTTGCTATTGGATATAGCGAAATTTCGATGATTTATTTACTTTGCATGTATTACGTCTGCTTTTTTTTTATTATTAAATTGGTTTTTAGCCGTTTTGGGGGTGAAATTAAATTAAAGATTTACATTTTTTTTTTTTTTTTTTGTTGATAAAAACTCGTTCTTATGAGGTTTCTTGCCAGTCTTTATAAGTTTACAAAATTATAGATATTATGTAGAGAAAACATTTATATATTTATTTTCAGTTTTAAACTTATTTATTGACAAATATTAATGTGCAACCAATTGAGAGCAATAGGCGTTAATATTCATACAAAATAATAATAATAAAAAAATTAATTTATATATATATATATATATATATATATATATATATATATATATATATATATATATATCGCATTTTAAAGTTATATAGGTAACATCATAACATAATAGCATGGCAGGTAACGTAATAACATGGCTCTACTGTATATCACCTGAATATTGAACAATATTATTTTTGAAAAACATTTTATTTGCATTAATTATCCATAAACCTATTAACCATATCTTTGGAAATAAAAATTACTTTTACTCCTTGGCTCATCACCCCCTCATATGTAGAAATAATGAAAAAAATAATTATAACATATAAATAAAAAACAAGCAATAAAAATAAAACATAGCAATAAAGCAATAAGCAATAAAAATAAAGATATATCTTTAGATATGAATGTAAATATTTGTTATTAGTGATATGTTGAAGTAAAATTTAGGAATAATAATAAAATAAAAATACTAAATCACATCCCTACTTATTTAAATGCCCTAATATTTACATCATCGAACCCGCTCCCTCCCTCACATGCGAGTGAAGGAGTGATGCAGGGTTCTTCGAGATTCTAGAGCACATCTCTCGCTAGGTGCTAAAAGCCAATGGAGAAAATAAAATATAACTTCAAGTTGTAACTCTCAAATAATGAAGTTAATTTTGTTCGCAAAATAAATATTGCGTTCATATATTTTATGGACGATATATAACAAATATTTTCTCGTTGCCTTGTTTTTTATTGACCTAGCTTCTTCCTGAGATTAGATTCCTGATCTTTCCGAATTGGAAGAGGAACAAGGAAGGGAATAAGGTCAAGGTAGAAGTGGCGGAGTTTTATATGTGTATAAGCTAGGCCCGTGACCTATATCCCAGTAGGCTGTTGGCATATCGTCTGGACCGCATCTATCTAGGTGAAAGTCTCTGTATTGGTTGTGCTACAATTGCAGAATTAAGGTGAAAACCTCCGAGATTTTAACGCATGCTTTACCCAGTGACTTTCCTATTTTGACTATTGTTTATAACTATATTTACAAGACAGGAAGTAAATTTGCGAAGTCTGTAGTGGATTCAGAGGAGACGAGGGGAGGGGGACGATCAACCAGGTCCTCGCGTCATATAAAATTTAAATAAATGACTTATAAATTACAGACGAATTTAGTGCATATTGAAGATGGTCGCGAGGTCCCGCGCCCTTTACAAAAACTAGTTAATAGAATTATGAAATTCTCGTGTAGACAAATGTAGTTTACATGGTGGAGGCTAAAGCTTGTCTTGGGGTCCCACGCTATACCAAAATTAAATTTGAAGTATACAAATTTGCTTTTGAACCAAAAAAATCATAAAAATTGGAACTAACACGCAAAATTATAATTATAGGCTTATAGTAGGCTGAATAAATGAGTTTTGTGAGTGAATTTAAAACGCTTAAATGGCATAAAATCCTGCCATTTTTTCTCAGAATTTTGAAATTATTCTGGAAGAGAGCCCCGAACTCCTCCTTCCATTGAGGAGGTTTCTCTGCATGCCAACTTACCTATGCATACTTGCGGACTCGTTCCCCTTACTATTAGCAGTACCTGTACCTGTACTCTTCAAGCCCTTCTACCATGGGCCATCCCGCAAGATCTATTATATTCAGCAGCGTGTAGAATTATAGTAATATGGTACAGACATGACATGGAGTACAATTTCCCCTAATGAAGTGCAAAATCCCCATGGGCAGATTTCCTGTGGTAAACGAAACCGGTTTATCACGGAAAATTTGTGGTATTTGCCTGTATTGGAACTATTCTTCCTCTTCTTATCTGGCATCACGACCCACTTGATGAGTCAAAGCCTGTTCCAAGAAGGATTGCCAATCCTCTCTATTGCGTGCCACTGCCATCCAATTTCTTAATCCAAGCAGCTTTTTGGAGTCCGTAGCCACATAATCCTCCCAACGAAACTTGAACGTCCTACTCGCCTTGTACCATGCACTTGCTCAGACATAATTTTTAACGGGATCTCGCCCTGGTTCATTTTCATGACATGACCAGCCCAGCGGAGTCGTGCGAATTTGATTTACGCTTTCCGGGTCTATTACCATTAATCAGCCCAGCTAATATTTTTTGAGCATGTTTGATATCATAGCTGTAATAAGAGTGGGTGTATCGGCCCACGTCTCCCGAGTCAGGAGTGCTCCTCCTTCCGGAGCGGCTACCTAGGAAAGGTGATCCTAGGGTATGTACTGTATGTGACCTAATGTTATTGTAAATGTATTGTGTACTGTTCTGAGTGCCTTGGTGCTGTGTACTGAACTGGGGAGCCCGGGGGAGCATTAATCTCCATTAGCCTTGCACTAAGGTAGCCCTGGCGGGTATTGGAACTATTACGAATAGGAAATTCGTTATTTGCATCCCTCATAGATTTTAACGTGAGGGTTAAAGGACCCAAGATGGATGTGAAAAAGTGATGACACAGAAAAAGCTTTCAAATACTTAAACATTATCTATTTATGCATTCCCCTCTTAACCTCTCAGAGACAGTATGATCTGGTTCGTCTCGTGAGCAGCTAATGATATATTGTCAGAATCTATTATGCATGGAACGGTTTGGACCGTAGCCTATCTATCACCTCTATTTTAATCAAGTGCACCACTACATTAATAGAGGCATTAACCTGCTTTCATCGGCCACTTTGTCTAGATGAATCTATTCCAACGAGCCAAGCCAAGTAAATAGCCCGGTTTTGATATTAAGGTCATGATATCACAGCTGGTATATCTTTTGAAACTTAATATTATCCAAAAATACGAATTTAGTACCTAATTATAAAAATGAAACAGGTGTGAATAAGACCAAGAAGTTATGTGACCTACAGAAATAGACTAGTATGAACTAAATAGGCCTTCTATTCGGGTTCAATAATATTTCACCTTACATATAAATAGTAAGAAGAAAATAAATAGATAAGTCGAGTTATTTAAAATATGATCTAATTCACGATAAATACAATAACAACTTAAAATCTAGATGTAAAAAAAAAGGTGCAGATTTGAAGAATTCATATTTTTTTAAAAATAGTCTTCATATACAATGGAGGATTTCAAATTGTTACCCAAAAAAAAAATTATTTTGAATTAGCTAGTTCTCCACGATCGCAATACATAAGAAAACACATAAATAAAAAAAAAATAGTATTTAATAAATAAATAATTAAATTTTCATATAAATAGTTACAAGTATTTTATTTTTGACCGCCATCTGGACCATCTCCTTGAAAAAAAAAGAAACCTTTGATTGTAAAATATCTTTATTTTACCCCATATTATTGCATATGTATATATTTTTAAAAACTATAAAATAATAAAAAAATATGGAATAAC
The DNA here is from genome assembly GCA_948150685.1 of Rhaphigaster nebulosa. Taxonomy (NCBI): domain Eukaryota; kingdom Metazoa; phylum Arthropoda; class Insecta; order Hemiptera; family Pentatomidae; genus Rhaphigaster; species Rhaphigaster nebulosa. Next base: position 20,581,408 of record OX411311.1, read on the forward strand.
TTATCATAATGTATTTTCAGTTCATTATGTTTTCGAAAATGTATTTCGAAACTGTTATTTATAAAGAAGTTATATTTAGAATTAAATTGTTATTTAAATTTTGTTACTAAATATAAGATATTGAAATCCTTCTTCCTAACAAAAAATTAAACTAATCACAAAAATCGATTGTTTAAATTAAATAATCACTTTCGAAAAAAATAATTAAAAATATTTCATGTATAGTTTTATTGTTTGTCGTGTATAAAAAGTTCTTTCTTTCATTCATCAAAAGCTCATTTTTCATTCTTTGATATAAAAAGTTCCAAATTCATTTTAATGTTTTTTTCTCACTATTCTAACCATTCCGTCCTAAGGAGACTCAAACGCTAATGACGTCTATACACTTTCTACATATTTATAATAATGAATATAATTTATTTTAAAAAGTTTGAATTCTTCAAATCTGCGCATTTTTTTTACATCTCGTTTTAAAGTTGTGATAATATTTGTCGTGAATTTTATGAATATTTTATTTCACTCGGCTTACTTATTTTTTTTCTTCTCGGCTGCCACAGATTTGTAATTAGTTTAAATTAACTTAAATTAAATTAACTTCTTTGGTTGTTTTTTCACACCATCACTTCAATCTATCGAACATTGTCTTAATTTTAAATAGTGCAAATTTGATTCAAACATTAATACTAATATTGTGAATTCGTTTTTCATATATCTCGATTTTTTTTTTAAACTCGACTGACTCCTCAGGATCTTTCTCCTCTCCTTCACTCTATAACAACTTTCTCTATTTCAATTCTCAAAAACAAACATCTTGATACATTTTTTTTAGTATCAGCGTAGCTACGATGAATCCTGAAATAAAAAGAAACCTGTACCACTGCAATCCATGAAGGGTCTTGGGTTCAGTACTTGGTAAGGCCAACGTTTGTGCAAGGAAGTGATTTGGCCAGGATCGCGATCTACCGCCAGTTTTTTGGCCCAATTAAGGGTACCCATTTTGTAGAGGATGAGTGAACCCCTCCCTCCCCCCCTCCCGATCTCACAGAGCCGATCTCTCGAATCCGGGACCTAGAGATTAGTAGCATAGAGCTAATAAACTCAGCTAACTCGTTCTCGTACTGTTATTTATTCAAAGAATAAGTAATAATATGCATTATAAATAAATAATAAATCATGCATAATATAATAAATAAATGAAGGCCCCAAATGTTTTCTTCTTCTTCTCAAGCCCATCGAATCAGACCAGCTAGTCTTGGATAGCCGCAAGATCGTGGCTGGTGACTACGGGCGACATGGCACATCATCAATGGAGTGTAACCCAGGTTGGGCCCCCACAGACTGAGCTGCTTTACGTCATAGGCAATTATTAGCGCGTGGAATAACTTCAGATAGAGTCATTGGCAGAACTTCATCGGAATTTATTATAACTAGTCCTTAGTTTGATTTCTCGTTCATGTTGATAGTGTTATTATTCTGTTTCTTATTCTGATCGTATTCGCTAGGTATATGTGGAGGACTTTTATTAAAAACAACTTTGTAATTACCGTTCTTAAAACTAATTATTTTCGCATTGTTCGAAATTCAAATTTATTCTGAAATTTCCCGTGCGAATAATAATAATAAATAAGTTCGTGATCAAGGTGCCATTTATTGATACTTAAGTGAGGAAGGAACATTCAATGAATTCAACAATTAACTCAATGACTTCTTTAATTGCACTACCGTTGCTAATAGATGCTTTTAGTTGCTGTAACAATAAAGACAGTGATCGTTGATAATGATCTTACTTTAATTAATGGCATAATAACTATGTCTAACTCTTGTGAAAAAAATTGGAGCGTTCTGGCGCATTTAGACAGTCTTAGAATTTTTAGAAGATATGTTACTCTGCGAAACATTCTACACAGTATGTATAGATAGATCGGCATGCTTATCTTGTTAATGAATACAGTAGATTATTTTTGTTTAGCTTACCTATTTATACAATGAGTTCGTCTGTAAAAGTGCTCTATTCATTCAGTAATTCCGCCTGGTAAACAAACAACATATTTATAAACTAATAAATGTTGGTTGTGATAAGTACCAGAAAAAGGTCTTCATTCCAAGACATGGGATAAAATAAAATCGTCTTTCAGCCCATTTAAGTATTTTTGATAAATTGTTGTTATTAAGAATTAAAAAAACAAACAAAAAAAAAACAAAATTTATCATTTGCTGCCATGATTGCCATTTAAATTTTTACTTCCTTATTCAAGTAGTTACTCAATTATGATATCGTGATAATTCCTCAGTGGTGATGGGAATCGAACTCGTACATCTATAATTTGTAGTTCTCTTTGGCCTGATACAATAAAATCGGGGTGATAAAACGCCCGAAAAATATCAACAGTACAGATATAGCGAAGAGGGTTACATGCTTACTCTATCAAATTATTTTTTTCTAATGATCAAAAATTTGCGAATAGAAAATGTCTAAAATAAAACATCATCAGGTATCAACACCTCTTTCTATAGGACATTTAAACACGAATATACATAAAAAGGCTTAAAGTTGGTTGTGACCTCCATTACTCAACATCCTGCTGCTTTGTGAAGGATCATTATATAAATTATATTTTTTTTTTAAATATTGGTATCCGGCAATTATTCTATACGCATTTGATACCACGGTTTTACATAAAAGTTATATATTGCATTGCGCAAAGCATTAGATACATGATAAAATTCCGATTCATGTTTCGCAATCATAAAACTATCAATGTTTGAAGTGCATTATCATTGTCGTTAAGACCTTTCAGAGCTGATGAGGTACATCACGTTTTTCCATTATCCATCTGTACCGAGGACACTTCTCGAAGATGTGACTCACTCTGAAAGCAACCATAGAGAATTGACTGTGAGGTGGATCTCTCCTTGTCAGTAGGCAATCATGGGCCAAATGGCTGTGTCCAATTCTGAGGCCCAGAAACTGACGGTTGATTTAATTATTTAGAGTTTATTATTATTTCCGAGCTGATTTCGCTTCATTATTAGACGTCAGTCCTTACTTATAGTAGTCTTAAGTCTTAATCTCTAAGAACTCTGATGAAGCTTCCTATATTCTTGAAATTCTTAATTTTTCTTCCTCCATCCACTCCTTGAATTTCACAGACTATTCGCAGGGCCGTCTTTGATCAAGTGGGGCCCATAACGCTTTAAGATATGGAGAACTCTCCAAATCTGATAATTTATTTTCTGAACAACATTGGATCATCAGCAGAAATAAACAACATACTATTTAAAGTCATTATCTTATTTAATATTTGAAATGTTACAAACATAAAAAAAAAATAATGTTAAACTAATGTTTAACATTAAACTAACATCAAAGATTAGGCCTTTGATAATTCAAAGGCCTAATCTTTGTTGTTAGTTCGTGTTTTTGGAAGACATACTTTCATCTCAGTTTCAAGGGCCTTTAGCCTTTCTATCTTTGGTTTAATATTTATGAATGCAGAGAATCCCAGTGCACAGAGATACGATTTGGTAAACTGAAATAAAATATTAATTGCTTTGAACTATATATTCTTATTATCTGTTAGTTACCTATATCAATTAATTCGTCTGCTTCATAAGACTTATCTCACTTATTTCTGATGTTGACTGTACAAATGGATTTCGAATCCAGTCATACAAATAAATTGATATGTCTGGGAAATTATCTGTATATATCTTGGTTATATACTTTTTTTTAAAGCTTTTATTACGTTATTTTTATCATAACTATTCTTTTATCACGATCATTTTTATTGGCCTCAATCAGGACCAATCAGAACCTAACCACGGTAGAACGTTTCCCCAAGAGAATCTTATCTTATCGATGCTTCTGTATGTCTTAATTCACGAATCCAGTGTTAGATTCAGACTTCTAACAAAAAAGTATGTTCCATATTTTTCACTCTAAGAGGGATAGGCAACAGAAAGAATTCGCAGTGATTTCTTGTCAGTGATCAGGTCTGCAGAGTTGAATAAACTCTGAAAATGCCGAAGGCTGATGACTCCATTCATCGGAGGGCCGTTATTTTTTTTTTCTACTTCCATCATACCTTCTGCCCACTCTTGACTTGAATTGTTTTGTTTTACATTCAACGACAAGAAGATATTTTTGCGATATTGACTTGGTATAATATTTTTTCTGATAATAAATATTTTGTATTAACATCAAAATAATAAATCGTTATAATGATAAACGATACGTTTTATTTATTTTATTTTTATGTAATTAAACTGTTAATTTTCAAATTCAATTTATGACAATTTATATCCTTCGTTTCTCTTATTTAGACTCTAAATTTAATTTACTCTCATTTTAATATTGATTCTCAAGAATAATTTCCTTATGTTAAAAAAAAAAAAAATCGTACAGTGGCTGTGTCTAGTACACAATCGCAGGGTTTTAACGGCATAGAATTATTTTGAGTGCAACTGATGAGCATTGCAAAGAACATATATATATATATATATATATATATATATATATATATATATATATATATATATATATATATATATATATATATGAAGTAGGGATCTCCTAAATGAAAATCCTGCCATGGGCCTCATTTTTTTCACAGAAAAAAAGTTCAATATTTTCCTTTTTTTTCTTTACAAATTACTTTCTATTGACCTACAAGACAACATGTAAACTTGGGCACTTAAAAACAATATTACTTACTAAGATAAAGAAAATACAAGAAATGATTAGGACTAGTAAGATGGATAATGGTCCTGGTAAAAAGAATCGGAGGTTTAGGGAAGGAGATAGAAAATGGGTAATACATAATATAATACTATAATATATAAGAAACAAAAAAAAAAGGAACGTAGCTGATGTTATAGTCAATCGTGTTGCAAAAACTGATATGAATATTTTTCAATGTATTGGTCAAGTACCGCTTTTGCTTTTTGGTTTTGTTGCGTTTGTAATTTTCTTTCCTGGGGCTCATTTTGAAATTTGAAATTTCAGTTGATTTTGTCTAGGGAGGCAGATTTTTGCCATTTTCGATTTTTCAACAGACACCAAAGAATCCATGGAGATTCTGCAGTGCGTTTCTCATTTCATATATCAGACGTACGCAAATAAGTTTTTGTAAATGTCAAAATATACTTAAGATTTATAATTATGAAGGTCTAGAGAGATAGCACTAATAAAATCACTCATTTTTTCATGACAATATTATTCACGAAACTGCTTCTTTGAATGTTATCTAGCCATTGAAAACAACTCTGTATTCAGTGTGTCAATGTTGCCTCCTAACTTGAGAGATGACATATTATCTTATAGTTAGTTACCAGCTCAATATTTGTTAACTGTCTAGGGAGATAGGTTTCAACTTAAATAATTATGAAAATGTAGGTAAATGGATGAATAGGCTAGAGTAAAATGTAATCTGTGAACTACAGTGTATTACCAGCCGATTTGCCAATTCATAATAATTTTAAATTAACCCATATAATTTCTATAAAATTAACGTGACCTTTGTAAAACTGTCTTGTGACATGTCTAGAAAGATAGAAATCGAGGATATATTAGTTTATTGGCAGCACTTATGAAGAAATCTCATTATCTAGAACCTATCCAAAAAATATTTTAAATGCATCCGTGATGGCCAAACCGTTTCGGCATAATCCTCTTGTTATATGCGATTGTACCATAATGGGATAATGACCCTCATATGTTCCATATTATATTGTGAGCGGAGACGTCATCAATTCAACACTCGAAAGTTGTCAACTTCGCTCGCTTACAGTACTTCTTTTCGCAATCTCAAATGACACATTTTCTCTGTTAAATTCTTACTTTCTAGCATTCATAGAAGCGGGGCTACTATATAAGCGTTTAAAAATGGCACCAGTAGCGTCTTAAAATTTTTCTGTTCTAATACCTCAAGTGAAGGGGTATTAATTCGTTAAAGCGATTATTTATTCGGATTTATTAGTGGTAATATGTCGATCAAAAGGGAATCATTTATCTTGCGTGTCATTTCTCATTTATCTTTTATCTATAGAAATCATTATATTTCAATTGAAGGATACTAAATATGATTTAAGAATAATATTATTATTAAAATATAATGCGACAGAATTGAAAATAAATTTTCCTAGGGTATTCTTAGTTAATGAGATGCCTGGTTAATAAAGCGTGATTTTTGAACTATTATTCACCTGCGGAGTATCGTGGAATAGACAGTAATGACGGCCAATGTCACAAGAGAATTTGCTTAATACAGGCGACACAATCCCCATTGTTTCGGTTTCTTTCATCTTCCCGCTTTCATTCCCTTGGGATATGGGGAATTCCGTAGCGGTTCAAGGTATAACATCCCCAAAATTTACTTTTTATTGCCCTCCAAGTTCATTACCCTATGTTATGAATTCTGATGATTGAGAGTTTAATTTTTAAATATATAAATAAATCAAAGATACTTATTTTTTATACTTATCTACATATCTCCTGGGATGTTGCTACAACCATTTATTGCGGGGGAGGAGCAAAATCTAAAATTTCTCAACAATTTTGACCGGATTTTTCAACTATACAACGAAATATTGTAATATTCTCAATTCTTTTAGTCTTGAACTTTCCATTTGCCGTAAACTGGGACAACTTTAAACTGGGGCTGACCTGGTAACTTTAACTCCATCGAAATTTCAAATTTGAACTTTTTAATCGGGCTGTTTGATATCACCTTTTGATACAAATTACCAGAAAATTATAAACTGAAAGTTAAAATTTGAAATCCCGATTGACTTAAAGTTACTCCGTCAGTCTTTTAAAGTTACCCCGTTATCCCAGTTTATTGACATTGGGCGAATGTTTACACTTGACTTCAATATTTTTTTTTCTATTTAAGTAGGTATTGTAAGACAGCATGGCAACGATAAAACCTAACTTAACTGTCTTAACTTAAAAGATATTGATATTGATTTTAAATTTTAGTAATTCTTTTGAGTAAAATGTTTAACAACAATTTTCGAAGTTTAAAGAACTTTCTCAAATCACAAATTTTCCAGTTTTTAGGGGTTTTTAATTATTGGAAGTGGGTGACTCCTCTACTCTCCTATGATGACGTCTCTGTCTCTCTCTCTTTGTATAAATGCTTTGTTTCTTAGCTACGCTGCCCAAATGCATTGGGTTGCTACATACACTTGCGTACTAATCCACCTACTTTAGACCTAAGTACATTTAAAAAAAAAATATTCTCCAATATACATGATTATTATTAACGTAAATTTATATTGCCTTATTTTATTTTATTTTTTTAAATATCTCTATTGCATTCTACTTTATTTATTTATTTATATGTTTTAGATTTTTCAGTTAACCCCTTTACAATTTCATAATATAGGTAATACAATTTTACATCTAATTTATAGCGTAAAATGTATGCACTTGCTTAATGACATGAAGAAGTACCATAAAACCATATGTTGGTAATAAAAGAATTACAATTAAAAGAAAAATTCTTAAAAATACTAGGCGACTGCATACTTCATGAAACAGTAAATATATTGTTTGTTCTGTATTTTTTCCTGAGAGAGGGAGAGATTGCGTCACAAATCGCTCTGATATAAATTAACACACAACTTTCTATACCGTTAAGTTTAAAAAAAAAAAAAGAAAAGCATTTTAGATTTTGAACTTAGGTCCACACCAGTATCAAGAATAATGTTTTACGGATATTTTACCTGCTATCTGTAGATTTATTTTTGGAATACGTAGGTAATTTTTTTTCCGCTATCTTTTAGTTGCAGAAAAATTCAGTTTATTCCGCGTTTTTACTTGTGCCATAAGGTCAGTTACTTATATGCTTAGAGGAAAGATCTGGCTCCACCTTTCTCCATTGGCGTGAGAATGTCGAATGTGTCAGTATATGAGAAGATTAAATCAGACAGAAGGAAGCTGCTGATTGGATAATTCAGCAATTTAGCCAGTATCTGGACCTGTGTCTTGTATTGGGGTCAGTACTCAATGAGGTACTTGTCGAAACGGCAGGATGTTATTGTTAACATCATGGTATTCTTCGACGAGGTACATTGGTGAGGGAATGCAAACATAATAGAAATGCGATCTTAAAAGTCCATGCGCTGGATAGATTTGTTCAAAGACAACGAGAAAAAAAAAATTACTAATTCGAACGACAAAATTTTGTTAAATTGGCAAAATACTATTAGTACTGCAAGTTAAAACTTCAGCTTTTAGTTTTGGATGCAGCAACAAGATCAAGAATCAATCGGAACGGATGAGAGATAGGGTTAATTAGGTTAATCCATTTAAATAAAAAAACAAAATCTGTTTTGTAGATCTAATATTTGGATGTCTTACATTTTGCTTTAAATATTTTCCTCTTAATTCAAGGACTCAAATCTCAATCATAGATCATGGTTCAACATCCTAATTTCTTGGAAGCTCTGAGATATTCTGCATTTTTAGAGACGAAAGTAGTTTTTCGATTTAGTTTATATATAAATTTGTCAATGTGGAACCATATTAATGTATCGCAAATTGTTAACCTTAAATGCTTATATTAAAATTTATTTACCTTATGTATTTATTTTCTTATAGCCTTTTCATTAGTATCAAATTTTTGAAGTTTTCTCTTGAATTTTTATTTAATATATACCTAACATTTTTTGAAACTGATTGAAAAAAAACAACCACAGAATTGTGTTCACTATAGCTGTGGAATTTAATATTGAAATTCCTAAATCCACATTCGTAAAATTATGAAATGAAAAAAATAATTTTTATTCTGAGACACTTAGTAATAAAAAATAACAAAAATGTGCACTTCAAGCAGCATTCCTCTGACTGCGTTGTAGGAGATTAATTAAATTATTGATTAAAAGGCAAATAATATGTAATTATATTAATAAATTGAAAATAGTTGCATATTTATATTAACTAACACAGACATTTATTCATTGTATGTATGCGGAAGATTAATTATTGAAGAGATAAAGAAATAAATGGTGTTTAAATGAGGTTAGGGAGCACGATTTACGAATGAAGATGGACAAGGAATCCCATAACGAGGCAGCACGAATGATGGAAGCAGTTCCATGAGTAGGGATTTACAAATTGGTAATTGAGATCTTGTATTTAAGAGGGAGATGAAAGAACTGAAGTTTAGGAGGTCACAAACATAGGATGTTTTTTTGATTCTCAAGGAATTGAATAGAAAAAGGCCAAGAAGGTATTGCTGTCGAAAATTAGGATAAATCCACCCTCCATCGGAATACAAGTGAGAGTTTTGAGAGCATCTGGGAATACAGAAAATGAATCTTATGAAGCAATTGCTTATTCTTTTTAGTCTCACCTCATACTCACCACATAGTCTTCCATACACTTAGCATCCTTAGTCAAAGTGGGAGAGAATGATAATAGAATATATCGGGTACTTCGCAGGAAATGAGTCATGGAATCTTAGGAGCTGTTTGAGCATTGTTGGGAATAATTACAGCTTGGGAACGGAGAAACAAGGAGTGAGATCATAAAGTACTATTAAATAGGAAAATTCTGTGTAGAAAATTATGGCGAAACCTTTGCCAGAAACAATCATTGAAATGATAATTCAACTAAGGCAATAAAAACAAAATAGATAAAAGACAATTTAGCCTAGCTTATTAAGCTAAACTTATTTCCTAATTTATTTTTTTAAATAAAAATCTCTCATTTATTTTTCTTCGACTACGGTGAAGCAAGAAGGAGGGTATGCTTAGCTTGACTGTTAGGAAGTACCTAACGATTTTTGAGTGAACGGCTCAACCGATTTTCAAGATTCATGGCTCAAATTATTCGTAATCCTGTAAATGTTTTGGAACATTTTGAGCTTAAAATACTAAAGAAATATGGTATTATATCTATCCATTTGAGGGTATTTAACGATTTGTTGAGAAAATGGTTGAACCGATTTTCAAGCTTAATGTGTTAAATTACTCGTTGTGATTCCGTGAATGTTTTGAAACACTGTGAGCTCAAAATACTGAAAAATATATTTCATTGTTTTTTAGACTTTTTGTTGATGTTTCTTATCATATCCTGTTGTAAGTTCATGATCATATAGCCAATACTTGAAAAAATAAAAACGTTAAAATAAAATAAAATTAATTTAAAAAAAAAAATAAAAACCTCGACTACGGAAATTACTTTTATATATTACAATCCCATTCGTCCTATGGGACGAAATGCACTTGCATATCTACTTAAGCACATTGGTGGTTTGTTAGAGAACTTGACAACTATCAATATTGAGCCTTGGTGTGGTAGTCTTCCATATTCCAAGCACATTCCTTGCCATTCTATGCCTTGCAAGTGCATTCTGTCCCATTCAACTTGTGCCTGCCAAAATGCAGAAACATACAGAAAGTAAATTAATGTATTGTTTAAAGAAGCGTCTTAATTTTCGTTTGGGTATGGAAGGCACCCGATCATAACACCAAGTTTCAATATTCATGGGCGTCAACTTCACTAACAACACCTGCACACGCTTAAGTCGACATACAGGAACATTCCGTCCCTTAGAACGAATGGGATTTGTAAGATTTAAAAGTTATTTCCGTAGTCGAGGTTTTTATTTTTGATTAAATTAAATTTTTAATATTTTAGTAACTGTTTTATGCATATTATGCATATATTTCAAATATTACAAGTAATTATTTCCAATATTGAACTGAATAGCATCTATAAATCGGAACATATTCTTTCTTTTTTTGGCCGGATTTTCCTGTAATTAGAATGGTATTTGTTAATAACTATTTTTTTTAAAGCTAATTTATGTCATTGATCTATTTTATTTTAATAGAATATTTTATGATTACTAATTGCTTTTTTTTTCTATGTTACAGGTAAGTCTTCCATCTTGTTGTGATATTCTCAAACGATTCCGTAAGTTATTATTGTAACTTCTTGTCAGTATGATTCATGCTGATTATTTGCAATCAGCAGTTTCATTATCATAAAATAAGTGGGGATTAGATTAACAATTTTACTTGTTAATCATATAATTTTTTTTTTGCCAATAAATTAATTTAATATTTATTTCTGTGTTAGCTCAGTTTTTTATATTCATCTTACCGGAACTTAAATGTGGGATGCATTGCGATTTAATTTATATAAAAAGCATTGTGTTTCTTAATCACTATCAAACAGTGTGGTTGTTTTTGCTCCACCACTCTTAAGATTAATGCATCATTTCCTTATATATTGTTGAGAAGGAAAACTCAAACTTTGGATTTACATAATTTCTGACCCCTCCTCTCCCTCATATTATCACAAATATTGTATTATGAAGAATAAAAAAAACTAAAAAAAACAAAAAAAAACTAAATATCGTGATACCCTGAACACTCATAAAATAATCGATGTCCGACCTTACTTAGTCGATATTAAAATTGCCATAGGAACGCTTCTTATTTAACCAGAAACATTGCACAACGGTTTAATTATAAATTATAAATATGTATATTTTGCTGACGTCCAGGTATATGAAGACATGAGTGGATGAAGGTGTTATGTAAAAAATTTTCGGATTTTGATTTTTTATTATGAATGTTAAAAGTGTCATGTGTTTATTTTCACTTTGTAACATTCACAACCTACGGTTGTTGGTTAATCGCATGATTTCTCAGTTGATTGGGTAGATCATGTCTTTTAAAAATAAAATAAAAAACCCGTCATTTTCTCAAAACTTTAAATTTGTAGCATTCATCCTCTCATGTTTTCAGTTATGATTTCTTTGCAGCTTAAAGAATAAAAAAGTGCAAACGAGTTACTAAAAGATAATCAGATCTTTTAAAACTACCAAGAATTGTTTATTGTAAGCAATTCTCTTGAATCAAGACAACTGCATAATCATAATGCAAATATTCTCTTTAGTTCTCAAGAGTTGTGCTGATGACTTGCGAAATTATCTTCATGGCAAAGTGAATCTAAAATTGACCTTCTGAATTAACTATTGTTGATGATGGCTAAAAAAAAATCGAATGAGTTATATCTTGCAAGAGTGTTTGTTATTCGTAGGTACGTTCTTTACTCTCTGCAGTGCTTATAGATTTTTTAAATCCATCCCATCTTTCATTTTACAAATATTCTGTGTTTTTTATTTTATTATTTAATTCATGTTATATTGAATCCATAGTAGCTATATGTACAATTAAACAAAATAAATAAAAAATAAGCCTTCCGTGTATTTTTGTCTACATTTATAAAAATTTTGTTACACAATTGTATTCCAGAGTTCTAAAAAAAAATTTTTTTTTGTGGTTGCAGAAAACTGAATCCCTGCCCTCAGGAATTGGCAAACTATTATTGTACAAACAGAGCATGGACGCTTTTAACATTTATTTTAATAAATTGTTCGTTTAGTTACCTATTGATTAAGATTGCTCCTTTAAATACAAGCTTCAATTTTCTATCACCATGTATGAGCCAAAATTTCGGTAATCGATGTTCGAAGTTACAGTAAATACGATTCGTTCTCCTTTCAAGGTCCATGGCACCCTCTCTCCTTTTCAACCAATCTAAAAACCGGTCATCCTCCTCCGTTTCTTTGATTTCCCGAACGGTGTTTTTTTTAAGTACCCACTTGGGAATACCCAATGATGGTGCTAATCTAGTGGTACTGGTAAATACTATTTTAGTACTTGTTCCTTTAATCTATAAATTCTCAAAACCAAATGTATCAACTAAGTTAATTCCAGAAATTACATTTTTATTGGAAATAATTCTACACTTTCAATAGCGATTTGTGAACAATTGGGTCTTCTGGGATATTATCTAAATGCATCCGATTATAGATTAGTAAAAAATTGGAGGATGATCAATTTCAACTGAAATATATAGGGAAAAAATAAATTATAGCAACTCATAGCACCAGGAGCACAATATACGTATAATATTTTTTTCGGGAGGAATTTAAATTTTTTTGGGGGAGGTGGGGGACTGAGAATTTAATAATCACCTAAACATGTTTAATCGCCAAATTTGGCGTAAGTTTTTAGGACAAGTATGAAAATCAGAAACTTTTGTTAAAACTACCAAAAATATTAATCAAAATAAAAATCTTATGTTGGTGGGTATGAAAATTATATGTTTTCGTACATTTCGGAGGGGATATACCCCTCTTGATTTCCCTTTCCTGCGTATGCCAATGCATAGCACCTACAAAAACACCAAATACTTTGAAAATTTGTTGCTATCAACATGCTATTTTACTACTAGTATCTAATCTATAAATCCAATACCTAAATATAAAGGACCGTAATTATTAAATTAAATTAAAAGGCAGTGTTCAAGATTTCTTCCTTGCACGGAATTCAAGTCCTTGAACTTTTCTGTCTGCACGTCACACCTCCATATTGATATTATTACTAATACAAAGACTATTAATTTACTAGAGTGTGCTTAGTTGAAATCTCCAAGTGTCATTATATATATATCATAATTGCCATATAGATAAATGCCTCTTCTTTTAATTAATTAATTAGTATATCATTAGTTTTATTCCTGAAGTTGTCTAACTTATAGAACGTTTAATTCCAGTTATTAAGTTTTATTTATATTCTACTTAATCTGTCGATGGGTTTGAGGGAATGAATATAAATTTTCTTCCTTGTTCCTAGCGAACTCTATCCATCAATGTCTGGCCTATCAAGACTGATTCTTCTCTGTAAGGCAAAACCTAATTTACTAATATAATAGTGCATGAATAACATATCGACTCCTTGGAATGATAAGGCTCCGTCTGACATTTCATATGTTTTGAGTAAATTAATGCCTAAGTTTCATTAACTCATTCAGTTAGCTCTCCACCTACAGTAGTGATTTTTACTTCCTTGTACGAAAGTAAAGGAAGTATTGTATTCGCGAAAATTTTCGGTTTTCAGATTTCAACGGAAATATCGATTTTGACCATCCCTGAATCCATTTTGATTAGTTTCGTCGTGGCGTCTGTACGTACGTTTGTTCGTATTTCGCATAACTCAAAAACGGTTAGCAGTAGGAAATTGAAATTTTGTATTTAGGATTGTTGTAAAACCTAGTTGTGGACCTCACTTTTTGGTCACTGCTTGATCACCGGAAATGCTACTTTACTTGAAGGTCATAATTGATTTTTATCAAAAATTATATTAAAATACTATGAAAATCTTCTCAAATTTAGTATTTATAACTTATATATTGATTTAAATAACATACTAGATTTTGGTTTAAATTAAAAAACCGGAAGCGGTACTTTACTTGAAGGTAATATTAGACATTCATCAAAAATTATATTAAAATATAATGTAAAACATCTCAAATTTGGTAAATAGGGCTTTTATATCGATATGAATGTATTTAATATATTTTGGTACTAAAAGGGTACTTTACTTGAAGGTCAAAATAAGATTACATCCAAAATTATAATTAAATTAAATATATAAATCATATGTTTATATCATATCACACGGTAATAAAGGTTACAAACGCAATTTGGTTTCCAATGTAATTAAAAATTTTTGTTATTTCTTTTAAGTGTTAAAATTGAGTGTAAAATACTGGTTTTCCTCCCCATTTGTGTGTGTGTGTGTGTGTGTGTGTCAATAAATGGATGTCGCGACGCCGAGTGTCGTTTTTTAGATACTGCAATCTTCGGAAACTAGTAACCAAATTCAAGATCACTTTTTGAGCCACCGATTTATTGTCGGTAATAGGCGTACAAGGAAATCATGTGTTGTCCACATCAGATATTTTGTTATGGCAATAGTCGATGCTTGTCGAAATGAACCGTAATGAAAATTTACAAATACATTGTAATACAATGTCAACTTAAGATTAACATTCCCCCTACCTTATTCTTTGTAAAACTGCTGCTGCAAACAATCTTTGAAAACCACAAAAAATTGGTATCTGATTATGCGTTTTTGTAACTCGGCTATTTATCCTTATATTGTAGCATGGGATGTCCTACTTGTAGTATAAGTCAGATAGAATCTTGTCACACTAATAACTCATTTTCTTCGATTTTGTCAGTTGGAACCTTGTCATTCCAATGGCTCGATGCATCACATAAGTGCATTTTTGTTTAAATAATTATAGATATATCTATTTATTAATAATGTGCTGATACAGTTTATCATGACTTCTGAAGAAACTACCAATTGATAACTCTGTTATAATGAATCATTCGAAGGAGTCGAAGCCAACTTCTTTTTAGACGCCTTAGAGGGATATCAAGAATAAATTGACAAATTTTCGAACTAACGAGTTTGGAATTTATAAAAGAATAGGTCTATTTTTAGCTAAAATTTCTTAAAGTACCTTATGGGTATTAAGTCTGGTATGGATAATTTTATTTATGCTCTGATAGGGAACATTGTGGATTTTTTGAAGGATTTTGTATTGTGAAGATTGAATTTGAAAAGATTTTGTTGATGCGGAGTACCTTTACTCATTTTCGTTTATGCTGTTTGACTTGATTAAAGCCACATAACTGTAAGAGGTAAACTATCGTACGTCCAGTTTTGTTGATTTTGATTTTACCATCATATTAGCAATATTCTGACCATATTTTCATTGGATAAGTATCGTAAATAAGTTATAAGAGTAATAAAATGTGCAACACTTCAAAGATTAAGATTGACTACTATCCACAACAAACAATATAGTGCGATCTGAAACTTTTATTTGCTCCACTGTAAAACTTCGAAAATATGACTTGCGATATCTAGGTAATAGGTAGTAGGTAGACAGGTAGATCTCTGACGTATAGAAAGATGAATGAAGTTTTTGTAATGAATCCAAAGTTTAGAGCGTTAGCCTGGTTAATAAATGCTGAAGAAGCCGGAACTTTATTAAAGGAAAATTTAACATAAATAAATACTTGGATATATAATGTACAAAGGTATTATAATTTATTAATGAAATAATATTTATTTTGACCATTAATTCATTATTACTATTGATTTTTTTTTTAGAGCCTTCGTGTAAATATATCTATATATATCCTCATCCTGCTGTCCGTTCATTGCACCTCCCGAATTCTCTAAAACAGTTTATTTTTCATTTTTGGAACGTACCCTGAAATAATTAAATAATATTTTGCTGTTAATATATGTAGCATCACATAATTTACTGTTAAATAATCGTTAAAATAATGTTGTGTTCAATTTATTTGTATCACTTAGCTCGTATCAGATTTGTGGTATTATTCATAATTTAGTTGAATTTTCAGGTAATATATGTTATAGTAATTTAGGTAATTTATATTAGGTAATTTAACTGAATTTTTGAATCGCAAATAATTATTTTTTCAATTGACATCCGCATGATGGTATAGAAGGATCACTCCCTAATTATTTTTTATTTCAAAAATAATTATTTACAATAATTAATTTATTCTTATTTTATATCTCTGATAAATAATCGTTTATTCGGATTTCTCTTTTGAAATGTTGGATTAGAAAGTTTATTTTAAAAGTATTTTGATTTTTATCTGACCTTTTTGATTTAATGTATAACACCATCTAGAGCACTTGGAATAGACTGGTCAAGTGAGATATCCAACTCTAAGAAATTTCCTGTTTGCTTAACGACTTCGGTTTTTCTGAACTACCTTTCTCCAGTTTAACTCGATTTGTTAAGTCGGGTATCAATTGTTATGGAAGATGTAGTTTTGTGTATATATACTTATTTTGTCATATTTAAAAATTATACATATTAAACATGATACTTTCCATTATATTAGTAAAAACAAACTTGAAGCAATGCCAACACTGCCGAAAGGAATCCCTACTGTTTATACACTCAAACTTGGTTTATGAAAAAAGGATGATATCCCACCCTGTCTTTGTTTTCTCAGTATTTAATCCTAATTATTTCGTTCTGTATTCGCTTGTTTATTCCATAGCCCTATTTCAATCTCTGCAACTAATGCGCTAATGATGCTCCAGTTTCGCCCCGGAGTCGATTTATAATTAAAAGATTCACAGTAGATTAAAAGATTTCTATCTTCTGTAGCATTTCACTAGTTGGAAATAATTCAGTCTTTACTAAGAAATAAAAGCGTGGTTTTCGCGTAATTTCGTTTTACGACTTTACACTCGGTCGGAACGGAGCCCAAGCGGCCAGAAACATTAATGAAGTCCAGGGCGATGGCAGTGTGAGTGAGTGCACCGTCCAACGATAGTTTAAAAAATTTCGAGAAAAAGACTTCAGCCAAAAATGATCATAGAAGGATTTCTTCCCTTGATGGCGATGTTCTGCGAACTTTAGTCGAAGAACATACCAGAACAACTGTTCGAGAACTTGTAGAGAAGCTCACAGTTAGCAAATCGATCATCGCTGATCACCTCAATGCAACTGGAAAAGCAAAAAAGCTTGAAACTTGGGTTCCTCATACATTAAACGATAGCCGAAAAAATCTTAGGTATGAAGTTTACGCTGCACTTCTTTGCCGAAACAAGACACTGCCTCACCCGTCCTACTCTCCAGACCTCTCGCCTCTGGACCACCACTTTTGTTGATACCTGAGCCGATATTTTAAAGGTAAAAATTTTATTGATCAAAATTCGTTGGAAAATTCATTTTCAGAATTTGTTAATAAAAACGATTCAACATTCTATTCAGAGGGAATGGAAAAGTTACCAACACGTTGGCAGAAATGTATCGAGAGTAATGGAGTGTATTTTGATCAATAAAAATAGTTCTGTATCATTTATTTTATTTAAAAACCATAAACCTGCATTTTTTTCGGACAACCCAATAGTAAGATTTTTTTTCAATAGATCGCGACAAAATTCGTGCGAAATTTATTAGCTTTTTGGAGAGCGAAAATCTGTATTCTGTTTGGCAGTTACAGGCCAAATGTCGGAAGAGCCTCTATGATCAGACATAAAAAAAATTATGGGATTTCGTGATGTATTCTGTAATTTATAAGCGAATATATTCATTCGCTAAATTCTACTGAGTTTTGTATAAATGTTTTTATACCTTCGGTAATTATAATGTTATTAGCAGAATATGATAAATTATTTACAGAAATGATGAATAATTTCTAACAATCAAATCTTCTCATCGTTACGCCAGAGGATACTCCAATAGGAATGTTGTAGAGGAAGGCCGATATACCTGTTTCTACTTCCGTCCTTGCCTGTGAGGCTAAGCTATTTAGATGCCACTTGATACCATCAGAGGAACGTATGATTGCCTCCATTTTTTTTTTATCGCTAGATCTTCTCAGCAACACAAAGCTTTAGTCATTTCCTTCGCAAAGTCTTTAATTTTTCTCAACCCATTGTCCATGATCTGTTTGTTGTCATGATTTTGGCTTTTATGTCCGGGATCTGATCTTTTACCTGATAAATTGCATATTTACGAGGTCGTAAAGTAACGACGAACAAAACTTGAATGTTCAAAGAATGATTTCATTTTATCTATTACGGTACCTATTATTTAATTTTAATTTTATGCACCTATCGACATTTTTAGTATTTTCGTTGATAGGAAAAATAGTTACTTGATTAAAGTTATTTATGAGGTTGATGTGGGCTAGGCAAGAATTACTACTTTCATCAAGTGAATCGAGTTGAATGATAACATAGTTCAAACTATGTAAATTAAATTTTAATATGAATATTTTAAACTAAGATTCAATTTTTTTTTAAATATTATTGTTAGCCAATGGGTTCAGTATTTTTATAGCTTGAGGACCACTTCAATATATATATTTTTTTAAATAATTTCTTTCTTCGTGGTCAACAAATTTATCTCCCTTTGAAAAAGAAAACAAGAGAAGCATATATTGTTACTTTCTTATTATTATAGAAATCATAGAATAGGGTAAGATATACTGTTTATTCTTAGAAGTAGTAATTCAGTAATAATAACAATATTAAAACCTAAAATTTTTTGCGCAATAACGTATAACGAATAATTTTTGCTTTTTACATTTAATTTTTTTAATCTTAATTTTTAATTATGTTTTAATAAATACGCTGTTTTGAATTTTTAGGTGTTATTACCAACTGGTCAAATAGTAACTGCTTTTAGAAGATATTTTTTTTTGAAAATTATAACTACAAACGTTAGAAAATGGCCCAAAATAAAAAGAATGGTTGAAACTTCACAATGTTTTTTATAATGTAATTTTTAAGAATTTTATTAATAATATTCTTGTTTTTTTGGGAGGAAGATTTGTAGTGATCCTATTTCAATCGATGATAGATTAATTATTTAAGATGAAATAAAGTAAATAAAATCTAAATAAGAATATTATAAACCAAGATTATTTTTTTTTTTTTTATATTACTAATAGACACAATAATTTCAGCAATTTTAAAATAAAGCATAAAGTGAATAGTCTGAGGGCCATTTCAAATTTTTGTTGTAATAATTTCTTTCGTCGTGATCGTCCGAATTATTTCTCTTTTAAATCGATAACAATATATAACAAGAGAAACATATTTTATTAATTTTTCTTAGAAATCAAATTTATAGAATAGGATTAAGATTAAATCTTTCTTCTTAGAACTAGTAAATCGGTTATAATAATTTCGCCCTGTAAAATATATAATAATTGTATCATGATACATATTTACTGTGTATCATAGTAAATATAATAATAGTATATAATAATTATGGGATGAAACCGTCCGTGAAGTTTTTTAGTAGATCATTAAGAAAAAAATAGATTAATAGAACATAGTATAGAAAAACCTCCCTCTATAAAATTTATATAATTCCTATAAGATCAGTCTTTATATGTAGTCGTTAATTTTAGAAGATTTAGCTATTATTGAACTTAGTAGACTATTAATTTCAGTATTTAGTAATGTAGTAATATATTTTATACCTTAATTAGTTCAAATAATCCGAAAATCCTATCCAGTTTTCAAATATTGGGTTATATCTTAAAATCTCTTTAGTTTTCATGTATTGCATATTTCGCAGGGATAAATGTAAAGCTGTTATTGATGTGAATTTCGTCTATATTTTATGATTTAATAAAATCTTAACCTTTTCGGTGATAAATATTTGATATTGCTGAAGAGAAGATACATATGCTTGTTTAATAAATAATATAAATATAATATATAATTTTTATGTATATATTTCCAAGTATACTTTCGTCCTTTTTATATCTCTCCTTCCAGACGTTCTTGTCCATTTTCGAGACTTTTTTTTTTTATTCTTATAATTTTGAATTTATATTGCGGCGTTTCTTCTTTTTTTTTACTTCCATGTAATGCTTGGTCTTTTTTTTTCCTTTAAAATCCTTAAAAGTATGTTCCTCACCATTTTTATTTTATTTTTTTTATTTTTGGAGTTCTAAACATTGACCAAGGAAGATTGATTCTGATTGACATTGATTCTGAAGAAGTGTAAAATGGGTGAAATTTTAGTTGGAGTTAAATAACTAATAAATATTCTTTATTATTAATATTAATAAGTTTCCTTAAAAAAAAAAAAAAATCAAGGAAAATTCTCAAGATAATAAATAAATAAGGAAATAAATTGACAGTAGAAAAAACCACACAGAAAAATAATCTGGCCATGATATTTAAACACCAAAATGACCCTCACAATATTGTCATTTCGTCAATTGTTATTAGAGTACTTAATTATGTATATGTGGTTACATTAAACTTCTCATGGATACTGTTTTCGTGATGCACTATAGACGTTTTTGATATTTTACAGGCCTGTTCTTAACAATATATTGATAACCTTTTATTTGTGATCATTAAATATCTTGTATTTTATTATGATTTTTTTTTTTTAACACTCAATATTATATCTTACCGAAAAAAATATGGCTATTCTTATTCGAAATTTTTTTGGCGGTTTATCGTTGATTAATGATTATATTATTTCATTAATTATCTCGAAAACCGGATTAACGAGTTGGGCCAGAATGACTTGGACAGAATTGTTAGGCGAAGAATGACTATTAAACTAAGTATGCTTGGACATAGAAAAACAGAAAAAAATATGTACTAGCTTAGTGAAGAATTAAATTTGTAAGTAAATCCTGGATTTGAAAATAGAACTTGAAGGCTGTTGTATGCTCTTGGAATTAATCACTAAAGTTGACTAATGTCGAACTACGTGGATTCCCTCGAAATCAATGGCATATTGTAAAGGTTGTTCTTTTCCAATGCTTTTGATTTTCTGGATGATTTCTAATGGAATTAATGATTTAAAAAATGTATAGAAGATTAGCTGAAGGCCGATACGCCACTAACAACCTGTTAAACTTGTTCAGCAAATCACCAAGATATATTTAAAAATAATTATAGACATTTGTATGCATTATCATGCAATTTTTGTATTGAACTTTGCTTTCAGAAGGATGAAAACAGATATATCTGGCTTTTGTTGTGTTTCATTTTCTTGTAGACTCAAGAAACAAGAGTATTATTATTATTTTTTGTGATACTTTAAATTCTTTGAAAAAAATCATTAGGGACCGACAATAAACAGTTAAATAAAAATAAGTAGTGGAACTTAGTTTGTCCTGTTTTTGTATAATTTTTTTTTATAATTGAAGGGATTCAATTATCTACGAAAGTTATTTTTTTTTTGCCTTTATCAATATATATCTATCTATCTATCTATCTATATATATATATATATATATATATATATATATATATATATATATATATATATATATATATATATATATATATTTTTTTTTTTTGTGGTAGATAAAATAAAAAAAGTGAACTCATAAATATTCAAGCCAACAAAAAATCAAACATATAAATTTTTTTTCCAGTATTCACGCTTTGTGCGTCTAGTCATTATCGTGTTGTAGTGTAACGTTATTAAGCTTTTTTTTTTAATGTTTCCCAATCTTTATTATTATTTTTTAATTCCAATAGAATTCTTTTCAGTCATGCTTTCTCCATGCTTAAGCAACATAGCGACACATTTACAGATTATGGAACCCCATATCGAGTTTTCTCCTCTAAACTGGGTTACTACGTCGATAGGTTTCAACCTGTTTTGAAAATGTAAACGAAATGCCACAAAAAAAGTAAATATAGGATAAGATGGCTGGAGGTGCGGTTAGAAATTATACAGGTAGTGCCTAACAATTTAATATTTACGTGTCCTAACGTTTCGGCTTAAGTTGTAGTCCTTCTTCTGGGCTAAGAAAATTAGATACACGAATAATTAATCTTATTGAAGTTAAGGTATAAGCAGAATTGATATAAAAATAAACAAAACTGATTTTTTGTTTTATTTCAAAGCCCCATGGGATGTGGTGTCGACTTCAGAGGTTGGTAGAGTGATCTCTTTTGCTGCATATGATGCATTTTAAGAGCCGTCTGAAGAGAGGAATATTTGGGAGTGGATATTTATAGACCATTGACTTCTGCCAAAATATATATAAAACTGAAATCATGAGTAATATTACATTTAATGGTATAAGAGAACGGCGGAAGAGAGATTAAATATGAAAATAAATGATAGGGGAAATATATCACAAAAGAAACTTTTTGTTTTCCAATTTTTAAACTTCTTTATTAATGAAATATTACAATCATCACAATCTTGTGTAATAATTAATTTTGATGATTGTGCGAATTCATAAAAAAAAAAAAAGAACAAACAAAATAATTCAATAAGAAAATAAGTACAAATGAATAAAATAAAAGTAAAACAATAATAAATCGATCTAAAATATAATAATAAAATCTTTGAGATCCCAGCGCATCTCTTTTGCCACCGCGTCACTGCAAAAAGAGGAATGGTGCTGTTAGGTGCAAACAGAAAGTTTTTAACAGTATGCATTTATGAAAGGAAAAAAAAAATTGACCAAGTAATATTGGAATAGCAAAATACCATACTGAGACACGTTATAATATGTTTTGGATGTTAAGCAATTTCTTTAAGATTACAGATAAAATCTAGAAAGAGTCCTTACCTTATTGCATAAATACTATGGAATATACAATGGAATAGTTTGAAAATAAAAAGGCTTAAATTTGATTAATTTTTCGAGTCAATGTATGATGCCCGTTTCAACTAGTTCAAGGATCTATATTGTCTATAGATGAAGACCAGCTGATGAGCGTAAAACGTCAGCTGTTTCAGAGTGCACAATCTACCGCCAAAGCGATATAAAGCAAACCATCGCCAACTGCCAGGGACTAAAAGCGGAATGGAACGGGCTTATTTCTGTCAGTAAGTCGCCATTACTCGCTCTACAACTCTGACGTTTGTTTGTTAAATATCTTGCTTACAATACCCTGCTTATTTTATAATTCTTAATGAGATCTCTCTTAATGAATGGAGTTTAGTCGAAATATTTCAGGCTGAACTATTCTGTTTGCATCAAGTTAATTCTGGTCCGTTCCAACGAGGGTGTCATATGGCTGGCAGTGTACTCCTACCTATGGTATAATTTATGAAATTGGTTCTGAAGAAATTGTATTAGTTCAAAATTTAATAATTTTCACAGAAAAAAAGCCGTGTCGTGGCTATTGATATATCAGAGGTTTTTAGGAAATATTGATGTTTAAATTTGAAAGTTTATTTTTTACTGATTATTCATGTTAGTAATAACTAGTAGGAGAATAATATCGTTCCATGTTCCATGCATGAAGCATAATACATGTATCAATATACGAAAATAAATCGGTGGAGAAAGCCCATGGAAGAAAGGAGGGCGTTTATAGAATAAGGTGGTATAAAGAAACTGCCGAAAATGTGGATGGTCTTTGTTAGAAGTGTTTGAAGAATACCCAAAGAAGACGGGAGCTCCAATCTTTAAAGTTTGATTTTCTATAACATTTAATTGATACTGAAATAAATAGGTAAGAAATTAATAAGGAATGAAAAATCAAACAAAAGTATATTAAAAGAGAAATTTCGAAAAAAATGAAATTTTCTTATTGAAACAGAAGGAAATAACAAAAAAAAAATTAAGACAGCCAAATTAATTGGACAGTCAGTCATATTTAATGTGACGAAATGTTTTTGGTGTCTTTCCATTGCAGTGGCACGTATATGTTGTCAAAAATTATGCCAATTTGTAATGTTTACTTTTAATTTTGTCATAATTGGTGTGTGTAACATCTGAAATAAATTTATATAGTTTATATAATGTTATCGTGATATTTTTTATAATGAATTACTATCGCGAGCTTTATAAAAGTGAAATGAATATTAGTCTTGACGAATATCTCTTCACTGCTATCAGACGGAATGAGTGAAAGTGATGTTAACAGTTATCAATAATTCTGAAGAGTTATGGTATGTCAATATCATCAATAATCTTAACTAGTTATTGGTAATCTACAATAATTTCTATTCACTAGTCTAAGAGGAAAAAAAAGTATTTTTTAAGTAATTTTTAAATATCCAATATAAACTTTTATCGAAAACAAAAAATAAAAATTCATGCGGTTAGTATTACTCCTCTATTAGGTTAATTTTAGTTAATATTCCAGCCGTGCTTTTAGGTCCTCATGAAATGTTTCTTATGCAGTAAATGCCTGAGATGTCCCGTTAACTTCTTTTTAAGTATCTTTTACAATTCTTCGTCGTAATAAAAATGAAACTGCAGAAGTATTTTAACCGAAACTAAATATGATGGTATGTAGATACATATTGGTATAATCGTGAAAATATCTTTTTCAGAAACAATATTCCGAAGAATTAAAAACCTGTAGAAGTGGCTCTTGTTTTGTTTTTCATACGATTGCAGTTATGCCAATTTTTTAAAATTATTTTTGATCATAGTTTCTTCACTATTGTGCTATTGTCAATCAAGATAATGTCATAAATATGGCAATTTGCATAGTGCCAATCTTTTCACAACTTTCCCCCCTATATTTCATTCAGCTCAGATTATTTCTCAGCATCAGATTCAACTTGGAAAAGCCTTTAAAAAAGGGAAAAAGTAATAATTTTTTTAATACTACTGCAAACTTTTTTTTTTTTTTGGATCATTTATATGTGTTCTCTTTTAATAGTCTCACAATTAACCATTTTGCCATTTAAGACCTTTACTTCAAAATTTAAAAAAATTGAAATTTTATTTCTATATTTTGTTCTATAGATTCAAATTCATACCATGTATTGATAAGCAAAGTTAAATTTACTTACTAAATAAACGGAATTGAAATAAATAAATACAGAATATTGAACCTCTAATAAAAATAATACATTTAGAAAAAACATTTAGTTAAATTAGAATGATTTTTAATGGGCAGTAGCAGATCTAGGATTTAATTTTTGGGGGCCAAAACCAAAGGTTGGGGATAGAGACCTTCTGGTTGTTAAGGAAACGCGTACTAGGCTAACATTTATAACTGTTATTATTGTCCAAATTTATGTATTTTAATAAATAAGGCTACTTTTTATTTGTTTGCTAGTTACATTTAATTTAATTTTTTTAAGCACAAATTTCTGAAACATGAATGAATAAATTATGGCATATATTTTCTTTTTACAATGAATGATAATTTTTTTTTTAATTGTATATATATAGCGCCTGTTATCAATAACCGCCTGTAATTCATTTTACGAACCGTTAACTAATTTACGATCGGAATAGCTTTTCGATCCCGTTAATTTGGCGCTGAATAAATATCGTAAAGTTTAAGAGGCCTTATGTACTTAATTATCGGTCACAGAGACATAAAACTCCTAATTCGTTCGTGACTGAACAAAGAAATAAAACTCAACATTGTGTGCACACTGACTAAAAGCCTTAAATTTTTTAATGAAATTTCCGTCCTCATCTTGTAAGTACTTATGACCTTCATTATATTTTATATCGATTATATTATTTATATTAATATATAAGACTTGAATACCAAATTTGAAAAGTTTCGCATTATACTTTAAAACAATTTTCTATGAAAATTTATTATGTCCTCAAGATAAAGTACCACTTTCGATGACCATGCAGTGACAAGAAAAGAAAGTGTACAACTAAATGTTACAGCGATCCCAAATACAAAATTTCAACTTTTTACGCTAACCGTTTTGGTGTTATACGAACGAACGCACGTACGTCAGGACGAAATCCATTTTAACTAGGATTCAGGAATAGTCAAAATGGATATTTCAGTTGGAATCTGAAAACCGTTAAATTAAAAAAAATACTATCTTTACTGCGTACAAGGAAGTAAAAATCGGTTTGCGCATCAGTTAGTTTCCTTGGAAAAATTAACTTCCATTAAATAACTTAAAAATAGAAATTATTAACTACAAAGATCACTTAAATTTATGCGTTTTTTGTCACTATCCAGTACCTTCTACTTTAGGTTAGATATTATTTTTTCTAAAATCTTTAGCTTCCCAACGGTATTTATACATTTATATCACTACTTTTATTTCCGTAAATTTGTTTGTTACGCTGAAAAAGCCATTGGTTGCTGTGGCCATCATTGGTTGTTTCAACGATAGGCGGTATTTCAATTTAACAAATATAAAGGCACTTTATAGGAAACCATTTTGAATATTCGGTAATCAAGCCCTGTCAGACTATTTCAATGAGGATATGGCCTACGTGATATTAAGGTGATTTAATTGTACATTGATATAAAAACTTTGATTAAAATCGTTTGAGTCTTTTTCGAGAAAATTGTAAAAATGTGCAAAATCAATGATATAAAGATGCACTTCCGGTCATTCAATTTTGGAGGAAAAGATGCTGTAATATCCCAGAGGTTTATCTTCCTTAAATACTTAATTTCAGTTTCGTACAAATTTTCGTTTCTGAGCTATGCTGTTCACATAGACCATTTTGCGAAACTTGGTTATTTGGATTCATGGAACCTTAAGACGTGTCTTTCCGGATTCAAAATTTTTCAGGATCGCAATACTTTCCCTTACTGGTACTGGTATTGGTGGGGGAACTAATCCGGCAAGTGGGCCTTATGTTCCTTTTTGCCAACCCCTGACGGCTACTTTTATGTCACCGCCGCGTACTAACCAGAGTGGGAGTGTCAAGATTCATTTCGCGGGATCGCCAGGAAATAAATATTAACCGACCCAGGTGGGAATCGAACCCTCGCCCCAACGTACTCGGCCGTCACGTCCTCCATACTTTCCCTTATAATGTCTTTTATATATACATAAGTGAAAGTAAAAATAAATAAATTAAACAATAGCAAAAAGTAAATAATTAAAGTTACAATAAAATAGTTAAAGTTGCAATAAAATAAACCATCTTAAACACATCCATACTTATACACAATATCTACACTCATAATTAGCCATGAGAACTCTGAACTAAACGGGTAAACGAGGACTCCATAAGATCTCAGCGCTGCTTTCTTTTTAAATTTTCCTCAATAATTTAAACTTACTCTACAAACTGAAATATAATCCAGTTCAGCATTTTCAATAGTTTCTTGGAATGAAAAAACAAATGTTCATTATATTTATTTATTTATAACGATTAGTTCATATCCAAATTTTCATTACAAAGTAGCCTAGCTTACTTGAATTGCAATTGATGTAAATTAGTTGTTTTCTGTTTCTTCAAAGAAGTCTTCCTCAGATTTGTGTCATGAATTTTAATTAGGGTGTATGGAAAAGAAGAAGGAATTGTTTTAGAAATGCTGACTACTACATTGCTTTTGACTCAGTTCACATTTCTACAGACTGAGCTACATAAAACATTATCGAGTTTTCATATATAATGGGATTTTCGTATTATAAAACGCGTGAATGGGTTTTTAATAGTTTGTAATTTTTTTGTTGTCAATTTTTATCAACATTATAAAAAAAATTAGATCATTCATATAAAATCTCTAAGAGGGAAAGTTTTTTACTTTTAGCTGAGCGAAGAAAATTTAATTTGTCTTTAAAATGAACTGGTTGTCGTGTTCTATAATTTCCAACAAGTTTTGGCAAATGGTATTCTAGAGGTATCTTTTATTATTTCTTGCCCCTCTATGAGTTTTTCTTCTAATCTGTTATCTCTTTGATATTATGTTCCTATTTACTATTAGGTTGTTAGAAAAATCCTTGCGCATTAGTGTAGCTTTATTTCAGAATACATATTTTAAACATGATTGAATACTACTCTTCAAAGTAAAGTCCATTGTTTTCAGCTACTTTCACCTACGTTTCTGCCAGTAATTGGATTTGATGTCGGTACCACTCCTTTGGTTTTGAGGCAAAGAACTCTTCGCATCCAATTTTTACGTTCTCCTAATTATCAAAGATCCGACCTGGGCTGTACGCAGGATATGGCAAAACGTTTACTCCTAGCAGTTCCGATAATTTTTCCCTGGTCAAACGAGAACGATGTGTAGGAGCATTGTCGTGTTGCAAAATTGCTTGCTTCCTGTTGAACAAAGCGGGGTACTTTGCCCTCAAAACTACTCTAAACTCAGTCTAATTGCTCACAATAAAGGTTTGAGTCCCTACTGCGGTCGATAAATCATGAGGAGTTGTAGGTGGGTCCTGGTTCACACATTCAAGAAGAACATCATCAACGACCGATGGGCGATCTGATCTGGGTTATGCGGCAGTATTTCGAGGGATAATTGACTCTCCTTCTATGGCACAAATCTCTTCGGCGGCTGCCTTTGCGCTTAAATCTTTTTTCCTGTAATGCCTCAAAAGATCGGGAATCACGATTTTTTCTTCTGACATTGCACAAGCGTTTTAAAAATGTAAACGACCCTATGAAGCCAACTCAAGTCACAAGAAATTAAAGGATTAGTCAAAGTAAA
Organism: Rhaphigaster nebulosa; assembly: GCA_948150685.1. Classification (NCBI taxonomy): domain Eukaryota; kingdom Metazoa; phylum Arthropoda; class Insecta; order Hemiptera; family Pentatomidae; genus Rhaphigaster; species Rhaphigaster nebulosa. The sequence continues at coordinate 20,610,139 of OX411311.1, forward strand.
CATTGACATAAATAGTAGGAACAAAAACCTTCTTATAGGATAATTATGAGAGTTGGAATTAAGGGTTGTGTTCATACTTTTGTAACAACCTAGTATTTCACTTACTAATGGTCGCATAAGTTACAATTGGACATATATAACTTGCTATAAATAACTATTTCAGGAAATAGAAAAAAAAATTGTATCTTACCGCTATTGCCACTCCTTCAAACTTGTTATATCATGTTTCTCGAATAGTACATTTGAAGTAATAAAGAAATCTATTCTACTCTTGTTTCTATTTATACTTATCCTATAGCATTCAACAGTTATGGCCTGCATACCATGAAATTGTGTGGTTATGTTCGGATACCTAATTCCCCCGATTTGCGAACCTGTCGAATGGACAAAAAGCATTTACTTAACCTGTGGATCGGAAGCGCAATGCTTTGCTATTTTATTACATGTAACAAGGAATGTAAAAAATCGCTTAGGTCATCTTGAACTATATTAATGGAGTCGGGAGAAAATGAAGTTACCAATCTTGCTTAAGCTGCATAACGTGAAGTAAATTAAACTCAAATATTAGTTTAATGCCAAAAATATCTTATTTTATTTACGTTCCGTATTATTAAGTTAAATAAGAAATAAGTGCTATTAATTTGTTTGGTGTTTATTCTTTACAGATAATTTTTAAATAATTTTAAAATTGGTTTCGATCCGAATATACTTAACAATGCAGACATATAACAATAGATATTCAAAGCAGAAGTACAGGATTAATAAAGTACAGTTTTTATGAGATTTATCGTTGCTCATGAAAGATATCGAGGGCAAGCACTGTTAGAGGTGACGTATGCTCGATCTCAGGTATTGTTAGGATATGATGTGCTCAGCATTATCCTTCCTCCAACTGCCTGGTTTATCGAGTCGGTTGATCCATTTTAAGGTGAGTTGACCAGGGAGCGTCTCTCAAGCCACGGACGTTATGCCAAGAGAAAAAATTAAGTGCCAGGTCTCCTCATTAGCTTTAACATTGGAATAGTATAAACAGAATACCTATGTAGAAATATCAAAATTGCTTATTCAATCGGAAACAGTCATGATGTACAACAAGACAATCGAAATTCTACGAAACAATAGTCAAACCCACACTACCATCCTCATGGCCACAGTTAAAAAAAATAAAAACAATTATTAAGTTTTTTTGTTATTTTCTTATAGACTTTTTACCTTATCCACGTGAGATAAATAATTCTTTCAAGTTTTTTATGGTTCTTAAGTTGTATTTAATTGTTCTGTAAATTCTTTCCTGTATTAAAAAAAAAAAAAAAAAGTAAAACTATTTATTCATACTTTTTTTGCAATTTGTCTTGTTCAATAAAATTTTAAGATTATTAGAACTAAAATACATATTTGGGGTTATCAGAGCTAAAATATACGCTACACTTACACTTTCGTTCTCATTATTTGGGAAAAGCAGTACTCATTTCCCTTATACTAGAGTGACGTGTCCGGAAGATAAGTACATACAATCTAGGTTACCTAATTTTCGTCTCCATGGTAAAGACTTAAAAATTCAATACATGATTCCTTGTATGTAAAATTTTATAATAGTACTTGTCGAAAATACATGTAAAGAATTCTTTTATATCCTTTATATAAAATTTAAATTTTAACTAATTTTCATCTCTTAACGTGCTATTTATATTCCTAAGAGTATGAAGGTTATATTTAGTATTAATATTTATGAGTTTAGAAATAATTGCTTAATTTGTATAATGATTCTTTTGTTTATCTTGTGAAATGTTTCTTTGCAATAATTTAAATAATGAAAATCGTAGAATTTTACGTAACAATGCAAGGTAATAATCTTGGGAATATCGCCATAAAAATGTTGTTGTTTGAAAATATCGTTCATATTATTATAAAATTAAAAAAAAAAAAAAGTGTCTTTTCTATCTCCAGGCCTCCGCTTACCATTATGATATCGGTTACCCAATTCTGAAAACCGTTGTTATTAATGATAAATAAAATATTAGGTTCGCATGAGTTCAGTGATTACTGTTATGAATTGCGAGCAGGTGGGAAATGATTTGTTTTGCAAAATTTTAACAAACATCCATGATTTCAGGGCGGCAGATTTCAATCGCATAAAAAATATTCTCATTTTATTTTTTAATAAAACATATTTTGTTTTGGTTATTATAGTTACTTTCTGCATAGTTATACCTTGCCCAGCAGTTGCTTTTAGTAACAGTTTCATCATAATGAGTAACCGATATCATAATACGAGTAGTAACCCGAGGCATGAAAACAGAAAAGACCCCAAAAAAAGTCTTAACGAATTGAAGAAAGATTAGGAGATAACTTGTTTCTTGATATTTAAATCCTGCTTTAAATGAACTTAATAAAAGCAATATCTTTATTATAATGGCACAGAAATATCGATGTTTCAAAATATCATTAATTTTTTATCAAATTTAAACAAAAACTTTCATGGATCGGAAGGAGATTAAGAGATAATCTGCTAATTAATATTTAAATCCTGCTGCCAATGAATATAATAAGAACAATATAGTAATGATATCGGCAGAGTAATATCGCAATAATATCTTAATGATATCGGCAGAGAAATATCGATATTTCAAAATATCCTTAATTCTTTTATCAAATTAAATAAAAATTACAGTTACAATGATGTCAATTATTATATTTCATAATTACTTCTTAATTAACAACATCTGATTATTACTTTGTATGATACACTTACATTATACATTTTACTGTATGAGTTTTTAACCTAAAATTGCTTTCCTCCATCTGTGGTCGTTAAAATATTTTCATACGCTTCTGGTTTCATTTTTAAACATTCATAACTCCGCTTCTACAAATGCGTGATTTTTATCTCAACCATGGTTTATTCTCTTAATCGTTGGTCAAAGAACAGGCCAAATGTTGAAAATTAGTCACCGAAAATTTTCCTTTTCCTGAGAATCACCCACTTATCATCTTCTACACCAAACATCTGGATATATATTTTTATAACTAAAACCATTATTTTCATTTCAATTTTTGGTTACTCTACTGATTTGGTTTACTACTTTGATTTTTAAGCGGTTGTTGAAATGTATTTCTCTCTCTCCTATAATTTTAATATTCCCCTTCCTTGCTTAAGAAATTATTCTTCGTCCAATAATAAGTATTTTAAGTAATTCTACTCCTTTGAAACCTCACAATTGTTTAGTAGACTCAGACTCTGTCTGATTTTGAAAAAATGCCTTATACAAAAAATGTTTCCTATTTGATCCGTTGAAATACCACTAATCTTAATTTGATTGTAAAAACCAGTTCATAATGAAAGGCTGCTTTTCGTTTAGTTGACTGTGTAAGTTGTAGAGATTCTAATTAATTATCCATTTTATAAAAAATAATTTTTGGCTGAGTTAGATACTTGTGTAACATCTTGAATACTGGTATATTGTTCGGGTGAGTTGCATCAAGCACCATATCTGCCAGATTGTATAATTGCATAAATTTCTTCAAGATCAGATTGTCCAGGAGTATTGTCTTTATTCTTTGAAGGGAAGATAGTCTTCTGTTGTTCTTAGATATGGAAGAGATGGATTGGTATGATGTACAAACCCTAATGACATAAAAGCAAATTTGTTCCTATCGATTCTATTATGGAATCCTAGTAGCTTATTTATCTACACATATAAAATATATATATATATATATATATATATATATATATATATATATATATATATATATATATATATATATATTAAATTGTGTTAATTGATTTTGTTTAAGCAAGTGTTTTCCCTGATACACAGTAAAGGGAATATTATAAATGTGAAAATTTTCGGTTTTCAGATCTCAACACAAATATCCATTTTGACCATCCCTGAATCCTAGTTAAAATGGATTTCGTCGTGACGTTAGTAGGTATGCTCGTTCGTTCGCACCTCACATAACTCAAAAATGGTTAGCAATAGAATGTTGAAATTTTGTATTAGGGATTGTTGTAAACCTCTCTTTTTGGTCCCTACATTATCACCGGTACTGTACTTAAAGGTCATGATCGATTTTCATAAAAATAATAAATAATTATAATAATAATAATAAAATATAATGAAAAACTTCTTTGTTTTGGTATATAATGCGTATATATTAAGATAAATTATATAATAGATTTTAGTTAAAATTGGCTTACCGAAAGTGGTACTTTACTTGAAGGTCATAATAAACTCATAAAAAATTATATTAAAATATAATTCAAAATATCTCAAATTTTGATATATAAAAATTTTATTTCTATTTAAATAGCATACTAGATTTTTGTTAAAATTTGATGATCAGAAGTTGTACTTTACTCAAGTTCATAATAGACTTAAAATTTCTTAAATTTAATAGTCTTTCATCAAAAATTATATTAAAATATAATGCAAAACATTTCAAATTTTGTACTTTGTAGACCACAAACCCATAGGAGATCTTGTTTTACTGTTATTAATTTTCTTACGAACTAATAAATAAATTGCCATTCTTTGAGGTAATGTCTGTTTTTTTAGGAGATTAAATCTTCTGGATTTAGATCACTTAAATCTTCTGGATTTAAATCACTTTAGAAAAAATTAACCGCAAACAGTCTGGTTTTGTGGCCAGTTCTTTGGCCTGTTTAGCTAAATAATGTGCCAAGTCATAAATTTATTTTATTATTAAATACATTAAATTATAGTTAAATTGATAAAAATCGTGTTCATTTTTATTTATTTATTTAGTAAACTAAATCTTGAGGTGGATCTGTCCCTGGAATTTAAATGTCTTCGAAACATAGTTTCCTTACTGAATAAGTCCCCAGACCGCCATTTCAAGAGAAAAGTGAACAAGGCACAATTTTGTGTTGTGATTTACATTTGATTGTTGTAATTATGATTTTTATTATCATCTATTTTGTCCTGACTGATCTTCCGAGGACTAGAAATTGAATTCCTTAACTGCTTGAAAATTCATGCAATCACGATTTTTCCAACCTATTATAGTTTTTAATTAAATTATCTAGAGTAAATACTACTTCCAGTGAACACGGTAGAACACCTGACAATTTGTAATGTTTTAAAAGAATATAAAATATTTTATGTCATTGAAAAAATTTCAAAGTCGGTATTTACGTTTTTGAACTCATGCAATTTACAAACTTGTTATAAAATATTTATGACAATTATACCTATGTGATTATTTTGAATCTCTGTAAACATTTTTAAAATGGTTTTCCTCCTTTTTACTTCCTTGTACGAAGTAAAGGAAGTATTGTAATCGCGAAAATTTTCGGTTTTCAGATTTCGACGGAAATATTCATTTTGACCATCCTTGAATCCATTTTGACTAGTTTCGTCGTGGCGTCTGTACGTACATACGTACGTTCGTTCGTATTTCGCATGACTCAAAAACGGTTAGCCGTAGAAAGTTGAAATTTTGTATTTAGGATTGTTATAAAATCTAGTTGTGAACCTCCCTTTTTGGTCACTGCTTGATCACCGGAAGTGGTACTTTACTTGAAGGTCATAATTGATTTCCATCAAAAATTATATTAAAATACTATACATAACTTCTCAAATTTAGTATTTATAACTTATATATATATATATATATATATATATATATATATATATATATATATATATATTTAAATAACCTGCTAGATTTTGGTTTAAATTGGAAAACCGGAAGCGGTACTTTACTTGAAGGTCATATTAAACTTTCATCAAAAATTATATTAAAATAAAATGTAAAACATCTCAAATTTGGTAAATAGGACTTTTATATTGATGTGAATGTATTTACTATATTTTGGTTAAAATTGGTAGGCCGAAAACTGTACTTTACTTGAAGGTCATAATAAGCTGACATCAAAAATTATATTTAAATTAAATACATAAATCATATGTTTCTGTAATAAAGGTTACAATCGCAATTTGGTTTCCAATCCAATTAAACATTTTTATTACTTGTTTTAAGTGTTAAAATTTAGTGTAAAATACTGGTTTTCCTCCCCATTTGTGTGCGTGTGTGTGTCAATAGATGGATGTCGCGACGCCGAGTTTTGTTTTTGAGATACTGCGATCTTCGGAAACTAGTAACCAAATTCAGGATCACTTTTTGAGCCACCGATTTATAGTTTAATAGGCGTACAAGGAAGTCATGTGTTGTCCACATCAGATATTTTTCCTTTATATTAAACATGTTAACATAATAGCATAAGATAACATGTCCAGATTGCAGTGGTGCGTTACTATCTGCGTTGCTAGCGCATTCTAGTGGCATTTTATAGTGATTCCATCTGTAGTTAATTTCACAAACATGCTACAGACAGCGCTACTAACCTGGAATACTTTTATATGGTAAAAGTTTATTTTTGTTAATTTGTACTTATAATTTTCATTGTTTTTAAGTTATATAATAATACTGCTGTTATTAATTGGAGAATTTTATTTTTAGTTTTCTATTACTCGATTTATCTGTTATTAATATATTTCATTTTTAAAAATTAGGAGTTATAAAATCTTCCTTAAGTTTATCATTTTTATAAGACATTTACTTTTTTTATGACGTTTTGAATTCGCTTTTGTCTCCATTATTTTGAACACATAAATCTACTATGTTTAAGCGTAATCTATTAACTCTACCGAGGTCTCATTGCTGTAAATTATGTTATAACTTTATTTGATATTACCATGTGTTTCTATTACTGGAAATTGTTTTTAAAGAAATATATTCTGTATTCTTTTACTAACGAAGTAATATGAAGAATACAGATCTTCCTCCTTTTAATGCTTATTTTCTTTAAAATATTTCAGATTTTTTTTTTTCTAACTGCCAAAATTAATCAAGAAATATATCGTTTTTTTTTTGTTATAAGCAGTGATGCCATAAACTCAACACTCAAAATTCAAGTTTACTTCCTTACCTTTAGTCCAAATCCAAAAATTCTTTTTGTAATCTCTAATGATACATTTTTTCCGTTAAATGATACCAATTCTGGCATTTAAAGGTAACACCGAAAGCATCTTCAAATATTTCAGTCCTAACACTCCAGATGTAGTAACGTTTTAAAAAAAAAAGGAAAAATTATACCTGGCTCCACAATTACTTGTGTCAACTCTTATTTATGTTTAACAAATTTATTTCATTGAAATTTATAAATGTAGGTGTTAATGATATTACAATTAAATGTGATGCGAGATCAATTACATGAGATGTGATATTATTACATGAGATTGACTTTTATATAAAAAATCTTTTATTAACTACCCATTGGATTAACTACTACCAGTCTTATTTTGGAGAAGATTTATCAAGAATAGATTGGGAAGCGAGATTAGTTATTAGTGGTTTGGTATTGAGTTTATAATGTTAGAATATCGCAATCTATTTCGGATGAAATATGGAACGTATAGGACTTCAAGACCTAATGGACAATTTTGTTTGTTACGCTATTTACGTAGAGAATATTTAAAAAGTTTTTTGGATTGTTTGGATTGAATATAGGAAGAGTTCGATCGTTTAGTTTAGTCCTAAAGCTAAACTCAGTATTTTTAAACAACTTGATCAGGGCCGAAACTAGGATGGCAAAGGGCAAAGGGTGCAACTGCCTCGGGCGACAGAATTTAGAGGGCGGTAAATTTCGAGCGAAATTTTATTTTAAGGTTAAGTAAAAAATATTTGTTTCTTCTTTTTGATTGTTTTGACCTTAATTGGGCCAATAGGATGAGTTAATGTTATGAGATGATGATATTTACCTATGTAATATAATATATATAGGTAATATATTAAGAAATATATATTACTAAAATACAGTTTTAAAACATTTTATTGAGGGAGAGATGAAAGAATGGACGGCAAAATTAGGTTGTCTCCCCTGGCGATAATCCCAGTTCAATTGATCCATAAAGGTCAATTTTCTCAACAAAAAATATGCGAAGAAAAACGAAGGGGAAAATCGTACATAAATATACTTCATTTGGTTTTAGTTTTAGCTTATTATTTTCATTGGACTTTTGTTCTGTTGCAGGATGGTACGGTACGAGACACTTCGTAACCCTGATGCTGTTCTTCGGAATGGCAAGCGCTTACACGATGAGAACGAACATGTCTGTGGCCATCGTAGCAATGGTAAACCACACCGCTTTGCCAAAGCTGCCGACCGTCGTCACAGACGAGTGCGCCGACAACAAATTTTCCAACGAAACTCAAGAGGTAAGTTCCTACTAACTAGCCAATATTTTCAGTCATTGTTCAAGACTCAGAAAATTTGTTTATTAACTTTACTTGTTTGTCATAATTATTGCATTCCGTTTCTTTATTTTCTGTTTTTATTTTTTAATTTCTAGCTTCTTAGTGTTTTCCAACAGAACGTATAAATAGTAAATGATCTAACAAACAGATTCCTTATTAGTACATGGACAATAGCTCAGCTCATGGAATTTTTTTTGCACGAAGGGATCGTTTTTACAGTAAACCTTGTGAGAGCGAAAAGCTGAGGGGATTATAATCTAAGATGACCGGTTAAGTGCAATATCCTAATTTATCGTATATTTGTCGAATCGATTGACTCCATTTTATTTCTTTGAATTTCAAATTTTGCATTCCCGTATATGTAAAACGAGGCCTTAATTTGCGAATAATTCGAAATCCTGTCTTAGAATTTCTTTGAGGGGCAACGGAGACTTGCTCAGAATGACAAAAACTAGCTATCTGCAAAGTTCCAGAGCTTTTGATTGAAACACTTTTCTTTTAAAATACTTCGGGTTCCTTTGAAAAACTATCATTTTGGTAGTCCGCTGATTTAGACTGTTTTATTTTTCTTATTTCTAAAATATAAATCAAATTTTATGGGTACAGATGTAAATTAAGTATATTCCTCCCTTTCCCACATTTTTTTTGTAATATGTTTATGAGAGTACGGTTGTTCAAGGTGCAGATGTTTTTATTCTAAAAAAATTAGAATTCTTTTAAACTCATTTTTTTTCTTAATTTCAAACACGGAATTTCTATATTATTCTCTCTGTATTTCGTAATTTTATTTTATCGTTGAAAGCGCTATATATTTGTGTGTGCATGTGTATATATATATATATATTAAAAGAGTTTTAGTTCAGAGCCCGTGTGTGTTATTTCAAGCTCCCTTTTCCTTTTTTTTCTTTATTCCATTTGTTGTTTTTTTGTTCGTTTCGAGTCGAGGGAGCTTAACTGGTGCCGAAACCCGGGACTGTGAATAGCACCATAACGGAAAGTAGCGGAACCGTTTTTTTCTCTTTTTTTTTGCTGACGCGATGCCAGAAGGAGTGCTGCGACCAGCGACGTTAAACGTGTCATCAGGGATCCCTCCGTTGCAGCAGGAAACCATGGCGGAATGTCACGCAAACGCACTGGCCTGGATGAAAATACAGACAGATATGAGAAGAGCGATCTCGGATTTCGCCGGGAAGACCGGCGAATTAAATCATTTTCTGAAAGGCGGTGATCGGCTTATGGCAGATATCGAGAGGAAGGTAGATAAGAACCTGATAAACCAGGGAGACGCAGAGTCTCTAAAAGCAGAAATATTCTGAACCTAATTCAGGTGTATGAGGAAACCCCGTGGAGTGTGATAAAAGACCGCCTAAAGAAAGCTTTCGGAGGAGGTCGCTGGACCTCGGAGGAGGACAATTTCTGCATGTTCAGGAAGACAAAGCGGATCCATCAGACGAATGGACAGTACGCCGAGAAAATGAGAGAGACGGTTAGCGCAGTGGAAATGGAGACTAGAAGGGTGTTCCTTTCGACGATATTAAATGTGCAGTTAGCGAAGGAAACCGGGAGGAAAGACGGTCTACCATGAAATCGCACTTTCGTAGAAAGGGCTCAAGAAAAGAGTGCGGAAAAAAGGGGCATTTGGTAGCACAATGCCCACGTACCAGATGCTTTGAGTGCGAAACGGAGGGGCACATCGCCAGACAATGTCCCTACATGAGTCAGAGAAACTAGCCGCCAAAGCCGAGGAGGTAAACGCTGAGAGAGTGTGGAGAAAATATAAACCGCAGTCTGAGTCAGCCGCATCATCGTAAATACCCGAAACAAAGGAAAAGGCGCAAGAACCGGAACACAGGGAAAATTAGAGGAGCAGGAGCATCCGAAGGAGCGGGAATCGTCGAGCAGCAGTGGAGAGGAGCGAAAGGGACGAAATATGAGGAGAGTGGCAGTGAAGAGGCAACCGCGGGATATTGAGCAATAGCGTGAAGAAGGAGTGCAGCGTTCTGCCTATAATTAGTGTCGAGGGCGGAGGAAGATATCTAGTGGATACAGAAAGCTCAAACACAATAGCAGGTAACAGTGTACTACAGAGGATGTACATAAGAGAGAGGGTGCCCCAGATCAAGGTATGTTCATGTAAAGTAAGTGAAGCTGTCTGAGGAAAAATTGCAGCTGGGTCAAGACCAGGCCTAAGCGACTACGCCTTGGGGACGGTACTGTCGAGAGAAGGATACACGGGCGAACGACCAGTGGCGTACGCTAGTAGGCGCCTCACAAATGCGGAAACAAGGTATAGCGCGTTGGAAAGTGATTTACTAGGCATTGTGTGGGCCGTAGGCCATTTAGGGCATATGCTTTTGGGAGAAAATTCATGGTACGTACAGACAACAGACACCTACAATGGGTAGGAAAATTGAAGGAATCATATGCAAGAATTACACGTTTGAAGGAACTCCTAGGCCAATACAATATGGAAATAAAGTACAAGCCGGGAAAGTAGAACATCGTTGCGGATTGGCTTTACCGAGCGCTGACGGTTAATGCGATAGAAGAAGATAGAGGGGAATCGTTCAGAAATGAACGACAAATTTCTATGGGAATAGACGCCGGAAGGTGAAGGAGAACAGACCGAACCAGGGACGAGAGACGAGGAACAGCCATCAGACCAGAGCTCTATGGAGGAAAGACCCGCCGATATGTAAGAAAAGGGCGGGATAATAAACGATAAGAGCCGGCAGATTATCTGGAAAACGAGAACCGCGGATACTATAACAATGGAGTATAATACTTACGAGAAGCAGAAAATCCTCACTATGTGGTCACAGGCAGGAGTGAGAGCAGAGCAGATTATCAGGGCAATCCGCGACGTGTCTAAGCCGAAAGAGACCCATTATCTGTACGTGGAACATGAGTCTATCTGAAAAAAAGAGGTATGGCGCACCGAACTAGTCGGCGTAGACAGAATGTTCATCCGATACAACCTATCGGTTTAGACGATACGAGAGGATTCTCAGCAGATGGAAGTGACACTCGCGTATCACCAAGGAAAAACAAACCGAGCACCAAGGACGAGCACGAAACGCTACAGGCATTGAAACGAAAGTAGTTCTGGAGCGTCATGAAAAAGACGATTAAAGATGTGATCGGAGGTTGTCAAATATGTCACCCTACTAAATATGACCGGCACCCGCCGAGAGTTCAGACGGAGGAAACCCCCACGGCAAGTATTCCATTGAGCGATCTACAAGTCGATAACTTCACCTGGAGGGGGCACAAGTGGGTCACCATGATCGACCTATTTAGTAAAGTGACCATGGCCTACCCGGTACACGAACAGTCATCGGAGGCAGTGGTAAGAGCCCTTCGGAGGTGGTTCCAGTTCTCTGGAGTACCTCTTCAGATTACCGTGGATCGGAACTCTTCAGACTGTGGAAGAGAATACGACAACATCACCATCAGAAAGGAAATGAAATCCCTGGACGTGGAATGGCATCTGAATACCCCAGGCCTTCCCAAGAGCAGAGGAGGCATCAAGAGACTACACGGAACGTCGGGAGAACAATGTACCATGTGGACAAAGGTCTAGAACCAGAAGAGGCGATGCCGAAAGCGTTAGCAGCGTATAATCATTCGATAAACACTGTAACGGAATTCACCCCATTAGAAATGCTCTTCGGGCTCCGCGGTCGATGAAGGGATGCAGGAGAAACGGTGACAGACGAGAAGATGTCAGAAACATTGTTAAACAATCGCATAACGCTGAGGAAATTGTGGGGAAAATGACACAGACTAGAGATGGAAAAAAGTAGAAGAATGGCCCGGAAGAATAGCAAAGTAAAAGATATATCTGGGAACATAAAGGTAGGGATTGTAGTGTATCGGAAAACAGGGTCTAATAGGGGTTAGGAGTTCCAAAGGTATGAGGGCCGCTGTATACAGTACACATAATTTACAAAAGATGTGTATAGTTTGTTAGTCAAAAGTGAAAATTTCAGTTCTTGTGTAGTCCAAAGATTTCTTTTATTTGTGTATTCTTTCTTTGTAGTTTAGTTATGTTAATAAGCCTATCATCATGTAGGTGCTATGTCATGTTATTGTGTGTATATATTTGAGCAATATCGTATGTTGTTACTATATAATAGTTATTTATATTAGTTTACGGCGGATAGTCATAAACTAATATCCAGTGGAAGAAAAAATAGAACTTAATACCATCTCTGAATGTAATTAAGACTCAGATACTATAAATAAAGGATTATTAAGAGGAATAAAAGAGTTTCAGCTCAGAGCCCATGTGTGTTATTTCAAGCTCCCATTTCCGTCTTTATCTTTATTTCATTTGTTTCTTGTGTTTGTTTCGAGTCGAGGGAGCTTAACTTAATGGACTTTACTGTTTTAATTATAACTGTCATTATAATTCTCAGTCTTCATTCTCATCCTAAGCATACCTTCTTGTATCCTGTCTTTGCTTTACGGTATCAAAAAGTCAAGAATCTCGCAAAAAAAAATAAATAACCTCTGTAAGGCATGCCTCGGCGATCGGACAGGTTTGTCCCAGTGAAAGAAAGTTATTAGCGAGATAAAGGAGGTCTTTGCTCTGGGACAATGTGACACATATAATACTCTATGACGTAGGTCAGTCGCTGTATTGAATGAGATGAGGCTATAAAAATTTGGAAGCGTATTTATTTTATCATTTTTTTTTTCGGTAGATATTAGTTGACATCCGCATGATGGTTTAGAAGGATCAATCTAATTAGGGATTGATAAATTATTTGCCACTTCTATAATTTTGTTTTTATTGAAAACTAGTTTCGAATGTTAAACATTCATCTTCAGTTCTAAAAACATTCAAAAATAAGCAATTCAAAATACAATTTGGTATTCTTATACATATTAAATTAGATGTAATATAAATCAGTATTATAAAACATTTACGAATTATGAATTTAATTTCCTTCCCCGTTTATTAAGTCAAATCGAAAATCGAACAGTGTGGACTAAGGTATATTTCATTAGTAATATTTTTCGTTTCATTAGACATTTAATGAAATCTATAATACAAGAGAGATTAAACAAGCTAAAAACTCTTTTGTAGTTCTTTTCTCATTTGAATAAAAGAATCAAACAATTAGCTGTTCTTTAGATTTATGTTCTATTTAAATGTAGGTATTTGACGAATTTTCGTATTGATAAATACATTATTTAATTTTGAGACATTTCTGTTGACAATATATTAAAAAATGAAATCAAATTGTTTAGCACATTTCATTCTTTTTAAGGTTTTTATAATTGATTTTATTCCATTTTATAAAATACTGTATACCAGTTCTCGAAGTCCTTATTAAAATAATTATTTTTTATTGTACATTTTTTAAGAATATAAACAATTTGTAAAATATTAAAGTTTTTTGAATTATTAATCTTCTATTACTTTTCACAAATCTAAATTCTCATAAATAAATTATCAAGTTCTATAATTAAGAAATTCTTTTAGGGTCCATAAGTATAGTTTGTTTCTGAAATGTCTTCACAAATTTTGCATTTCATATTTTAAAATATTTTGTTAATATTTTCACAATTTATTTAAAATACAATTATGATAGATGCTCTTCATTTGAGATGCTTCATTTAGATTAATAACTATTTATAGATAATTTTTAAATAAATGAAATCATGTTTACTTTTCCAATCTTCAATTAATTGGTGGTTTCAATTTACTTTGTTGTTTATACTGACTTTATTTTTTATTTTCAGGTTCATAAAGATGGGCCTTATGTGTGGACAACTTCTGAACAGGGATATATATTGAGCTCATTTTTTTACGGATATTGTATAACTCAGATCCCATGTGGTATTTTAGCCAAGAAATACGGAGCTCTGAGGTTTCTAGCAGGTGGAATGATGCTAAACTCTCTTTTCGGATTTTTAATTCCCATTTCTGCAACTTTTGGCAAAATACCTCTTATTTTTGTCAGATTTATGCAAGGATTAGGAGAGGTATGTATAGCTTGATTGATATCGTAAGGTTTTCTCTTTTTTTTTATATATCTAAATCTTGATTTGTTTAAACAAAATATATATTTATTTTATTGATATACAAAAGACTAATAAATGTTTTGATTTTCAAAATCATATCCCCTTCACGATTTAACCAGTAATATTAATCGTCTATGTAAATTGTAATATTTAAACTTCATTTTTAGGTAATATTCACATTTGGTTTAATATAAACAAAATTGTCTTTCTCATTTTCTGGTCCAGAAAAAAATTGAACTATTGGGTTTGTGATTCCAGTGTAGGAAATAATATCAAGCAGCGCACCTTCCTCCCGAAAATGGGAGCGTTGCATCATGCGGGCTGTAATATTTGTAATATTGGGAAGTGAGGTAGGAAAGATAATGGATAATTTAAAAAAAGAATTGGTTTTAGGAAAGAAATATCAGAGCTGGTTTAGTATGGATACAGCAGATTCTCTGTAGGGTACGATGAATGCCTTTGGTGCTGTTGGTAATGAACCTTTGGCTTGCCTAAAACTAGAAAGTTTTCTTTTATTTAGCTGTTATTGAAAATATTTTTTTATTACTTATTTTGGAATTGTATAAATATTTTATAATTATCTTTTTTTATGATGGCTTAGTTATGTGAATTTTTTTGTTTATTGTTTTTTTTCTTGCGGGGAACCCCTTTTAATCATAATTTATCTTTTAAACTAGGCGAGATGAATCAAAATTGAAAATATTTCCAGGGCCCTATCGTGCCATGTTCACATGCCATGCTTGCTAAATGGATCCCACCCAATGAGAGAAGTCGAATGGCGGCTATTGTCTATGCAGGTTTGTAACTTATATTTTTAAATTAGTTTATTGAAAATATTTAACCATTATGGTATAAAATAAGCATTATTTGAAAATAACAAGTTTTTTTGGTTTTATATAGACCTATATAGATACAATATTTCAAAGGTTCTTTTTCTCTTTTCTGATCTTAAAAATGAAAACATTGTGCTTTTTTTATTATTTTTTGTCTTTACATTTTTTTTGCTCGTTTATTTTAATTGACATTAATGTAAAAACTTATTTATTTTCACTACTGTAGTCTTTTGGCCAGATATGTTTTTCTTTTTGTTTGTACATTTTCGTTATTCTCAAGGGACCTAGTCCTAGAATAAAGTTCTTTTTCTATTCTATTCTATAATTAATTGTTAATTCAACTTGGATTATTAATATTTTAATATGAACTTCTATACTTTACTATAATGATGTAGAACACGCTTAGAATGGAAAAGTGTTTTGTAATTAAGATAGAAGCTAAAAATATATTCAAACATGCAAAAGCTAAATCTTGCGACATTAAAATTAAATTCAACAATTCCATCTTTAATTTTATTTTGTACAACTGTATTGGTTTAAAATTGGAGATGTAATTTAAAAATAATGTTTAGCCATTATTTTTACTGATATTTTACTTCATTTTTAGGAGCGCAATTTGGAACTGTGATATCAATGCCTCTCAGTGGGATCTTGTCAGATTCAGAATTTTTTGGAGGATGGCCTTCTATTTTCTACTTTTTCGGAGCGATCGGTGCCATTTGGTCTATTGTCTTCTACTTCACTGTTTATGAGGATCCAGACTCACACCCAAGAATAGATCCGGAAGAAAGGAAACATATCATCAACACTGTGTGGGGAGGGGCTGGTGTAACTGTGAGTTTTATTCCATTGTTCAGCTACAGTTGATTTTTTATTCTATATTTATGGAGTTGGGATTTATGGGATTGATATTCAAATAATGTATGGAGTTATAACATAATTGTAAAACCTCTGTTAACCTGGTTAATAGAGGGATTTACTATAATTTATGATGGATCGATTGATTTATACAGATTTATTGTAATATCTGGCTAACCACAAATGATTTATTGTAATTAAATTATTAGTTATTGGGAAAATTACTTTTATTTCCCCAATTATGGAAGTATGCTTATCTATTGTAAAAAAATGTTCTAGGGTGCCTTCAAGTGATTTCAAAAACTTGGTCTGTTGCCATCTGTTTCTAAATACTTCTAATTTTCTAAAGCTACTAAAACAATTTAAATGAAACTTTAGGATTATGTAGCTATCATTTTAGAGTTTTGAAAAAAAAAATGGTTTTATATAA
Organism: Rhaphigaster nebulosa; assembly: GCA_948150685.1. Taxonomy (NCBI): domain Eukaryota; kingdom Metazoa; phylum Arthropoda; class Insecta; order Hemiptera; family Pentatomidae; genus Rhaphigaster; species Rhaphigaster nebulosa. The sequence continues at coordinate 20,626,579 of OX411311.1, forward strand.
AAATCTTTTAGGATAGAGTGGATGGCAGCTACAGTAAAATCCAATATATTACAATAATTTGAGAAAATCAAAACCAATCTTAATTTAATTTAGCCATATTATTTTTTCATTAATAATTTTAAATAAAATGTGAATACTAAAATAATAAAAATATTTTAGAAAAGTTGTGAAGTTCATAATTCATACTAAAAAGTTCAGAATGATAATTATTTGTCAAATTTTTTTATTAAAAAAAATGACATTTGTATTTTTGAAAATTTAAACAATGTTGTTGTTAAGAATGAAAATAAATAAAATGAATGATCTTTTGTAACACATACGAACATTTTATTAAATGTCTTTTATTCATTAATATTTTAATCATTAAACCTATTAATTTACAGTCTTTCTGAGTTTAACATTTTTACAATAACTGTTTAATTTTCCAGTCACCTCCAATTCCTTGGACTTCTATTGGAAAATCTTTACCTTTCTGGGCCATCATGATCGCACACATCGGGCAGAACTATGGCTACGAGACACTCATGACAGAATTGCCGACATTTATGAAACAAGTGCTCAGGTTCAACATTAAAGAAGTGAGCAACAGTTTTTGAGAACTAATTACTTTAACTGGAATTCATTTATTTTAATCAGCAGTTGTTACTTGGAACCCTTGGTTTCTACAAAATGTAGTTTATGTTATCGTAATTTGTTTCAATATTCAATTTTAACAAATTTAATAGTAGAAAGCAATAAGAACAGATTAGCGCAATATGAACCATTCAGATTTAATTCATAATACTCGGTCATGAACATTTTGATATTCCTAATTTAATTCAAAAGAGTCGACTGTTTGATGGAGTAAATCTCTTGTACTTGGATTCATTCTGAACCTAGCAGGATATAAATTAAGGCTCCATATCGGCTGCAGTCTGCATTCTTTGAAGGACCACTAAAGTGGCCTCCCCAATAACCCAACAAACCTTTTAAGTCTGCAGTGGCCTTTTAATTCACTTTGTAATCAATTGGGATTATTCCCTTTTTGTTGTGGATCAGAGGATTTATTAACAAAAACACAAACAAGTTAGACTAGATACTACACCAATGGCGGACACAAAGCAACAGACCATCAACAGAAGCTATGTTTTTAAAGCCAGATACTTCTGTGCCAGTGTTGCCACCATCAGAGTTGTTTTGTTTATTATTATTATATTTACAACGTCACAAGCATTGAGAAATAATAAATCAATTTCTCCTAACAATTTCCTTCCTAAATTATTTATTATTTCTCTTAAAAGCAATTCCGCTAATATGTACTAGGTACTTAATACAACTCAAACATACTTAATATTTACATAAATTTAACTTACAACTACACATTTTTTAAAGCCTTAATTATATGCACTTTTCGAGGTCCAGCAGTTCAATTACACTTAAGTTAACTAAATGCAAACATTTTTTGTCTTCTTCTTTACCTTGCCCCTAAGATGTTTCTCCACATCAAAGAGAGGAGGTTTACGTTTATCATTCCGATATACCTTTTCTTCCTGGTTTATTTCATCCATCTTCTTCATGGTTTACTTTTTCTTTCTGGTTTATTTCTTCTATCTTGTTTACTTCTTGTTGCTGATTTATTTCTTCTTTCTGCTTTGTTTCATACATCTTGTTTACTATTTGTTGCTGCTTGGTTTCTTCTTCCTTGCTTATTTCATTTATCTTGTTTACTTCTATTTCAAGGTTTATTTTTTCTTTCTGGTTTATTTCATCTATCTTGTTTATTAAATCTTTCTGATTTACTTCTTCTTTCTGGTTTACTTTTTCATGGTTTATTTCATCTATCTTGTTTACTACTTGTTGCCGCTTAATTTCTTCTTCCTCATTTATTTTATTTACTTCTATTTCAAGGTTTATTTTCTCTTTCTGGTTTAGTTCATTTATCTTGTTTATTACATCCTTCTGGTTCATTTCTTCTACCATGTTTATTATATATTTCTGGTTAACTTCTATATTGTTTAATATGTGTTGCTGCTTTATTTCTTCTTCCTGGCGTATTGCGTTTATCTGGTTTACTTCTACTTCAAGGTTTATTTCTTGTTGCTGATTTATTTCTTCTACCTTTATCTTGTTTACTTCTACTTCAAGGTTTATTTCTTGTTGCTGATTTATATCTTCTAGCTTTATCTTGTTTACCTTTACTTTCTGGTTAATTTCTGCTATCTTGCTCACTACATCCAATTGGTTTACTTCTTCTTTTTGATTTGGTTCTTCTTCCTGGTTTATTTCATTTATCTGGTTTACTTCTACTTCATCTCCTTCCTGGGAAAGTACAACTTCCTGTTTCACAGCTGTTTCTACTAGTGATGAATCTTTTATTATGTCGACTCCTTCCTCAATCACAGATGAGCCCAGGGTTATAAGAGAGGTGCAGGCTGTATCAACATACCACACACTATTATCAACTCGTGCAGTTGCACATAATGCAAATTCTTGCACCAAAGAAGCTTTATTCTTCCAGGGATGAGGTCTACTTGTGTAGGCGGGTTTACTAGTACTGGGCTGTTTACTTTTACAACTATCAAACCAACAATCCTTTTTTAAATGGCCCGGTTTCTTACAAATAAAGCATACTTTAGTGTTGGAATTGGGCCAGCTATGAAGGGTTCTGAATGCCTGGTCATTCCTGTTAGAGGCATTTCTCCTTTCAAATGACAAAATCATTTGCCTCAATTCGGCAAATTTGATGCTCCTGTTTGCTAAGATGGGGTTAACGACTGGGTCATAATAGGATGGCAAGCCTTCAATTATGTACCTTATTAATTCCCTATCAGTTAATGTTTTCCCAAGTTGAGCTATCTCTTGGACCAAACATTGGAATCTGTTGAGATACTCATCAACAGATTCTGAATTATGTTTTTTGATATTATTTAGGTCAAACATGAGGTCTATGACCTTTTCCTCAGGGATGCCCTCAAACCTCTCCTTTAACTTATCCCAAACTATTTTTGCTCTTTTTCCCCCCTTAATTGACGGTAAAATATCATTACTTACCGTTAAGATAATGGTAGTCATGGCTTTCTTATTTCTTTGCTCCCAGTGCTTTAAGGCTGCTTCTTCCACTGGCGGAACTCCCTTTTCCACTATATCTTCATAAATACCTTTTGCCACGAGGTATGCTTCGATTTTCATCGACCATATTAAGTAGTTCTCCGCTGTCAGCTTCTCAATACCATAATTCGCCACGTCCATTGTGTTTTATAAGTTTTAGGGCGATTAGTCCGTAAAACAAAGACCTATATATCTCTTCACGGCGGTTAGTCCGAAAAAAACTATATAGCACACGATCTGTTAAACACGTGTTTATTACTCTTAACTTGATGCTTTTATGTACTCTAAAACCACGCTCTGCTACCAAATTGTTGTGGATCCGAGGATTTATTAACAAAAACACAAACAAGTTAGACTAGATACTACACCACTGGCGGACACAAAGCTACAGACCATCAACAGAAGCTATCCTTTTAAAGCCAGATACTTCTGTGTCAGTGTTGCCACCATCAGAGTTGTTTTGTTTATTATTATTATATTTACAACGTCACAAGCATTGAGAAATAATAAATCAATTTCTCCTAACACTTTTCCCCCTAAGGCCTAGAAGGAAAGTGTTGCTTAATTAATTGCTTAGCCTGACTTAAGCCAGAAGACTCTCTTCATTCATTGCCTGCTCCTTTTCAAGCCCAATTATGAACCTCTTTTCATTGATAATTTTTGGAGATACCTTTTGAAGGTTTTGGTCCTAAATGGGAAAATTCAGCTCCTTGTCTTGCTAGCTGATTGCATTTCTCAGCTAATTCCTTTATGATCAAGGTACATGTATTAGATTTTTAGAGCAAGAGACTCCCTCGCCTGTTTGCTCTCCTTTATCAGAATAGAAATCACCTTGGGAGACCTCAGAGCATGTAGAGCTCTGATAAGATTGATAAATGCCCTATCTTTTACATGTCCTATATACAAAAATAAATAATAAAAAAAAAATTATAATATAGTCATCCTAGTAAATTCATTAATAATAAATATTTATATGCAATTATTTATTTTAATTTTAAATTAACTGATGATTATATCTTAAAATCATATAATTAATGAAGTTAATTTGTAGTGATTTAAATGTGTGCAACAAAATATTTGGTGATCGGTACCATATAAGTTGTTAATAACACTCATATTATCATCTCTATTGCATGAACTGAAAATCTTGAAGTCCGTTGGTTTAAATAGTGTTTTCTGACTTTATGATAGATAATAATCTCAATGCAAATCTATTCCCTTTTCAGAATGGATTCCTTTCTGCTTTACCATACCTTGCCATGTGGGGCTTTTCGGTTTCTTCAAGTTGGGTGGCAGACTATTTGATATCTCATAAGCGTTTGTCTCACACTGTGGTCAGGAAAATCGCACAGGGCATAGGTAATTAACTTTTTATTTTCTTAATTACTAGACATTGCATTGTATTTTAGTTTACCTATAGGATCCATTACATCTTGTGAGGATGGATGATAAGCTAGTATTTTTTTAAAAGAGAAGACATTAATAGACCTATTTTAGGGTGTGGTATACTTAATTTGGCTTTTCTAGGTTTGCAGTTATTTCTTATGTTATTAAATTTATTATGTAATATATTATTATTTATTTGGTTCTATACTTATCTATGTAATAATGAGTCACAGAGTTGTGACCTCAATCATGTAAGAGATCTTGATAGGTCACAAACATGGTACTGATAATATTAACAAAAACAAATGTAAACATTTTATTTAATCTAATTTTTTTTGTTGTGCCTTCCAGGTCATTTTGGCCCTGCTATTGCTCTGATAGGTGCGTCTTACACAGGATGTAATCCAACTCTTACCGTGGCCATCTTGACAGTTGGTGTAGGTCTCAACGGTGGAATCTACTCTGGATTCAAAGTCAATCACTTGGACATCTCTCCTCGGTTTGCTGGAATCCTCATGTCATTCACCAACTTCACAGCTAACATGGCTGGTCTCTTAGCACCAATAGCTGCTGGCTATATCATTTACGGAAGGGTGAGAAAAACATTTGTTTTTGCTGAGATCTTTTATTATTTTATTTGCCTGTTTAGATTCGGGGTAGTTTAGGAAAAATATCCAACACTGTCTCAAAATTCACTATGGGATGATTTTGTATTTATTGGCACATACTTTAGCTATGTATATTTAGAATATTTTGAATAATTTTAAATAAGGATTAGTATAAAGTGATTCTCGGTTATCAACAATAGAAAGTAGTATTTTAGCCAACATATGTCATTAAATAATAAGAAAAGAATTACTTAAAAAAAATAATACTATTTTTACACCTCTTGAACTACCTGAAGTAATGGAAATATAATCATCAGCCAAAATTTATTTTTCAAATCTAGCTTAATTTATGCACTCCTTAAGCCCTTAAAGTAATTTTGAAACAAAAAAAAGTGTTCTGAATATATAATTTGTTGTTTTATATTTCTTAGGATCTACCCTTATAAACTGCTGAACCATTTTCAATTAAATATTAAGGGTGTTAGAGAAGAAACAACTCAAAAAGTTTCGAGAATATTATTATTGGTTAGTCAATTATAAAAAAAAAAATGAATTGTAACCATCTTTTTGCATAAGTCTTGTCATTTTTAACAATTTGATTTACATACAGTTAGTGACAGTCATATTCGTACAGTACGTTTCTAATTATTGCACCTTTTCTTTCCTCCTTATTATAAATACATATATTTTATATTATATATGAAATTAAAGATCTGAAAGGGATTGTTAATTGTTGATTAGAAACAGAAATAATCAATAAAGAGAATAAGTAAAATAATACATGTATGAAAATAAAGTAACAAACTGATGCGACCTTCGTATTCGTACACTCATAATAAATAATAATAATTGTTTATTTACCTATCTTTAAAGATGTTCATGGGTCAAATTGTATTCAGTTTAATGTTTTCTTTCAATATTAAAGTGTCGTACTGCAAGTTTTAAAAAAATGGGAAGGAATAAAGACACCGCAAATGATGTTTGGGAAATAATAATAAAAAACTGGCAAAAAGGTAAAAGTTATCGAGAAATAGGAAAAATAGTAAATAGAAGTCATACTACGGTGCAAAGCAACATTAAAAGGTTTACAAGTGAAAAACAAATCGTTAATAAGGCCAGAAATTTGAATAGAAGGGTGCTAAGTGAAAGTGATGAAAGTTCTTTAATAAGAAAAGTGAGGGATAATCCAAAAATTAGTCCACCAAAATTAACAATAGAGATGACTTCTATACTAGGGGAGAATATTACAGCAGTCACTATTCGTAGAGCACTACAAAGAAACTTATATTGCTCCAGAACTGCAAGGAAGAAACCATTCGTGAGTATAAAAAATAGAAAAAAGCGGCTTGAATTTGCTAATTTATACAAAAATAAACAATTTGATTTCTGGAAAAATGTTTCATTTATAGACGAGAAAAAATAAATATTTATCAATCAGATGGAAATTGCAAAATATGGAGAAAAAGAAATGAAAGCCTTTCCGTACAGAACTTGCAATCAACTGTAAAATTTTGAGGTAGTTCTGTGATGCTGTGAGGGTTTTTCTCAGTTGGAGGAGTTGGGAAAATTATATTTATTGATGGTATAATGAATGCTGAAGCATATGTGAATATTCTAAAAGAAAATTTAAAAGAATCTGTTAAAAAATTAGGTATTGAAAGAACGTTTACATTTTATCAAGATAATGATCCGAAGCACAAAGCACTGAAATCAAGAGAGTGGCTTCTATATAACTGCCCAAAAGTTATGGAAACACCCCTACAGTCTTCAGGCATTAATCCTACCGAGAATTTATGGGAAACTTTAAAATAAAATTTAAAAAAACACAAAATAAAAAATGCTACTGATCTTAAAGAAAAATTCATGAGGAATGGAGCAAGATCACACCAGAAACAACACAAAACTTGTTCAATCAATGCCGAAGAGGCTTCTTGAGGTAATTAAGAGGAAAGGATATCCAACAAAATATTAGACAATATTTTTTCTGTTAAAAATGTTAAATTATGAAGTGTACGAAAATGAAAGTTGCATAAATTAATAGTTTTGTTAACATATTACTAATTAATTGTTATTACATGTAATTTATAAATATTTATAATGTTGTCAATCGAAATAAAAACGTTTTTCTAAAATACGCTTGTTTTTATTTTCGCCTTAACTTGAAAAATTAACTGTGGAGGGGAGAACAAAATACTAAAATCATGGTGTATGAATATGACTGTCACTAACTGTAGTTAGTTGCAAAATAGCTGTTTCAAATATAATATAATTTTTTTTTTTAATATTTATTTTTGCTGTGTAAATTCATTGTCCTTTAAATTCTTTATTAAATTTTGAATGTTTGCAATCTTTTAGCCTAACCAGCAAGCATGGAGGGAGGTTTTCTTCGTTGCTTCTTCAGTCTATTTGGTCTGTAACTGCTTCTACTTAGTCTTTGCCACAGCTAAGAGACAGCCGTGGGACGACCCATCAACTGATCAACCTTCCAGTACACCAAAGCCTGGAAATACTGTTGAATCGAGTCATTGATTCAAGTTGCTGTGAAGCCATTTTCTACATTGGGCTCTTGTTTATATAAAAAATAATGTAGATTTCAGCAATGTAAATAATATTTTTTTATTATTATTTAATTTAATTAAATTGTTTTTGATTTTAACTACTTCACATTCCTCTTTATTGATTAGGCATCTCTTCTCATTTGCCTTTAGGTTAGTATTTTTAATATTTATTTACTTAGTGATATAATTTTGACATTCAGGGTATTTTGATTGTTCAATTTTACTGAATTTTAAACTGATATATGTAATAAAAGTGATAATATGTAGAGAGAAATTTATTTTATATAAAACATGACTGTGAAGTTGTACTTTTAATATTATTGTACAGTAATTGTATATGTATAAAAAGTGTATATATTTATATACATATATACAGTAGTCAATTTATTATAGTAATGACATTTTCTGTTTGTTTTTATTTATTATGAAATTGCTTTAATGTTTTGTTAATAAAAATATAGAAAATAATTTGAAAAAAAAATTAAAAAGGGCAATATTCAGACTAGATACTTAAATTTTGGTTAAATTTGTATCTTTTGTCAATTGTATATATTTGTCTTGTAAATTGCTAAAGTTGTCAAAATCTTATTAGTGAGCAGTGAAATAGTAAAAAAAAAACACTCATTCCTAATCTTTTTGTTTTTAATACCTTCCTTTCCTTTTATATTAAAATAAAATATTGTGATTCAAAGTTTTCTCAACTCAGGTTATTGCTTCAATGGGAACTGCCAATTCAGCTCAAAACAGAAGGGGAAAATTTTCTGATTGTAATTTCTTTCATTTATAGAGCGAGAGGGTCTATGGTACCAAGCAATAATTTAGAGTTATATTCAAAAGAACACAATTTATTTATTTAAAAAAAATTAATTCTTAAAAAATAGTTTGCATATATTAGCTGCGAAATCTTAAATTTCTCAACATTGGAAGGGATAGTGCAGCTGCAATCTGGCTACTCCAAAGAGACAGACCAAAACAGATTACTCTCAGAGTTACTTAGCCAAGGGATCTCATACGACCATATATCTGTTACTTTGTCAGTCTTGTGTTCAAAATGATCAAGTGAAGTGCTGAAGATCTTTCAGGATGTAAAATTATCAGAAATTGCTCCATCTTCTGTCTCTCGGGAAGAAATTATGTGCCTTTTATTTTATTTAAGTCACCGTTTCTTATATATTTATACACACTTTACATAAAAAATTTAAACTCCTATAAGTTCCTCTAACAAAAAACTTTTGTAGGCCATTACATACCAAGATATAGCTAAAATACCACACTTTGTATGTTATATTGCTGTGTATTGATTATTTTTTAAGTATATATATTCTTTTTATACATTGGTAAGGCTTTATAGCATAGCATAGTATTAGTTAAGAGAACCTAGACCAATAAATAGAAATATTTACAAGGGCTGCACAGGTTGAAAACCACAAATTAAAAAGAAGCTTGACTTTGTATGTGCTCACATATTTTCTCAAAAAACTATTAAATAAAGTGTTCTTTTTGGTCATAAAAAGTGTTTTTTAGTCTAGAGCTGTTAAATATCTTGGAAATAATTTGACCAAAGAGATAATATCTGCTGAAGATGGTCGAACCCGCGGCCTCTCAGCAGCAGGTTAGTGAGATGGATTCATTAAACAGTGATGAAACTGTGATCAACTATAGATGGTAGCTTGTAACAGAAAGAAAAAGGTCAACTTCATCACAATTGGACCCCACAAAAGCAAAGAAGACTTATGTCAACTCAACCAAAACCCAAAACAGGTATGAAGCTTTGTCTCAAACAAGGGACAATGAGACCTAACAATCAAGATACTCAGGTTAGGCCACCACCTATCTACCATATATAAATGGGATAAGAGATTATACTGCTCTAGTTTCATTTCTTCAAAATGAAGCTGGTCACAACTCTTTTAAATTAAGAAATAACACAAGGGGTGTAACTATGCAACCAGAAACACCTGATGTGTATAGAAAGCTTGTCTCAAGTTTACGCCGTGATGGAGCAGAATTCCACACCTATCAGCACCCCGAAGATAAAATGCCAAGAGTGGTATTAAAGGGTTTACACCATGCCACACCGCTTTGCATAATCAAAGAAGAATTTGCAAAACTTGGCTATGAAATTACTAACATCACAAATGTTTTGTCCAGATTTAAAGCACCCCTCCCAATGTTCTTCATTTATATATCAAAGAACTCCTTCAATGAAGATATTTTTAAAACAGATTTTTTATATTATACAAAAATTAAGATAGAGGAACTCGATGCACCAGATGCCAGAAGTTTGTTTATTTGATGGAAAGAAAATATTTCCACTTTTAAAATATATTTGCAACTTGACGAAGTTTAAATATATAGGTAGTGAACAGAATTGTTGTACTAAAATTGTTTAAAAAATTGTTTTATTGTACTGAAGTGGGAGAAGATGTGAAGAAGTGAATGCTGCTGAGTTTATTTCAAGGATTGTTTATAAGAACGTTTTAAAATTATATTAAAAAGATAACTATTATAGGACTGTAAGGGAAAGTTTTGTGATGCGCGCACCGCACCAGATTTTTCTTTGTTTTAAACCTGTTAACATAATAGCGTAAGATAACATGCCTCGACATCTATTGCCAGGGTAGCTGCGTAGCTAGCGCACTCTAGTGGCATTTTATAGAGACTCTATCCATAGTTAATTTTACAAGGATGCTGCAGACAGCGCTACTAAACTGGAGTACATTTATATGGTAAAACTTATTTGGGTAATTTGTACTTATAACTTTTCATTGTTTTTAATTTATATAATAATGCTGTTGTTATTAACTGGATGATTTTACTTAAAGTTACTAATTACTTGATTAATCTATTATTAACACATTGGCATTATTTATAGTTTCTTTATCTATTTTTAGATTCATAATATTACTTTGTATTGGGTTATAATATAGGGAATTTTATCTTCCCCAGATATTCCATTATTAAATATTAGATTTTATAAAACCTTTCTTTAAGTTTATAATTTTTATAAGACATTTACTTTTTTTATGATATATGCATTAATTTTTTCTCCATTATTTTGAACACATGAATCTGCTATGTTTAAGCCTAATCTATTGAGATCTTATTGCTCTAATTTATGTTCTAACTTTATTTCATATTACCATGTGTTTCTATAATAAGAAATTGTATTTAAATAAATAAATTCAGTACTATTTTACTAATGGAGCAAAATTAAAATTTTAATAGATTTTACCTTCTTCTAAAGAGTAGCGTAATTTGTAAAGCTTATATTCCCTGAAATCATTTGCTGATGTGGGTTTTTATTCTATCGCAAGCATCAAACAAATTATTCAATAGAACTCAATATCTATAAAGCACATCTGCGTTTGAATTACCTCAAAAATTAATCTTTCTTACTTTGAATAATTATATTCAAAATTAATTGATACAGATTTATGACACAATAAAAAACAAATTTCTGATGTTACACAGCAGTTTAATATTGGTATAAATGAATTTTTTAAGAATGAAAAACAGTTTAATTGAAAATTTTAGAATTGATCCCTCTCATCTCCCCTCCCTCCCTCCCAAAAAAATATCTATTGTGAAATTTTTGTAGTATACTTCTCTATTGCAACGACTTGGCTAATTTTAATAACCTCTTTGAAATTTCTTTTCTTTCTATTTTTAATGCTTATTTTCTTTAAAATATTCCGGAGGTTTTCTTTTTCTAAAAGCTAAAATTATTAAAGATATTTATCGCTTTTGTTATGAGCAGTGACGCCATCAACTCAACAATTAAAATTGGCCAACTTTACTCGCTTATTGTGCTCCCGTTGTAAGTCCCAATCCAAAAATTCTTTTTACATTCTCTAATGGCACATTTCCTCTGTTAAATGATAACAATTCTGGCATTCAAGCATTTATAGAGCGTTTAAAAATAACACCGAAAGCATCTTAAAATTTTTCTGTCCCAACATCCCAGATTTAGTAGCGTATTCTAAGCTAAAAAAGGAGAAATTAAATCGGGTTCCACAATTTTCTTTGGCCAACTTTCTGACTAGTTAAGTAGAGTATGTGTATGCTTTGATTTTTAAACTATTTATTGTACAGCTCATTATTAAAAGGATCCATTTTATAATGGTAATATATAAACGTGTCGTTTAATGAAGTAATCAATGTTCTGCTGTATTACTATTCTTAATTGATTATCGGAATCGTAAAAGTAAAAACTACGTTGTCTCACTATAAATCAGTTATTTTTTATTTTATTCTGATACAACTGAATCCGACATCAAACAAGGTTAGGTAGTTAAAAAGAAAAACTATTATGGATATTTCGGTATAGGTTAGCTACTTTTAAAAAGCTATGCTATCAAAGCTTTGCTTATAGCAATAATATAAGTGGCATTTTCCTATTAAAGTTTTCTCTTCATATATCAATATTCACTTCTGTTAAAACTGATTGGTTATAACGGGGCATTTTCTCAATTCTATTCCCTATAACTGTATAACTATATAGCTGCTAGGAAAATATCAAGAGTTCAGCATAATTATGGCGTCACCATAGTGTTCCAAAACTAGTGACCTAGGGTCTCATGTTTTTGGACTACATCGTCGCGTCGTCCTTGCCGTTATTCGAAGAAGATGTCTCATCTTATTCTCTGTACAGTAGCACCGGCACCGAACAGAGACCTCTGTCACGCTGCTTCAGAATCGACGACTTGAAGAGTATCTTTTGCTGTAGCGATTATGGTAAGTGTAACTACTACCTAATCGGTGTTACTACTTACATATTCTTGACTAAGCATGCCCTATCAACACGTCTTATTCATCTCTCGCTGTTTGGCGTAGATAACTTCATTCACTCTTGAGTGGTGACAGCACTCATTTATTATTTATTTACTTATTTATTAAATAACTTACTAAAATAACTTAAATAAATTACTTATTTATTTGTTCTTCGCATCTTTTGAAAATCTCACAGTCTTTCATTATTGGCAGCAGTAATTCGGATTTGTAAAGTACAAAATACCATTTAAATTCTCGTGCATATTATTTTAGTTATGATAAGGTTTCCTTGATTAAATGCAGGTTAGAATGTGAATATTTCTGTTATTAATTGATAAATTAGATATTAACATTACTATCTGGTTTAATCATATGAAATGAATGTATATTTGGGGATTATAGTTTGCGATATTTGAGCTAATACTGTATAGTAATTAGTAAATAAATTATTATTTGGTGATTACAGGAAAAAATTAATTTTTCAGTGTCACAATTGATCATCTACACAATTGAGGGGTTGTCGGCAAAAACTCTAGTAGTCAGAAAATCACATGTTGGGGAAAATGAAAACCTCATATCTTCATCCCATAAGTCTCTATTTTTTTTTTCTATGCCACCATATCTTTTTTAAAGTACTAATACTTAAAAAAAAAAAATTTGATGTGGACTACACATGACTTCCTGGTACGCCTATTTAACTATAAATCGGTGGCCCAAAAAGTGATCCTGAATTTGGTTACTAGTTTCCGAAGATGGCAGTATCTCAAAAACGACACTCGGCGTCGCGACATCCATCTGTTGACACATACACACACGCACACATACTCTTGTTTCTGGAGGTCTCATTCCGTTATTATATGTCGTTTTCTTTCAGTAGAGAACTAATTTCTCAGAGATTTCGTCGTGTTCCGTGACAAAATTAGAACTGTCAATGTCACTAGATAAGCATTGTTAATCGACAGTTTCGAAATTTTAAGCGGAATAACCCACTTAACTTAAATCTTATTCTCCTGCTGCAGGCTTATTCATCTCACAAATAGGAAGGAAAACCATCATTTTACTCATAATTTTAACACTTGAAACAAGTAAAATAAATGTTTAATTGGAGCGGAAAAAAAATCGCGTTTGTAACCTTTATTAGAAAAACATATGATCTCTGCATTTAATTTTAATATAATTTTTGATTTAAGTTTATTATGACCTTCAACTAAAGTACTCTTTTCGGCTCACTAATTTTTACCAACATTTATTATGTTATTTATATTAATATCTAAGTCTTATATTCCTAATTTGAGAAGTTTTGCATTATATTGTAATATATACTTTTTGATCAAAATCAATAATGACCTTCAAATAAAGTACCACATTCGGTAATCATGTAGTGACCAAAAAGGGAGGTTCACAACTAGATTTTACAGCGATCCTAAAAACAAAAATTTAACTTTTTACGGCTAGCCGTTTTTAAGTTATGCAAGATACGTTTGTACGAACGTACGAAGGTACATACGAACATACGTACAGACGCCACGACGAAACTAGTCAAAATGGATTCAGGGATGGTCAAAATGGATATTTCTGTTGAAATCTGAAAACCGAAAATTTTCGCGATTACAATATTTCCTTTACTTTGTACAAGGAAGTAAAAACAACAAAAAAAAAAAAATGGATTTTCCCTCTTCTCTGGCTGTGAAGAAGGTAAAAGTATTGAACTAGTGGCGTTCATGCCAATAATTCCAAACTTATGAGGTTTTTGCGGTTGAGACTTATACAATTAGTCCGATATATAGGTACATCCCAGCGTGCATTAATAGGTGGAAAAAGATTATTTTTTTTTTTAGGATTGTTTGGTACGGTAATAAATAAAACCAATAACAATAACAATAAATAAAATCTGTGGTGTTTTTGAAAGAACAGGTTGTGCAATGCTGAACACTATATGGTGGCGCCTTCAACTTATTTTTGATTAGTGGGGTTTATGCCGGCAACCCCTCAATTAATGATTTATTTCGAAATTGACCATTCATAACCATCTCAAAGAATATGAAGATTTCCTTTCTCAGCAATGAGCGACTCACAATCTCTTTTGAGGATAATAGACAATTTTCTAAAAAAAGAAGGTTTCAAAACTGGCGATGCGGTACAAATTTTTTCTTGCAAATTTAATTCATTTCAGACTCTGAGCTTTCTTGAAGAGGGAATAACATAGAATTAAAGATTATATTGTGATTATTTTATGAATTTCTATAGTGCACCAATTCATGCTTCATTATTTAAAAAAAAATTGATATATCATTCAATCAGATAAGTCGATTTTTAAGATGTATGTACACTTATTTGCTAATTATTTCTCCATTTCTGAACAATATTTGTATTATTTAATGCCCTACGCGTTCGTTGAACTATTTGACACGAATTTCATTTACTGTAACAAAAAAAAATAATGTTCCCCTCATGTAACATTTATAGTTTTTTTACAATTTTTAAGTTTCGTTTTTATATGATTCTGTTCTCTCTATCCCTGCCTGGCCAGCCCGTGCTGATCACCCAGGCCGTATGATATCGATCAAAACAACGGTTCAGCGTTTCCAAGTATGTCTTGACCGGTCTTGCGATTTGTGGCCGAGCATTGTCATACTGTAGGATAACTTTGTCGTGTCTCTTTTGGTTCTGTGTCCGTTTCTCTTTCAATTCTCGCCTCAATCGTATTAACAGCGTTCGATACCAATCTGCTGTGATGGTTTCTTTCGGTTTCAACAGCTCATAACACACCGAGCTGGTCCAACCAAATTCAGAGCATAGCTTCGACGTCAAAATCACCGCTCTTGAAGCATTGAAACCACTCACGATACGTCGTTTCACTTACAATAAGAGCTGCCTCACCGTAAATACTTGAGAGTATTCCATGAGCCTCAGCCAAAGTTTTCTTCAAATGAAAGCGGAAAATCAAAACTTCCCGCAAACAATGAGAATTTGACTCGAAAACTGACATCTTCAATTGAGAATAAATTTACAATGCAATCACAAATTCACTAATATGTTGTTGCCGTTATGTTGAGAGATGACCAATTTTGCTGTTAGATATTTTTGACTTAACCTATTTCGTCCACCACTTACTGCTGCAACCATCTATCGAAAAACGGCGGAAGCAAAGTTGTACATCTAATATTTATGTGTAGTTACCCAATATTATATGAAGTAATACAATTAATAATTATTATGCATGACATACAACCACATCTTCAAATTTTGAGTTAGAAGCTTAGGAGGCCTCAAAACTTGGCTTTAACGCTATATTTACGCTACTGAATTAGAAAGTATAAGATACTGACAATATATCATCGGTTTGGAGGTAAAAGTGATCAACTGACATTTTTGCAAAGATGAGGTTTGCTGCTAATTACCTCTGTCTGAACCACATTTACTCTTCACTATTGACAAAATTGTGAAATTATAATTATTGATAATTTCAGTATTTTGTCAATAATAAAGCGTACATTTGGTTAAGGCACGGGTAAATAGAAACAAGCCCCATCTTCACAAAATTGCAGTTGGTCACTTTTACTACCAAACCGACGACGATATATGCAATAAAATCGAATGTAAAAATCTGTTTTACAATTAACTCCTTCAAGGCTTAATTGTTTTGTTGATTTAAATGCATGTTGAATAAGTTTGTTATTAAGACCGCTAACTTCTCGTTAAAAGATGAAACCCTCTAAATGCTAATCGAAGTCAATTGAGAGTCGCAAATTAATCTCCTCTCCTCATTTTATGTCACGTGATCCTCCTTCGGAAAAATGTTTCAACATTGAATAATTCATTTTAAACGGAAAGATGAATTTTTAGGGCGTTAGTTAGCATATTGCTTAAAAGGGTGGGGGAAATATCTTACGAAATGTTATTCATCGAGTGTTCTTGAGCTGTAAATTGTTACTTCATGTTCAATTGATACTAACAATCTTAAAAATAAAATAAAAATAAGACTGTTACATATAGCTACAAATAACCTTGTATAAACACCACACTTCTTCATTAAAGATGTTATAAATAAATAAATTTTTTATCCAGTTTATATTCCTTAATTTTTATTTTAATATTGCTGAGGGATATCAACTAACTTTGATTTGTTTTTTTCCAAAAGGAACATTATATTTTCTCCACTCATTATGATGATGCTCAGTTTTCGGAAAAAAGAAGAAAATATTCGAATTTTTAAATTCTATTGTACTTTATAAGAACCATTTGATCAAAATAAAATAAAACTTTTTAAATATTCAAATAAAAAAATAAACTGTTCATAGCAATCCTATAACATATTTTGGAATCACTCGTAATGCTTATAGGCCAGTGCAATTAGCTTGAATAAAGAGTTTGCAATCGTATTTATTTGGGTAGTTTCAATTTTTTAATATGTTCTATGAACTGGTTCCTTGAGGTAAAATCCGAATTTTCGACCTTAGAGCGCCAGTACGCTCACTAATTTTAACCAACATTTATTAATATTAATATGTAAGTCTAATATTCCTAATTTGAGAAGTTTTGCATTATATTTTAATATATTTTTTGATGAAAATCAATAATGACCTTCAAGTAAAGTACCACATTCGGTAATCATGTACTGACCAAAAAAGGAGGTTCACAACTAGATTTTACAGCGATCCTAAAAACAAAAAAATAACTTTTTACGGCTAACCGTTTTTGAGTTATGCGAGATACGTTCGTACGAACGTACGAAAGTACATACGAACGTACGTACAGAAGCCACGACGAAACTAGTCAAAATGGATTCAGGGATGGTCAAAATGGATATTTCTGTTGAAATCTGAAAACCGAAAATTTTCGCGATTACAATATTTCCTTAACTTTGTACAAAGAAGTAAAAACATCAACATAAAAAATGCATTTTCCCTCTTCTCTGGCTGTGAAGAAGGTAAAAGTATTGAACTAGTGGCGTTCATGCCAAAAGTTCCAAACTTATGGGGTTTTTGCGGTCGAGGCTTATACAATTAGCCCAATACATTCCAGCGTGCATTAATAGGTGGCAAAAGATTTTTTTTTATGATTGTTTGGTACGGTAATACAATAAATAAAACCTGTGCTGTTTTTGACAGAACCGGTTGTGCAATGCTGAACACTATATGGTGGCGCCTTCCACTTATTTTTGATTTTTTTGACTAGTGGGGCTTATGCCGGCAATCCTTCAATTAATGATTAATTATTTCGAAATTGACCATTCATAATCATCTCAAAGAATATGAATATATTAAGTAAGTGAAAATTAATTTAAAATAACATAACTTAGAACGGCTATTTTAAAAGATAAGACATTTAGAAATAGAATTAATGTAGTTTCAAGTATTTTATACAGAACACGACGGATTCCAAATGATGGAGGGTCATGAAAATAAAAAAAAAATCAGAACTCAGAGGAATATTGCTAAAAACTGCAAACAGTCTTTCAAAATAATACAAAAATATTTTACGTACTTCCTTCTCATACAAAAATGTATGATAAAAAAGTTTGATATTTTCAAATAAATTAACACCATTTTTTTTAATCTTTATTAATTAGTGCTTTTATCAAAAAGAAATATACTGTATAGAAATATACAGTTGAATCTTATTATCTATATCGTTCTAATCCATTTTCTTGTTAGATTTATATGATCATTTTTTTTTTTGTAGAATATTTCGTTATACAATTCGTTTATAATACTGCTAGCATTGCTAATTTCGAACTTTTTTTTTTCTTCTGAAGATGTTCTCCAGAGCTGTGAAGAAACTCAGCTCTAGGCTGTGTTTGCCCGGTGTGTTTGTTCTCAGATATGATATCTGGGATACACATGGTTTTGGGCAGTGTCACATTCGAAATAAAATCAATCTATCCATAGTATCGACTCGATTAATCGATTAATTAAAAGTCGAAAATTTGTACTCTTTAATTTTCTGTTACAACTTATCATAAATTAGTTTTAAATAGAATTGTTTTGTACATACTCTATTATTGTCTTGGAATGCAAAATCAATGTTGTTAAAAAGTATACGTGATTGCCAACCATACCAGTCCATAGCCATATTACTTCACTTTTTTTTTATTCCTTTATTGCAGTCATTTTTCAAGCACCCAACATCAATCAAAACATATTTGTTGGAACTGTATGTATCATTGCATGTACAATATTTACCATTCCTCTATATATTCTTTTTACTTTCTTGTACGCAGACTTTTATCAAAAATTATATTAAAATATATTGTAAAACATCTCAAATTTGGTAAATTATCCTTTTATATCAATATAAGTAATATGATAAATTTTGGTTGAAATTGAAGACCCGAAAGCGATACTTTACTTGAAGGTCATAATAAACTTACATCAAAAGGTATATTGACATTTAATACAGAGATCATAATATGAAAATCGCGTTTATAACCTTTATCACCGCGTGATAAAGATTATAATCGCGATTTTTTTCCACTCTAATTAAAAAAATTTATAACTTGTTTTAAGTGTTAAAATTTGGTGTGAAATCCTTTTTTTTCCCTCCACATTTGTGAGCTGAACAAGTTTACAGCAGGAGAATAAGATATAAGTTAAGCGGGTTCTTCCGCTTAAAATGTTGAAACCGTCGATTTCTAATGCTTTATCTAGTGACATAGACAGTTTTAATGTTGACAAGGAACACGAAGAAATCTCTTTGGAACTTGTTACCAACTGAAAGAATTCGACATATAGCCTCTTCTGGTAAATATCCTAGTTTCATCCGGTTTTATATAGTTAATTTTAATTCTTTCATTCTCAAAGAACTTTCTTTTTTTTCTTCAACTGGTTAATAAACCTAAACTGAAAGGAACGATCTATGAGTTTGAAAAATAAACTGGTAATGGTTATTACGGATAAACTACCCTTCCATAGTTTATTAGGGAGGATGCGAAATTAGGGAGGAAAACTCGCGTCGCATTTTTCAATTGAGGCAAAAGTGAAGAAATTCAAATTTGAAATTTTTTCAGGAAACCTAAAAATATGCATAATTTGGGGATTTATACCTTTTGGAAACTCAGCCCAAATTTTGGACGTAAAATTAGATTGGATTTAGTTCATTTTGAGGGCTTAAATATTTACCATCTTAAAGAGGACACTAAACAGTGAGTAAAATATTAAATAGATCAAAAGTAACAAAAAAATTATTTATCCCATTTTGCATCTCCACTCCTCAATTATTTGTGAACACATTTATCAATAACGATAAAATAAAAAACATTGTCACCATGTCTTTATAACTTTTTTTTATTTAATGTGACAACTTTGAAAAGTTATTTTTCCGTCATTATGACACGCTGTACAAATGCTTTATTAATAAACTTGGAACTTCGTTTTATAGATACAATATTCAGGTTGTAATTCTTTGAGATCATCGATATTTATTGCGTCAATTATTCATTTAACTACCGCAGTCAAATAATTCCGTTTATTTTATTATCTCTCATAAAAACATTCTGGAGCTTAATTAAATATAGAATCAGAGTAAGAGAATCCGATTGGTTTCGGAAATCAAGTTCATCTCTTATATATGTGAGATACACGTGCGTATACACGCCTATTCATGATCACGCGCGATAAAATTTATAATCTTGACGTGTATCTGGCATGAAATTGATATTATGCAATGAGAGTACGATCTTACGCAAGTGACGGTAATGTTTATCAATACGAATCACTGCTACTACATAGAAAGTGTTTTAATTTTGTAAATAGCGTGATAAAGTTACATCTAACTGAGGCCTGTTTAAGTTAATATTAGCAAATTCACTCATTTTTATGCAATAATTTCTAAGATTGGGTAATGCTTAAGCTTTAGTTTTAAACTTTTATTTTATTTTATTTGTTTGCAATGCCTGAACAAATCTGCTATATTTCTCACTTACTAAAAAAAATTGTCTTTATGAATTTTAGATAGCTTTTATATGTTGTATACGTTTAATGTTTTATTCGACAAATAGATTTTTAGTGTTTATACACCAATATATTCGATTTTTTTTATATATTTCAAGTTTTAACTCTATCATCCCAATCCTCGATTCTTGACAGATTTCAGCTAAAACTAATACCTATATTTAAAGTAATATAATTATTTTAAATTGTTGAATTTTTATTTAAATGTATTTACTGTGTAATATTACGCTAAAAACGAATCATGACAGCTAATTTTTTTTTAGTAGCATTAAAAACACCAATTATAAACCAAAACCCAGGGTAGTATTTATCAAGTTATTCTGGCTTCAGTAATTTAACCATTACTTCATAAATATTTTAGGTATTATAAAAGTCTATAGTAAATATTCAATTAATGTAAAATGATTTGTGTTTAAAACGTTTTAATATATCATGTTTTCGCCGTGAAACCTCCTATGTCTCAAACATATCGACTTCGTTTTTTGAAAAGGCTTAATCGCCATAAACTCAAAATTTTGGTTTTAATTTATTACGGGAACTGAACACCACCTCTAACGAAGTAGAAAGTACCTTATATAAAGAGGCTAGAATTTTAACCAAGCTGAGAAAACCTTCTTTTTCAACTGTATAGAATGGCAGCGTATCCTTAGAGATTATAAGAGAGAATATAAAATAGCATCATTAATTTTTCTTCGTCGTTCGTCTTCCTCTTCAAATGATGCGATATTTTGGAAACTCTTATGTCAGAAGCTTTTGGCGGAGGAATTATTTCATTTGCTTCATTTAGAAGTAAATGGTGTAGCAGAAAAACCTGATCCTGGTGGAGACGAAAAAACGTGCGAATGTAAAGATTTGAGGTGTGACTGCAGGTTTGTTGTGTTTCTTGATGTCCAAAATATTTTGTGACAATTACTCCGCACTTTTACTGTCTCCCCATTTAAAATGTTTCCAGACTTCACTTTTTGGTGGCGACATTTTAGTTTCTATTTTCACTTTAATCACCACACTAACAACAGCAATGAACAACAGGTTAGTGACGCCTATGAGTTAAAACAGTAAGGAAGTTACAACAGCTCAAAGACAGCGTCCTAGATTGATTAAATAATTAAGCTATAATGTTAAGTACAGCTTAAGGATAACATTAAAAATATGATAAAGAATAAAAGAAATTTCTAATTAAAATAAAATAATAAAGTGTAAAATATCGATATCATCGGTATATCGGGTGTTAGGATAACGATATAATATATCGGTTTTTCAAATCCGATATATCGATATATTCCAACCCTATAAAACGGCAGGTGAACCAGTAACCATTAATTTGAAAAGTTCATTCTCCTGTTACAAAGAAAACAACGAAAACTAAAAAGTTACTTCATTATGACTCGGAAATGAATAGCTAGCTGCAAATTCCTTAAGTTTTGTCAAAGGCTGTTCATTAGTTTGTAGTGTATGTAAGGAAAGACAAAAACAACGATAGGACATTAAAAAATGTACATATATATATATATATATATATATATATATATATATATATATATATATATATATATATATATATATATATATATATATATTGGATTCAGGGGGCTCTAAAACTTATAAATTAAATATAAGTTCTTCGGGTTAGATAGTTGGAGTACAAAAAGTACTCAGATGATATGCTTCTTAGCAGAAGTATATTGTAGGTCTATATATGTATGAATCTATGCATTTTAAAATTAGTATTTTGAATTTTTATTTATTATTGTAGTATTACAATTTAAAATAAATTTTGTTTTTTTGACAATTTGGCTAATCCTGTCATATTTTTGTTGCAGGTAAGTGACAGTTCAATATGCTTTGCTTTATACCTTACGTGTGGAATTATCAATAACAATGAAATAGACATGCATGTAAGTAAGATATTGTTTGTGTTATAATAATCCGAAATATTTATCTGCTTATGAGAATCAATCCATAAGAGTGTTACAAGGGTATTTCAAGAGCTGGAAGATTTAGTACTCTGAGTACTTCGCTCCAGCACGTTCAGCAATCGAGGTCTTATTTAGAGTGAACACTGCTCTTGGTTAAACTTTTAAGTTCTAGAATTCTTAGTCGATTTCCAAATGTTTGGCGGATCGGAATTTTTTGTTTTAATTTTGTGAAATTCAAAATTTTGTATTCCAAATGCAATTTAAAAAATATATTTTAATATAGGCTTAATCGCAAATCAAATATAACTTTAAAAAAACATAATAATAGTAAAGCATTACATTTTAGCCCTGATAACGTTGGACATTTAAACTGGACAATGTTGGACGAAAGGTTGTCGAGATCATGTATATTTTATTCACTATCCCCGACGGTCATGTAGACAATACACAGCATACATAATATGCACTCGAGTGCATAATCTCACCGATTATTTTCGAATTTATGCCTTCGTAGTTCCAATATACATTAGGGTGCAACAATACTATCCAAACTATTAAAACTTTTTTTTTTAATTTAAATCACCACTTCTAGCAAATACCGTTTACAAAAAAATAAATAAATGCAATTTCAAACGCCTTTAATTTGTTTGTCAAACATTTTCCACCTAACAATCATCAAAAATTAATAATAAAGTTATTTCTAAATCTGAATTTGATCGACATCCATCATCCTCTTTTCAGTTACAAAGGTGGGTTTCTTTTTATATTTTGCTAAGGCGATCATGATATATTGTTGATTAATTAACTAAATTCATCCGAGAGGGTGAGATGCCAGGGGGTACAAGTGATTTTTTTTTTCAAAGTTAGAGTTAATTGCGATTTTGGGTAGTTAACGCATATAAAATCTTTTCAAAAGCAATCTTGCTCAATATTCAAGGGATACGCAGTACAGCCATCATGTATGATACAAACTTAAAAGTTTTAGGCTTTATCAAAATATTTTAACTTTAAAATGCGTTTTCACAAAAATATTAAATTGTCACTTGTACCCCTTGGCTTCTCACTCCCTCACTCCCTAGCCAATAAATTTAATAGTCATAAATACGTCATCAAAGTTTTATTTATTTTTTAAAATTCACTTAAACCTTCAGACGTTGTTCCACTCGAACTTCAACATCCATTGAATAATATGTTGAATTATATTTTAGTCTTATCTGAATTGAAACTTTTTAAGTACAAGCCGATAATGATTGGCACAATCGCGATTCAAATACATTATTTTTTTAAATATTCCAAATGGTATGCGAATGTATGGAGTACTTGATGAAGTGTATTCAAGAGATAAGAGACAGGAAAATATGTTGGGAAATGTTGATTTTGAAATCGTCTGCCGCACAACCTTAGTTAATGGAATATACATTCTGATATTTAAAATAAAAATTTTAAAATTAAAAAATAAATAAATTTCATATTATTTCGTCAATTTAGTCGTGAAGTAGCGTTGCATTAAAGTTTGTAAATTCGTGTTTGCCATACTCATTCATTGTTGAGCTTTTACAAAATTCCCTTATTGTCAAATTATTTAATTAGGGATTGATAGTATACCGCAACTGGTCAAATGATTTATATAAATAGTATATATTAGCTTTGAGTATTGTTCAATACAGCAAAGAAAAAAAAACAACCTGCAAATGATTACAGTATAGTTTGTTATTATCAAATACTTAGTTATATATCCAATTAAAAAATTAAAAATTTATTTGGATTTTTTTAAGGCTTTGGTATTCCACATTGGTTTCAAAAACACTTAATATTTTTCCTCTATCTTCATATATGGCCGAGATATGGGCATATCAAATCTTTACTTGACAATCATTTTAAAACGAAATTTTATACTTTTTTTTTTTTTTTTTTAGTTTTGATATTCCAAATTGGATTCAAAAACACTTAATATTTTTCCTCTATTTTCATAAATGGCCAATATATGGGCATATCAAATCTTTACTTGACAATCATTTTGAAATGAAATTTTATATATCATTTTATTTTTTTTTTTTCGGCTTTGGTAAAATTAATTCATAATACTTTATATTTTTCCTCCAACTTCATAAATGGCCGAGATATGGGCATATGAAACCTTTAATTGGCCGTCGTTTAGAAACGAAATACAGTCGAACCTCTATATATCGAACACAAAGGTTCCTTGAAAAAAATTCGATATATGGAATTTTCGATATATAGAAAGATTGCAATTTGTAATTGCCTTTTTAGGCTAAAACAATTACAGCTATTCTTTAGGATTAAAGAAGTACCAAAGCAATTTTTTAGTGTAAGAAAAACAAAGCTGGACGATCAATAGCACTTATATGAAAAATTGTACAATATACATCTGTGATTGCAAATTTTTTTAAAATATACATCTGTGATTGCAATTTTTTTAAAAATATGCATTTATAATTTAATAAGGACGTGCATTAAAAATATGCAAACATGCATACATATTAATTTATTTTTGTTTTCGCGCAAAATAGCTTCTATTATCTATTTGTGTAAAATTCATCACCGAAAAAAACCAGACAGAATCACGGAAAAATCGTTTTCCCCCCTGATAAGATATATAAAGGAGATCTTTCCGATGCAAATTTCGGTTGAAGTAACTTAGGTAAATTTTGTAGAGCATAAAATTTCCTACAAACTTGTATTTATAATTATCTTCTATCTTAATACAATACCGAAATATAAAATTGTGAACATGCATACAAGTTCATAAAGGTTGTAAGTAACATAGGAATTGGTAAAACTTTTTCGCAAAATTAACATTTATTGACAGTAATTAAGTCTTGAATATATCAACAAAAATCAATTTTAATTATTCTTAATAATAATTTTAAAAAAGCGATTTTTCCGTTATTCTGGCTGTTTATTTTTAGATGGCGGCGAGCGCTCAGGCGCTCCAAGGCCGGAAACTCGGATTTTACATCCGGGGACTGGTTCATTGAGCATATTAAAAAATTGAAACTACCGAAATAATTGCGATCGCAGATTACTAATTGCACTGGCCTGTTGTTCTTCTGAAACAAGGTCTCCGAATTTCCATTGGTTTGCAATTCAGTGGAGCATTTTTTTTTCTTAATTAATTATTACCCATTCTTCAGTACGTAAACTAACTGCACTTTTTGATGACAATCATATTTTATATTTTCTTAAATGGGAATTTTTTGTTCGATATATAGAAATTTTATTCGATATACAGAATATTTTTTTTCTTATAAAAATGTAAGCTTCCTAAAAAAAGTTCGCTATACAAAGATTTTCGATGTATGGAAGTTCGATATACACAGGTCGACTGTATTATTTTTTTTTCCGGCTTTGGTAAAATTAATTCAAATCACTTCATATTTTTCCTATGTCTTCATGTATTACCGAGTCCTGGGCGCATGAGACCTCTAATCGGTCACCATTTTGAAAAAAAAATAGCGGATGGTAATGCCTAGTTCCAAGGATCATCCTGCGGTGACGAATGACGCGCCAAATATAAAATATAATCGGCCCGCTAGTCTCGCAGAAAAGGGGCAGATGATCGGATTTTTTAAAATTCGATTTTCGGATTCCATATATCTTATGTATAGTTAACGTAAAATATCAAAGTTTGAGGAGAGTTAATTTTTTTTTCCTTCGTTAACTTTGAAAGGTTCATTATTGAAAATAATAAACCAAATAGGCATCAGATCAAACAATAATTTTTAGTGTAATTATATTTTGATATCTTAAAGCAGGGGTGCCTCAAGATATTGCACTATGACATTTACTATTCAATACGTAAATGCCAAACTTTCTCCGAACACATAAACTTTTATTGACTAAATTAGCTGACGATACCGCTTTCCACACTTCCCGTAAAAACAATCAGCAAGTATCCGTCAGACTGCAATTACATCTTGATGATATAATAATGTGGGATATCAATTATGGCGCTATTTTCACTCTAAATCATATTTCTTGCCTTCATTTATGCTTTAATAATGTTGCTATTCCAATATTTGAGAAAATGTGGAAATGGATAAGATGTTCAAAATAATTTTTAAGAAAAAAACTTAACATTCTACTAACTATTACTGATAATTTTGTGGACAGTGCGGAAAAGAACATTAAGCCTTCAAATAATGGTGTCTTCCCAGTCCAACCCATTGTTTGGAATAGGAGATGCACCATTTATTGTATTACCGTACCAAACAATCCTAAAAAAAAAATCTTTTGCCACCTATAAATGCACGCTGGAATGTATCTATATATTGGGCTAATTGTATAAGCCTCGACCGCAAAAACCCCATAAGTTTAGAACTTTTGGCATGAACGCCACTAGTTCAATACTTTTACCTTCTTCACAGCCAGAGAAGAGGGAAAATGCATTTTTTGTTGTTGTTTTTACTTCCTTGTACAAAGTAAAGGAAATATTGTAATCGCGAAAATATATATATATATATATATATATATATATATATATATATATATATATATATATATATATATATATATATATATATATATATATAACCATACCATATCGTTATAACTGTATAGTATATCCTTAAAACCTTTAAAATTAGATGTTATTTAGATACATAAAAATTATAGATAAATGAATACGTTTATTCACAAGTATTTTCAGATATGCAATTATATATGTACAACATATATATTGTTATGTTATGTACATAACATAGTTATTTGTTTGGTTTTTAGACAATGAACAAAGTTGTTTGTTATTGTTTATTAATACAATAATAATAATAATGTGTGAAAATAAAAATAAAATAATATGTTTTTCCACAGATTATTTTTTACTGTTACATTTCTGTAGTCCTTATGTATGTGGCCATAAAGAACCTGAAACTGATTTACATACTTTACTAGACGTTCGTCGTCATAATCACTAAATCCCTTATTGTTAAATGGCATTGTTTCAAACGACAACTGCCGCGCCTGAGGCAGTATGACTCCTTCTGGAACGGTAGGGACGCAGCAGTATAGATATGACGTCATGGCAGTGTCAGCGAAATATGCTCCATGCTATTCAGTCAAAGTAGTAGTAAACTGCCAGCAAGCTTTACCGGCCGCAACCGCGGGCAGTACCAGCGAAACTCTACCTTTACGAAGCTGCATAAATGTATGGACGCATAAAACATGCTCACTTTTTTCGGCTAATTTTCTTTTTTTTTTAAATTAAATTTAAAAAAAAGTATTTACTGAAAAAATATTCTTTTTAATGGAGAATAAGGTAGTTTGTCCAGATAAGATATTTTAATTTTCTGAAGTTGTCACTTTCATGTATGTTATCTTTATTTGGATTAGGATTACTATTCAATTAGGAAGACAGCCATTAAGAATTTACTTGTGCTGTTCATAATTTCGTCTTATGTAACATTTAAGGTCTACTTCACACGAGGCGGTTTAGTTAGTTCAACTAGTTGCTTCGGCGATTGTCCGGTGTAGAACAAATAGAATTCAGGTCTGTTTTTCACGAGTTTACTTGATTCATCTCACAAGGAAAGGATCGCGCATGTCTATCCTAGGTTTTATGGAAATTTTGGTGAATCTAGGCCATACAAAATATTGAACAGGCGTCCAAGCTTATCCGCCAACGCGCCCCAGAAGCCACTAAAAAAATCGAGAAGTTTGTATTTGCCAAACACATTTTATTAATATATCTTTTGTTCTGATGTAGATTTAAAAATGAGTTTAATACCAAAATTTTCCTATTGCTTAGTGAAAAAAATAAAGCAATAAAATATTCAAGTATTAAGCTTTATAAAAAAACTAAACGTATCGAAAACGCCTTCAAAATAGTGATTTTTTTTTTATAAAACGTCAGTTAATTATAATATAATTAATAATCAGAATAAAGGAAGAAGTTGGTCGAGGGGTGCGGCCAATGACAAATGCGCTAATAAGTGTAATTTATTTATTATAAATATTTATTTATAAAAAATAAGTTAAACTTTTTATTATAAATAAATCGCAACCCCGATAAACATCTTCCATAATTATATCTACGGTCAACAAAACTTACTCTAATAATAAGAATAACCTGATTCGTACTTGAATCCTATTTGTTCCAATTCTGACACCCGCCGAAGCAACTAGTTGAATCAACTAAACTGCCTCGTGTGAAACAGGCCTAATTTAACATGGCTTTTCAATTATCTCGGAAATGGATTTCACGATCATTGATAAAAAATAATTTCCTATTCGAATAGTATTTTTTAAGCTGTTGATGTGAGCTGTGTTGTCTCTGTTCTGCATTGTGATATTTTTTTTTCTATTCGGATGATGCCTAAATACGCAAACGTTGACTGACTGGTTATTATCAGGTATATCAGGTTCTTAAAACTTTTTGGATCTTCCAATTATTCTCTAACATTATTTATTTTTAAAAATAAACCGGGTCTGGGAGTTCGTCTGATATTTCGACTTTTATTTTTCAACTTTCTTAATTTCTAATAAATTTTATTTGTTGCTATAATGTGGTGCAGTAGTACCTATTACTGATGTGCCATTAAACATCCCGTTACTGAATACTCTCATCCACTTCCACGTTCGGCTTCCATGTGAAATTTTCTTGCAGATTTTCTGCATATAAAGGATTTTCTCCGTACCTGTCGAATATCCTCCGGCGTTGGCCATTACCCTCGGCAGCACAGACTACTTTCCGGGTCCTTGACACAGTGCTGAGGCCTAGGACGTCTTCAGGGTCTACCGGTTCTATGGAAGTCGAGGTTCCGTCATGTATCAGGTATTCCGACTGAATCAATTAATAGGTCTTTGGACTGCTGGCCTTGTATATGGAATGCTCCATTAATACATTTAAACTACGTTTTTAGTTTTAAGACTGAAACGTTCAGTAGTATTTATCTTGTGCATAGAAAACAAAAAATCATGATAGCTATTTAATGATTTATCTAATAAATGAATATGCATATACACAAAAGTATAATTTAGGTAAAATGCCCTTTAGACAATAAAAAAAATAGCTATGAGAAATAAACTTAAATTTATTAATAATACTCACAATTAGAAAAATATTCCCGAAATAGGATATTTTTGAAATCTATTATGAGAAAATTATTAGAAAAATATAAAAAAGAATATTTAAAACATTAATATTTTCGTGTTTATTTTATAACTATATCTTTGACAAATTTTAAAGTTCTGATTTTAATTGTTAATCGTTTTGATCTAAAATTTAATATTGTTTTATGACACACACACACACACACACACACACACACACACACAAGCTCTTGTTTATGAATGCCTTATTCCGTTATTATATGCCGTTTTCTGTCTATGTCACTAAACAAAGCATTGGAAATCGACGTTTTCAACATTTTAAGCGGAAGAATCCGCTTAACTTATATCTTATTCCTCTGCTGCAGACTTGTTCAGCTCACAAATGGGGAGGAAAACAAATATTTTATACTCAATTTTAACACATAAAACAAGTAATAAAATTCTTTAATTAGAGTGGAAA
Organism: Rhaphigaster nebulosa; assembly: GCA_948150685.1. NCBI lineage: Eukaryota > Metazoa > Arthropoda > Insecta > Hemiptera > Pentatomidae > Rhaphigaster > Rhaphigaster nebulosa. The sequence continues at coordinate 20,656,390 of OX411311.1, forward strand.
ATAATCTGTATTAAATTGTATTACCTATTGATTTAAGTTTATTATGACCTTCAAATAAAGTACCCCTTTCGACTCTTCAATTTCAACCAAAATTTATTATATTACTTATATTGATATAAAAGTATAATTTTCCAAATTTGAGATGCTTTTCATCAAAAATTATATTAAAATATAATGTAAGTCTAATGCGACCTAAGTAAAGTACCACTTCCGGTTTGCCAATTTTAACCAAAATTTTGTAAGTTATTTATATTAGTATGTAAGTAACAAATCCCAAATTTGAGAAATTTTGCATTATATATTATTTTATTATTTTTATTATATATATTTTATTATAATTTTTGATGAAAATCAATTATGACCTTTAAGTAAAGTACTACTTCCGGTAATCATGCAGTGACCAAAAAAACAGATTCACAACTAGATTTTACAGTAATCCTAAATACAAAATTTTAACTTTCTATGGCTAAACGTTTTGGAGTTATGCGAGATACGACAAACGAACGAACGTATGAACGTACGTACAGACGTCACGACGAAACTAGTCAAAATGGATTCAAGATTTAAACATGGATATTTTCGTTGAAATCTGAAAACCAAAAAATTTAGCGATTACAATACATCCTTTACTGCGTACAAGGAAGTAAAAAATGAAAATTTCCTTTTAGGTAAATTTGTCTTAATTAAATATATATAATATTTGTTTTTATTTCAGAAATTTTAGTGCTTTTTGGATAATTAAAGAATTACTATCATTTCCTTATAATCATTACTTATTATTTTTTTTTTTTATAATACAATGATTTTCATTTCTTGTATTGGCATTGTGGTGTGTTTAATGAAGTAGTAAAATTGTTATTATTAAGATCATGACTGTACAACATATTAATATTTTATTTATTTATTTTTTCATACCCTTTAACTAATTAAATCAATATCCAATTAAATTAAATAATTTTCGAGCATGGCTTAGTCCTCCGGTACTAGTATTTTTACTATCTATATTATACTAATTATAGACTAGCAATATTATTGATAATTAAGTAAGAAATTGGAATTTAATAAATGGCAAATGTAATAAACCTTACAATTATACAAATAAATTAAATTGTTAAAATAAATTAAAGGATTACTATTCCCACAATATAAATCCTCCTAATAAATATATAAATAAATAGACAATTTTTAAAAATTCAAAATTTTATAAAACTCATTCAATAAAAAATGTGGTTCAAATTATTTCTTTTCTCATATATTATAGATACTCATATATTATAGATCTCATATGTTATAGATAAATATTTAAAGATTAAATTAATATTTATAGAATGATTATACAACTTAATAAATTATTAAGATATCTATATTATCATATTAAATTCGTTGTTTAGTAAAATTTAGTGAAGAATCTAAGTCATTATCAAACAAATGCTCTTTTATACATTTATTTTATTTTTTTTAAATATAAATTTAACATATTTACGGACATTTTTTTTCTAAATTATATATTTTTTTCTTTCTTTGTTTTTGTATTCATTTGCTGATACCTTTTATATTTGGTAGTTTGAAAATTTGTTTAAAATTCTTGCAATATGATATGTAGTATTTAATTATTTTTTAAATCAGCTTTGGGACTTTATTATCATTATCATTATTATTATGTACATATATTGAATTTAATTGTGTTCGGAATGTAATGGTTTTTTTTATAAAACAAAATGTAATTAATTTGTAGAAATTCTTCTGTTATTTATCCACAATGCTTATTTTTTTGGAATATTCATTTTAATGGACACATATTACTGGGTGAATTCAATGAAAGACAAATTATAGGAAGGAAAAAAAAAAAGAAGAATAGTACATACCTTGCTGGACTGTTTGGCTTTAAAGTTAATTGGCGTTGAATAATCACCCCCTATCCAGTTTTAAAGGAGGTTATAGAACACACATGTTCCCTATCGTTAGTTCTGCTGGGCATCATATTTCGTTGAACGGAAAAGGCTCTGCCTTAACGAGACTATGCAGAAAAAAAAATGCCGGTATCGGAGCGAGTGAAGGAAGGTCACATCGACTTCAAGGATCGACAGGAGACTCGATACATCGAACCCCCCTCCACTTAACCGGGACCGGGACGAGAGCCCCAGTGTGATCCCGATGGGAGTGTGTGAGGACGGCGGGACTGCCTTATCAATTGCCTGATAACAGAGTTGCATAAGTGCCAACATTCGATCCTTTCCGATCAGTAGCGATTAGCCGCGCGCCATGCCGACGACCAACGGAACTGCCAAGCACGTCCTGGTCTGGGACCAGCCGGGCGCTGAGCAGAAGGCACCAAAGAAGAAAGGTAACAGCATGCAACCTACTCCTTGTGCCGTGTCGTTCAGAGTGTCTGTCTGTTAGATTATGAATGTAATACGCAGTTTTCATATGATCACTATCTTTGTATCATCCGGGTGTCGATTTATAGGCATTAATGAGCTAGGGAAAAGACTGACAACGTGCGGGAAGGTCAACCTCGGCCTAATGTGGACCGACCACATGGCTCTTGTAACCCTAGCAGTTGTCATGGCGACCGCGCTATTATTACATCCAAAAGCGGTCTTGTGTCTTACTATATATGTATATACTTATCTTCTATATATCATATTCATATTAACATAGCATACATACACTAATCATTGCATATCATAAAAAAATCGATACGAATATCGATTATATTTCATTCACACATTCCTTGGATCTGATATCAGTAAATGCCAGATTAACAGTGAAATAAATATGTTTCTCCTATCAGTGAATTGTAGAAACCTAGTAACATAAAAACAAAACAAAAAAACAACGAACTATCTATATTTATAAAATATTTACTATTACAAATTTTCAGTTGTGTGAACTAACTAGTTAAATTTATGTAATAATATTTTGAAATTTCTATTGCCATTGGCGAACGCTCCAAATAGTTAAACCATTAGTCTTGTTAATTACAAAAATGTCCCTGATTAACTGCATTGTCATGTTAGCATGCTAATGAACTGGTCTTTGGTTGTAGTAATTTTACATTTTACAGCATTTTTGGGCCCCGTCAAGCTCTTAAAATTTATAGTTTTCAACTTTAAAGTATCAGGTTTTTTCCCGTTTATTTGTTTTATGGTCACATTATTATTTTTCAAAAATTGGTAACATTTTATTAAAGCGGTTACTTATTGTAACTACGTAACATTTTATTAAAGCGGTTGCAGTCTACTATGATCTCCATAAACCGGGTTTTAATAAAATGAAAGAATTGCGTCATTTGGGAATTATTTTATTTTATTTTTTTCAGATGTTTCCTTACCGGGCAGAGGTCGAGTTCAGCGTCATTTTACTGCGAAAATTGTCAATAATGTTGTTTTATTAAAGTTTGGTTGTCTACTTTTGATACAAGCATAGTTTTAAAGTCAACCATTAATACTTTGCCTGAACTATAAACGTGGATGGATTATTGATTTTTTTAAATGCATTACGGAAATTTAAAGTTTTTTTATTTAAAACAGTTTTTATACTTCTTAAAAAAATATTTAATTCTTCAAACTTGCAATATTATGCATTTTACAGGAATATCAACGTGTCTCAAGATTTAAAAACAAATTAATAAATAAATTTAATTATTTACATGCATTTCCCTTTATATATGTTGCATTTATGTATATATGAAAAAATACACAGACCACTTATAGGGATACTTCTATGTGGGAAAAGATTAAATAATTAATATATAAACAGAATATTTTGATTTTTTTTCCATAGTAAAATAAAGAATTTCGCGCTCTACATAATTATTGGCTTGCTATATGACAAGAAGTTTATGACCTATTTATTACAGCAAGGGGAATTTATTTTTATTTTATTCTACGTTGGTAGAAAAGTGAAATTACGAATTATTAATTTCTATTTAATGTTTTATTTGCATATCGTTGGAAGATCACCATTGTTCTATTATTTCAACCTTGAGCATTATCGCCATGGCAACCGTGAAGTAAATTATGATTTCAACAGCTGTATGTTAGAACATACCTATTTAAATTTCATTTAAATAATTTTAATTTTTAAATGTTCTCATTTATAAATAATATTAATTTATTAATAAAAGTATATAGTTAATTTTTATTTGTACAATAATTAGTTATCTATCATAAACATTTCGTAATCACAAAAAATATTTTATCTTAATATCAATGAGAAGCATTTCGTAATTATTATTTTATTTTTTTGGGTGGGAAGGAGGGGAGAGAGCTAAGGAAATTACAACAGTTTTTTATTGAATTTATATTTCAGGATGTGACTCATTTTTTTTTTTTTTTGTCATTTCAAGCATGTCAAATGTAAAGATAAAATATCAAGTTTAGTTTGAGTAATAATAATAATAATGAAAAATAACGAACATCTTAAATTCAGGATTTTGGATATAAGTTGTATTAAGTATTGTGCCTTTTCTTGTTCTTCACAAAATCTACAATTCTGATTTAAGAAAACGAAAAATAATGGTTATTTCCATCTCACGATTTTGGGAATTTAGTGAAATTATAATTTTCAAACTGTATGCTTGTCATTCAAGATTGCACTTCATTTTGAATGAAATTAGGATTTAAATTTCGACTGCTTACATTTGAATGATGATACGTGTATCTATGCTCACAATCAGCATCTCCTACAAATAGCAACATTTGTTCAATTTAAAAGGCAGCATTTGCATAACGTCGGATTTCCGTTGAAGAAGAAAAAGTTTAAAACCAATTCCGCTTCCTGATATGTTACAAATAATCTCGAATGAATATTAATCGCGGTTGAATCCGCAACATTCAAATTTTAATCGTGTTCGTGAGAGGTTCATTGTTGCCATTTAATTCAGGACAAAGGCTTGTCAGAAGGATGATTTTGTGCAAAAATTTGCATTGTTTGATTTTATTGATTTTTATTACGTCGTTTGTTTGTCGTAGGACAATATGTATTTTAGATTATGATCGCTTTGTTGCACATATGAGCCCACGAGTGAAGGAAATATTTCTTCAATAATGATTTCTAATGCAATTTATAATATTGAGCCTAGATATTCACTTAACATGGGGGAATCATTATATATTTGTAATATATAATATACATATATTAAATTCATATATCTATTAAGTTATACATTTTTAATATCGGCTTATCCACTAATAGCAGTAAGTAATTTGAAAATTGAAGTTACACTATACTTGGCTCGTGCCCTGTTTATTGCTCAAAAAATCTACGGCTCCTTAGTATGTATAACAGTTCCATCAAACCAACTTAGAATTTAATAATATAAAAAATATATCCTAAATATAGTTCTATGTACACCATTTATAATAAATACGTACAAAGTCTCTAGAGTTAAATAAATAAAGATTATTCAGTTTATCTGATTAAGATACCAATAGTTTCAAGGAATTTTACAAAACAGAAAAAAAAAGGTTCCTCTCAGTAAAACTGAATTGGTATATTGATAATAAAAAAAGAAATGGATAATCAAAAGTAAAATGCAATTGGACATGCTAAGTACATCATGGTTTGAACTATTTTTATCGTATTATTCGGAAAAGAGTTTATTTCCTGGAAAAAGGTCATGCATTTTTTTATTTCTTTAGACAATCATTGAATTCTTGATTCCTTTAAAACCTAAGGAGAAGATAGCTTTTTTTTCTTTCTTCTAACCTTAAGATGCGTGAGAAGAGCACAGTTCTCAGGAGAGGTGAGAACCTTTGCCAAATCTTGGGAAATCAAACGTCCAAAGAGGGTAGTTTTGCTTGGATCGGCTTGTATTGTCTGTATTTGAGTCAGATTAGATTTTGCAGGAAGCGCCAATGTCCCAATGCAGGAGCGCTAGTGTTGCATCTGTATAGTGGTGTATTTATATTAATTATGTGTTTTTATTTTATATTTTTAATTGTTTCTTCATAAAATAAAAAAATTAAAACCGAAATTAACAGCCGACAAAAGTTGGAATAAACGGAACAGTAGTGTGTGGATAAGTTAGTTTGCCTCCTGTTTGCCGTTTGGTTTGGCTTGGTACTTGCCATAGTTTGGCTAAGATGGGAATACACCTTTAGAACATAGTTATGTCCTCATATTTCGACATTTTTAAATTTTATTTTTCCTTACTCTTGTTTTTTTCTACATCTTTGGGATGACAATAATACTTATTATTATTTAAGGGTTTGTGAAACCCTTCTTCACCACGACTCTTGTGGATCTTCTGTGAGAACCCTTCTGCTCATTTAGAGATCCCAAGGAAATCATCCTTACGAAGTACATTAGGCCCTTGGGAATCTTTGAAGAAATTGAGAACTTCCAACTTTCATGCTCTATTTCTGCAATCCTATTCGTTGTCAAACTGTGGTGACCTAATGAGTGGACAATTTGCTCATCAGACTCCGCTGAGCCAGATTGCTTCCTCTTTATCTTATTGGCCGAAGTGGTATTTTTAGAAGTCTCTCGTTGGTCGAAGAACGATTGACCTTTTGCTCTTGAACCCTTCACCGGCGATCTCTGACCAATTGAATTACTCAGCGGTTGTGAACAGTTCTCAAATTGTCTCTTAACTACAGGTGATTGCTCAAGAGATTCTTCGCCTTTGGTAATTGTTTTTTTTTCCCCTTGTAATTGTTCTTCATAGCTGCACCACTTCAATGCCGAAATATTTATGCATGTTTTTCCCTTTTATTTCTGATTTATAAAATGAATCCGGGTTTCAACATCCATTTGATAGAAGAATTTGATTCGTTGTATCCACGTTAAAAAAAGCGTTTACAGAAGTGGATGGTATTTAGCTAAATCATAATTCAAGTAGCTACTCAGTTATCCCTAAGAGCCGGAGTGTAATCCTTTCTCTAACTGCCCCTATGGAACAATGTGGTGAGCAGAGACTCATAACTACTGTACTCTGTGTTTTATCCTTGAACAAGCTGATAAAGAATCGATTATAAAAGAATAATGGATTATAAATCAATAAAATAACGTTAATATGGCCTATAACTAAAAAAAAAAATGATTATAAAACTGCAAATCTTATCTTCATTTAGTTTAGCATATTAATCAGTTATTCAGTAATAATTAAATATATCTTCTGTTTCACATAGCGTATATATTCAATGTAATACGATATAGGTATATAGCCTCAACTTTCCTTATATTAGACTGTCCACATGCGCCATCTTGATTCGTTTCTGTTTTATTAACGCAGTCCTGTTAATATATGTCCATGCATTTGAAACTACGCCAGATTCTGTGGACGTCAGACTAAAGGTTGCTGGCTGAGTAGGAATTTGGACATTGTTCAGGTCACGTGTCATTTTATTTTTCAGAACGCATCAATAGTTTTAAGAAGTGGCAAGCAATTTATCAATCCCTAATTGGTTATGTAGCATTATTTGTTTTTAAAATTAATCTTAAAATTACTTAAACTTGTTTTGAATTATCTATATTTTCTAGTTTCTGCTATTGCACCTTCAACGCACCGCCGTCACTTCCCTGTGTTCCAATGACACGGTTTTATTACGACTGTTGCCAAACTTATCTGCGTTTATCCAGTCAAAGACACAAGTGGAACATATCATACCTCTACTGTAGGATGCATAGGGTATAATTCCGGTTGCAGACACTGAGCAAAAATACCAAAACATACCCATCGCTGATCGAATGATCTTCAGAACTTTTAATAAATACACTAATGCTTCTAACGCTTGATACTATGGAGAATCTTGAGACTTTGAAAGGGATTAGAGAAATAAATTATGAATGTAATTGAGAGAAATTACCAGTAATTTCGTTGTAAGCTACCCTAAGTAGATGATAGGTGATACAGGTGGGCCATTTTTGCAGAATAAAAGAGTATCGAGAATCAAGATGTACCATAGAGGCTTATGCAACTACAAGGGTTATAGTATACCTATGTCCTATATTTCCAGAGTTTGATATAAACCCTTAAAATAGTCTAGAAGAGGAAAATGGAAGAAAGAAGGAAATAAGGAAGAAAATGGATACCAGGTTTCTCGTTGACTCAAATGTGATACCATACACAAACCAGTTCTTTGGCATCTAAATTTCGGACTAGGTTTCTGAAACGTTCAAAGTCTATCGATAATAATTTTCAGTATTAACAATATGTGGGCAATTCATTTCGAATTTGAAGTGCTCTATAAAAGAATTTTATCTTAATTCAGAGTTGACTAATTGTTAGAACTATTATGAGATTTGTTTTTCTATTTAAAGATTACGTAGTGTTACGTTTTAATTGGTGTGGTGTAATGCTTATGTGTGTCAAGGGGTTCACTCTAAATTTTCGTGAATGGTCAATGCGTGTTTTGTTGGTCATCTTTCACTATTTGTTTTATTTTATTTAATAGCCGTAAAGTAATATTTTCATGCATTGATAAACTTATTTCGATGAACTTTATACTTCCGGACTTTCGTTTTCATTGTCTATTTAATTCGAAAAATTAATAAACATTATTAACACTTTTATTTTATTTTAATTTACTAGCATTGCGCACACAAGTAAATGCATAATTAATAAATCAATATATTTAAAAAAAAAAAAAAGATGAATTGTCGCTTTTATTACTCCCCTGTATTTACATGTAATAATTTAAATCTTTTTATTTTTTTACCTATTGCACTTATGGCAAAGCCTGTCTATCCATCCATTGACAATCATGAAAATTAATTGATTTATTGATCCTATCATTATGATATTTTAAAATATTTTTAGTTCTAAACCATTTTCCACTTAAAGATAAATATATTCCATACTTGCAAATCCAGATGAAATTAATGCTTCCAACAAGGCTCAGTTTTGATAGTCAGGATTTTTCTTTGCATACTACTAAATAACATTTCAATTTGTTGCTAAAAAAAATCAATATTTTGTAGAATAATAATTACTGTGATTGACGGTTACTCAGTCTTTGTAATCACATCTGAAACAATAAGGCTTTTTTTAATGTACTTCACTGTTAAATGCTGGTTGCAATTAGAACAAATGTCGCAAACTTTTTACTTATGTATTCTGGTATTAAAACATAATAATTATTATTGTATATATTTGTTTATTGGTTATGTAGTCAGTTGACATCCGCATGATGGTATAGAAGGATCAATCTAATTAGGGATTGATAAATTATTTGCCAATTCTATAAATCTGTTTTATTGAAAACTAGTTTCGAATGTTAAACATTCATCCTCAGTTCTAAAAACACGCAAACAATTCAAAAATAAGCAATTCAAAATATAGTTTGGTATCACTATACATATTAAATCAGATTAATACAAATCAGTATTATAAAACATTATTAATGTTTTATAATACTGATTCACACTAATCCAACCTAACACGTATAACAATACCAAACCATACTTTGAATTGCCCACCCTCGAATCCCTTGTGTGTTTCTAGAATTGAGGATGAATGTATAACATTCGAAACCAGTCCTCAACAAAACAAATTTATAGAAGTGGCAAACAATTTATCAATTCCTAATTGGTTATGTAGCATTATTTGTTTTAAAAATTAATCTTAAAATTACTTAAACTTGTTTTGAATTATCTAAATTATCTGGTTTCTGCTAGTGCACCTTCAACGCACCGCCGTCACTTCCCTGTGTTCCAATGACACGGTTTTATTACGACTGTTGCCAAACTTATCTGCGTTTATCCAGTCAAAGACACAAGTTCAACAGGTCATCCGTGTACAGTTTTATTGACGAACCTTAATTTATCTTTTTGACTAATTGGCTGTTTATTGCATCTTCGAGATGCCTATCTAATCTGTTTTGATATTTTTGTTTCCGCTTCGGTGTCGGGCTCCGGGTGTATTTTCGGAACGTCGCTCCAGCCAGTTCCTATGACGGTTGGAGGGGATGTTGAATCATCTGAGAAGTATCAGAAAAAATTTCCATCTCTTTTTAGATATTTCAAAAAACAAAAATCTTCTTAAGTACATATTTACATTCTTTGCTTGAGAAACTCGGATTTTTGTTAATAAGCAATTGTGTCACGTTCTGATACAGAATATAATACTATTAACGTATTATTATTTTTATTACAAATTTCTTCCTCAATTCCAAACTCCTTTAATATAGTATCTACAAATTTTGTAGGAAATTTAACGTTCTTTAAAATTGGTAATGGTAAATATTTATACACAGAAAGCGAGTTACTGAGGAAAAACTGAAAACAAGCTTTATCTTAGCGGTTTTTCAAGATGGCGAAAAACGCACGTGAAAGATGAGGTCGAAATCTTGGATTTTCACAAGAGCAGCAGTATATACAACATACCTGAAAATTAAAATTACTCCATTTTTTACAATCCAAAATGATACCTCTACTGGGCTAACATCCCAATTGCCGGAGATCGTGAGATTGCCAATTTTGAGAGTGTACTTGACAGGATTTAAAAATGTTCGTTCTCAATGGACGCAGAATTTGATGCTCTACAACTTTTATTCTATGAGTTTTTCTATTAGAGTTCCCATTTCCAAGCTGCAGATTGGTATATTGTACCTGTTTTTGACCGTGACTTTCGACCATACCACTTAATCGAATTATTATGTTATGGTACTCATTAGACGCGAAATTCAATTTAATATACCATAATTTTTTTGATAGAGTGCAATGTTTTGAATTTATAGGTGAAACAACCAAAAAAGTCCTAAAATGTCGAGTTTGTTTGGCCGCTATTTTGAATTCCAACCGCTTTGAATTGGCATACAAGTGCATATTGAATACTGAGGATGGATATGGATATAAAAAGATTTCTTTCGAAGAAGTTACAAAATTTTGCCTCGGCTCTTGAACTATTACTGCTGTTCAGGTTTTTTTTTTCTTATTTATATAATATAAGAATATAGGACTTTTAATTTTCTGAATTGAACACGTCAGGTTATGGAATGATCCATGGTGATATGATTTACTTCTGGTCAGTACATAATTTATATTCTCCAGCCGAATTATTTTGGGTCTGTGAAGCAAGAAAGATTTTTGGATTGGCTTTGGTCTCGTTGATTAATGAAAGGAATTAATGATTGGAATAATTATGAAAATGATTTTAATTGTAAAAAATTGACCCTACTATTAAATACTGGAATCGGAGCAGCCATATTAATTTGTTTTTTAGTGTAAGTGATATCAGCTGATCGGTAGTGGGTTTGACCCATGATTTGTAACAATAGTGACCGTTAGTAACATTTTGTAAGTTGAGTATTCCCCAGCTTTTTAATTATATGACATATCCTCCGCTCCCGGCGAGAATAATTGGATATGGTGGTCTATGTACGTCATGTGTTGATGAAATGAATTATCTAATTTTTATTCAATTTATGTTGCATTATTTGGCCAAGAAAAAAATTATCTAACTCAAAATTTTTAAGAATGCTTCTTAGTTATCGCTTAGGTAAAACTTTTCGTGGTAATAATTTTTTATGTATTTATCCTTGAGGAAATTTCATCAAAATATGTATGAGTTTTCCTTTATTTTTAAAATTAATTAGCAATTGTTCTTTTAATGTAGTAGTTTTGGATCTGTATATCTCGTCGAGTTGATAATCTTAAAATTGCTTGTTTTATAGTTCGGAAATAATTATACAAGATTTGCGACGCAATATACCTTGGAATCATCAAATTTTAAAATAATTGTGGTACTGTTGACGAATCTCTGTGGGTTTGTGCTCGTTTGTCTATATTTTTTTTAATATAAATTTTCGAGAGATAGAGAGAGAGAATGAGGGAGAGAGATAGTAGTCTAGATGCTATGCTCATTGAAGGAACTAAATCCATTTTCGTTATTATTTTACTTCCAATGTTTTCTATAGATGTTTAATCAATCCATACCGAAAATTAGATATCTCAACATTCTTGCTCTTGCACCAACAAGCAAATATATACACATCTGCTTCATAAATTAAATCAACAGTTAAAAATAATCAGCAAAAACCTCCTTAACTGCGGGGAGAGTCATTGGGTTTACAATCTGGTCGTTTGGGTCATACTATTAATCACGTGAACAGAGATCTTTCGGGTGATTTTTTTTTTATTGTTTTTTTCTTAATGGAAAATGTAACATAATTTCTGAATGCATCATTAGTGCCTTTTAATGATCAATAAATATTTTTATTGCGTGAACTTGGTAACGAAAAAAATGTGACAAAACGCATCAACAAATAAGCAATCTTGCTTCGTCTCAAGGATATCCTGTGTCGTCTGACTCTGCTATAATAATTCATTAACGAGGAAAAAAAATAAACCATATTTCAGCTGTGAGAATTATTTATTTCATTATATCTTCGTTGTTTTTTGAAACGACAATTAGCAAACTTTACAGGAAATAAATAAAACGCTTTTTTCCCAAATAACAATACTTTTTTTTTTTTATTTTATGAGTTCATTACAGAATGAGTTCATTTAGGGAACAAAACTTTTATAATTACAATATATTTTCAAGGCTTTTATCACTGGTAATGGCCAGAGCGACTACTGGGAGTCGTCAGTATTTGATTCTTACATCAATAGTCGATTTTTAGAACATTTCCAATTTTTTTTTCGATATATCGTGAACGGGAATCGATAGAGGTACTTTTTAGGTCCCTTAATAAATTGAAAACTAAATTTCGAATTTTTGGCGCTTTAGCCTTTTTTAAAATAAACGACGTCGATTTGTTTAAATATGCTATCTTTTCTGATTGGTCGACTTGAAATATGAGCAGCGAAAATTTAACAGGTTGATTCTAAGCAGCGTACAACTGTTTGTACAACCAATTCATACGCTAAAATAGTGACATTGCAGTCAACAGTTGAGTCCTGAGCTAGGGGAAAAAAATCAGTTGAGGAAATGAAACCCCTTTACCTCTACGCGTCAATATTTCTCGAGATTTTTGGGTCCAGGTTGCTTAAAATCGTAATGATTAATATTTAATCAATAAAAAATAAATAAGTCTGTGGTTCGGTATCCTCTTGCGCCATTGATTTTAAGTGCTGTAGCGCACATCTTTTATACATATACATATTTTTATTTTTTGTGTCGATTAAATGTTTATTTTTTCTGATGTTGCGTGATTCAGGAAATTATTCATATCACCATATATTTAGCATGATTTTTTTCATTTGTTTACCTATACAGTCAGTAACAAAAATTTTGGACATTGCAGTTTTTTCATTAAAAAAATAAAATGATTTATTAAATAATTAAATTTAAAATTATTAAAAGATTCTTTACGTCTTCTCCAAATTCGATCTCATCTGTCGGGACCTGAAATATTGAATTTAGCATAACAAAAAATTACATTACTTCAGAAATTATCTGAACGATTCTGGAACTCTTTTTCGAATCACATTTTTTTTTTCCTATATTTTCACTAACGGTTGTTTGCTGTGTACTTTTACATTACCTCCATCTGCTTTTAGAATTGTTCTCATATTTTGTGGATAAAGTTGCTTTCTCGTTTATCCGAATAACTCGGGGGCGTTCTGATGTGCATTCATCGAGTTCTTGTTTTTAATTTTTCGAAATATGGTTCTCGTTTCTCGTTCGTTCAATTTTTTTGAAATGCCGGTAAAACCTTTCAAATCTATTCGTACTTGTATCTTCGAATTATATCGGCTTCGGTACTTTTACTTCGGCTTACACCATTCTACCGATTTTGCGGACACTTGATCCGTTTTCATAATTTAAAGTGATTTTTTCTTGAACTTTAAAAGATGTTTGACCCATTTTGACAATAAGAAATTCAAATAATTGTTGGAAACATTAAATAGAAGGGTACCAACTCGCTTTATTCGTTCGTTACTAGCGAAGGTATTAAGTGTGTCGCTTTTGATTTCAATTCGAACAATAGCTGCCCGGAAAATTTTGTTTCCTGGACTAATGCAAAGTATTTAATTACTAAAGCAAAGTTTTCCATTAGATAAAAATGTGTATTTAGTTTTTTGGTAGGAATTATAATATGATCGGAATTTCAAATTTCCCTTAAATTAATTTTTTACCGCATAACTACGTGTAACTGCTAAAAAGCAGCAAACTTTAAAAACTTCCGAAACTTTTTGTTACTGACTGTAAATTGATTTTGATATGTTCTTGGGGAGGGAAAGCCTATAGAGTTATTTTAACTATGTATAATAATTTTAATTTAAAAGAAAAATAATAAATAATTTATTCTAAGGATAAAAATAAACAATAATTATATTAAATACAAATTTTTAAAAGTTATTTTTTATGATGGTATAGACTCATCAACATTGGAACATTATTAAAAATTTAACTGGATTACTGTGATGGTTTCTTGACAAGTTCTTTCATTTCTTTGATATCGGATGAGAACGAGGAATGCGCAGTTCTCCTCTCTGTGCATTAAATATTTATTTCCTGTTTTATTTAATTATCTGCTTGATTTAATTTATTATTATTATTTAATTAGTTATTTTAGAAATTTAAAATGATTCCATAAACATTATGAGTCGTTAGAGATTTATTTTGTAGGAGACAATATCTCCCTCCAATTTTATTAACTATTACAAATATTATTAATTGTTAAAATACAAGTGTAAGATTCAGTAATCCGATCTGGAGATAAAGAATAATAATTAAAAAATATAGATATTTATTCGAAAAAAAAAAAAATTGTCGCCATGATTGAAATTCCCGCCAGCTAGATACAAGTTCAGGTCTAATTCAAACCATTTCAACCCATCATGGAAAGTAAACAGGTTGTTGTTCTGAGTGAACGGGGCAGGTTCTAATTCAAATTGATAACGGCTGCTTGTGTCAATAACAATTCTTTTATTTTTTATTTAATTGAGTAATAGGAATTTTATATTGAAAATATAATGTTTGCTTTAGATTTGAGCAGTGTTTCTTCTTGTTTTAAAAATTTAAATATGAATTATCAAAACAAATTATTGCTCCGATGTATTTTTCTAGTTGTTTAACGAGATATCTATGCCAGGTAGGAGTTGCACCATTTTCTATACAAAAAAAAAAATTTAAAAGCAGTGAGCGTTGTTTGGGTATGATACTCATGAAATATAAATACACGTATGAATAAAAAAAATTGCTTTATTTGAAAAATATCCAGTAGACATTAATAGTTTAAAAGGAAAAAATTAAAGCCGCTCCAGTTTTGGGAACATGGGATATGACGTCAAGTGCTGATAATATTTTCATTGATATAAGATTTTATGGTCCGATATATTTATGAAGTAGGATAAATTTATTTACTATTTTAAATTTATCATATATATGATGTATTACATTTTTGAAGATAAAATAAAATTTTCTGTGTCTGTGAAGATAACAGAAAAAAACCTACATATTAGGTGTATGTCCATCAAACCTTTTCAGCTATAATTTGATAGCAACGTCAATTAATACTAAACACGATTTATTGTGATGAAGCAGTTTTTATTATAATATTTATGATTATCACAAGATAACAGACCTATAATATATATAAAAAAAAAAAAATGAAATGTTTTCTCGTTGCTTTTTAAGGCTTTGCGCATCTCTACAGCCCCTCAGAATTGAGCGAGAGAATTGAACATTTGTATGCGAATTGAGTTAATGTTAGAGGCGTGCCTTTTGATGGTCTCAACTTTTTTTCTGCCTATCCCCCCATTTTAATATTTTGAATTTTGTATTTTAGTTCGTATTTGTTTGTATTTTAGAAAATGCGAAGTGAAGGAGCTCTGCAGCTCGTGTTTTTTTAAATTTTATTATATTCCTTGTTTTCTAGGATTTTACTCTGACTCTTGATGATACTTGTCAATTATGGATACAGGAAATATAATCATTGTTGAAATTAACAATAAATAATTGTTTTGATTAACATTGATAATTGTTGAAAGTAATCAGTAGTGTTCGATGAAAAATTGTGAGGAGAATTCATGGATAGAAATGAATAAGGAGTTCTAGTTGTGGTAGCTCTAATAATGACTTTTCTAAAGGAAGCAGTTCTGTAGGAGGGGATATAAAAATCGGTGAATTGGGATCTGATGTTTAAAGAATGTACATACAGAAGAAGGCAGGATGAGGATATTTGTACTTTTTTTTTCATCCATAGGGTTTGTAACTGGAAGACGAGAAAATCACCATCAAGACACCTTAACTAGGCATACCAAACAAGAAAATCCATAAATAAATCTTTAAAAAATATATATATTACTCATGTTGGGTGAGTTAGGAGCATTGCATCCACTTTGAAGTTGTTTTAATCCACTCAAAATTATTGCTTCAGATAATAAGTACATGCCAGATAACGCCTTAGGTCGTAATCACCTTATCGGGATTTGAAACTCCACTTCTAGCCCAATAATGCGAGTCACTATTATCCCTTTGTCGAATATAGCAACAGAATTAATCGTATGTTTGAAATTGAATAAGAATTTTGAATTTGAGAGGCTTTTTATTTGCTTGGTAGTGGTTATTTTATTGATATCTTTCATACCGTCAGAGTGTTTCTCTAGTGGCTCATCATCGTCACAATGTACCATTGTGACAATGCTATCGAGAGCATGCACACTCTTTTTTTATTATTATTATTTTTTTTTTATCAGTAACTGAAACAAGACGAAATAAAATAAAATTGATGGAAGAAATGAAAAAAAAAAAAGAGAATGGAGAAATGAAATTTAGGATATTGGTGAATAATGCATAAGAGTGTTTTACTGAAGATGGGGAAATTTACCGAAACGTCGAAAAATATGTAAAAAAATATGTGATTAACGTTTTAAGCAAAACATGAAATTAGAGGAAGAAAAGTACTTCATGTTATAATACCCAAAATTAAATTAATTTTTTTTAAAAATTATCATGAGTTTTGAAAATGTGCGTTCATTTACTTGATTTTTTAATTTTAACACTACTAGTTGGCATTATTTATTTTATTCAAGGAAGGGAAACACTGTATAATTCCAATCTTAGCTACTTTATTGGGGGTAATTTAACTTAGGAGCTGTAATTTAACTGTTTTTTAAGATTGAAACAGTGTCTTTTATAGGTGCAATAATTTCTATACGTACAATTATGGAAATATCTTTAAAAATAACATAATGGTTTCTAATGCTTAAACTTGAATTATTTTTTACGATGATGATATATGCCTTAATGCTAGAATAATAAATTGTTAATCTTTTTGAGATTAGAGTAAGTTTTGTTGACCATTGATGTAATTAAAGAAGAAGTTGGTCGGGAGAAGGGAGGGGGGAGGAAGTATTTATATATATATATTTATAAAGACAGATAGATTGGTAGAAAATTTAAGAGACCGTGAAATTACAAGCGATTGCGACCTTGATGAAATGCCACAGCTATGGCTCAATTCTTGCATCGCATTGTTGGTTCTTGTGTTCGCCAAATTAGCGGAAAGGACGATTGCATCAGAACAGGAAACTCTTCCACATTGGACAGCTGACGGTCACGTGGTCTCCGGTCTGGATATCGATCATCTGCATCGATTGTTCTTCTTGTTTCCGGTTACGTCATTCCCATTATCGATTATGCTGATCGCTTGCGGTTGCTAGATGCTTTGGTGGAATATCTATAATTTTATTTTACTTTTTGTTCATTTAAAAAATTCTTATATCGTCTTTAAACGATATTGTATATATATATATATATATATATATATATATATATATATATATATATAAGAAAAAATTAATGTCAGTCATCGTAAAGATCATAATAGGGAATCTTGCTGTGGGTAAGGTATATTATATTTAAATTATCATTTAAAATAAACCTTAGGTTTCGAAAAGATCTTACGACGAGAAATATATAGATTTATTTATTTATTACCCAAAGTTTGACATTTATTAATGTTTAATTATTTATTTAGTAATCAATTGTTCAAAGCTAATATATATCTACCATTTATCTTTTCATTATATTCATTATATTTATATTTCTTTATATTCATTTATCATAAATATCGAATGAAGTAACCAATTCAAATAGCAGAGAAGATTTAATAAGAACCTAAAGCATTCCTTTATCAACAGTAAGTAGTTAGTCTATTATTTTGCAATTTGTTTGATAAAGATATTGTGTAATATCAGTTTGCGTTATATTTCGTGCTCTTCAAATAATGAATTGAAATTTACATTTTAAAAATCTCAAGAATCCTCACCCACAACTGATCGATTCTGTGAACAATAATACTCTTATGTTGGTTTTAATACTAATGGTTCTTAAAATTTTAGATACAACGAGAAATATGTCTGCATTGCCTTTTAATAGACATTAACTTATAACTTACATGGATATTATTTAATGTTGCCATTGATTTGAGTATACATATTGTGGATAATTCATTTTTTATTTCAGTGACAGCATATCTATTGTATGGTATATGTGTTAACTTGACTTTTCAAAATCTTTTGGAGTTTTTATATCCAAGTTGTTAAGTTGTATAGTTCTTTGTCAGTATATAACTGATTTTTTTTTCTTTATTTCTCTTATGGTACGTGTGCGTTTTGGCTAGGCGAAAATAAAAATTATAAATGCAAATCTAAAATATGAAGAAACATAAATCTTTATGTTTACATAGCGTTTATAATTTTTCGAAAATGATACGCACAAATGAGAAAGTTAGTGCAATAAAGTTAATTTTTAAAGATTCAGCTATATTTTTTTCAAAATTATTTCAGTTTGATTTTTAGTATAGTATACATATGTATATATTAATACTTTAATATATAATTTAATAGTATATTTAATAGTATAATTTAATAGTATACATGTGTATATATTAATGCTTTATTATAAATCAAACTGAAATTATTTTGAAAAAATATTTTAATAACCTAAATTTTAGAAGGCTTTAGGTATATGACTAAAATATTTAGTTATATTACAACTTATATTAAATACTATATATATATAGTATATTGTATATATATATATGTATATATATATATATATATATATATATATATATATATATATATATATATATATATATATTATTTTTTTTTTTTAACAAAAGTTTATTTCAGTCTACTGTACCACAACAAAAGGGTTTCTTGTAATGATAATACTAAATGGTTTATATGTTTTAATATGGCACACCGGTTATAACTTACTCATATTATATAGGTGATCTTGTCCCATTCAGACTGGACGACCTACACTTCGCACTTTCTATTAGTGCAACCTTGTCTGTCTGAACTACTGCTAATTTAATTCATTGCGTCTGGACTTGAGATGTGCTTCGTAATATAATTTTTTTACTGTTTACATGATAACTGAACAGATTAAGGTTAAACGCTACGAAAACTCAGGCCATTATTATAGGTCCCAAGCCCCTCTTCAGAGAGGGGCTTGGAACCTATAATCACGTTCAGCTCTTCTCCTTAAAAACTTGGGTATTACTATCGACAAAGCATAGTCATGGAAACCCCATATGACCCAAAATTTCCGGCGGTCAATTTGTACTTTCAAGTTATTCTATCATTCCCGACATCTTTTTCCACAATCAACCCGTAAGCTCCTCGTATCCTCTCTTATTTTCTCCCATTTCGACATGACACCCTTCCTACATCTACAGATTTCGCTCCACTATCCTCTGGAACTCCCTCCCTTCTAGTATCCGTCATGCTTTTTCTCAATCCTCATTCAAATTCCACCTTTTCCAAAGTCCTCACTTTCCGAAAAGATACTGTATAAACAAACAATTTTAATTTAAGGTAAAAAATTTGATCAAAAGTTTGTGATTGTTTTCAATAATCAAGTGATAATTTATTTATAATTTTTCTCTCCATTTTATTTTTTTCGTTTTTGTTCAATACATGTACATTTTCGTTAAGAGAAGAATTCATGTTTTTTATTTTTTTTTTTTATTATAATTGATTTAAAAACTTATGTACTTTTATTATTGTAGTTTTTTTGCGAGATATGATTTACTTTACCAGAATAAAGCAAGTTTTCTAGCTATCTCTATCAATCGTAGCTTCTTAAATATTTTCTGGGGTTCGATTTTCCAATAATTAAAATAGTAATTAGTCAGGAAATAGCTCTTTCATTGTTTTATTTTTTCTTGAGGAATGTTTAAGGATATTTTTATTCCACAAAGATCTTTTCTATGGTGGTAAAGCACAGTGTAATTTAAGGATTCTGTTGGATACGTCGTAGTTTTAACTCGAAGTGCTTGTCGAAAACTTATAATTTTCATCTTTAACATTTACTTTAATATTATCGTGCGGGTGTAACAGATTAACATTTACATATATAACCCATAAATATCCAAGCTGGCAAATGTTACAGTTCGATTGAGATTAATAGTTGCAATTGACTTCAGCTGTGTTTGCATTTCGCTCGACAAAATCTGTGAAGGCCTGCTCAATTATAGATCATGCGACGAACGGCACACCTCCACCAATCCGAATTATTTAAATATTTCGATAATTTTTCGGTTCCTTGGAATGTCGCAATAATACAAAGTACACATCCGTCACTCATATCCTTAATTGCACGACGATTACGGAAATGAATCATCGTGCAAAAATTATGTCTCCCATTTCGACATGACACCCTTCCTACATCTACAGATTTCGCTCCACTATCCTCTGGAATTCCCTCCCTTCTAGTATCCGTCATGCTTTTTCTCTATCCTCATTCAAATTCCACCTTTTCCAAACTCCTCACTTTCTGAAAAGATACTGTATAAACAAACAATTTTAATTTAAGGTAAAAAATTTGATCAAAAGTTTGCGATTGTTTTCAATAATCAAGTGATAATTTATTTATAATTTTTCTCTCCATTTTATTTTTTTCGTTTTTGTTCAATACATGTACATTTTCGTTAAGAGAAGAATTCATGTTTTTTATTTTTTATTTTATTATAATTGATGTAAAAACTTATGTACTTTTATTATTGTAGTTTTTTTGCCAGATATGATTTATTTACCAGAATAAAGCAAGTTTTCTAGCTATCTCTATCAATCGTAGCATCTTAAATATTTTCTGGGGTTCGATTTTTCAATAATTAAAATAGTAATTAGTCAGGAAATAGCTCTTTCATTGTTTTATTTTTATTTTTTCTTGAGGAATGTTTAAGGATATTTTTATTCCACAAAGATTTTGTATTATAAATATATTTTCTATGATATGATTGGGTAACTAACAACAAGATCCTGTGAATTGATGACAATGTAGTCGCTATTCAGGAAAATATTTCTTTTGATTGATATTTTTGTCAACATAGTACGAATAGAAGGTACGAACGGCATTTATGGGTATGAAAACATTGGAGAAGACCGCTGTCAGCGTTTAAGCGTTCTTAATATTTTGATTGGTTTTCAAATTTAGATAATCGATAAGTTATTATATTTGATATTAGGTGAATAGAAGAAAGTATTTTTAAACGACTTTTAAAATGAAATTGCTTACAAAATTTTCGTTGAAGTTCTTAGTAGGCACTCAACTGAAATACCTGAGGAATGTTTTAGATTTTTTTTTTCTCCTCTAGATAACATTTTTCTCCTCTGGATAATTGACATCCCCATTACTTTTCATTGCTATGTTGATATAAGAAAAACTTCAGAGTTACTTTTCACTGAAAAGTAATTCTGAAGTTTCTCTGCTCATTTTAGTATTTGTTCTTATGAGGATTTAATATTAGCATATTTTTTTTAAAATGTATTTATTGTTTATTATGGTTATATACGAATGTATTAAAAATCAATGCTATAAAAATGATTGGAGGAAATTAATTATGTAACAGTAGCAATTCTTATGTTTTTATTAGTTTTCGTTACAAAACCGAAGTCATGTTACTTACTATTTATTATCTTCTCAATATTGATAATTGATAATTACGTTTACTTATTTTGTATGTTAATGCAAACCTCAGGTACAAATAGTATTTTTCTACAATTTCGGCTATAAAAGACCGTTTAATGACAGTTATAAGAATAACTCATTCTATTCATTGAATTGAAGTCATAATAATAAAAAATCAGAGACATATATCAAATTTCGCACGAGATTTGCCGCCCCCTAAATTTTGCCGCCCTAGACAAGTGTCCCCTCCCCCATTGCTTCCCCCTAGTTCCGGTCCTGTTTCTAACTACAAAAAAGTGGTTACCCTTCTACTTTTCTAAAAGTAACTCCCTTCATGAATGGATGATTTTTTCCCGAATTACGACTCAGGAAATATGATCACCGTGGTTTTAGTAAAATAACGTTAAGATAAATTTAAAAGCTTTACATTATTTATATTTATATTATTTTATATATATATATATATATATATATATATATATATATATATAT
Source organism: Rhaphigaster nebulosa (assembly GCA_948150685.1). Taxonomy (NCBI): domain Eukaryota; kingdom Metazoa; phylum Arthropoda; class Insecta; order Hemiptera; family Pentatomidae; genus Rhaphigaster; species Rhaphigaster nebulosa. The sequence goes on from OX411311.1 coordinate 20,678,705, forward strand.
ATATATATATATACACAGCTATATATGTTTTTATTAACACTCAACGATGAAGATATTCATTCAAACTCAATGAATATATCCAACCTGAACTGATTATCAGATGATCCCGTGGATTATGGGATAATATCTTCGCTGGGGAAACGCTTTAACCCATTGTTATTTATTTTGTTGTTGTTTTTTTCCTACCGAAATTGTCTATCTAAAAAAAAACTATAAATAAAAAAACTTTTATCGGTGTAGACATAGCCATAAATATAGATTTATTGAAATTGGAAAATTTTCTATTCCTTTTATTTTATTTATACTACTAATACATAAAGCTGAAGAATTTTTGAACGTGCTAATTTTAAGAACTACCAGTTCGATTTGAAATATTCTTTTTGCGTTAGATAGACCGTTTGCTGATTCAAGCGGGCCTACACACATGGGAACATCGTGGCTAAGTTTCCATATGTGGAAGGCTGATGACAAACGGTTCGTAAATTTTTCCTTTGTTCGTAAAGTACGTAGAGATTCGCGAACCGAACTTCGTTGTTCGCACAAGGATTTTTAACATCACGATACGGGCCCATAGGAACGGAGCAGTAACCTTCAAAATATACTTCTAAGAAAAAAAGTGTCCAACTTGTGGACGTGTATTTGCCATGACAGCCTCATACCCGTGGAAGCAAGTTGACTACACATATTTTTTAATAAGTGTAGAAATATTGTGTGAAAACTTTATTTTGTAAATAAAATGGGAGTGTAAGGGAAATAAAAAAAGTGTGAAAAGTGAGTTTTTATTGTCGTTTTGACCCTGCTCCTTAAAAATGTCTGTTACAGATAATACTGAACGTGGTGTAGGATATTATTTTAAAGATTATTTTGAATATGATGGATTGATCCAGATTTAACGTGGGTGAGACTGTATGATGGATGGATAAGGCATATTCTTCGGTCTTAATTTTGATTTTCTAATCTTAACTGACTGATTAATTAAACTCTCAGTTACCTACTGGAACTTTAGTAAATCCAATTCCATTAACAAAAAACATAAATAAATACATACAAATAATAGATTAATTCTTGTCTATGTCCGTGTTTTTTTTTTGGCTGACTGTCATCCTATAAAATAAAGATATTAAATTTAATAGTAATTAAATGAAAATCGTATCAATGCCTTCAAAAGCCGCAAACCGGAAATCTATTTACTGTAAGATATTTTGTTTGCTATAAATTATTTTTGTTTATTTTTAATTTTGCAGGTTATATTTGATTTTCTCTACAACGGAGCCCATTCCATTCTCACTTTGTGTCCTTTAACCATTGTTATTCGTAATTTTATGAATGTGTTTTTTCTTCCTCTTTTCAAAGAAATACATAAAAAAAAAAATGAAAACCCCTTATTTGTTTTAAAAATGAACAAGTTTGCTAATGATGAAGAATATACAAAAATTAGTTAGCACAACTAAAATTCGAGTCGCATTATATCTATCAACTCAGAAACATTTTTTTCTCTATTTGTAAATTTCAACATTTAAAAACGATACGACAAAGGGGCTACTTTATCTTTACATTTTATTGCTATTTATCCGCTCGTGCTGTTATCAGTAGTTTGGCCCGCCGCTACGTCATGGGAATGCCGAACACTCCATGACATGCTGCGAGGTTTGTCTTTCCCAATAACCTGTTCAAGTAACTTTTGACTTATTTTATTTTTTAAGTGTTTTATATATTTTTCTCATTTAAAGTTGATGAGTAGGGTTAATAACATTATTTAATGCCAGGAAAAAAAACAACAAAACGAATCACATACCTTTAACATGATAATAACCTACAATACGGTGACTAAAATAGAACAAAAAAAAGTCATATATATATGTCATTAATTACTTGTGTTAATTTATCACTTCTTACTTGTATCGGCGTCGAACCTTCTGTGCGGTTAATCCTGTTTTATCCATTACGTTGTAATACTTTCATTATCATTTCTGTTTTTCTGTGTCATTCACTTATTCATTTAAGTTATATTCATAAACTCTATTTGTTAAAAAAAAATATAAATATTTTTATTGAAATTCACAACTGTATTAATGATATTGCAGGTAAATCTGCTGTGTGATCAATATTACATGAGAATGACTTGTGAATTAAATACCCATTGGATTAACTTCTACATTATCAGTCCTATTATGGAGGAGGTTTATCGAAAATAGATTGAGTAGTGAGATTAGTTTTTAGTGGCTTGGTATTGAGTTTATAATGTTAATATATCGCAATCTATTTCGGATCATATAGGGACCATATAGGACTTCAAGGCCTTTATGGAAAATTTTGTTACGCAATATGCGAAGAGAATTTAAAAATACGTTTTTTGGATTGTAAGGATTGTATTTAGGAAGTGTTTGATCCTTTAGTATAGCTCATAAAGCTCAACTCAATATTTTCTAACAGACCAGATGATGACAGGAACTAGGGTAGGGGCAATTGACAAGGGGGAAATTGTCCCTAGCGGCAGAATTTAAAGGGCGGTAAATTTCGAGCGAAATTTTATTGTTAGCTTAAGTAAAAAATATTTGTTTCTTCTTGTTTACTGTTTGTTTGACCATAATTCGGTCAATAAAATGAGTTAATATTATGAGATGATAATATTTATTCTGAAATATATTACCTAAAATACAGTTTTAAAACAGTTGAATTTTATTGAGGGAGGAACGAAAGAAGGGGTGGCAAAATTGGGCTTGCCCTCTCCCCCTCCCCCCGGCAAATATCTTAGTTCTGTCTCTGGATCTGATCGAGGTATGCATTATGAGCGTCTTGTAACAAATTGGAATTTTATTTATTATATGTTGAAATAGTGGGAAATGAGAGCAGTTTCTTGTCGTTTCATTCTTTTAATAGTATTTTATGTCAGTCACTAATCCAGATGAAGTCATGCATAGCGGATCTTTTCTATGGTGGTAAAGCACAGTGTAATTTAAGGATTCTGTTGGATACGTCGTAGTTTTAACTCGAAGGGCTTGTCGAAAACTTATAATTTTCATCTTTAACATTCACTTTAATATTATCGTGCGGGTGTAACAGATTAACATTTACATATATAATCCATAAATATCCAAGCTGGCAAATGTTACAGTTCGATTGAGATTAATAGTTGCAATTGACTTCAGCTGTGTTTGCATTTCGCTCGACGAAATCTGTGAAGGCCTGCTCAATTATAGATCATGCGACGAACGGCACAACTCCTCCAATCCGAATTATCTAAATATTTCGATAATTTTTCGGAATAATACAAAGTACACACCCGTCACTCATATCCTTAATTGCACGACGATTACGGAAATGAATCATCGTGCAAAAATTATGTCTGGGGCTTCGCTCTCAGAGGAACATGTGTATTGCGGTGCCTTTTTTTTTTTTTTTCGTTTGAGTTTATTGCCAACGTCATCGGGTTATAAATACGGTTTATATATCTTATCACGTGAGCATATGTTGCATGCTTGTAGATTAATAGCTTTTGGTGTGTACACATTAACCTATATACTATTTTACGTTTTTGGAGTAAATATTTCTACTGACCGTAATCTGTCCAGGTATCAGTGCAAATATATATATATATATATATATATATATATATATATATATATATATATATATATATATATATATATAAACATATATACACACATACATATGTACATATGTATTGAATCTTAATTAATGAAAAAAAAAATTCATATGATTTGTACCGAAATACATAATTATTTAACTTTTATTCATTTCTTGATTTTTTTTTATATATTTGCATATATACATATTAATAAAATTAACATTTTTTTTTTATATTACAAATTCTAAGTTGAAAGGACCAAAGTATTTTTAATTAATAAGCGCACACTGAGGTACTCCTGTGCAACTTATTTTACAGGAAAACCTAAGAAGCCGTTTAGAACTTGTTTAAAAAAAAGAAGTTAAATTTTTGAACAATAGCGATCGTCTAGATACACTTAAGGTGACCTTCGCTCTAATTTCAGATCAAAAAATAATCGCTTCCTTAAAATATTTTATTCGGTTGAGCGTATGGATATTTTGATTTTTAATTTATTCTATATTGCAAAAAAAAATATTTTACATTTTTTTTTTAATCATTACCTTTAAAAAAAAAAAAAGACTATTCAGACAACCCTGAATGTCGAGGCTAAGAAGATCGGCCTTTCCGTCTAGGGCAATGTAATAAAGTCAAAAACAAAATTTATCTAAAAAATTAAAAATATTGTTTTCTCATAAAAATTCTAATTACACATATATATTTTCACATGTTTGTTAGAATTATGCAAGTTTTATTTTTCACCAAGTTTCAGACTACATTAATCAATATGAAAATGTTTTGGTTTTTTTTTAAACGTATTAAGTTCGATTTAAATTATATTTTATCATTCATGTAATAATATGCTTAGCAGTAAATTTTTGAGTTTTCAATGTAAATTTTAGTTATTTATCAATGTACTATATAATAGTACATTGTATATTGTATTGTTATTGTATATAGTACTATATTGTATACTATATTGTATTTACTATATTGTATATAGTAAATTGTATTGTACATATATATAATTTGATTGACGAAGAATTAAATTCTTAGGAATTGTGCGGCATATAGTTTTTTATTTTTAATAATTAAACTTTTAGTTATTATTTTTATGTGTTTGGAATATGTTTGGAGTTATGGGGCAAGATTAAAAATTGCATTTTTTTTTTAAATAGTTGTTTGTTTTGGCGACATTGATATGTTTTTAAGATTTTAATTTATAAGTTTCTAAATGAATAAAGTTTTATATATACGGAGGAGTAAAGAACAATATATTTCATGTTTTTAAAAAAAGTATTCGTGGTAACATTTTCAAAGTTGTACGAGAGAGCAAAAAGGAGTTTCAGATCGCTCTGTATTGCTTGTTGTGGATAGTAATCAAATTTAATATTTTATATAGTGATTGCACATTTTACTAACGTTTTAGCTTATTTATCTGGAAAATATGGCCAGAATAATGGAAATACCATTATAAATTCAAAACCAGCAAAATTGGACTTACGACACTTCATTTCAGACGTACAGAAAATGCTATCAACATTACTATGGTTACATTTATGGTTATAGCTGAAGCTTATGTTTTCGTAATTGAAGCTGGGAAATGAGAAACACGTTACGTCCATATTTAAAAGAAAATCAGTTACTACTGGCTGCTAACAACTCTTTTTCCGGTTCACACAAGTGTGAATTGCAAGAATGCACTAAATCAATCTCTCTCTCTTCTATAAAATGTGATGTACTGGACTTAGTGTGTTTTTGATTCTAATGGTTCAATTTGCATTTGGTCTTATATTTAATATATTTTCATTGGACTTGTCTTCTGTTTCAGGATGGTACGGTACGAGACACTTCGTAACGCTGATGCTGTTCTTCGGAATGGCAAACGCTTACACGATGAGGACGAACATGTCTGTGGCCATCGTAGCGATGGTAAACCACACCGCTTTGCCAAAGCTGCCGACCGTCGTCACAGACGAGTGTGCCGACAACAAATTTTCCAACGAAACTCATGAAGAGGTAAGTTCCTACTAATTTGCCAATATTTTCAGTCGTTGTTCGAGAATCAGAAAATTTGTTTAGTAACGTTATCTGTTAGTCATTATTATTGCATGCCGTTTCATTTTTTTTTTTTTTTTTTATTATTTCTAGTTACGTAGTGTTTTCTAACAGAACGTATAAACAATAAATGATCCTACAAACAGATTCCTTATTAGTATATGGACATTAGCTCAGCTCATGGACATTGATTTTTTTTTTCTTCCCATGAAGTGACCGTTTTTACAGTAAACCTTCAGCGTGCAACATTGAGGGCTCGTGCACCTTTTCCGGTATAATAGTTTACATGAAAATTAATAGTTATAATAACTTCCTTCATTTGGCCATAAATAAATAAATGAATACATAAAAAAAGGAGAACTATATTCTAAGAAAGAATATTCTCAAACCTGGTAACCTATTTATAGTTTTCCTCCTTTAAATGATAATTTTGTTTTCTCTTTTAGGGGATTTAGAGATAAACAATTATTTGAAAATGGCAATAACATTGATTAAAGGAATATAGAGGGCAAAAAGTTATCTGTGGGAGCCAAGTGGCAGAGAGAATTGTAATCTAAGATGAACGGTGAAATGCAATATCCTAATTTATATTTGTCGAATCGATTGACTCCATTATATTTCATTGAAATTTCAAATTTTTCATTCCGGTATATGTAAAACGGAGCCTCAATTCGCGAATGGCTCAAAATCCTGTCATAGAATTTGTTTTGGGCGAACGGTGACTTGCTCAGAATGACAAATATAGCTCTCTGCTAAGTTCCAGAGCGTTTGATTGAAACCACTTTTCTTTTAAAATATTAAGGTTTCGTTGAAAAACTTATTATTTTGGTAGTCCGATGATTTAGACTGGTTTATTTTTTCTTATTTCTAAAATATAAATCATATTTGAAGGGTACAGATATAAAATAAGTATATTCTTTCCTCCCCATTTTTTTTTTTTTGTAATCTGTTCAAGGTACTCTTTATGGAGTGTTTTGTAGACGTTTTTATTCCACGAAAATTGGAATTCTTGGAAACGGTTTTCTCATAAATTTCAAACATGAGATTTCTCATATTAGTCTTTCTGCATTTTCGTAATATTATTTTATGGTGGAAAGCGTCATGAATTTATTCGTTTTAGATTAGACTTTACTGTTTTATTTATAATTGTCATTATAATGTTCAGTCTTCATTATTATCCTAACCATACCTTCTTGTATCCCGGCCTTACGGTATCAGAAGGTAAAGAAGCTCGCAAAAAAAAAAAAAAAATCTCTATAAGCCCGCGTGCCTCGGCGAACTGACAGGTTTGTCCCAGTGAAAGAAAGTTATTAGCGAGATAAAGGAGGTCTTTGCTCTTGGACAATGTGACATACATAATACTCTATGACGTAGGTCAGTCGCTGTCTTGAATGAGATGAGGAGGATTATTTCTTACATACCAAAAAGAAGGTATGGACCCTTCCTTGCCTATCCTAAAGGTCTCTTTGCTTGGGTAACTGGAGTATCTTTCAAAAGTTGTCATAGTAAATTGATATCGACGTCGTTTTTTGAAAAAGGCTCAAGCGCCAAAAATTCGAAATTTAGATTTCAATTTATTATTGGGCATAAACATCGCCTCTATCGATTCCCGTTCACGATATATCGGGAAAAAAAAATTGGAAATGATCTAAAAATCGAATATTGATGATGTAAGCGCCAATATTACTGACTCTCAATCGTCACTCTGGCTTTAACCAGTGTTTTTAGAAGCCTTAAAAACACGTTGCAACTATAAAGGTGTTGTCAGGTTAATAAACTCCTACTCCTTACAATAGAGAATAAGATTTTTAAAAAAATTGTTAAATGGCGCTTACCCCTTTTTCAAAAAACGACGCCGATATGTTTTAGATGGTTTCTTCATTTTTATTGTAATAAAATACTATAATATTTAAATTTTCCTTGAATTAATAATTTTGTAATCACCACTATTACTTTTTTTCTCGACTTTATTACAAAGTTTAGGCACGACTTGCCTTCTTTATTTTTTTTCTTCTAAAAACGTAACTTTTTGTTTTGTTTTCTTGTAAACAATTAATTTATTTTAGTAGTTATCAGATATTCTCACAATACAATTGTTTTATATTCAAAAATACTACAGTGGACTCCCGTTAATCCGGACTGTTAAGTAATCTGATCTTCACAAAAAAAATAAAAATATTAAGATTGGTTTGAAGTGTATACGTTCAATAAAACCGTCTGTATCGTAAACACCTAACGTGCTGTTAGACTTAAAAAATCTATGTAAAAATATCAACTACGTTTATTTAAAATAAAAATTAAGCTATAAACATTTGGAAGCGTTTTATCAGTTTAACATTTTATCAGTTTTTTTGTCGGTTGGTATTAATTAACCTTCGTATTAAATTAATCATTAATGCGAAATTTTATTGTTAATACAATGAGTAGTTTACATTATTCAAGAATATAATTAACTAGGCGTAATGAGTTTTAATAAAATACAAAAAGGTTCGTTTCCCATAAATCGTTTCATTACCTTTTCAAAAAACCTATCTCCTCTGACATTAAGAAAAATAAAGAAAAAAATTAATTTTGTTGCTTACATGGAACAAGTAACTACACAAACTCTAAAATTTAGCAATTTGCCGTTGTTTGACGGAGCAGTAAATATTGTTTTCCAAAAATCGTTTTATTAACTTTTTAATACATTCCACCACTTCGGTTAATTTTTACTAACCTACTCATCACTACGAAGCATACACGATCAGAAGCTTTGAAAAAGACGATTTCTACTTAAATAATTTTTATAAATATTTTTTTTTCAAATACATATATAAACCCAGTACCTTTTAATTATCTAAATATCTTGGTCTCAAAATGAGAAAAATATAATAAATATGTATATATACATACATATAATAATAACAATGCTGTATATACACATATATTATAACCTTAATCAAAAACCACATAACTCCCATAAAGTTTGAGATCGGGAAACATGAAAATCTAAAAATTTAAAATATTTTTAATACAATTTTGATGTTAATAATTACATTTTGGTTTTAGTGATAAATGTTGTAAAGTCCTTTATGAGACTATTCATCATTCATCAGAACTATAACTGTTTCTTTAATTATTTTAATTGTCGTTTTCTTATTAAATTTGCGAGTTAAATCATATTTATAACAGCATGTTTTAAATTTTTCTAAAAACTTGATATCTTTGGAATTAGAATTTTTGTAATTGATGTTCTGAAGAACGTGAAGAAGTAAGTTTCTCAATATTCAATGATATTACAAATGCCCGCAATCTTTAAAGATGTGAGCTAATTTTACTTTGCCATATAAATATACTGAGCAGTTTTAATTCATTGTCTACCAATCAATTTTATTATGCTATTATGTAGGAATTGAAATTTTCTATTGTAATAATATTTCATAAAAGGCTCTAAAAGTAATTATTAGTCTTTGTCTAAATTATTGTTTAATAGATAATTTTTAAAACTTCCGAGCATTTTTGACATTAATATTAAAATTGATTTTTTTTTAAATTAAAAAAAATATTTACAACCAATAAATACAATTTTGGTAACATCCATTGTGGTAATTTTGTCTCGATTTGCCGTCCAGTGGGGTTTGTTAACATAATCACGCGAAATGGCAAACTTATTTTTTTTTAAGGTTGTGAATAATTGATGATGAAATTACGCCTGAAAGTTACAATTATCCATTTCCGTAGGTATTATTTCAACTGTTGTGGTAATTTTCATAGTATGGCATCACGTGGCTGAAGTGGGGAGATGACCTTCAATCTTCAGTAGTCAGTTGTAAATGTTACAACTGTTTTATTTGCTACTTAAAATTATTATTTATATTACAAGTTAACATTATTTAGTAAATACAAAAGATTTTTAACCTTTTGATATTTAGTATTTACTCTTTACTGGACAGCCAGTTGTATAATGGATTCTTAAAAAATATAGACATTAAGGAGGGTGAGAATAATACATACATATGTATATATGTGAACATGTACATAAATACATGTATATTAAACATATTTATCTATTTTAGTTAATTTTTTAACCTTAAGGGGTAATTAGAATAATTAAACCTCATTGTTGTGCGTGCTGATCAGATTTGTCTCCAGTAATATCTCAATTAACGGAGTAAAGATAGAGGGGAGGGGATAAAAAACAAGATTGATAGGTTATATTAATTATTATAAAGCTATGTCCACACTGTTCAACTTTCGATTCGACTTCACATGCTACACGTTTCCTTGCTGGTTCGTCAAGTCGAATCGAAAGTCGAGCAATGTGGACATAGCTTAAGAATATTACATTAGTAATATTTTTCGTTTTATTGGTCATTCAATGAAATCTATAATGCAAGAGAGAGTAAATAAGCAAAAACTCTTATGTAATTCTTTTCTCATTTGAATAAAATAATGAAGCAATAAACTGTTCTTTATATCTATGTTCTCTTTAAATTCAAGTATTTGACGAATTTTCGTATTGACAAATACATTATTTAATTTTGAAACATTTCTAAAGACAGAATATGAAAATAGGAAATCAAATTGTTTAGCCCATTTCATTCTTTTTAAGGTTTTTATAATTGATTTTATTCCATTTTATAAAATATTGCATATCAGTTATTGAAGTCCTTATTAAAATAATATTTTTTCTATTACATTTGTTTAATCGTATAAACAATTTGTAAAATATTAAAGTTATTTGACTTATTAATCTTCTATTGATTTTAATAAATCTAAATTCTCATAAATAAATTATCAAGTTCTATAATTAAGACAAAAATAAAGGTTCTTTTAGAGTCCACAAGTTTAGTTTTTTTCTGAAATGTCTTCAAAAAAGTTTACATTTCATATTTTAAAATATTTTTTTAATATTTTCACAATTTATTTAAAATACAAGTATGATAGATACTGTTCATTTGAGATGCTTTATTTAGATTAGTAACTATTCATAGATATTTTGATTATAATAAATGAAATAATGTCTACTTTTCCAATCTTCAATTAATTGGTGGTTTCAATTTACTTTGTTGGTTTATACTGACTTTATTTTCAGAATCATAAAGATGGGACTTATCTGTGGACAACTGCTGAACAGGGCTATATATTGAGCTCTTTTTTTTACGGTTATTGTATAACTCAGATCCCATGTGGTATTTTGGCCAAGAAATACGGATCTCTGAGGTTTCTAGCAGGTGGAATGATGTTAAACTCTCTTTTTGGGTTTCTAGTTCCCATTTCTGCAACTTTTGGCACAATACCTCTTATTGTTGTCAGATTTATACAAGGATTAGGAGAGGTATGTATAGCTTGATTGATATTGTTAGGTTTTCTCTTTATATTGTTTCTTATAATTTATGAAAAACTGGCCACTTATCTTTATGCATGGAAATATTTATTGGTTGCATGGTTAATAATTATCATGTAGATACTGAACCCAAAGGAGGGACTAATTATTTATTTATTTATTTTTATATCTAAATCTTGATTTGTTTAAATAAAACATATTTATTTTATCAATAAGCAAAAGACCAATAAATGTTTTGATTTTCAAAATCACATCCCCTTCACGATTTAATCAGTAATATTAATCGTCTATGTAAATTGTAATATTTAAACTTCATTTTTAGGTAATATTAACATATGGTTAATTTAAACAAAATTGTCTTTTTCCATTTTCTGGTCCAGAAAAAAAGTGAACTATTGGGTTTGTGATTCCAGTGTAGGAAATAATATCAAGCAGTGCACAATTTCCCCTCCCTCCCAAAAATGGAAATGTTGCGTCATGTGGGCTGTAATGTTTGTAATGTTGGGAAGTGAGGTAGGAAAGATAATGGATAATGTAAAAAAAAAAATTGGTTTTAGGAAAGAAATATCGGAGCTGGTATAGTTTGGATACAGCAGGCTCTCTATAGGGTACGATGAATGCCTTTGGTGCTGTTGGTAATGAACCTTTGGCTTGCCTAAAACAAGAAAGTTTTCTTTTATTTAACCATTATTGAAAATATTTTTTTCATTACATATTTTGGAATTGTATAAATATTTTATAATTATCTTTTTTTTATGATGGCTTAGTTATGTGATTTTTTTTGTTTATTGTTTTTTTTTCTTCCTGGGAACCCCTTTTAATCATAATTTATCTTTTAAACTAGGCGAGATGAATCAAAATTGAAAATATTTCCAGGGCCCTATCGTGCCATGTACACATGCCATGCTTGCTAAATGGATCCCACCCAATGAGAGAAGTCGAATGGCGGCTATTGTCTATGCAGGTTTGTAAATTATATATTTAAATTAGTTTATTGAAAATATTTAACCATTATATGAAATAATGTTATAAAATAGCTATTATTTGAAAACAGCAAGTTTTTTCCTTGTTAACTTTGCAACGAAAACAGTTTTTAGATAATAAAAATAAAAAATTGTGCTTTTATTATTATTTTCCGTCTTTACCAACCAACGGTTAGCAAATCTTTTCAATATTTTAAAATGATATTGGATGAAATTTGTTTGTACATGGAAAGAATAACATAATGATGAAATTATTAAGAATAAACAAGATAAGAGGAGAAAGACAGCTTAAGAATTAAAAGAAAAGTCACTATTTTAACTACTCTTAGCATTTTCACACATTATCATCAGACAGTTTCAAGTGTCATGTTTTTTCGTTTTGATCTATTAAAGAAAATATAAATTAAACTTAATAACTTTATTATGGCCAGATAAATAGCCAAATATAATAAAATAAAAAACAAGAAACATGTTTGCTTTAACTATGATTCTCAAAAACAATGATTTTTATTTTATTTTATAACTTGACTAGTATGCAATAAATACACAATATAATATAATGAAATACAATTACCCAAGTACATCTTCTTCCACAACCAACCTGTAAAGTCCTAGTACCCTCTCTTATTTTCTCCCACTTTGACTATGGCAGTGTGGTATATGGTGGCCTCTGAATTGTGCTCGAAGACAGATTAAAGTGAATCATGAACTGCTTTTTAAGATTTGTCTTCAGTATCTCGAGGCAGTCTCATAAGGCCCACCTTTATGGCGAGTTAAAGCCACCTTCATCCATCGACAATATTTTCTTGGTTCTTTTCTATACCAAATCATTACCCCACTCTCCCATCACCCTTCCTACATCTACAGTCTCCTACAATTAAAATCCTCAGGCACTGGAAACAAGATTACGCCGTTCTGACCTCTATATCTCTTCCCACAGAGCCAAAACATTCAAATGTTCCTTTTTTGCCTGCTCCACTATCCTCTGGAATTCCATCCCTTCTGATATCTGCCATGCTTCTTCTCTTTACTCATTCAGATTCCAACTTTCCCAATGCTCCACACTTCCCAACAGATGCTGTCTAATGATGAAATTTTTTATTTTGTTTAAGATTTTGATTAGAAGTTAGTAATTGTTTTTAATATTGAAGTGCCAACTTTATTAATCAATTCATTATTTTTAAATTTGTTTTCGTTTTAGTTCCGTAGATAAAAAGAAGATAAAAATATATTCAAACATGCAAATCTTAAATCTTGTGACATTTAAATTAAATTTAATAATTCCATCTTTAATTTAATTTTATACAACTATAGTGGTTTAAAATTAGAGTATCTGATGTAATATAAAAATAATGTTTAGTTATTATTTGTTCTGATATTTTACTTTGTTTTTAGGAGCTCAATTTGGAACAGTTATATCTATGCCTCTCAGTGGGATCTTGTCGGATGTAGAATTGTTTGGAGGATGGCCTTCTATTTTCTACTTCTTCGGAGGACTCAGTGCCATTTGGTCCATTATCTTCTTCTTCACTGTTTATGAGGATCCAGACTCACACCCAAGTATAGATGCTGATGAAAGGAAACACATCATCAACACTGTGTGGGGAGCGGCTGGTGTAACTGTGAGTTTTATTCCATTAATCATTTTAAAAACTTGTTGTGTTGTCATCTGTATCAACAATGATAATTATTCATCATATTTTTTTATTTAAAAAAAAGGCATTTGTATTGTAATGTTGTTTGTAACAATGTTGTTGTTAAGAATGAAAATAAATAAAATAAAATTAATGATCTTTTGAATTAAGCAGTATTTGGGGAGCATGCATGTAACACTTATGAACATTTTATTAAATGTCTTTTATTCGTTAATATTTTAATCATTGAACATATTAATTTACAGTCTTTCTGAGTTTAACGTTTTTATTATAATAAGTTTAATTTTCCAGTCTCCTCCAGTTCCTTGGACTTCTATTGGAAAATCCTTACCTTTCTGGGCCATCTTGATCGCACACATCGGGCAGAACTATGGCTATGAGACACTCATGACAGAATTGCCGACATTTATGAAACAAGTGCTCCGGTTCAACATTAAAGAAGTGAGCAACAGTTTTTGAAAACTAATTGCTTTAACTGGAATTCATTTATTATCTTGGTTTATGTTAATCAGAAATCTTAAAAGTTGTTACATGGAACCCTGGGGTTCAAAATGTAGTTTCAATATTCAATAGTTGTTTTTAAGGAATTTAATAGCAGAAAGTACTAAATACAGAATTCCAAAATATGAACTAATTAGACTCAATTCATAAATTTAAGAAATAAACTAAAATTTTAGAGCTCTTCGTCAATTATTTTCATCGTAAGTGGGAACAGAATCAAAATACTGAAATGTATTGAATGCTAGATTTAAAATGTGTTTGTTTACCAATAAGAAACAAAAGCTGCTGGTAATGGTTGGAGGAATAAGGCCAGCAAGTGGGCTTATTGGTATTTTTTGCTAACTCCAATGGAATCAATGGAAATCAATTATTTCTCGGTCATGAATATTTTAATATTCAAAAGGTCGACTGTTTGATGGAGTAAACCTCTTGCACTTGCATTCAATCTGAATCCAGCAGGATATAAATTAAGGTTCCATATCTTCATATGCAGTCTGCATTCTTTGTAGGACAACTAAAGTGAAACCCCCAATAACCCCACAAACCTATAATTGTCTTTAAAGTGTGTAGTGGCCTTTTAATCCCTCCCCCTCCTTATCAATTGCGTAGCCTGATTTAGGCCCGAACACTCTCTTCATTCATAGCCTACTCCTTTTCAAGCACAATTATGAATCTCTTTTCGTTGATGCTTTTTGGAGATACCTTGTGATTCTGGTGATTGGTTCTGGTCCTAAAGAGGAAAATTCATATCCTTGTCTTGCGAGCTGATTGAATTTCTCAGAGCTTACATCCTAATTCTTTTATGAACCAGGTATTTGTATTAGATTAGATCAAGAGACATCCTCGCCTGTTTGCTCTCCTTTACAAGTATGGAAATCACTTTGGGAGGCTTGAGAGCTTGTAGAGCTGACTAGCTATCTGAATAGATAAATGCCTTAACTTTTACATGTTCTACATAAAAAATAAAATAAAATAAGAATATAGTCATCCTAGTAAACTCATTAATAATAAATATGTATATGCAATTATTTATTTTAATTTTAAATTGACTGATGAATATATCTTAAAATCATATAATTAATGAAGTTAATTTGTAGCGATTTAAATCAACAAAAAGCAACAAAATATTTGGTGATAGGTTCCATGTAAGTTGTTAATAACACTCATATTATGATTTCTCTTCCATGAACTGAAAATCTTGATGCCCATTGGTTTAAATTGTGTTTTCTGACTTTATGATAGATAATAATATCAATGTAAATCTATTTTCTTTTCAGAATGGATTCCTTTCTGCTTTACCATACCTTGCCATGTGGGGCTTTTCGGTTTCTTCAAGTTGGGTGGCAGACTATATGATATCTCATGAACGTTTGTCTCATACTTTGGTCAGGAAAATCGCACAGGGCATAGGTAATTAATTTTTATTCTCTTAATTACTAAAAGTTATTATATATTTTAGTTTACCTATAGGATCCATTACGTCTTGTGAGGATGGATGATTAGCTAGTATTTCTTTAAAAGATAAGACAAAACAATCATATAAACAATAATAGACCAATTTAAGGTGTGCCACTTAATTTGGCATTATTATTATTGTTATTGTAATACATTATTACATTGTTTATTTGGTTCTATACTTTTCTATTTAATAATAAATCACAGGGTTGTGGCCTCAATCCTATAGGAGGTCTTACTTGATTGGTAACAATCATGGTACTGATAGTGTTAATAAAAACAAATGTAAATATTTGATTTAATCAAATTTCTTTGTTTGTGCCTTCCAGGTCATTTTGGCCCTGCTATTGCTCTGGTAGGTGCTTCTTACACTGGATGTAACCCAGCTCTTACTGTGGCCATCTTGACTGTTGGTGTAGGCCTCAATGGTGGTATCTACTCTGGATTCAAAGTCAATCACTTGGACATATCTCCTCGGTTTGCTGGAATCCTCATGTCATTCACCAACTTCACAGCGAACATGGCTGGTCTCTTAGCACCTATAATTGCTGGCTACATCATTCACGGCAGGGTGAGTAAAATATTTATTTATGTTGAGTTCTTCTATTATATTATTTGCCTGTTTAGAATAGAAGATTTAGGAAAATATCCAACACTGTCTCAAATTCACTAGTGGATCATTTTATATTTATTGGCACATACTTTAGCTATGTATATTTAAAGTAATTTTAAATGAGGATTAGTATAAACTGACTCTCAGTTATCAATGGAAAATAGTATTTAAGCCCACAGATCTCAGATTAAATAACAAAAGTATGGAACTGTTTAAAAAAGAATACTATTACTTCCTGAACTATCTGAAGTATAGAAGATATAATCATCAGCCAAAATTTATTTTTGAAATCTAGCTTAATTTATGCGCGTCTTAAGCCCTTAAGGTAATTTTGAAAAAAAAAAAAAGTGTTTGTTTTATGTTCTATATTTCTTAGGATCTACCCTTATAAACTGCTGAACCATTTTCAATTTAATATTAAGGGTGTTAGAGAAGAAAGAACACAAAAAGTTTCGAGAATATTATCATTGGTTAGTCTAATTATAAAAAAAAAATGAATTGTAACCATCTTTTTGCATAAGTCTCATCATTTTTAACAATTTGACTTGCGTAGTTAGTTACTAAATAGCTGTTCCAATTATAATATAGAATTTTTTTTTAAATATTAGTTTTGCTGTAAAAATGCCTTTAAATTCTTCATTATATTTTGAATGTTTGTAATCTTTTAGCCTAATCAAGAAGCTTGGAGGGAAGTTTTCTTTGTTGCTTCTTCAGTCTATTTCGTCTGTAACTGTTTCTACTTAGTCTTTGCCACAAGCAAGAGACAGCCGTGGGACGACCCATCAACTGATCAACCTTCCAGTACACCAAAGCCTGAAAATACTGTTGAATCGAGTCATTGATTCAAGTTGCTATGAAGCCATTTTCTAAGTTGGGCTCTTGTCTATATAAAAAATAATGTAGATTTCAGCAATGTAAATAATCTTTTTTTTATTATTTAATTTAATTAAATTGTTTTGATTTTAGCTACTTCACATTCCTCTTTATTGATTAGACATTTCTTCTCATTTGCCTTTAGGATAGTATTTTTAATATTTATTTACTTAGTGATATAATTTTGACTTTCAGGGTATTTTGATTGTTCAATTTTGCCGAATTATAAACTGATATATTAAATAAAAGGTGATAATATGTAGAAAGAAATTTATTTTATATAAAACATGACTGTGAAGTTGTACTTTTAATATTATTGTACAGTAATTGTATATGTATGAAAAGTGTATATAGTTATATACATATGTACAGTAGTCAATTTATTATAGTAATGAAATTTTCTGTTTGTTTTATTTATTATGAAATTGCTTTAATGTTTTGTTAATAAAAATATAGAAAATAAAAAAAAAAATTAAAAAGGGCAATATTCAGACTAGATACTTAAATTTTTGTTAAATGTGTATCATTTGTCAATTGTATATATTTGTCTTGTAAATTGTTAAAGTTGTCAAAATCTTATTAGTGAGCAGTGAAATAGTAAAAAAAAACACACACTCCTAATCTTTTTGTTTTTAATATTTACCTTTCCTTTTATATTAAAATAAAATATTGTGATTTAAAGTTTTCAAGTGCACTCAACTGTGGTTAGTGCTTCAATGGGAACTGCCAATCTAGCTCAAAACAGAAGGGGGCAATTTTCTAAATTTAATTTCTTTCATGTATATAGGAAGATTAAATTAAATTAAAGGGAGACCATGTTATCAAGCAATAATTTAGAGTTATATTCAAAAGAAGCTAAAGTTACACAATAAGCCCAATCTGGGCCAACCTCGCAGTTTCGAGGTTCAAATGATCAAGTGAAGTGTTGATGACCCTCCAGGTTGTAAAATTATCAGAAATTACTCCATGTAACGTCTTTCTCGGGAAGAATATATGTGCCTTTCTGTCCTTGTTAAAGTACTTAAGGGCATTAACTAATAAATAACTTTAAATCCAGAATTCGAGCTTTAAAAATATTTCTTAATTATAATTTAAGCCAATTGTATTTACCTAATTGAATCAATGCCCAATCTAAACCTGCACAGAAGGGAATTAAAGAATTGAGTTGATTAAGCTAGATGTGTCCATGATAAAGAGCCTGAAATTTTTTTCAATTTTGAACTTCAAAAATATGTTGTTTGAAATTAAAAACATTATTACACATTATGTCGTTAAAGTGAATATATATTTACATAGCATAGCATATGCTACAGATATTTACAGTTAATATAAAAGATTCGCTGATTGTACTTTAATATGCGGACTTTTTGAGTATGATTAACTTTCCCAGGGCTCTCAGATTAATACAGCAATTATTCCCTAGTATGTCATAATGGTTACATATTTGATACTATTTAAAATTAAGAATTTATTACCATTTCAACTAGCATAAAAATATTTTATTTAAGTTACTGTTACTTATATATTTATACACACTTTACATAAAAAAATTAAAATCTTATAAGCTCCTCTAACAAAAAACGTTTGCAGGCCATTGCTGCATACCCAGATATAATTAAAATACCACACTTTTTATTGATTATTTTTAAAGTATATATATTCTTTTTATACCTTGGTAATGCTTTATAACATAGAATAAGTATTAATTAAGAGAACCTAGACCAATAAATAGCAATATTTATTTTTACGAGGGCTGCACAGTTCAAAAACCACACTAAGATGTGTGGAAACATTAAGGGGAATGGAACACCAGAAAGATTTTTAACAAATTGTAGATCAGCACACTGCGATTGAAATGTATTCCTTCTTTTAATATTTATACATATAATTGAAAACATTATGATTCAAATCAATATGGATAATGGTCATTTAAAAGGCTAAAATCGTATTTAAAATAGTTATAAAATGATACAGCATTAATCAAGGAAGGTGAAAAATAATGGTTGTATTAAAGTCATGAATAATTTAAATTAAAAAGCAAAGAATAAGGTGAAGCTCGATTTAGTTTTAAAAATTGTCAAAAGATTGCAGCACTAATCAAGCAAGAGAAGTTCGACTCAGCGAAGACTCTGACTAGAAATTTTATTTTGTATTAGGATAGTAGGAGTAAATAGGAGCTTAACTACTTTGGCACATGATCCAATATTCGTTACATTAACCGAAACTATTATAGTTTTGGTGATCGCCGCAAGAGGCCAGCACTAACAGGCCCAGGTAGGCGCACTAGCCGTTGAGCTCCTTTGCACTCCTACTCTCCTATTACAAAATAAAATTTTCAAGCTAGAATTATTCTTCAGAAAATACATGTTTGGATTGTGCTGGCCTCTGTTGGCGTTGAGCAGAACTATTATTTTCCACCTCCCTTAATTAGTGTTGCTATCTTTTGACAGTTTTTAAAACTAAATTGGTTTTCATCTTATTCTTAGCTTTAATTACTTTAATTAAATAAATGCGCATTATGTTCTGTTACGTTCAGAATGCTAAATCACACATTGGCATTTGAATAAAAAGATAAGATTAACTTCTTATTAACAATCTAATATGGGTAGTATGGCAAACAAGAAAATGCTTGTGAATTTTTTCACACATTCTTAATTTTGAGATCTTTAAGCCTTAAGAGCAATCTAGTTTTTTCCTTTAACTATTACAATAAAATAGATTTTAAAATAGCGAAAGAATTTCTTCTATTGTACCTAATCTAATTTTTTATTTAAGTTCACAATAACAAAAATAACATGAAGTAGGCTTAATATAATATAATATAGGAATAAATATATTTAATTTTATTTGAATTACCTATGGAATATGGGGAAATATAACTAGATTTCTATTAAAAGGATGTTGTATAGAAGTAAAATTTAGGAAATTAAGATATGAAAATTTTGATCCTTCCAGTTTGGCATGCAGAGATTAACAGGAGTGAAAGGAGATTAATAACTTGGTAAATATTTATAGAATACTAATTGGTGATAATTTCAAAAACTGCCCAAAGTTCTCTGAGGTAATTAATAATAGTAACCATTTGCACAGTAGCTGTTAAATTAGTGATTGATCCTTCTATAACATCATGCGGATCAACTGGTTAAATTATATTCTTATGGAGGAGTGTGACTCCTTGGGAAAAGATTATTAAACAAAATATAACAGTTGATCATAAAAAATTCGCAAAAAAAGAGCAGAATTATTTTGAGAGATACATAAAAAAGAAACTGAAAGGCAGCAGGAAAACAGAGGAAATTTTAATGTCGACCCTAAGGTATATCAATTTCAAATAAGAGAGGAAACAATCATTAGATATTATCTATCATTAGTGATGTAATTAAACATAGCACCAAGTTCCTATGCTACTTCTGTCCATGGATAAGTTAGAAGCACTATTTTTATGGATCTATTTTATTATTAGAATAATTCAAACTTTTCTTAATTTTTGTGGGTTTGTTATAAATTTATTTATTTTTATTTTCCTTCATCTAATAAATGTCACAATAAATGGAAAACCTTAGAACTACAAATGGGAGATATTTGTGAATGTAAAAGAACAGCAGTAGTACACATAAAGAATAAATAATACATAATAAATAAATAAGGAAGAAAGTGTTCACATATACCTTAAACATATTAGAAATAAATCTTCCAATGGAAATTAAATTGCTGTATAATGGAACCAATTTTATAGTCGATCTTCAGATATTATAATAAACATTTATACTATTAGTTAGTTATTAGTCCAGAAACATCTGCTTCTTTTAATTTTGGTGTTAATATTAATGTTTCCTACATAAAAGTTTTTCTGATTTTTTACCATACTCTCTCTGATTTACCTCAAAAGGTAAATGAACACATATGAGGAGTTTTCTTTCAAAACATAATATATCCACTTCTCAAAAATAAAGATTTTTTAATATTGATTAACATTCCACATCCAAAACTTATTCATTTCAAATCTTATTTTTTCCAAATGTGGCTATGTTAACTTTTGATAGAAAATTCCTCTTATCATTGTGAAATTAAAAAAAAGAAAAAATGAAAATATTATTTTTAAGTTCTTTTATAAAAACAGTTTGTTTCTCTATCCGAAGATTTACTCAATCATTTCTCATATTTCCAATTTCTATCACTATTAAAATGAAGTATATGGCCCAAATAACATCCACCTCATCAATTTTTTTTTTTTTTAAATAACATTTGTTTCTTGTGAACAAACATATGCAATATCAGTTGTCCTAGCTGATTACTGTTATCACCTCCATTCAGTTTTGTAAACAAATAAGGCATTTGTCCTGGCATGAAAGACTTTATAAAATATTTTAAAAATCACAAATGATTTATAACAGAAAGTGTTTGATGGTCTGTTCACTCTTTTACCATCTATTCGTTTTTAGTTTAATTGTTAAATTCCATTCGAACACGTCTCTTTTATCTAGTTTTATGTTTAAAAAAATATACATACATACAGTCCATATTTTATTTAATATGCACAAAATTGGTTGTTCATTTTACATTCCGATCGATGTAATAATCGATGTGTAACAAAATTGGATTAGTTTTTACTTTTATTTTATATATTACTTTCAGCTTTAAAAAAGTCTAAGATTTATTTTTATCACATAACTGATGATTATGCTTCTTCCACACTCACAATTAAGTTTTATTTTTTTCTGTCTTTATCATAACAAATTAGTATTTCTAAAAATGCTGATAATGATTTTTTTTTTTAGTTGGTTTATTTATTTTTTCTATTTAGTGGCATAAAACTTATATTTTTAACTTGAATATTTTAAAACTATAGATTATTCTAAGAAAAGGTTTAATAATAAACACTTAATGTAGTTTGATTTATTAAATTGTGTTGAATACCTAAATCAACAGAAATGGACCAGCTCTTCTTCTTGCTATCAGTGTTCCTTATACAAAATACAATTTTTTAAATAGTTATAAATAAATATCTTATTCATATATATATATAATTATTTATAGTAATAGATGCATAATATAAGTAGGAATAATAAACAAGATTACAATGATCAAGATGGAGTGAACAGATCCATGAAATACTTTGATTTAATCGAATTTCGAATGGTCAAGTACACATTAGTGAATATAATTTAATTTATATATTTGATTAATACATTATTTTTACCTTTGATTGCCAAATCTTTAATCTCACTTTTTCATTAAGTGTCAACAATATCAACTATGTTGTGCAATTAAGTGGTATTATTGTGTTATCCACCTCTTCTTGGTCTTTTTCCTCATATTTTTTGCCAATTAGAATGAGATTGAAAGTTTAAGCAACAAAATTAAACATTTCAACGAATAAATATAAAATGATAATATTTAAATAATAATAATATTAAAAAATCTATTTCTTATCTTGAAATCATTGATCACTTCACTCCTAACAAAATGAACATTACCATAATAATGTATGATATATAATAATACAGTACTCATGGTGTTTATTTTCAAATACAGCCTTTTTTTTATAATTTTTTTTTTTTTTATCTTTTTATTTATTCTTTTATAAAATAACATCAAAATTTAAATTATACTGTAAGAATCTAGTATGATAAATAAATATTAGTTCTTTAAAAATAATGCTTCCGTATTCATTACCATCCAGGTTTAATTGACAATAATGTTAGATCAGTTAGGAAGACGGTAATGAATCTCACTTATTTTATAAAGAATTTTTATATATTTCGGTTAAAAACCTACGATTAAAATATCATTTTCTCAAAGAATATATATTTTACATATATCTACTTCCATCCTATGTATGTTTTATTTGTTTCATAAGGTTCAAAAGTAACTGCCCAAAATTATTCTGAATTTTAATAGTTGAGTGCCTCTCCCTACAATTATTTTTAATAAAGTTATTACTTTTATTCCATAAATACATTATATTTATATATAATATTACATGTAGTAATATTATTTATAAAATTTTTTTATTGATATACTTCTATTTTTTCTGGAATTTTGTAAGGTATGAAAAACCAGAAACAGTAAAACCACTTTTATCAATAGTAATTTGATTGGCATAATCAAAATTAAATGCATTCAACTCGGCTTAATTGCAATATCTCAAAGCAGACAATTTTTTCTAATAAAACAGTTCCTTAAATATTTTTTTAAAAACACCCTTCTTTACTCAGCGATGTAATTAGGATGTTTTTAATTAGATAATGTAGATTCAAGTCTGTTATAAATTAGGTAAGTGAGAATGCATTATTGTAAAGTAATGAGGATTTGAGTCTCAATAATTAACTGTTTTAGCAATTAATGCTAGTTCTACACAATGCGGTAATGTAAGGCGGTCTTAAGGATTTTTAATCTGGCTAAACTATATCTAAATTAATAAAAAAAAATAATTATCCAGAATGGTTGATTATATATCAAGGATCGATGGGGTAAGTCAAAAAATATTATTAGAGCAACATTTTAAATTTGTTACACTGAGCAGCATTCATAAAAATATTCTTTCATAAAAGAAAAACACCTTTTTTTAATGCATCATGGAACAAATGCAATTTAAAGCTTGAAAGTTTTACATGAAGTATCTCATTATTTTTGGGCAGTACTTAGATTATGCAAGATAATTGGAAATATAAAAGTTAATTAAAAGAAGATAAAAACTTATTAATTTTTTTTTTTCTCAATGTAACTTTGCATACATAATGATTCAGTAAAAGTACTGCTTAAGCTTCTAGAAATACTTTATTTTTAAATATTTAGTATTCAAATAAAATATACAATTTATATACAATCATTAGTCACCCTGTACAATAAAAAAAAAAATATCACATGATATAAAAAATCACTACAAACATTTAAAATTATATTTTGAAAATTTATTTTTTTCTATTTGAAACACTTTAGGAAGTGAACCACTCAGAAGTAATAAAATATTGTTTATACAGCTCTATACTGGAATAGTACTAACAAATAAAAAATCAATATTATAACTTCATTTTGTTTTCAAATCTATTCATTCATATTCTTCAGCACTTTGGAGTTAGTTCTAAAAGATAAATTTATATTTATTTATACTAATAAAAATTTAAATAAATCTGAACCCATTGCTCAACTTCTATTAATAGGACGAAGCTTACAGAATTGTGGATGGCTGGAAACTTCAACGACTTTGGGCGAATCCTGCCCACAAGTGAATGGTGGCTTCAAAGGGCTGACCACTATATCATGGAAAAGGTCATTGAAAATAAAACTAAATGATTATTGTTGGAACAAATAAAATAACAATATTAAGACTACGTAAAAAATAGTCCAATAGATTTGTCTCAATTTTTATATTAGTTCAGCAAGCCTAAAAAGAAAATGTGAGACTTTCAAAATAGTGAACTGAGATTTGTGAATGAGTTTTAGAGATTATTATTTTCTTTTTTGGAAACTCATCTAATTATTTTCCACTTAATTACAATAAACACTAACTGCCACTGTTACATTTTTCAGATTATATATACATAAATCTTATATATCTTAAATATTTTGTAAATATTTTATTTCATGCATTTTGTATAAATGGGAACATTTCTCACTATCACTTATTTCCATTAACTGTGGTATATTATAATAATTACAATGGCATTACATTTATTGGCATATTGTAAAAAATCAGTATAAAATAAAATAAAAAAAGACCTTTTTTCTTGTTTTTGTTTTGTGGCTGAATTAGGCACAACTACAGCACAACATGATATTAACAAAGTATCTAACTTGTTCATTATCATCTAGAAACCATCCATTCTGATTTATTTACATTTAACAAAGTTTATTGATGATAAAAAATCCTTTTTCCAGTGATCTGAAATTTTTAAATAGAGGTATCCTACACTTTACGGTATTAATTGCTGCTTGTATTTAATTCTATTTATCTGAGATTGAATTCCAAAACCAGCTAGGTCCATTTTTCAATTGTTATATTTTGTTTAACAGTTTTTGTAATACAGTGACTCACAAAAATATTTGTAATTTATTTTGAATTCTTCAAAATATAAAAAAATGGTAATTTTTCCTCGAATGAGATCAAAAAACATTGTACTTAACATAAATTAATCTTTAAAACAACTAAAGATTAGATTCTTAGTTCAAAAACATTTAAAGGATTTACTTAGAAGCTTTGAACCATTTCCGGGTAATAAGGAGACGCTCAGTATTATTCGTAAATTCAGTGTTTTTTTTGTCTACTTAAACTAAATCTTTCTCACTTGCCCTAAAATGATCTCGCTCCTCTTGGTTTTCTTTATAACATCATACAAGAGCGAACGTTTAGAAAATAAAATTACTTTTATTGTTTTTGTCAAGATAGGTCAAAAGCACTGTAATCTTTAAGCAGATCTGAGATAGATGGTGATTGCAATGCAAGAAAAGGGAATGACCCTAAAAAAAATTTTACCTGATATGGATATAACAATATCTACGATCCAGTATAAAATAAAACGATTCAGAAAAGACAACTGGTTACGCAATAAGTCCAATCTGGGCCAACTTCGCAGTTTTGGCAAGAGACTAGAGAGGATTATATTGTGAAAAGTTAAACTAAATCCTCAATTGAGTGCAGTAAAACTTTCTCCTGAAATTTCTCTACAACTGGACGTAAAATATGTTCAGAGTCAGTAGAAAGAGTTTTAAGAAGAAGGTGCAGCTCAGGAGAAACTGAAACATAAAAAGACGCATTATGATTGTCATTTTTTTTTTTTTTTTTTTAAATGAGGGTATTATTGCGACTGTTATATTCAGTGATGAGTGGAAATTTAATATTCATGACATTGACAGAAGAAATATAGTTTGGAGAAGGCCAAACACAGAAATAAATTCAAAGAACATTTGGGGTACTATTAAACATAAGGGAGATTCAGTAATAGTTTGGGGTTTATTTGCAAAAAATAGATTGGGGAACATATTTATGGACAAAAATAAATATAATGAAATTTTGTGTGAAAATTTATGCTTTGAAAGAACATTCCATATTATCAAGAAAATGACCCGAAGCTTAATGCATTAATAACATGCGAGTGACTACTTTTTTATAGCTCTAAAGAGCAAGAAATATTCCCCCTCCCCCTCCTCCCGATCACCTGAACTCAACACAATAGCAAATGCATAGGCGTATTTGAAGTTACAAATTCGTAAACATAATATTGGAGACTCAAGTACATTGATGAGAATTTCGCTCAATGAATAGAAACAAATTTCCCAAAATTATACTTGTAAGTTGATTAAATCTATACCTAATAGACTTAAAGCCATTCTTCACAACAAGGGCTATCCTAAAAAATATTTAAAATTTGAAATTATCAAAAATTGGAAGCAGTATGAAAAATTACGAATAATTTTGTGACTTAAATTTATTGTAATTGTGTCAATAAATGTTATACTTTTTTTATTGAAAAGTGGTGTACCTTTTTTAAATTCGATAAAACATTTCTTTTATTTTACATTCAGTTTTAGGACTTGGTTTGAAGTAAAATTAAAAAGAGCAAAATTACGAATATTTTTGTGAGCCACTGTGCATTATCATGAGTTGAAAGGATTAAATCACATCTAATTTATAAAATTACAGCTCTTGATAATATAGTCCCAAAACTGTTGAAGAAAAAATAAATAAGAAAAATTGTGAAACGGACTTAGCTGGTTTTGGAATCCTATGCCTCACTTATAAACAATATGATTATGACTCTCAACTCTTTTTTATATTCATTCATAATTATTGACACGAGAAATTTTTTAGGAATTTTAGACAGCAAATGGCCTCAAAGTGGTTTTATAAACCTCTAGATACAGGCCCATGTAAAGTTTATTTTAAAATAATTTTTCAAGAACGCATTAGTCAAACAGACATCCCTAATCTTTATCATTTTTATCAAATCTTCAATTTAAAAATATAATGCCAATATGAAAGAGAATTTCTGTAAAGAGAAATAGGAAGTTATTGTTAAGTTAAAAGTACATATCAGTCAGTGCAATTAAACCACTTATATCTGTCAATACAATTAAACTACTTTTAAAGTCATCTTCCGTTCAAGGAATGAAAAAAGTAAAAATATATTTTCTGCCTAAAGTATATTAATATTGTTTCTTCAAATATATATATATATATATATATATATATATATATATATATATATATATATATATATATATATATATATATATATATATGTGTTACTGTTAAGATTTTGAAATAAAGTAAAAACAGTATTAATTAACTTTTACTACCCAAAGTAATAAGGCCGTATAGATTAATTTCTGGTAAAGTATTGAAATATATAACAGTCAAGAATTATTAATATAATTGATATAATTTAAATTACAAATAATATATATTTTGAAAATAATGCATCTGCAAGCTGTCATAATTACCATTGTTTTATCATATTCAGTCAACTTTTGATATCTCAAATTTCAGGAGATTTGACAAACTATTTTGAGCTACAGAGGTAAATAGTTTGGTTCCTCCAACTCTAAGAGATAAAATATCCCTCGAAATTATTTTTGAGTTTTTTTTTGGAATAAACATGAAACTGTTTATAAAGAATTAGAGGTATCGAGGGTTACTGGATCAGATACTAAAAATTGATTATAAAAATTCCATTTTTATATACTTTGAAATGGAAATTATTGACCTTCTCATTTATTTTCAAAATAAATAACTTTCAAGTTAATAATAATAACATCAGAAAATTACATGAAGTAAGTAATATTTGTGACTTTTACAAAAAGTCATATCAAATATAATTAAAAGAAAGACAGTTTAAAGAATTTGTAATAGGTTAAAAAAAAAAAAAAAATAGCCTATAATCTTACTTCTAATCCTCACTTTGAAGTCAAACCACCAAAACTCAGTTCTTAATAACTTATTACAATCTAAATTTATAAAAAAGGATATATATTTATTTATATATGTGTAGAGCCTAATATAAATACAATACATATACATGTATTTTTGTTTTTCAGGAAAGTGCAAGTAACATAAAAATAGCCAAATAGTTTTGCTTGAAATAGTTCTATCACCTGAAATAGAATAAGCTACCACACAGATTATATATTTCCTATCTTCTATTTATGAAATACAGACTTACTTCCTAATTTTGGGTGGTGAAATGTTATTTCTTTATAAGTATGTGGAAGTACATTCCCATTTTTAAAGGAGAATAATAAAAAAAAATATGGAATTTTTAATTTATTAAATGTGTGTGAAAATAAATCATAAATCAACTTCCAGCAACAAGTTTTTTTATAATAACAAAGGAAAATAGGACTCAAGAGCAGAATTTAGGTTTTTTTTTTTTTTAACAATCGTTCAATTATCTTTCAGAATTTGCACATTTAGACGCATTTAAACTCATTTCCTCAGCAAGTTGGTTGATAAATGTATATATTAGAATATTTCTATTAAAAATATTTTTTTTATGCTAAAAATTATTTCTATTTGTCTTAAAATAAATTTTAATTCAGGAGCCAGCAATTTGTTAACAAAAAACTGACCTAGAAAAAAAAAAAGATGGTAACTTCTTAGAAAAAAAAAAATCTTGCATACTTAAGTCTCTCTCCTTCTCATTTAAATTGTTTTAACACATCCTCTATTTTTTATATTTTTTTGTTGATTGCTTCTTTTTTTTTTAGTGAGAAAATTCTAAAGATTGATGAACTGAAAATCAAAATCAATCAAATGTGTTAGATCATTAATGCTTCAAAAATGGTAATTATGTTTTACATTTTTTTTTTACTTTCTATATTTCTTATGACTAAATCTATTTTTGTTTCTGTAAATTTTCGAAAATTAGAGGATTTTTTAAATATTTCTACTGGATTTCAGAAGCTGAGAAAATTATTTATGTTGAATTTTAGCTTCATGATGCAAAAATGTTTAAAAGATTTACTTTTTTATGTAATCAATAAGTAAACTTGTTTCAAACACAATAGAACAAACTGCACTTTTTTATTTTTTGTATTTTATACAATACAATTCATTATTTGTAGTAATTTTGGAAAACAATTACCTTTTATATAATTTATTTTAACCCTCCTTTTTTTTTGCAGTATATTAATATTACATAAAAATAATTGCATACACATTTGGACAACTTTTTATTCTATTATAACACTTTTTCTGCTTATTCTAGAGTTTTTTACAGCTCTGAAAAACCAATCTCTGCTAATGAGAAATACATTCTATGCATATTAATTAAAGATTTGCAGTAAAAATTAATCTGTGTAAATAATAAACATTATTATTTTTTATCTCTCGTGTTACTAAAAATTAAAATATATCTTTTTTATAATTATTTATACAAAGAAAGTAGTAGGGAAGTACCATTAGGCAAGAACATCGGGAAGTTGTTCTAATTATAGAAAATTATGAAATATATTTTTTTAATAAAGACATTTAACAACTTAGCACGAACATTTTGTGAGAAGAATTATTTTTTTAAAAATTAATTAATTAAGTTTCATTGTTTTGACCATTTCAGATTTAAAAAGTTTTATTAGATGATCCATAGACCCTGAACAAATCAAAAACATTTTTCTCTAGTGATGCAAAATCAGGTATGCGAAACCTCATCACTAAAACATTCTGATCTCACCATGAAAACATTTTTAACTGGTCTTATTAAATTAATTTATTATTGTATTTTTATCATATTTAAATATTAAATTGCAACTATAGTAGTTCTTCACAAAGCTAAAAGAAAAAAATTGCTACTCCCTTAGAAACAACTAATTTGGATACTAAGAATATAATACATTTTATTTAAACAGATGAATTAATAAACAACTCATACAATATGAAATCAATACAACTCAGACAGCATGGCCATTATTTAATACAGACAATTATTTTGGTTCTTTTGCAAAAAAATTCATATATTTAATTATGATATAAACTGCTGGGTGGAAGCCATGGTGGCCGAGGATAAGAGGCAACATCTCTGAACTCTCAAGTCAGAGATTTCAAACCCCGATCTCTATTGTGTTTGAGGATTGAATTTTATTTTGTGGCAGACCTACAGAGCAAATCTTGGCCTTCACACTCTGGCTAAAATAAGTTGGTAACCTACAGGATAACTCAACCTTTCTGACCTAGTTGGAGTGCATAAGGATACAAAATAAAATAAGAAACAAACAACAGCTAGACAAAAGTTTTGCATTAAAACTTACCAAATTATTTTGATTTTTTAATCAATAAATGTCAAATATTTTCAAGGATGATATTTCTAAAAAAGAAAAATTAATAAATTAAAAATTTCTTTGGAGGTTAAAGTAAAAGTGAAAGTTAAACCCAAATCAATTGTAAGAAAAAAATAACTTTAATTTTTGATCCCTAGAATAATTTAAATCATCTTGGTCTTATATGTCTACTCAGAACAAGAAAACCTTCATAATTAATGCAATCAATTTCTGGATTATTAAAAAAAATTATCCAAAAACTATAATGATATTTTGATTAAAAAAAAAAAAAAAAAGAGTAGGCCTGTTAATACTTATTTTAATTTAAAATCAACATGCCAATCTTAAGTTTCTTTTGCTTTTCTCTCTCACAATATCTATGTGATGAGATTTCACAGTAATTTTGTTAATTATTGCAAAAGATGATTAACTAAACACACACTAAGCCAAATTATAGGTAAGTAAAGGTGAGCTAAATATGAAACTCCTTTTTTTTTTTTTATATATATTATCTACTTTTATAGTAAAAACTCTTGCATGTCAAAACAAAAATTAAAATAATGTATATTTTTTTCTTTTAGATTTTTGTTTTAAAAAATAATATTGTTTCTCTTCAACCCGTGTTAGAGTAAAAAGGATTATTTAAGATGGGTGGGTTCTTAAGAGATAACGCATGAATTCCTCTTGCTGGAATGCCTCTCCCTGAGGGATTGCAGGTGTGCCAATTGTGCAGGGGAAGGTATCGCAGGGTTGTTAACTGGAGTGCCTGGCTGCTGAGGCGGGAGCGACTGTCGTCTCCTCCTTCTTAAAGCGGGGCTCAGATTGTACTTTACCTTGAATGAAAGTACAATATCAGTTAGAGTTATAATGTAATGTAGATAGAACACAATAAAATAAATTAATATGAGCTTCAATGCAAAAGTATAGTATCACTTTTAAAATTACATTTACATCAAGAAAACACTATAATTTGTTTATTTTTTGATCTCATCATTGATAAATCAATCAGTTTCATTGGACAAAGATTTTGAGAAATGGATTAATCCTACATCATAAAAAAAAATAAATAATTAACTTGGCTAAATGAGCAATAATTTAATCTGCCATTGTTGCTGTTAAATATATTTTTCTGATTGTTTTCCAGCTTGGTTTTCTTACAATTTTATTAATTTGTTTTTAATCAACATGAACTATGTTAAAGCATTTGTCAGAATGTGATTGGATCATGATTGCGACATATTAATTTTTACTTATTACATTTAGCTTTATTTTAGAAAAATGATTCAATTCACATACACACAAGTTTCATATCACCATACCTGTTAAAAAAAAAATATCAGATTTAACAATGAGATAAAATAAATTAAAAATAAAAATAAAAAATATAGTGATTATAATAAATAATAAATTTGTGATATTATGATAATTTGGAGTCAGTAGGTTGTACATTTTTTTTTTGTGTGTAACTGCTGCTATCACAGTGCTGTATGATATAGTAAGATTTTAAAACAATAATGAAAATTTTTTCTATGAAATTAAGAATTATTATTTTTTTAAAATACTGGATCACAACAAAAAAAATACAATTAGGGATTGATAAATTATTTGCCATTATTCTATAAATTTGTTTTATTGAAAACTAGTTTCGAATGTTATAACATTTATCCTCAGTTCTAAAAACACACAAAAAATTCAAAAATAAGCAATTCAAAATATAGTTGGTATTATTATACATATTAAATTATATAAATCAGTATTATAAAACATTTATGAATTATGAATTTAATTAAGACAAGAAATCAAATACATGTTGGTACTCACCAAGGTTTAAATGGATTATATCAAACAGAAAAGTTTGTACTGGTTTCTTCTCGCATTGTACTAACAATGAACGAGAGATAGGCAGGATGTTTTTAGGTAAACGGTTTAAGGGTCAGGGTTTTCCAAGTAATGCCGGCGGGTAATTGTTTTTTCTATTATAGATGGGAATAAATTTAAGATTGGACTATTGGAGATATTTATTTGATCATTTAAGCAAAAATCTGGATTGGATTTGAAGGATTTTATTATTTCAAGTGCTTCATATATATTTAATTTGAGACTGTTTTCAACGTGATGTATTAATTTAACTCCTGAATCTTTGATGAATTTATGATTATTTTCATTTAAATGAATTGCAAAGTTGGAATTATCTGTCTTATTATTATATGCACGTGTATATTCCTTTAATCTCTGATTTAGCGATCTTCCAGTTTTTTCCTTGTATTTGGCTGCACAATCATTAGAATTTAGTTCGTATACTCTGCTTTTTTGGAAAGGGTCTATTTTGTCTTTAGGAGAAGAGAAATATGAGGATAGGGTTTTTAATGATATCTATTCAACAATCCCCGAAGATAGGCCCATCCCGAAACATTATGTTTTGATTCCATATTACAGCCCTATATCCATCAAAGTCGAAAATGAATTGAAAAAACTAGGATTAAACCCTGCATTTAAAATAGAAAAACCCTATCCTCATATTTCTCTTCTCCTAAAGACAAAATAGACCCCTTCCAAAAAAACGGAGTATACGAACTAAATTGTAATGATTGTGCAGCTAAATACACAGGAAAAACTGGAAGATCGCTAAATCAGAGATTAAAGGAACATATACGTGCATATAATAGTAAGACAGATAATTCCAACTTTGCAATTCATTTAAATAAAAATAATCATAAATTCATCAAAGACTCAGGAGTTAAATTAATACATCACGTTGAAAACAGTCTCAAATTAAATATATATGAAGCACTTGAAATAATAAAATCCTTCAAATCCAATCCAGATTTTTGCTTAAATGATCAAATAAATATCTCCAATAGTCTAATCTTAAATTTATTCCCATCTATAACAGAAAAAACAACCGGCATTACGGGGAAAACCCTGACTCTTAAACCGTTTACCTAAAAACAACCTGCCTATCTCTCGTTCATTGTTAGTACAATGCGAGAAGAAACCAGTACAAACTTTTCTGTTTGATATAATCCATTTAAACCTTGGTGAGTATCAACATGTATTTGATTTCTTGTCTTAATTAAATTCATAATTCATAAATGTTTTATAATACTGATTTATATAATTTAATATGTATAATAATACCAACTATATTTTGAATTGCTTATTTTTGAATTTTTTGTGTGTTTTTAGAACTGAGGATGAATGTATAACATTCAAAACTAGTTTTCAATAAAACAAATTTATAGAAGTGGCAAATAATTTATCAATCTCTAATTAGATTAATCCTTCTATACTATCATGCGGATGTCAACTGAAAAAAAATACAAAAAAGATGTTACAATAATTTGTTCAACAGGCAGATAAATGCAATTTGGAAAATCTGGGATATTGCAACAAGGCTGAAAATGACAAATATATTTCAACTGTTATTTAATACAGATGGTTTATTATAATTATTTCAATTTTTGGCTTAGAGAATAAGCAATATCTAAGTGCTTACAAGAACAAATGAAACTTGATATAAAAATGATTTACTAGGTTGTTACAAAAGTCTTTGTGCATTAATTCATCATTGGCATTAAAGTCTCCATTTTAATCCTTATTCGACTCTGATGTAAACAATACATAAATTATTGTTTACTTTGACTAATCCTTTCTTTAATTATGTATACCAACTGTCTCTGCCTTTAATACCGTTAAATAAATTTCACCAAAAATGTCAGAAGAAAAAATTATTATTTGTGATCTTCTAAGATACTGCTGGAAAAAGTACTAAGTGCTGAGAAAACTTTTGCAGTGGAAGGTGAAAATGTAGTGCATTGAATTGTGAAGCTGTTTTGCACTTTGAGCTGGTTCCAGATGATAGGACAATTGACACTGAGCTTTAGAATGAACAACTTAAAAGAATGTATCGAATTTTAAAAGAGAAGCACCCTGCTTTATCAACCAGAATAAAGTGATATTTCAGCAAGACGACCCTGAGTCAGGATGCGAGGAGTTTTTCGCCTCGAAAACCAAGAACTAGTGTCACCACCAAATTTAACTTTAGGCAGAAAGAGTTAAAGTAATTGACAATGATGACCTATAATTTGAAGAGTAATTTTAATGTGTAGATTTTATACTAAAATTTATATAAATAAAACTCATTTTATGCACAAAGACATTTATAACATCCTAGTATATATCATATGTTTTAAATGGGAATCTTCACTGCCCAATATGAGACAATAGTTTGCTTACAAGAATATGGAAATCTAAAGGCGAACTCATGCGGCACTAAGTTGAAACTAACACCCCTCCCTCCCTCCTAGTACCTTTAAATGATTAGGTTATCAAAAATAAATTTATGAATTCCAATTTATTAATTATTGTTTTCATTCAAATTGTTTCCAACAAATTTTCACATTTAAGGCAAAATTAAAACAAAGATGTCATTTATAGTTCAACTGTTCATCAGGTCAATTGAATGTGTGGAGGGGAAGAGTATCTTTCCCTCTCATTTCCCCGCTTCCATATTCTTGTTGGCGAGATAGAATTGAAATTTTTTTTAGTAAAGCTATGTGCATCTGTGTTGCAGAGGAGCTTGTTATAAGACATTCCTTCTTTTTTAAAACATGTTTGTATTAGGGGATATGGCCAAAATTAAACAAATATAGAATTTTTTCACATAGTAAACAAATGGAACTGATTTTTCAATGCACCTTTCATGAGAAACTATCACATATATCGCACTTTATTATGTTAGTTACATTTTTCATGTATAGAAAAATTCATCAGGATATTTACTTGATTAGCCTTTTTAAATTTATAATCATAGAAAAGCTACAATCTAAATTCATCTAAATTCTTATATTTTACAAAATAACCAAAAATAAAATAAAGAACATTTACAAGACCAGGTGCAATGATATACAGAGTGCAACAAATAGAAGTACGACTCTTGAAATTACAATTGACAATGAAGGGTCAGAAAATCATAGCTGCATTAGGAATAATGTAGCTTTAAATAACAACTGCTTAGAACATTCTACCCATACATGTAATTCAAATTCAATTCAAAATTAAATTTGAATTCAAAATTATGAAAATGCTGCACTCTGTGCCCGGGCACGACCCCTGAAGGGTTAAAAAAAATCTTAAATATTAAATATTAAATTACCTTAGCTTGAGAAAGTAGTTCCTTAAATACTTTTGTTATATTTAGATTTTCTTTAGCAGACGTTTCAACAAAGCCATTTTCCCAGTCTACTGTCACAATTGATTCTGTTGTTTTGGACAACTCCTTAAAACATATAGCAAGAATCAGTCAACAAACTTTTATATTTTGAATTATTTAAAGCAAATATTACAATTTAGAAAAGCAAATAAATTTCAAAATCATTCATATACTCGTAAGATATTTTTTCACTATATCTATTTGTGTGTATGTATATACATAGACATTGGGTGCTGAAGATTATTGTCCAAATCCACAACTCAATACAAAAACAACTTTTAGTAATAAATGATTTAAAACCAATTAAGTAAAATTTTAAAGAAAATAATAATAATAATTATTATTATTATGATCTGTATTAGTTTCTTAGAAGTTAAAGCCAATAAGTACTGTTGGTAGGCTGTCGTTTTTGCTAAAAATTATCTTTTTTTATCAATTGAATAACCAATCTTATTTTGGTTAAAAATTAACATTAATTTTTCTTGCATCAAGCCAAAGAAACATGTTAATGATGAAATGATTGTTTTCTGTTCACCTTTTATTATACTTGAAGTGTAATTTCTCATAATATATATATATATATATATATATATATATATATATATATATATATATATATATATATATATATATATATATATATATATATATTATATAATATAACTATATTATAATATTACTGTATTACTCCAGTAATGCACATATCAAAATTTTATTTTGAGTTTTCCTAAAGTAGTAAAGAACGGACATCACGCATTTGTGCTCTAAGGCAATGGGATACGCTGTTTTGAGTTTCTGGTTGGCCACTGTATCCTTCTGTAAATGTACCTAAGAGAAATAAAGTGGCCACCTTCAATTTTTTGTCTTGGCTTCCAATAGACTAATCTGTAATAACTACTCAATATTTTATTATAGATAACCAATGCCATGCAAACTTAATTAGTAATATATTACAAAGCTAAACATTAACAAAAAAAAATTTTAATTTCTTCCTTCCATTTCTTTGTAGGTCTTGACAACTCATTTTAAATTGCCTCTACTCAATTTTTTGGTTTAGGTAGTTCTCTTCATTAATGTAGAACTACATTTCATCTGCCATGAACTTTGAAGAACAGAAAACTGAGAAAGACTCAGCATGTATGTTCAGGTAATTGGCATTTCTCAGTACTTGTATGAGTCTCATGAATACAGTCTCAATTGTCTGTGTTCCAGAGTCTCTGATCATCTTCTCATCGTCCAGATTGAGTAGCAAACAAATTCTGAGAGTTATAAATTATGTTATTGTTTTTTATCAATCTTAATTTATAATATAATTTATTCATTTATATTAATACAAAAGACAATTTAATAAGAAAGAATATAAAATAATTCAAATAAATTAAGAATATAATCTACATAGAATTCTTACTTGCTGAGAATCATCCTCAATCAAATCTATCTTGTTTCCGACAATAACGATTGGCACCTGAGCTCCGCCTTTGATTTCGAGTATTTGATCTCGAATAACCCTGGCCTCTTCGAACGTATCAGGATCTACCACTGAATAAACAAGAACAAAAGCATCTGCTGAAGATATAGACAGTGCACGCATTGCTGGAAACTCGAATGAACCTGGAAATTTGATAAAGAATGAAAGTTCGAAAATTTAACAAAATAATTTAAACTTGAATTTTTCAGGAAAATGAAAGCCATAAATCTTTATTGACAAGCACCTGCTGTATCCAATATTTCCAGCGTCAGTCGCACACCTCCCACATTGAACTCGCCAAGGTGCATTTCTTCCACAGTCCTCTTATATTTTGGAGAAAAAGTGGCATACAGAAATTGGGATATTATAGACGATTTTCCAACTTTTGCTCCACCCATAACCACCACCTGAAATTTGAGTAGTTAGATATATGATTTCAATCTGTTGCCTATAATTTCTCAATTATGTACATTTGATTGTCAATACAAAATAGTTGAAAATCATCCTGGACATAATTTAAATAGTCTAGTCCATTGGCATCCAAACTTACAGGATTCAAGAACCCCTATTAGAACTATTCACTGATTACCCATTGGTGGCTGTGTGATCAGGAATGTGATACAAATACCTTATTTATCCTCTCAGTAGACCATGTAGACCTATAAAGGGGTTGCCAAACCAAGGTTATTCTCCTGGCAAAGCTCACTAAAATTTATTGTGCCAAGTTAGGAATTATTGTTTCTGTGATTCAAACTCACCTTGTGCTTTGTTCCTGTCTGACTAGCTGAAGAGCCTCCAGTAGCTTCTTCCTCCGACTCACCATGGCTCTCCGACCTAGAAATGGTTAAAAAAAAATATTACCAACACTAAAATGGAGGTTGTTGATAATAAACATGTTACCAGAGATTAATAAATGAAAAATATGAGGCTATAATAAGATAAGACTATTACATAATAAAATACAAACTTTTGTCACTTGCGGTTTACATGATTTAAAATAAATATATTTATCTGAGATATTTATTATGTTACCTTGGGAAAACTAACATAAATAAAATAAACTATAATTAATGTTTATTTCTCATTGATACAATAAGAAAAAACAAATTTTCCGAATAAATAAACCTGTACGATTGGTTATTTAAGAATACTCAATTTTTCATTTTAAAATTGTGTAATATCATAATTAATCTAAATATAATAAAATACATAACGAATATCAAGTACTTTGTAAAATTATTGAAATTCAATATATTGATAAAATTAAGCTTCTCAACAAAAATTTGAAATAGAAAATATCAATCCAAAAAAGGTAATTAAACTATAACTTAATTAGTAATATATGGAAACATGAATCTCATTAATTGAGGTTTTGGCGGAACCAAGTTCGACAGAGTCTGGCACAATGGAATACTCTCCAAATTTAAATATTTTCTTCCTTCAACTTACTATCTCATACTTCTTTCCTTTCTATCTGACAGGTTTTTATCTGTCTGGCAAGGATAAGAGGTCTCTTCTATATTGGTGTATAATTGGGTAATCAGGGCCAGAATGCCTCAGGGGTCAATGCTTGCACCCTTGCTGTACATTATATACATAAATAATAAATCACTTTGCCCAAAAACAATAATAGCGACCTATGCACATGGCACACCTATCTCACTAGACCCATAGATACCACTTAGGCTTCGCGGATTCTCCAGCATTAATTACTACAACTAAAGGATTTTAATTTTAAGGATTTTTTTATTTTAAACAATGGAAAATAAAACTCAACAATGACAAATCTCAGCATGTCACATTCACTCATTCAGTTTATGAAAACAATGAACTCATTGGACAGACTAACACAGTTCATTACTTTGAACTCATATTCAACAGCAGGATGGAATGGAGCCCACAAGTGAAATAGAAATGCTTAAGCCTAAACAGAAAAATCTATACTGTACTCTTTCCTTCATAAACGATTGATACTAATAATCAGACAACGCCTGAATATCTATGCATCAAAAATCTTTGGGACAGCAAAAATGATTCATATCCAAAAAAATATAGACTTTTCAATCAAAAACACTAAGACTAATAACACGTTCACCCTGATATGTCAGCAACAAGACATTACACACAGATACCTACAGTTCAAGACCATATTTATACCTCATATAAAAGATTCCATGACAAAATCTACAGACATTATAACACACTTGAACGGAATACGGCGACAACGCACATGCCTGAACTTACCAGAAGAAAGCTGAAAAGGAGCTGGTGCCTAAGAGATTCTTTGTGCAAAATCCTTTGGAGTCTCACGTTAGAAGGAAGTGCTGATGGGTGCAGACCTACCTCATGTCTGACATGCCAGTTATCTACTATTTATATAATGATCAGCTTATTGCCGTGATATGAGTGACAGGTGTGGATATAAACAAATAAAGATATTTAAAAAAAAGAAATAGAAAAATATAAGTGCCAAACATTTTTTTTTTCTTTTTTGTTAGGAGATTAAAAGAAACTATATCATGTTCACAAAAACAGTGAATATTTAATTTTTGATTAAATGTTAAGTAATTTATGATATGTCTGTTCATTCTCCTCATTTCTTTCAGGGCAAACAACCCCACCTAGTAAATTTGTTGCAAATATGTTAATATTATATCTTTTTTTAATGAATAGCCTAATAATCTTATAGACAAGTTTTTTTTTGTTTTTTTTTTCGAAGCAAACGATAACTGGGTTATCACACATTCGAAGCCGAAATTATCATTCCTTTGTTTCTCATTCCTTTCCAGAATGTTAAAATAATAATAATAATGGGATTTGCTATTTTGAGAATTTAAATTCAAAGAATTTAAACTGGGAATTCTACTTTAAATGGGATCTAAACCCACAGAGCCATGGCAACCACTCTCGGAGACACTTATTTTAAAAGCATTTTGTGTGAAAAATAACTGGTAAACAATTTTTAAACAGGCCAGGTGTCTCAAAATTTACTATTTCTGAGAGTTTTCACCTCATTCCTTTATATCATTAATTGATTGTTTAATTAATAACGTAAAAACGAAAAACTATCAGTTTTGGAAGAATCATCCGTATATATTTTGCCTCTACTGTGTATACAGGAGGAGTAATCGGTACGACAAAAAAAGTGCTTGCCTATTAATACATAGATCAATATGTTTTTGAGCTAACTTTTTAATAGCACTCACCCACACTAAACACTAACAAATATTAAATAAATCTGTTTATAGAAATAATCACGAATAATAATTCTTATTTTTTTTTCCATTTTAATAACAAACTCAATTTTCTGTTAAGCTATTAATTGAGGCAACGTGGAACAGAGATTGAGGATAAAATTTCAGCAATAAAAAAATAAAATAAAAATAAAGGCTAAAACTCTCTTCATATTTCTAGGGAAATTCTTCAATTATAAAGCTGAAATAGCGAGCTGGGGCAAGACGAGACCAACGCGAAAATAATTACGTTAGAGTAAATTAGTTGAAAACAAATTTGCGGTGACCTTTCGCCAACAGCAACTCTGCAATTCCCCAGTTTTCAGTTTAACATTCAGCCAGCGCCGCCTCCTCTCACTCCAGGAAACTGAAATTAATGTTATTTCGACTGGCTTATCGGGGGGCCAGTGGAGCTCTCTCTCTCTCTCTCTCTCTCTCTCTCTCTCTCTCTCTCTCTCTCTCTCTCTCTCTCTCTCTCTCTCTCTCTCGTCCCGATTCTTTTCATTTAAACTCCGGAACCGTAACCTAGCAGGGGTGGCTCTTTTAAATAGTCTTGAGCCGATAAAGTTTATGGGATAAAAAGAAAAATCTGAAAGTTTGATTGAATAGACAATGCAGTACAGTTTATACGCATTTAAAATGAATATTAAAAAAATAAATGAACAAAATAATTTATCTTAAGTTTGTAAGTTTAATACCCAGTACTAGGCACATATAGCTAATTAAATACAAAGTGTAGTGCAGAGGGTGGCGGTCTACTGAACTATACTTTAATGGGTCTTTGGATAGATATAGAGAACATACTTTGATATTTATCGATGGATCAAAAAGTTACAGTTATGTTTGATTTTTGAGGCCGTGGTTAGAAGGGACAGCCATTCCTGTCTATCTTACATAGACTTATATTAGGATGATGAACGGCTCGCCAGGCGGAAAGAGATTGAGTGTCAGACCGAGGCTGAAGTGGTTGGATGACGTGGATGGCGACCTGAGGAGGCTGGGAATGAGAGGATGTCGAAGGAAGGCGGAGGATAGATAGAAATAAAGTATTGCTGGGATGGATAGAAAATCCTCAGTAGACGAGATGATGGTAGCTTAAAAGAGAAAAATAGCTGGGAATTGTCTCCAGTACATGCCAAAGAAACCAGTTAAGGGCGGGTTCAAGATTTTTCCGAGATGTGGTGTGTCTATAATTTCTTATATGATTTTATTTGTATGCAGGAGGAAGAAGAAAATTTTTCTTCCAGCACAAGTGTTTAAAAAGGATGAAAATCACACTTCAAGATCGGGCAAGATACAAACGTTTTTTATTTTTTGTAAAATCTTGATTGCTTGACCGAATTTAATTCTCCCTAGACAGGCTTAATTAGCTCCATAATGATAGCATAATACATTACAGTATCACAATTGGGGGTGACAATATGAGTCAAGTCCTGAACAAGAGAAGAAATAGAACATGGACTACAGTTATTTGCGTGATAGTAACACTATGGTCTAAAGTTTACTAAATAAATTACATGAGCAAGTAGGATCCGCTGATGAATTATTGGATCGCGTGTATGTCAATAATTAAGTAATGCAATAAATTATTTACATATCGTTTGGCAAAACCGTTTAATATCCATTTTTATATATTGTTGCATTTAACGTGTGCTATATTGTTTAATTTAAGCGTTATCAAATAACTGAAAAATTTAAATTTATTTTCCATGATAAATTTTTATACTGAGATTGTAAGTGTTATCGATGATCCATTGCAACCCAAACTCTCCGTCGCATATCACTTCCCAAGAAGAATGGTATCGAAATCCGAAAATTGAGTTAATTATCATGACCATTATAAGGCCTATTTGGACATAGGGTATTGACCTATCGGGTTCAATTAAACTGTCCAATTCTTCATTTGTAATCCCACTAATTAAGTCCTACGTAAAATGCTCTTAATGATGCCACAAATGAACTAATCCAAAATGACCTTTGCAAATGAACTGGCCAAAATCTTTAGTACCTATCTCTGATAGCCCTATGAAACATCTGAAAAGGAAAAGGTTCTGTGACTTTTTAACATAATAAATCTATCAACGGAGTGCTACCAATGGATAGCTTCTCCCATGTTTGGTTTACCTCTGGGATTTTCTGAGGGATATTGAAGAGTAATCTACTTTGGGAAATAGCAAATAGGAAAACTCGGATCTACACTGGTCGTCAGTGGCTTAGCCGAAGTATGCCAGAGGGATACTTCCTCCCCCTAAATTACAAAACACTTTTACTTATTCTTATCTGTAAACAAATAGTGTACAAACCTATTTAAATGTTATTTTATAAACAATATACCTCGGCATAAACACTATTATATATAGAGCTTCCTTAAAATTCCGGTTGGGATGGCTTTCTTTAAAGTAGATCCTTGGATGAACTTCTCCGAAAAGAAATTCTGGCGACGCTACTGCTGGTCATGCTTTATTGCCGAGTAATGATTATTAGATTGTTAAACTCCTCCTGAAGACCGTTTATGGTGCTAATTCAGTTAGCCTCCTCGTTGCTTCTCGTTAACGGCTCATTAAATAACACGACAAACTACAAAAGGTCCAAGAAAGCCCTACACAATAGACACAGAAGGAGTTATAAATACAGTTGAGCCGGCGGAGGCGTGGCCGTCCTTGTGGGAGCC
Organism: Rhaphigaster nebulosa; assembly: GCA_948150685.1. Classification (NCBI taxonomy): domain Eukaryota; kingdom Metazoa; phylum Arthropoda; class Insecta; order Hemiptera; family Pentatomidae; genus Rhaphigaster; species Rhaphigaster nebulosa. The sequence goes on from OX411311.1 coordinate 20,721,572, forward strand.
AAGGGCAGGGACACACCCTCGGCTTTTTGTAGGCCCATCTCCGCCTTTTATTATTTGTGATCTGCATCTTTTCCTTTTTGAGACGCTGGATCAGGTACTCATCGTGTGGGCCACGCCCGCCAGCTGGTTCTTCGAGGTCAGCATATCATGATCCTAAGAAATTGAGAAATTGCAAAAACAAAAAAGTCGATTCCTGGACTCATTTCTCCTTTGTTCATAGACGAAATTGACCTTTTAGGAAAGCCCTCATAAGAATATAAAGTATATTTCTACAAATGTCGTAATCCTGGTTCGTTTACGCGCGTTGATAAAATAATCCATTTGAAACAAGAGACATTGTCAGGCAATTAAACTATGACCAAAATTTCATTAAGCTTCAAAATAATTGTTGCTAGGTATACTGATAATACTGTTAGGACAGTTAGACTGTTAGGATCTGACAGAATCAGAATACAAGAGGCTCCCTCCATCGAATGGACATCCCTTCTGAATTTCATTAGGAAAACCAGAAGGTTCGATATGGAGGGTTAAATAGCTATTTCTATTGGTAATCCTCCGGGGTTGGCAAAAAGGACCATCAGGCCCACTTGCCGGACTTTGTCCCCCCGCCCTTGCCAGTACCAGTATACTGATAATAACTGATAAATATCATGACCCTTAATCGTCTTGCGATATTTCATTAAAAGTGTTTGATTTTTCTAAATTCTGTCGAATTCATTCGAATTGGGCGAGCTGCAACCTGGGTTATTAAAAAAAAATCCTGTTTTGCTGTTACGGATACATAACTTTGTGTAGTTTGGAGGCATCTTTGTTTTTGCCCAAAATTTGTCCAATATTAATTTCTTTCCCATTGTGTATTTCAGAAATAGGAGGTTCGAAACATTTCTTGAAAACCATTAAAAACGTCTGGAGTGTTACTGTCCCAATTATAATCAATATATCTATATAAAAATTCAGCCCGCGTATGTTTATGTTTGCGAAATTCGAAAAGTAATCGATTTTCACTATCATTTAGAGAATTTCTTCCGGAAGGTATGTGTGCATTAAATTTTTCGAAATGCTCCCGTATAAATAAATATAAAAAATATAATAGGCAATTTTGTAATCGTTGCCATGACAACTTCACACATGTGGAAGCAAGTTCACTAAAAAATTTTTTGGACAAGAGTGAAATTATTATGTGAAAGCGTCATTTGTCATTGTCAATAAAATCGGAGACTAAGTAAACAAAAAGTGTAAAAACGTGAATCTATAGTATATGGTCGTTTTGACGAATTTATTTTCATTTTGATCCTGTTCCTAGAAATCGTCTAAATGAAATGGGACGAATTCTAAACAATGCAGTCGAATACCGGGAAAAAATTTCACACCTTTGGCCTTGGAAAATTTACAGCAAAAATGTTTGTTGGTAACCGGTTGTTTTGTTGAAAGTTCTGGAAGCCCCACTAAGTAATTTTTCAATTTTAAGTTCAAATAATTGAAGCATAGAAATTCAAAATAGTCTAAGTGCCTTTGGAAAATGTTTTAACAATTCAAGTTTCAACTTGAAAAAAATTAAAGAAATATGACAATTTAAAAAAAAAATAACATTTTTTTTTCTGATAGCCTATGGTTGTATAAGCAATAAAATTACAATGTTGTATTAGCTTTAGAACAAAAATACAATTTTTTTGTTAAAAACATCTTTTTTTTCTTTCATTCCACTATCCACGGCACAGCAAGTGATATTATTGAATTGAATGATGTGTTTCCTCGATGAATCTATGTCCGCTAAAATACTTTTATTTACTTTCCCATTCATTTCATACAGCAATAAATATGGTGTATGAAATGTGTATTATATAATTAATGAGCAAAAAATAAAATAAAAATCAAACTTTAATCTTTTCTTTTTTTTTAAAGTTGTATGTTAAAGTTTTGCACAAACTTCATTTACAGTATGATGATGGATGATGATTAGGAATGATACGACCAATAGTTCTGTCATCTGTTACTCAGATTATCTTTTAAAAGTAAAACATTAAACAAAAAAGTTGAAATTCGGGAGTGTATTTAACTCGCAATTCTTTTCACGGGCAACCCAGTTAAGGGTAAGGCTAGTTTGATTTAAAAATTTGTATTTTTTTTTTAAAGAAATATGCAGTAAGATATATCTTAATAAAAACGCATACCAAAGATGACGTGTCACAAGACTTTTCAATAAAAATAAACTAAGGAGGGAGTGATAAAAATTTATTCTATCCGCGATCTGAATAGAATTTTCATCAGGAGTGCTACCGTAATAAATTGTCTTCAGTGGATTCTTTTTAACCAAACAGCAATATATTCTCAAAGTGCCTTCTTTGCTCTGATTTTTGATTTCGCCAGTAATTGAAATTAAAAGTTGGGAAAATGAGGTGGATGTCATGAGAGTAATTAGTCAGTAGTCTTACCTCAGAGAGCCAAAACGACAATTTTTTTAGAATGATCTACATGTGTTTTGTTTAAGTTCTGTTATAACACTTTTGGCATGTGGGGATTTCACTAACTCTGAGAAATTTTGGCAGTGTCCACTCCTCAATTCAAAACGGTTGAAAAAAAAGAACAGTAACATCTTAAAGAAAATTTTTTTAAGTGAATTTGAATTTTTATAACTTTCTTTTAAGTTTATCGTATTTGAACGGAAGAAAAAACGTTGGTTCGTGTGCTAAATGTGATTAATGTGCTATCTCTGATGTGATAGCTGTTGAAATAAGAAACAGGTGTATCTGGTAAACATGAGTGGGATCTTGTGGCTTTCTGTCATAATGAGGCCGTTATCAGCGAAGCGTTGACTGTTAAATTATTTACAGAAGTCTGATATATATAAAGTTAGGCATTTACCATGTCCGAAAATGTGCATAGAAGTATAAAAAAAATATTATTCATAAATGATAATATCCACATTAATAAGACTAGACAAAATTTAATAAATGTTAACATTTTCAAAAAGATTTATATTTAAATTGTTTAATGGTGAAAACACCATTTTTCAGAACTTATTTCAAATTATTAGTGTCACACAATATTTGATTTATCACAATCCTCCCATTTACGCCTTGATCTACACCTCGGACGCTTACCCGTGGGCTCAGCATTAGTTGCCATTTTAGTTATTACTTATTTTTTCAGCCCCACAACTTCACACGCCATTGCAGTCGTCGCGGTACTCAGGAAAAGTTATTTGTGAAAATAATGATTTGATCCGTTTTTAATACTTTAAAAATCCAAGTTAACCAAAAATATTATAACCATCCCTAACTAGACTAAAAGATTTTTTTTCCGACAAGACGAGAAACGTTCATTATAAGGATACCACAGATTCTTTTTAAAATCTATAAAGGGAAATCCTTTTTAAAACAGATAAAAGGATGTAAAAAGCTTAAAAGGGACCGAATAAATTGTGAACCAGGAAAATAAGGTGGTCTAACCGCTCTTATTGAAATTAACGAGCGTTGTGCAGCTTGTCAACAAAGGCACCCGTCAGAAGTAGTTTTCGTTTCAACTTACTCTGATGTAATTGCTAACTTCAAACGTAACCATATTAATTTTTAGTAAATTACGTAAAGTGATTTCATGGTATTGAACATATTGTAATAAATGAGTGATAATCGGTACAAAAAATCAACCCATTCAATTTACCAGATTTAGTCCCCATAAAAATGATTTAAAGAAAGAAGTTCGACTGTTCCCCAATTAGTTTGGTAGTCATCCCCTTAACTATTGAATCGATATTGAAAAGAAGAAACTTCAGCTATTTCTGAAGAACGCTAAGAGCTTATTAAAAAATAAATAATTGGAGAGTAGACAAAGTACAATCAGTTGCCTAGAAAAAAACCGATTAAATAGGAACTGGTATCAAGTTTTTCAAAGAGTTCTCTTTTGAAACGCTTCTACCTAATAAATATCACACAGACACTTGTAACTGTGACGGACAGACTCCACAAACATTCCAAGATATAGTATCCCAATACAACCTGCATGAAAACAACAGAGCAAATTTTATAGACTACTATAATACAGTAGGAAGCTTGGCCTAAAAAACTTTTATTTACTGAATACAGGAAAAAACTGCTGAAATTCCCCACTTACATTGACCTACAATAATAAAATACCGAATATGACTAGAAAACAAAACATAAAAATTAGAAATCATCAGAAGAATATTACGAACAAAAATGCTCAATACTCAAACTTTGACAACGACCAAACTTTTGTTTATGGTGGTTTAGAGTTCTCTATCTATATTTATTATATTTATAATTGAATCGGTGAAAATGACAACAGTGCAGGTTCAGTCTTGGGCATTTTGAAAAAAAAACACTTTTTATAGGTTTAAACCTGTCAAACTAGCCATTGAGCACAAGAACAGTACGCTAGCGACGATCGTAGATTCTAAACTAATTGGCTGATAGTGATTCAGCGCTTAACCAAACATATGATTCCGAATATATCGAAAAACTGATTAGGGACATGCGTATACTGTTGTCATTCTCACCGATTCAATTAAAATAAAGGTATATTGATTTTCTATTTATGTTTTTTTCTTTTATGCTGTTTACTTATCTTTTTTCTTCATCCTGTCTTCTTCTTTTGTGTTTTGCAATGCTTATTTTTCTTTTATGTTTTTTTATAAATTACTGATATAATACTATGTAGGTAGTATAGAAATTGCAGCATGGAATCTGTAAAATTTATGACTCTTCATGACTCTTCCAATAGGTTAATATAGAAGGGGAGGAAGCTAAGTGTTCTATTTGTGTCTTGATATGCAAAGGAAGTTATCGTGATTATTTTTGTTTGACTCCTAAATATTTTTATGAATTTTAATCCATTGCTATTTCCTTTGCAAATTACCTCAGCGACGAAATAACACCAATATTTTATGAGCAAGTCTCAGTGATTAAGACAGTTTTTTTTTCTCGATTGAATTCAGGTCTACCGTTGGCTTGCCTTGAATCACACCAAAAACCTGTGCCATGAAGAGTGTTAGGTTTAGTGCTCGAAAAGATTATACAAGGAGGTGGTATGGTCAGCGTTCACGCTCAACCGTCAGAGATATTCTCCACCTCAATGAAAGCTGCCCACTTTATAAAGGCTGAGTGTGACTCAGGAGAGCCTCCCGGCCCCAGAGTCAATCGAGGGCTGATAGCTGAATAAATAAATTATCTATCACAGCCGGACTCGATACCGACCCCGAGAGTACTGAGCATTAACCATTGCGCTATCCCACTCTTTTAAATCAGATCGATATTTGAAAAAAAAGAGTAACGTGTGTAATTCATTTTGTTCACATCCGTTTAAGAAATAAGATAGAAGATACTGCTGAAATAAGGCAAAAATGAGGATATTACTTAAATTGACCGCTTCCTTACATATTCTATTTTTGATTAAAAACAGTAATGTATATTTGTTCCACCATGCAAAAAAAAAAAAAAATATATATACTTTTTAGTTAGATAAAAAAAATCCTCCTTAGTTTATTATTTCCTCTAAAATATATAATTTTATGCACATTAAGATCTGTACATATGTTGTAATAGGTAGAGGTGACGAAAAGCTCCCAAAGATTATTAGGGTTCGATTCCTTATACTCTGAAAGGAATACAAAAGGCTTACAAGGAACTGAATAGGACACATATTCCTGAGCTATTCAAATCTAGCTATCCATTAACCACCCGAAGACAGATAGAGTGCAGATGATCGAAGAGCTAATGTCGCTATTCAGATCAGCATCCCTAGGGGGAAATTACCCTCGGGATATCCCGTGGGATGATGAGGGGGAGAGGAGGAAAGAGATGAAACGAGGCCGGTGATTGGTCGAGACAATAGCTCGGCGCATTGTGAGGGATGTTCCTTCCGCAACCCCTAGGGCCATCTCTTCTTTTCATCCTGGGTGGTCCTTCCTGCTTCCAGAGCGGCTGGAGAATGCCTCGGTGAGGAAATTGCCAGAAGTGTTCTCCGCCGCCGACCCCGGCGATTGTAGTCCAAACTCTAAAGAACTGATTACTCTCCTTCCAGGCTTTGTTCACCTTTAAGGCTCCTTCATCTCGCCCCCAACCGATTTTTTGTGAGGATTGCCAAAGTCTTTTGATTTTTCTTAATTGGTGTCAAGACTGACCTCATATTTAAAAAGACAAACTCATACTGCAGATATCTATCACAATATTTCTGTATTATAAATTGAACTGCTACTTATCCATTCTAGTGGACTGCTCAGTTATTTGAACGAGACTAACAAGTAAGCCTGTGGAAGATTCCCTCACCGATTTTAACGAAATTATTACTTTTTTTTTAATTGGCAAAGGTTCGCAGAGAAATATAAATATTAATCCCCAAAAGGTAAAACGTTTATTTAAAAAAAGATAATCTCGGGATATTGGCTCCAAAGAATAATAGTAGCAAGTACATTGGAGGTCTACCTGTGGTGATAAAGGACAAATCTATATAATAAAACCCTTAGGTACGTCCGTCCGCGAACGTTGTTAAGAACCTCTGACCTCTCACAAATGTGCTGCGGGTAATGTATAGCCCCCGCGTCTATTTCTAAGTTATATTAATAGAAAAAATATATAATAGTGAATACCTATAGACAACTTTATTATGGCGGAAGGGGGCATAATTAAATAAGGCTAAATAAATGATAATTTAAGGCTTAATATATAAATTTGGATTTATGCTTTGAATTTTTTACCAGTGATTATAAACATCCAAGAGACGGAACCCCCTCTCCTTGTATAATTATAAAAATAGAAAACCAGTATAGATAGCTTCCTCACCATTTCTATTGCATACGATAAGGAAAAACAAATAAATAAAAATATTTAATAAAATCCTAGCACGATACTCGGAGCTCGCTGATTGAAGTCTGAAGAGTAATCAAATTAAATATTATATCTATTACTTTGAATGTCTAATTTTTCAGTAGTTAAATGAATGATATCTTAATAACAACTAAAGACAATTTTAAACAAAAAATCCTTTTAACCTTTAAGTATGTAATACATTTTATAATGTGTTTCAGTACACAATAATTATTTATAAAACATATTATTTTTACCCACTGGTACATACAGACCCTTTTTCGGCTAGTGAATATAAAGGAAAAATTATTATTAAATATATGACTTACAGCAGGTTTAAAAATTGAAAAAAAAATTAATTTAATCAGCTTTGATATTGACCAAAAATAAATCAGAATTTCAAGAGATTTTTATTTAAAACTTGGAGACCTTCAGAAATTTAGAATAAATGGTTTTATTTACGCATAACTAGCTGTGCCCTCGTTAAATTTTGATTAATCCATAAAATACAAAATAATCATTAAAATAATAAACTGTATCTGCTCAGTCTCATCTGCTGCAGACATTTTCTAGGAACAGGATCAAAGATAAATTTATATGATAAATTAATAAAGTTTCACGTTTACAATTCATTTATTTTGCCTCTTACCCTCCTATTTCATTAACAAAATAATTTCACACTTATTAATAACTTTGTGTAGTCAACTTTCTTCTTCGGGTATGACGGGTATTCAGCTTTATATAATAGTATAGATATAGGCAGATGAAGTGGACGAGACAACGAAACGTAAAAAAGATTTCTCTTAGAAATTTATTTACGGTTACTGTCCCGTTCCTGTCTGTCGTAGCGCCTAGCCCAAAGCCTTCCTTGCATGGTCAGTCTAATGCAAAAAGAATTTTTCAAGTCGGACTGGAACTTTTAGAAATCAGCGTGTTTACAAACTCTTCAGTTTTATATAACAGTATAGATTAATAAAAACTGTTTTATCACTCGTAAATAATTTATGTGGTATTTTTGAGTCAACAAACGATCCTATTATGGAGGATTCCTATAATCGAACAGATAATAAAAAAACAACATATGTATAAATAATATTATGTAGCTATAAATAAAATCTAAAACATCGACTAGACTAGAAGGCTCGACTCGCCGACCTCGAACTTGACCGGCCTCACATTCTTCTACCTTTTCCTCCTCTCTTGTTCCATTATAGTTTTTATTTTCGATCTCCCCCTTCCTCCACTCTCCCAAGCAGTCGTCCTCCTTTTTCACTGTCCCATTACCTCGTCTTTTTGACGGCTATTATGAATAGGTCTTTCTTTTTTTTTTTTGGCAAAACCCTTTTATCGACTATAGGTTAGGTGTTTTGTTCTTGTTTTGCCGCTCTGGATTCGATTGGAACTTCGCGTTTATCGAAATTGCGTCGGATTCGAAAACTGTAATAGAGAAGATATGATGGTCTCTTATTTCCATAATAGTATGCGGTAGAGTAGAAGGTAGTTACTGGTTATGCTATGAATAAACCATCTATCATTGACTGCTATTACATTGCAAAGCCTACTTGTCATAGTTATTTTCAAGACAACTATTCCAAGGTCACAAGGCTATAATTTTGGCATTAAAGAAATAATTACATATACTCATCCTGATGTTTAGAAAAAAGAGAAGAAGAAATGCTTTATTTTTCAAACCATGCTCTCTAAATGCATTAGGTTACAATTCTATGAACAATATGCTTACAAATCTATTTAGATATATGATATAAATAAATTTTTCCTTTCTAATTTAACTATTTACTATTGTACATTATTATTATTGCTAGAAAACAATTGGAAGATTCCAAAACACAAAGCCTCAAGTCTCTAAAATACCAGCAAAGATCTAACCAGAATGATTAGTTGTTTGCCGATATTTTAGGAACTTGAGGCTTTGAGTTAGCAATTAATTTACGTTTCTTTTTGAGTTTTTGCTCTTTTATATGTATATTTATTATTATTAATATCACTAAATTATGTAGGGCTTGCTTACGAGATTATTTCAGAATTAAATTACTTATTGATAAATAATTAATATTTTATAAATTACTCATGTATAAATACAAAGTACATGAATAGACCCCTTGACCTATAACACAAAAAAAAATTAAATAAAAATAAAAAATAACTATTTTCTAAACACTATGTTTACCAAGTGGCTTAAGTGGCACAGTGGGGCAGATCATAAATTTATAAGTCCAAAACTGCTGGATGGAACAGTAATGAGAAAAATTACTATTATCAATCGTGTAATGAAACAAAAACTTGTATTATGAAACAAAAAAAAGACCCAAAGGAGGTTAAATAAATAAATACAACTGTATCTTGTTAAAAAAAATTTAATATTTACAAAATTAACCTCTTAAATTTTTACTTCTCTATTGCATCCTCATTTATTTTATATATTCCTCTTTTTCATTTAATCCTTCGTAATTTTGTAACATATTAATGATTTTATATATGATCAAAAATTAAAAAAAATCTAGTCAAAATTTAAAAAATTTCAAGTACACTCACGCTTTATGATCTGAATAAGTATATAAAACAAAATAACTAATATTATAAACTAGAAAAAATAAACTATTATATTATTTAATTAAACTAAAATTATATTAGACTGATATAACAAAAAATATAATAATAAATATTTATCCATTTAGTAAGTTACCATGCAAGTGATATCCTGTACTCTATAATAATTTATTCCGATGAATGATCTACAAATTTAATAAGGGGAAATAATAAAGCAATTTTTGATGCAAATGGACAGTAGAATCAGACATTTTCATTTTAAATCATCATTAATTATGAATTGGTCGTTAATTTTGTTTACATGGTAGTACACATTTTGGTAGGCCAGACAATCTTTTTAAACTGAGCAAAAGGAAGGGGAGAGTTCTAACCATAACATGATCTAATTTACTTTTAGTTACTAACAATAAGGCCTGAAGATATTACAGTTGCCTATCGCCGCAGCGATTCGTGTTGCAACCAGTACTGAGGATGCATGCCTGATGTTCTGCCGTAATCTTCTAATTGGGTCATCTAATTAGCATATGCTAAAGCTAATCTTGCAAGCTCGTTCAGTCCGAACATCGCTGTGAATATTAACTTTTTTTCTTACTCTATATTATACTTTCCCTAGGATAATTCATTATTTTATTCCCCATTAAAAGAAGAAAAGATAATTTATGCGAGTCATTTCAGTTTGATGCAAAAATACGTATTACTGCTCAACTAGTTAGGAGATTTTCCATTAACGTTCTGAATGGATTATTAGTGTGAAAATTAATTATTTGAAAATGGTTAAAATTACAAAAAAAATAATTATAATATTAAAAAGTAAATTATTTGATGTTCACAAACCAATTATTTCTTGGTCTGTATATCATTCATTTATCATAAACAACAATTTTTTTTTTGTAATATGCAAGGACCTCTTCCAATAAATTCTCAGGTAAATCTTTTCTAACGCTCATATTCAATGTAGAAAACACTTGAAAACAATATTAAACGTCGTATCATTTATGATTTAATTTAAAAAAAATTACTGAAAGCATATTGCACATCCAAAATGAAAGAGGCACAACTCAAAAAATTTGTTTTTGTTAGAACAAAAATTAGGCACAGATTAAGCTCAACATAGAAACCCCTAGGGTTTTTCAACATAGGATGTTTCCTCTTACACATTTTCCTGCTAGATCACCTATTGTATCTATTGGCTTTGCCTAATATTTGAGGGCTGGCTGCTCTTTGGGATGAAAGGGGTCCGTTGGGCGGTTTTTTTATATATAACAATTATTGTTAAGTATTTTTTTTTCAAAAATCATCTTGTTTTTTTTTTTTTTTTGTAAAACTACTAAACTGAATTAGAATAAAATTCATAGGATGATTTTTTAATTACTGAAGAAAATCAAAATCACAAAAAAAAAATATTGAAAAGATTACTAGAAAAATATCTTAAAAATAATTAAGATAAAAACGAATTATTCTTTTTAACAAGTAATAAAGAAAATACATACTTGCTTCGTATACACTTTTTTTTTTTTTTGAAGTGAGAGATGATACTTTAGAATGTTTTCTGAAATAAAACTTGTAAAATTTAAGGAAATAATTGTGTGACTCACATATTGTTTGAATCTTCGGCAATTTAAAAAAAAAAGTCTATATAATGTTTTAACGATCCTTCGTTAATTTCTTATTAAATTACAAAGTTTTTCAATAATAATGGCGGTATTAAACGCGAAGATTCGTGCATTAATATTTATGTTTTTACTTATATATTTTGGCTTTTACCTCATGAACGCTTTTCATGAGATAAAAGTCAAAATATTTAAAGAAATTACACCATTTCAAAGCTGGCTTAACTTCTGTATAAGAACCAATTATCTATTTACTAAACGTTTCAAAGGCAAATTATCTGTAGTATATTTTGTTAATTAAGTTTAATTATAGAGGTATTACGATTAAGGTAATTTTTCATTCACCATCCAGTTCTTTCAATTCTGTAAGAAGATTACAAATTTTCCTTGGATCCAAATACACAAAGTGATGTTATCGTTGTTTTGCATTCTGCTTCTCATTTAAATTAAGCCTTGGGTGCTTTTGAAACATTAAAAAAAAAAAGGCTTTAACGGCAGCTCTGATATTTCAGAAATATAATTAAATACATTTTTAATTATCTTATTCCTTTTATATTCTATACGGAGATAAAGGTCCCAAGTGATTCCGTTTATAAATACGCAGATCTCCAAAATCTCTTTCATAAAATTAAAAAGAATTAAAAAAAAACAACTGGAATTTAAACGAAGAGGTTGCCAAAATGACCACACCTCAGAATCCTAACACCCACTGACTACCGGTCTCACGAATATCAGGACGGAAATTTCCAGGTGAATCTAGCCATAGAGGCGTGCCTATACACACCCTAATAACGTTCCAAACTCCTGGTTTTATTGTCCTGGAAGATTGCCCTGGCTAAATGAGCTCCCTTCGTGTACATAATAACAATAATATTAATGCCTTTTTGGGTGGCTATGATCACCGAAGTCGATCGGTGCCTTTTTTGGTTACCGTTTCGATTTGTTTTATAACAGATCTTGAATTAATATTTTACAAATTTTGTAGGAAATTCATCTAATTTAGTTGGAAATTTTGGCAATTAGTCTTCTAAGTTACCATTTCGAGGCATTACCATTTTAACTTCTATCTTCAGAACTAAAATCAATATTTTATATTACATTAAACAATTTCTTTAAAAACGATTTTTTGTTATAACACGAAAATTAAATTATAAAAAATATAATAATTTAATTAAATTTACCTTAAATTGATTTATTTACAAGGGTATATAATTATTTACCGTGCCACGTATTAAATATCAATTAAAACTATTTTAATTTACAATGTTTGTTAAAAACCGTGTCACTGTATTGTTTAAGATTGATCTGATTGCTCTTTGATCCTATTTATCAATTGACTGTTTATGCCACAACTTCCTATTTATTTATCACCTTCATATATCATTTTTTTCATGTTTTTAGTTATTTATTGATTGTCTAATATTTTAGACCTGCCAAAATCAAATTTCTACAGTTGCGTTGAACTATCTTGTGCTAATTCTGTAAGATTGGTGTATGTTGGATAAATGGTGAACTCAAGTTTTGAGTTTTTTAGAGGTTCCCCAATATAAACCTTCTCACAATTTAGACAGTGCAATATATATATATATATATATATATATATATATATATATATATATATATATATATATATATATATATATATATATATATATATATATATATATTGTATTTTGTCTGTCTAGAATATTAATTTTATTTTTCATATTTGTTATTTGAAAAAGAAGTTTATTATAAAATATATAGACCAAATTTTACATCATTATGGTTGTTTAATTTAAATATTTTCTTAATATCTTCAGTCAATTAAGAGATATAATTCATTTTGGAAAAACTTTTTTCTTGTTGTTTCTTGGTTTTTCTAATATTATTTTTACTAATATCATTTTTTTTTCTATTTTAATCTATTTTTCTTAAAAAAATTCAGTGATGAATTTTTGAGATGGTTTTGTTACCTTTTTTCCATTTTTAATTTTTTTTATGATTAGATGATTGTTTTTTTAAGGTAATTTTTTCATTTACTATATAATTCCATAAGCCTAAATTCATATTAATTTGATTATACCATATTTTATTTTATTTTATTTTTTTGGGTAGAAGTTTTCTATCAAGATTGTATATATTTCTTTTTTAACCATTTTCATATATTGTTTATCAGTAATTTGAATTGCTCTATTGATTAAATTCTTTATTATATTTAATTTTCGGTATTAGGGGTGATTTGAATGGTAGTTCAGCATTATAATACTACATATTTCTTTTTTTGTCCATTTTATAGTTACTTTGTTATTAATTAAATTTATTTCCATATTTAGGAATTTTAATTTATTAATTTCTGCCATTCTGGTTGTATTTTTGATAAAAAAAGTTTATAATGATCCACAATTTTCTTCTTCTCCTTTGTCTTCCTCTTCGTGCCATTCCTAGCGCCGAAGAGCCTCCATCCAATACAGCCATACCTCTCGGTCCCTACTAAGCTGCCTCATTTCTTGAAGGGTTTGCCTCTTTTCCCCTTTTGCCTATTCGCTTCATATACTCCAAGTAGAAAATTCTGGGTCGAGCTTTCATTGCCTTCCGTGGCTCTCTCTCCTCCTCCATTCGACAAACTTGACCAAACCACTTTAGCTGTCGGTCTTCAATCGAGGTCTTTAGCTCCGTTACCTCCAGTTCCTTTCTTATCCGTTCATTTATGATACGGTCCCTCTTGGTCTTTCCAACTGGTCTCTGCAGAAACTTCATTTCAGCACTTGTCACCCGGCTGGCTAGCTTATCCAGCGTAACCCAGCTTTCACTTCCATTAGTGAGGGTTGGGAGGTATACAGACTTGTATATGTGCCTTTTAGTTTCCCTACCAACATCTTTGTGCCCCACTATGCTCTTGCAGATAGTGTAGTAGACCTGGTTGGCTTTAGATATCCTATTTGCTACTTTCGGGTCAATCTTTTCCGTGTTGCTAATAACTGTCCCCAAATAGGCAAACTCCTGCTACTCCTGCAGCTTTAATTATCTCCCCATTACAGATCATCTGGACGTCTTGATCCTCTCTTGATATAACTACGACTTTGCTCTTGGAGGTGTTAATAGTCATTCCTTTGTGGAGGAGCTCCTTCTGTCATTCCACACAGCAGCTGATCCAAGATCGAAAGGAATTAATTAACTTGGCATTGTTTGATAATATACTAAGATTCATTCTCTTATCATACTAACAAAGATAAAGAATAGACACTAAGAAATGAATCTCAAAGCACATTTTTCTTACTTAAAAGATGTATTTTATTTTACATATCTGAATATGTTATAAATCATAATATTAGTGCCATCATAATATTAGTGGAGGAACGGCCTCGGCCCATCTCGTCCACTGATCTCTGTCGCTGGTCCTTCTTCTCATATCCACCATCTTGCTGCCTCTGGCTCGCCCAAGTCTCTCCAGATAGTTGTAATAAATAATCCTGGGTCTGCCTCTAGGTCGCTTTCCCTCTGGTTTTGCTTCCAAGAGCCATTTAGCCTTTTGGTTATCGCCCATCCTGTAAACATGGCCAAACCATTTCAGTTGGCGTTTTTCTATCATTTCTTTTACTGGCCTTACATTCAGTTCCTCTCTTATTCTCTCATTTCTCCAGCAGTCTCTTCTTGTTTTGTCAAGTATTTTCCTTAGGTACCTCATTTCTATGGCTGTTACTTTGCACACGTGTCTATCAAGAACAGTCCAGCTCTCCGCACCATATAGAAGGACAGGCAGAAACACTGTTTTAAATAAAACTATTTTGGTTTCATTCTTTATCTCCTGTTTATCTAATATTGTAGTGCAGATGGAGTAGAACACATCATTAGCCTTCTTGACTCTATGTAGAACCTCTTGGTCTATTCTCCCATCTCTGCTGAAAATCGAGCTCAGGTACTGGAAGTTATCTACTTTCTCTAGCGGCTCATTATTGCATGAAATATGATTTGGGTCTTCCCCGTCTCGGCCGATAACCATCATCTTACTTTTAATAGGATTTATTTCCATTCCATTCCTCTGGAGCTCTTCCGACCACTCATCGACAGCCACCTGAAGCCTTTCCTGGGTGTCAGCAATCAGGACCACATCATCCGCATATAGGAGAGCTTGTGCCTGTATAGGAATTAAATTCCAGTATCCCACTGTTGCCCTTGGTGTCCTTCGCAAGTAATTTTGCACCAGAGGAATAACAAGCATTATCCGACTTTAATTTTAATGTTGGAACACATAATTTTAATTTTTATATTATTTTATGGAAAACAAACAACAAAACATAAATAGTATATTCCATTTAAGATGCCCTGAAGTCTGTGCTTTGTTTTATGGTCCTTTTGTTATTTAATAACTGAGAAAAATTTCCTTATTTTTATATTAAAATATTTTTAGGTAATACAAAAGTTAAAATATTGATTATTGTCTTGTGTTTAATAAATAAACTGGTTTAATACCAAGCTAAATTTTGTTTTACCTGTTCTTATTTCCATACCTCAACAACCTATGTTGGTATAATTTTGAAAAAAAAAATTTAATTGGTATTACTCATACATTTTTTTTTCGTAATGAATAAGATTAAATAAAAAATAATTGCAGATTACAGCAATTTCATTGCATATTTTATTTACTTTTCTGATGGTGAATCTTTCTATAGCTTCAGTAACTTTCTTATCTGGAGATTCCAGATCATTCTTCTGTTCTGAAACTCCTCCTGAGTTTAACTCATTATCCCTTTGAGTACTTTCGAACATTTTCCGGAAGTATAATTTTCATTTCAATAAGGAAGCATCCTTATAGGAGATTAGGCTATCCAATTGGTCTTTGGAAAGAGATGGAGTTGGTTTAAAAGGATTTTCTACTTTTGCTGAATTTTGTTTTGTAGCATTACGTTACATCAGTTGTGAATAAAGAAAATTATACTGTTCTTCATCAAAATCCTCCCTTCAATTGAAGTTTTTTTTTTTTTTTATGTTTTGAGGTATGCTAAACACGAATCCAAAAGCAGAAAATCTCTATCAAGCCCCATGTTATGTCAATTTTGTGGGTTTGAAAATGAGGCGTTTTTCAACATTTTGAGCATTTTTTTTTTATCGTTAAAAACTTCAATGAAAAAATCTATTTGATTTTGAAGCTATTACAATGTATTACAACATGAAAAAATTGCGAGAGCTCAAGTGTTAGGCTTCAAGAATTTATTTAGCCTTCAGTCAAAAGTATTATGAAGAGACCCAGTTTATACCTGCCTCATAGCTTCAATGACGGTGTCGTCCCATTAGCCAGGAGACAGATTTGTGGAAGAGAGGAGAAAAGAAAGGAATATTATTTTTCTCCTGGAGGGCTTCCCCATGTACCAGAAGCAAAGATTAAAGAGGGGATTTTCGTGGGACCACAAATCAGCGCTCTTTTTAAGAACCTTGAATTCAAAGGAAAATTAAATGGAACTAAAAAAAGAGCTTGGTCTGCGTTTGAAAACATGTGTGAACAATTTTTGGGCATCAAAAGAGCTACAAATTACAACGACATTGTTGAAGAATTGTTTTTATCATATAAGAATTGCTTTTATCTCCAGAAGCTTTTATTTGTGACGTCATAAAAAAAAAAGGTTTTGATGGGAAGTTATTTAATTTAAAATAACCAGTTTCCCCCCCGATGTTTCCAAAAAAAAAAAAAACGGTTATTTGCATGGACTAAAACCGATCGGTTATAATTGAAGATAAACTAACAGGAATAACCGATAACTTTTTTTGTTTACAATGAATGACACCTCTAGTGATAAGGAAAGTAAAAATTATTGTGCGGATAATAAAATGAGATCATGGAGATTTGAATTGCGCGTTTTTTTAATAATAGGCTTTTGCATCAATATAGAGAAAAAAATACTTCAGTGAAAGTTTTATGCTAAAACTGAAGAAAATTTTGTTGAAAGAGGGTTTGTTCTCTTGCATTCAATACAATTTTAAGTTTAATGAATGGAGTTTATGGTAGCTGTTATGTACCAATCACCTGTTCATTTAATCTTTCCCAATGATCCTGGATGCCCCTGCGACGAAACAGAGCCTAAAAAAAGGGATAATGCTGTTTATCTAATACTAGGTTAGTTAAGGACGTAATTCAAGTCAAGAACACGACTTCTCATTAATCGAGGAATCGACAGTCAGCTTCAAGCAAGCAATGTTGCCCCATTAATAATTTAAGATTTTCTACGGAATCAACTTATTTTTAAAGAACAGTGGAACTTTATTTTGATTATATCATCAGCTCTGAGTTCGGCAAAATACACTAATTATAATTACCTTGAGCCAGGTATGCTGGATGATAAGTAGAACAACCAAACTAACATTCTGGTCACTTGGATAGAGCACAATGAATACCAATAGAATGTTCTTGTGCAATCCTCCTAGGCGGTACTTCACTGACCCTCAAGCGGAAACCGGGACAAGAACGGTTGAGGTTAGAATACTGCGTTCAATCCAAATAATATAAATTTATTCAGATGGCCAACCGCAATAAATCAATGTACAGCTGACAGTTTTAAAGTGCTTTACAAGAACGCATGGAGGTAGGTTACTCGTGTAAATTTAACGGTCATCATTTAGACATGTATTTAATTATGTATGTCGGTGTATATGCAAATTTTTAAAGCGATTTTGCATATGGTGGAGACTGTGTCGTTAGATAGAATCATTATAAACGAAAATCTGTAAAAGTTTTAATTTCTATTTATATTATTCGAGGATCAGTCAAGTTGTTAGTAAAACATAAAAATCAATGCATTTAGACTTAAAGTGAAGGCCATTCCGAGAGTAAGGAACAGAAATGCTTTCGGCGATATGTGGAAAAATACTTTATGAACATGATTCGACGATGATTTTCGTGTTGATCTTAACCCTTATAAGTGAAGTATTGATGTTTATAATTAAACTTCAATAATTTGAAAAGATGAATGAGACGGTATTTTAATATTCTTAGGGTTTTTTCTACTTCATTTTCGCAGATAATAAATGACAAAAAGTCGGTTGCATGGAATTATGGAAAACCAAGGTGATTTTTTTTAAATCTCCTGATAAAGAGATATTACAGAAAAACTAAAAGTCCTTTTTGTTCCGCTCCAATAAATAGAATATTTTCTCAGAAATAAAGGACAGAAATTAGAACGATGCAATTTCGCGCCAAAACGGTCCCTATGTCATCATGGCTGCCAGTGACTCAATGAAAAATCATTACTACTTTTGTATTGTAATAATGAAACTAGAAATTTCTAAATTGATTACACGTAATCTCTCTGGAAACTATATGTTTACCCATAAAACATCTACTTAAGTAGCTTCTACAAAAGTAGTAGACATAAAACCTAGTTCTTTAGAAAATTTCAATCACAGGGATGATGAAGAAAACCCGAAAACTCCACTCTATTAAGAACTCCTACAAACATGTCGGTTTGTAGCCTGCACAAAAAGTATTTGAAATTTTTTTAAGTGATTACTAACCAAATAGATTTAACAAATATTCTTAAAAATCAGATCAATTCGATATATAGAACGGCGCTAGAAAGTACAACAGGGCTCATATGTAATGCATATGAAATATTCTCAGATTTTGAACGAAAATAGTGGTGCTCATTTAGAGGTGAAAAGTGAATTGACAACATACTTCTCGAAGGCTTACTCCGTAATATCGAAAATGTATTGCTAAAAAACTGACCACTCTGACAGTACAGCACATGGCGGGACAGAATTACTCATCAAAATTTTACTTAATAGCTGGAATAGAATCGACAGCGTAACGGCGATTACATACTACGCTGAGACGTCAGCTAACGTGTTGGGACGTCAGCGCAGTGTGTGCACATTAAGCTAACGGAGGCCGATGGCAAATTCGTGTCAGTTGTTTGGTTTTTATATCTTACGGATAATAGTCCATTCAAACTGGACCAAAAATGGCGAAATAAACAAGCTAAATCATGTATCCTGTTGCTAAAGTTTCAAGTATGTGTAGGAGTAGGTCCCTTGAACCACGTATAATAAAGCAACGTCGATTTCCTGGATGGCGGAGGGGGAGGGGCGTAGAGGAGGTTTAATTTTCCTTGTACCTCGAAAACGGTGCTTCGCACAGAAAATATACTTGTATTAGCAAGATGAAAGAAAATTATATTTTCTGCAAATTGATACACTTGAGTTTGTTCCTATATGATAATAGTTTAAAATAGATAAAAAATTTAACCGATAAAAATAGATAATATTTGAAAAAAGTTGAGGAGGAAGGGAGGGAGGTTTGAGGTTCGTTTTTTACGATTTTTCGTTTCTCACTCTTTTGCTTTAAATAAACAACGTCGGGATGAAAATTGGAGAGCATTAAAACTTTTTCAAAAATATATAATTATCTCCAACTGATCGAAAGTTAAAGCGATTTGAACTTATAAGTCATTAAGAACATAAATAAATAGCATTGAATGATTACAAAAAAAAATATATACAATATATAAGGTTATTTTCTAAAAAGTTATAGCCCTCAAAGGTGAAAAACAGGTTTGATAGTGAATCTTGAAATTTGTCTTTTTAATTCAAACCGCTGTAACCTTTGACCAGTTAAAGGTAAATAAGTATGTAAATATATTTTTGAAGAAATTTTAATCCTCTATAAATTTCATTCCAATGATATTTCTATAAAAAAAATAATGAGAACCTAGATGATAAGTTTTACGAAAAGTATGATGCGAAATAATTTTTTTCAACGATTATACATTTTTATCGGTGGATATAGCACAGGGCTGTTAATAATTTTGGAAAATACTATATAATCACTTTTATTACATACTTCAATTTCTTTGCCACTAAGTGTATGTACATATCTAGTCTTAATTTCTGATCTTAACCCAATTTCGCAAAAAGCTCGACTTGGAACCCTTGGCTTTGGCAGCAACTTGCGCGCTTGGGAAGATTTCAAGAGCCCCACGGACGATCATTCCACTCCATCGTTCCATTTTAAGTGTAACACATAAAAACTTAGTTTATAATATTTGGATGATTCGCTGTAAGTTGGTTTATTTAAGTCCTCGCTGAATATCCAAATTATAAATAAACCTAAACAGATTTTTAAAAAAGAGAAACTATGAAAATGAAAGTAGTAAGTTAGAATTATCTATTATATTGATCTTTTGTTGGTAAAACAAATGTTATGATCTACTTTCATCATTCCTCAGGAATGACTCACGAGACACGAGTATCGAGTTAAGGTATTGTTTTTTTTTCTTATTTTTACTTTCCCTTACTTATATACGAAGTATATAGTAATGCGAAGTTTTGCGATCGTGAAAATTTTCGAATTCGAGTTTTCGACGGAAATACACGTTTTAAGGCCCCCTGAGTCCAAATGACCAAGTGGTATTTATCGCAAAATGGTGTGTGTGTATGTGAACAGTCTAGCTCAAAAACGAAAAGTTGTACGATATTGAAATTATGTATTTAAGGTTGGCACATGCATGTGATGTTACAGCAACATTTTCGTCAAAATCGACTGACCGGAAGTGCCACTTTATATAATCGATTTTACATTTTTTTACAATTTTCTCGAAAACGACTCTAACAATTTTGATGAAACTTGCCTAAATTGTTCTTCATAAAGGTGTTTAACTTTTAATTTATGTAGTAAATCACCGAGGAATTGCAGGGAAAAAAATTATGATGAAAAGAATCTTTTATTTGCGCTTAACTTCAAAAGCATGCAATTTATAGTAAATTATGTACAGAATTATATTAAAGGTTATTAAATTATCTAAAAAAAAAAAAAATATCAAAATAGGACTAGTATTAAATACAGTGTATTTTATGAGGAGCATAAAATAGATGGATAACCGAGCGCATCCCAAAAGGAGATGGATCCGACCGAACGTCCTCCTACCAATCCGCCAATCTGTTGTAAACAATACGCTCTGTAACAAAGTAATTTAAGAATACAAAAGGGGAAATTAACTTAATAATTTCTACTTTCACATTATTTAATGCAAAGAAAATATTTCCATGGAAACTAAACCAGAAACTTTTAAAATATATTTGTAACTTGATAAAGTTAAAATATATAGGTAGTGTACAGAATTGTTGTACTATAATTGTTTAAAAAAACTCTTTTATTGTACGTAAGTGGCAGAAGAAGTGAATGCTACTGAGTTTATTAGAAGCAGTGTTTATGTGAACTCTTTAAAATTATATTAAAAAGATAATTATTATAGAAGGGTAAGGGAAAGTTGTGTGATGCGCACACCGCACCAGATTTTTTTTTATCGCTTTCACATTAATTAGTAAATTAGGTTACTTAAAATTATATATTAATTATCTAATGGAAATAATACTATAAGCAAACCAATATTTTTTATATTTAAAAATGACATATATAAGTCTGAAATATCATCTCAAGTAAAAATAAAACAATACATTGTTTTGGGTGAAGGTTAGGCGATGTCGCCTGGAAAGTCGCATCGAAAATTGACCAGTCTGGACATAGCTTTAGAGACATATCAACATATTTATATCACTAACAAACACATAGATCCAATCAACTTTAGTACCACAGAATCGTGTATGTACGCACGTACGTTGTGAATGTAATGATCGTGAAATGACCCCAGGGGCAGTTTACTATTGGCAGAAGACAACTACGATTGTAAATATTGCATTAAATAAAAAAAAAAAGATAATTAAATGACAGCTTTTTCACATTCAGTTAATTGTTAATAAATACTGTAATTATTTTGGGCTATTAAGTTGAGACTCATTTAAAATATATGTCTTATAAGAGCCCACTGTTGTACTTCTTTGTCTTTAGAACATCTACAATTTAATTATTCCTTTAAACTACCCCAGACTTCCTTCGTGCAATAACAAGGCGATTAAAAATAAACTGTGTCCAGGGCCACTTTCTTGTTTGTACGCCAGGTAAAAGTTTTCGTATTAGAGAGGAAGAGAGGGGAGGGGGCGCTAATGATTCTAAAAAAATAATAAACTTTCCAATTGGACCAAGTTGCCCCTTTTGAACTTTTAAAATTTAATCGGCTTGAAGATTTCCGCCTAAACTTGAAGAAGAACAAGAGAAAGGAAAAGAAGAAACTCGATAAGAAATACCTCTTAATGGTCTCGAAAACAAGCAAGAAAAATAGCCGACAAAATTTCAGAAAATTATGATATGGTAACATATCCCAGCAGGAAATACGTTACCGACAAGTTAGACAACAATATTTAGCAGATGGGTAGTTAGTAAATAGTAAGTAAACTTAATTATGTAAATAAAAATAAATACTTATCTACTTCAGAAGCTGCAAACAACCCATAAAGATTTACCTGAAAAAAAAAAAAAATTATTGTGGTACATTTGAGCAACGTAGGTTCAAAACAATCTTCACTTTTTGATGAAATCTAGATAACAGCTATTTGAATGACTGAATGAATTTGTCGCGCTATTTTTATTGGTGGGATTTATTTTTATCTATACCTGCAATATCGAACTCAAAACGCGCATAATCATCAGGTTTAGAATTAAAACGAACAATCACCTCGCGTTGGCAAGGCTTAGTTGATGAATAAATTCTTATGAAAAACTTTTTTTATGCAATTTAAAAATCTGGGATGTAGAAAATCTTTTTGTCATAATTTTTGGATGCTGTTGACGCAATATTAATTCACTGGATTATTAAAACCAAGTTAATTCATCTTTACTTTCTAATGTTACGGTGGTTGACGACGGCAGAATGTATTATGTTTTGAAAAAATGGATGAATCTGCAAATTTAATAGTTAATAATTAATAAATTAATAATTAGCTATAGTATTTAAATAAAATTAGGTATATTTATTAGTATTGTTCAAGATTTCACGTTTTCATTACAAGTTTTATGCTGTATACAGGGCCGGAACTAGGGGGGAAAGGTGACACTTGCAGATTTTAGAGGGTGGTGAAATCCGAGCAAAGTTCATTTTTAGGCTAAGAAAAACGTATTTGTTGCGGCTTTTTTTATTGTTTAGACCTTAATTCGGTCAGTATAATACGTTGATGGCATTTATTGTTTGTTATGATAGGATGACATTTATCTTGAAATGTTATACCAAAAATACTGTAATAAAACTGTTGACTTTTATTGGAGAAAGGGAGGGAGAAGTAAAAGGTGAAAATCTTAGTTCTGGTCCTGGTAGTAAGGTAATGCGGGGTAAGCACGCACTAGATTTTTTCTCTTATTTTTTTTTAAATGTTCCTTAGACATATACATACATATAAATACAGATTACATTTAAGACCTCGTTTCTATCAAGACAGTTTTTTATGAGATTAATATTTCAATTTATTAGTACTTAGTACGCACTTTCCTCTGTCATTAGGGGTAAGTGCGTACAAGTTATCTGGAAGACTCATTATTCAAGCAGTAGCGGTTGTGGGGCAAGTAATGAAGAGTTCGTTTTCGGAGAGACTGTTATACTGATGTAATCATCAAAAACAGTTAAAACTTGTCTAAGATTCATACTTTACAATCGAACGTGAAATGAAATCGGGATGTGGAAGATGATTGAATAAATACATCGAGAAAAAAAAAAAAAAAAATATGTCAGTGAGCTAGTCCACAGTTTCTTCTAGCAAAACATGATAGTAGAGGTAAGTGTACCACAGGCACTTATCCCCTAACAGTGATCTGCCTACTTTTATGTATTACCAAGGCAATTTAAAAAGGCAATTAAAAACTAGAAAACTGCCCAGAATGAAAAATCACAAGGTATTTTAAAGAACAGCTTCTGAAGATTCCACATACCGCAAAAATTCCAAATAAAAAACAGGCCTAGTATTGGATAAACACCGATACAGCTGTACAGCAGAAGTTGAAGGATCTTGATTTGTGAAACATCAGTGTTAACACTCCATGCTCCCAAAAGGGGAGTTCTTGCAAGTTCAGGATTTTGATTTAACGAGACGATTACGCACTTATCCCACATAACCTAATCAAGTTTTTATATGTTTTCAAAATATTCAATTAATTTTAGAACAAGCAGAAAAATATCTGATGTGGGCAACACATGACTTCCTTGTACGCCTATTAAATTATAAATCCGTGGCTCAAAAAGTGATACTGAATTTGGTTACTAGTTTCCGACTAAGGAAGCTAAAGGAAGTAAAGAAATAATCCAAGGAAGAATAAAACAGAGAGATACGAGGAAATCAGAAACCCAATAAATAAGTCAGGCCGCCAGAAGAATCAGTCTCAGAAGTTCCTTACACAATATCTCAGCTAATAATGATCCGATCTAAATGATTTTTATTTCATTTTGTGGGGAATTTCATTAGCTTTCGTTTAAATACAATAAAAGCACCAAACAAAAAAATATATAAGTTATAAATACCTAATTTGAGAAGTTTTGCATAGTATTTTAATATAATTTTTGATAAAAATCAATTATGATCTTCAAGTAAAGTACCACTTCCGGTGATCAAGCAGTGACCAAAAAGGGAGGTTCACAACTAGATTTTACAACAATCCTAAATACGAAATTTCAACTTTCTACGGCAAACGGTTTTTGAGTTATGCGAAATACGAACGAACGTACAGAAGCCACGACGAAACTAGTCAAAATGGATTCAGGGATGGTCAAATTGGATATTTCCGTTGAAATCTGAAAACCGAAAATTTTCGCGATTACAATACTTCCTTTACTTCGTACAAGGAAGTAAAAAAAACATTAATATTTTCAATTAATTTAAATAGTTTTTAAATTGCCTAATTTTAGCAATGAGTCAGCTTATCATTCATTCCTTTTTATTTTAATTAATTTTGTAAATATTGTTGTTCCAATAAAACTATTTTTTTAACTTTTAATAAACAGTTTTCATTAGTTAGAAAAAACAGCAGCTTATTTTTGCTTTTTTATGAAAAATTCATGATCAAATCATACAATATTTTGTTTTAGGATCAAAATCTACAATAATCAATTTTGATGATCATAAGATACAATCTCCATATAAATATCTAAAATTTATCAAGTATTTTTCATAAGTAACGTACAAAACTATAACAGCCTGAAAGAGTATATTTTCTTCATTTTTAACAAAACAAAATCTCAATAAGAAAGCAAAATAGGAGAGTGAGAGATTT
The DNA here is from genome assembly GCA_948150685.1 of Rhaphigaster nebulosa. NCBI lineage: Eukaryota > Metazoa > Arthropoda > Insecta > Hemiptera > Pentatomidae > Rhaphigaster > Rhaphigaster nebulosa. The sequence goes on from OX411311.1 coordinate 20,746,690, forward strand.
TTGTCGTTTACAAAAAATTTGGAAAACTGGGAATTTTTTGTTTTGTGTTTGAGTATCTATTATTTACAGTGTCAATATGATATAATATATATATATATATATATATATATATATATATATATATATATATATATATATATATATATATATATGCACACTATATGAAATAAATAAGATAAATAATCATGAGGATAAATAAATCTTTATATCGAATGGTAAATATTTATTCAGACGGCGTAAATATTGTGGATTCGATGCAAGTTTATATTACTCATAAAATTTTATTTAATGAATATGAAGATTTTGATTTCCCAATATAGTTAATTTAGGCACAGGAAGAGGATTCTTAACATGGGTGTTCTTATCACACAACTCAAGTCACCAATAAGATGTTTCCGAGATCAATTACTTACAACCATAGAAGGCAGTGAATAATTGCCGCCATTAAATCCGTTCCAAAAAGACCAGCAACGACGTTATGTTAATGCCGGAGAGGCAGTTCTTGTGTTTTTGCAGCAATGCACCACCGGCTGCATTTCTCAAGGGCGACAGGGATTTTTCTTTTTCCTTCTCCAGTTCTTGGCCAATAGGAGGACGAGGATGCTCCGCCGGTCTGCTATATATGTCCTCTTGGTCCTCAGGTCTGCATCAGGTACATCCTCGACAAGGAACGCACCAGCAACAGCAATGGCAACATTCAGAGTTTTCGTAAGTCCTTTATGTTTACAAGTCACCAAATAATTTGTTACAGTAAAAAAGTTAAAAATAATTTTGTGTTCCACAATACTTGTTCTAAAAATAAGATATGTTAAAACATTGCTCTGTTTCTCAGCCGTGATCGTTGTTATAAATCTAATTTAAAAAACAATACAGATATTCTTTTGTCGGGGTGGTTTTCTCACATAAACTCTAGAAGCTGATTATAAATTTTAGAAAATTGATCTGATAATATGGCAAGTTTTTGAGTGAAACCAAAAGAATCAAATTTTCAAAAGTTATTCTGGATCTACATTGCGCGTTGTGAAATTAAATGATTTTCGAAATATAATAATAATAATAATTATTTCAAAAGTGTAAATTGCTTTCTTGAAAAATTACTGTGACGGGCTCCTATAAACCAGCTTCGTTAATATTTTTTGGTATTCATAAGTAATTTGTCGCCAATTTTATAAATTTCCCGTATATTTTAAATAACATAAGTATTATTCCTGGTTCACACAAATGCAGAGCTAATACGGCTTCCAAAGGTGTAGGCCCAAACGTTAGGGGGAGAATAATACGAAGGATTGGAATTGATTCTTTAAACCACTTTATTTATAGTTATTTTTAATTGATAAAGATTTAAGTTTAGTTTTTGCAGTTACTAAATCCGTTTAATGTTTTTGATTTATATAAAATATGAAATTAAGCAAAGATCAATAAAAATAAATTTAATATAATCAATAAATAAAACAAATGGTAATTAACATTTGATCGAGACAAGAGCTACCGAAACAGTTTCTTCTATGTCCTCTAAAGGCGTTCAAACTACTTCTGTGCTGAAATCGCAAGTCAGTTACGATAAAAGGCTCCTGTAGATCCTGTAACTGAAACCGTTAGTAAAATCTGGGGCCACTACACCGCAGGAATAGCTAAAAGAAATTTGTAAAAAATTAAAATTAATGAAATAACTCGTAGGGCTTAGTAAAGAACGAATCATTAAAATGTTTATGAAGCGCTGAAATGTTTATAAACTAGCTGAAAGCTAGTTTACTGAAACTGGTAAACGTCCGAGGACTGGGTTAAGGCTGACCTCGCGATTGGTGGAATCGGCTTCGAACCATAGGGTTCGCTGAGCATTTTATAATTATTGAAATCATTCAAGCAATTAATATTTAAACATAATTATAAAAGAATTACTAACTACTTTTTCCGCTTTTTAAAACAATTAATTATATTTATTAAAATGCCAAATGTTTAAAATATATAGATACTTTCACCAACTACCTTAAGTAAAAGAAAACCAAAACTGTCATTTAAAAAAATAAAAAATAATTGTTGATGGACTACTTATTTTCGAAAAGGTATAGTAATATTTTTACATAAAATAAATTAATGTTTTTAATGACTGGAATTTGCCTAATGCTTTGGTTGCAAGATTATTTATCTTCAATTTACTTAGGTTTAACCTTAAATCACATTTTTCGCAAGTACCTACAAATTGTGAAGATGGAAAACCTAAAAAAAACTTTCTCACGATAGTCCATAATGCAGGATAGGTAGACAGATATGTCTCTCTAAAGGCAAAATTGATTATATCCTTTTTTGAACTGCACCTTCAATTCTTCATTGGTGATTATTCCAATCAGTTTTTAATGTAACACGACATCCTTTTCTTCAATGTCAACACAGAGTTCATAATCCGCTATATTTCCTTTATTAGTATATGTTTAAATCTAATTTCAACGTCCATGTAAAGGACATTTGGTTTAACGGCTAAACCAATAGTAAATATAGACTACCACTCACTCCAAGAGTGGACTTCGTCCCAGGCCTAAAACCAAAATAAATTTTCGGGAAATCGATCCCACATCACCGTGGTTTGTAATCAGCAGGGCTATTAACTAATGTTTATTATAACATATAATGATCAATAGAATTATTATAAAATATTGAAAATTATACTTTTTTTCAATCGAAAATTGACATTACTTCTATCACAGGTCGTCTTCGCAGTAGCAGCCATCTGCGCCGTAATGGCCGCTGAAGAGAAGAAGGAAGGGATGATGATGAAGTACGCTGATGACGACGGCTCCTATTGGCCAGGCAAGTACGAGAGGTCCCTGGTGATGCCTGCGTACCACGGCCTCATCCCAGGAGTGGTACCAGCCATGCACGCTGTTCACCCAGCGGTTTACCCTTACGGCTACGCACACCTCCCAGCAGCCACCAGGACCTACGTTATCTAAACCTCAGCAATGAACCAGGCGTCTCTTATGGTCTACGATATGTCTTCTATTCTGTATGAATAAATCGGGCTTTTTCTTTCTAAGTTTTCTTTTGTGTATAAATCAATCAAACATGAGTTTGTAACTCCATAATGTTAAGTTAGCACATACTATTGGCACAACTTGTAGAATTTAAGGCAATAACAGAAGAGTATAAACAAGTAGGTGATCGAATTTGTGTAAAAGGGAGTAGAGTTGGAAAAATATGGGAGAGGTAGAAAAAACAATAACATACAAAAAAGAAAATATTTTAGATATCGACAAGAAGACTGCTGAGAATGTTCATGGCCAAAAAAAAAATCATTTATACATTCCCTCATAACAATTATTAGGTAATTGAATAACATATCTTTCTCATTCTCTATGTATATCTACTTTGAATTAAATTTATCTATATACCCACAAGGCGATGGGAATAAACCATTTTAACAATATAGATATTTCTGCACTTTTATTTTTCGATTGATTGTCGAATTATATTAAACAAAAATAGTTTTAAAAAACATACTTTTTTTTTGGTGAATTTTATTAAAGAAATTTATTACAATAAACCTTGATGTATCACCAATATATGCACTAAGATTTAAAAGTCGATGGGTCTAAACCATTTTAACAATATAGATATTTCTGCACTTTTATTTTTCGATTGATTGTCGAATTATATTAAACAAAAATAGTTTTAAAAAACTTACTTTTTTTTGGTGAATTTTATTAAAGAAATTTACTACAGTAAACCTTGATGTATCACCAATATATGCACTAAGATTTAAAGTTTTTTAAAATTTAAATTAAACATTATATGCATTAAATATTATAGTGTATTACATTTAATGCAAATAAGGAATAAGCGAACAAAACGCAGCACCGTCCCACTGTGCGAACAGCAAATAATACCTTATCAAATATTTAATTTTTGTGCTAGCATTATTTTATTTTGATGTTCAAGTTATTATTTTGATTCTAATAAATTTAATTATTTATATAATTATTTAAAATATAGCAGAAATCCATTGAATAAGCCTAAATTGTGGGATTTCCCTTACAAAATTTAATTTGAGACACCATTGGTAATATTTGTTACTTTACAAACATCAATTGATTACATATTAATTCAACCAAAATAATAGGAAGTAATAAGACAAGCAATGAGATACGTGGTTGGTTCCTAATTAAAATATTTCTGATGTAGGATTTTATTATATTATAAATTGTGAAAAACAATTCAAATAGACACTGGTGAATTGAATAAGTAGTTTCTTTGAACGTCGGCTGTCTAGAGTTATTTAGGAAATTTCTTATAATTTAAAAATTAAATTAAATTAAGATAAAATTAAAGTACCAATTATGGAATTTATGGAATTCACCATGCTGATTACACATTCTATTTAACAAATGAACTCCGATCCTTTTTCTTTTTGGGAAGAGATAATAATAATTGGCTGACATTGAATTCAGCGCAATATCTTCGTCACAAGATGTTCCATTCATCATGATGTTTGAAACTCTACTGAGGGGGCAGAGAGATATGTTCCTAGTTGAGTTTGGAGAGGTATTGATATCATATTGAATGTTTCCATGTGGCCAAGCCTCCAGGCGGCTGTTATACGTCCTGGAAAACCACAACGCGATTGATATAATGCCATATATATATATAATGACTATAATGACCCGATATATATATATATATATATATATATATATATATATATATATATATATATATGTATATATATATATATATGTATATATATATATATATATATGTATATATACACACATACATACACTCAGATGTACATTCATAGTTCTTTTCTTGCTATTGGCTCTTGTCATTAAAATGATATGACAATTGGACCAATTGCAACATTTTGTTGTTTAATTATATGGCTCAGATCATTCACAGAAGAAGAAAAAATGGGCGAAGGTAAAAAAAAAAATTAAATTAAATTTAAAAGCCACCCCTTGAATACGTTAGTAAATGCACCAACACACACTCAAAAATATTTAAATAGTCTTTGTATTTGAGAGAAAACTTAGTTTCCATATGGTAATTAAGCGTACAAAAACTATCCTTTAAAACATAAATAATCATTATAAACAATTCAAAAGAAAACAACAATAAAGCAATGAATATCTCAATACAATTTAAATAACAGTTAATATTTGTAGCCAACTAAAATCAGATTTCAGCACGATTGAAGAAATCCTAGCATATAGCATTAAAATAGTTGCATACAAGAAAATAGATGATGAACCGTACAGTAGCTGAAGAATCATAATTGAGACGGGTTTTATAATAAGGAAGTGATTGCTGGATGTATTACAATGTTCTAAACTGTGATATAACATAGCCCATTTTATCTCATCCTTAAGAAACAATATTAGTTAAAAACTAAATTTATAAAAAAAATAATCCACTGACCTATATCTTATGACAAACTTATACTTGATGACCTCAAAGACACCTCGTTTAATGAAAATTAAACCACATTTAATTTATTTAACTAAATTTATTTATTTAACACAGTTAATTTATTCAATGACTTTATTTTCAAATTAAAGTTGATTAATTTTTCATGATTCAGATTTTGTATGAACGATAAATAGTGTATAAAAAAAAAAAGAAAACCCATGAGCAACAGAGCTCTATCACAAAGTTTATATTTTAAATTATCATTAATAGTAACTAAAATACAAAATTGGTGGGGGTTGAAGAAAAAAAAGTTGATAACCGCAAAAACCATTTCAATAACCCAATTTGTATGCAAATTGTCAACCCTCTAACTCAATTTGGAGGGATTGAGGAGGTGCACAAAATCTTAAAAACCGCTAAGACACATTTAACTTTGACTGAAACTTACTCTCACATCTATGGTATTGTTCTTACTACAAATCAACCAGACATACTGAATTTCAGCTCATTTGGTCCGAAGGGTTCGCTGGAAGTGTCCAAACGTAGCGGGGGAAAACATATATATCAATTAGATGATTTAAAATGTCCCTCCATCCTCCACCCCCCTCCGATGATACATTGCAAAATCCTAGTATTTTTGGAGAAAATTCGACTAAAAAAAAAAATCAACCTGAATATATTTATAAATTAAAATTTTGGAACTACATTAGAACTAGAAAAATTCGTGTATTATTACAGATGTTGTGATGCCAGATTGACTATCGGGAACTTCAATACAACATCGGATACTGGATGCAAATTATTGGCGGATCTATCCATATTCAGCTGATAATGAGCTCATCAGGGTATAAACAGATTGAATCGCGAATTACCGAATTCGAAAGAGACAGGAGGAGTACAGGTACAGCTCAGAGTGAATAATTTCGTATTTCTCATTACACTCACATTCATCTTAATTACCAAATATGAAGTTGATTAAAATGTTACTTTAAAAGTTAAACGATGGTGTACAATTTTTCGAAAATATTCATGGGCATTTATTAGTATGGGACGTTTGAAGAAATGTTAAAATTATAAAGAACTGAAATACACAGCTTGCGATACTCTGTTCGGTTCAACAGAGGCTAGGTGTTTACAAAATTTCTGTCTATAGAAATCAACCAAAAACTAATTCATGAAGTAGCAATTTACGTTACTTTGTTTTATTTTTCAGGTTCAGCATTAATTAAATTTTTAGTGCATTATTGGTGCTTGGTGGTCCACTCCAATAACTCAAAACTTCCATTTCAAATAGTGGTAATAAACCCTATAATATTGTGTGTAGTGTGATGCTTCTCTTGAGAGTCGCTGTATATCCTACCGAACATAATCGATCACGTTCTCATACAAAAAAACTTTTTTTTTTCCATATTTCAAAAAGGTAAGTGAATATTATAACAAAATAATAAAATGATTTAAACTAATTTCAGATATTGAACACATTTTGAAAATAGTTTTTCCTAGTAGCCACTGCTATGTTTTACGTCGATTGTGTTTGATATATATATATATATATATATATATATATATATATATATATATATATATATATATATATATATATATCATCTGATAATATATTAGTCTATATATAGCGATGGGCAATCGTTGAGGAAGATTATCCCAAAAATCATGTTATAAAATAAATTCCTCATATTGTCCTCTAAATTGGATACCTTTCCAAGGGCCTGATTTGTGATTACCATTATTTAATAATTAACCAATATAATGTTCCTACTTCTAAGTTTAATAATAATGCTAATAACCATAATGCTAATAAAGTTTATTGCTATCATACTTAATAAAAAATATTCAAATTATTAATGGGCGTGGTTATTAAAGAAAAACCTCCTTCCTAATATTTATCCTTATTCATCAAAATTAAAGTAATAAACTGTTACAAGAGTCTAACCATGGAATGATTCAGAATAGACCTAGCCATTAACTGTTCTAACATAAATCTCTTATCAGTAATAATTGGTGTTGATGGCCCTTCAGCATCTCTCCATTGGGTTCCTCTGCATATCTTAAGTCATGGAGCTAGAGCCAGAGCATCTGTCATCTTCAAAGGGAAGACTAGAAGATGTCGTCCTCGAAGTCGGCCCTCAAGCGATATCAGAGAAGAAGTATCATTTCGTTGCTTCCTCGGCTTCGGTTCCCGTTTTCTTCCTTGTTCTTCCTAAGAGGGGGTCGAAGACGTTGTTGGTTTGTTAGATCCCCGGCACTGGGTGGTACCTTTTTCGTGATTGGTAAACTAGTTTTATAGAGGAAGGTCTGGGATTTCAGCGCATAGTTCGACCCCTTTTCCGGGGTGGGACGATCTCTTCGAATCCATTAGTATCCTCTAATCGAATTTTGTCCTTCCCAGGCCTCTGCCGTTTTTTCGGTATGCCAGCCGGGATCACAGGGTGACTGGTTTCCTAAAATTGATTACATCTTCCAGGACGGACCATATCTTGCCTATGTCACTCTGCCCACTTCACACACTTTTTAAATTAACTTATTTCTTATACAGGTAAATGTTGTGGTTACATCTGCCATCGCCTGTCAGTTACTTTTCTACCTACCTGCTCGTATCTTATCATCTTTTGTTCGCATCTTGTGCATGCTGTATATAATTTGTGTCTAAGAATAATATTGTCCAAAAATATCAATACATATTACCACTCAGGACTAGTGACGTTCACCATATTAAAAACTAGCATTTTCGGCATCACTTATTACTTGTATAAACGATTGGTATTTATGTATTTTTTAAAATACCATCATACATCAATAATTTAAGTAATATCATTACTTATGGAAATTAGATACGCCTACTATATGTATAACATCCTTCATTGACTCATCATCTCTGTGCCATATGTCACTAAGTAGTTTCTAGATAGCAGACCAGCAATTGCCATTGATTTTACAGGCAAATATTTTAGTTCAATTTTATTCGGTAAGGGCTTTAATCTGAGATGTTTGAGCCTATTATTTTTTTATTTGTCTAAATCTTTATGAATACTTGAAGCTTAAGGGGAATAATCAGTGAATACTATCACATTAATGTGACCTTGAATATAATTATGGAATTTGGAAAAAGCTATTAATTCTTTCTCAATTTAAGGATATTCTTATTTACACGGGATCAATGCTCTACTGGCATAGGGTTCCCTTCTTGTATTAACGCGTAACCAAAAGCACGGCTGCTTGAATCCGCTTGAATTTCTATTATTTTATTGGTATCAATAGAAGCATGGCAAACTATGAATTTTTTTTTTCGGTTAGTAAACGAATTACCGTGATGTTCAGATCAAAGCCAAACCAAATCTTTTTTTTTTAAAATGATGTCAAAGGTGCACATAACTCAGAAAAATTAGGGATGAAATTCCCCCCAAATTAATAATTCCAACAATTCTTTGAAGCTCCATCACATTCCATGGTAGGATTAAATTCAGGTTGGATTCAATTCTGTCTTGATCGACCATATAACCATCTTTAGTAAATATGAATCCCAGATATTTTATCTTGTTAAAAAAATATTGAATTTTCTCTGCATTAAACATGATATTGTAGTTTCTTGCTACCGATCATCATCTTTATGTTAAATAAATATGCGTTAACAGATTTTGTACCCTGTTAATTATTATTTTTAATTTGTATTATGTTTCAATAATATTTGAAGATTGTATGTTTTTTATTCAGTCAGGTCAACAATACCAATTTCATGTGCTAAATGTTACTACATCATCACTTGTAGTTTACACTTCTATTTATTTATTGACTTTTCTATTTTTGTTATTTGATAACTAATACTTCCATATTCATATTCCATCTTAGTCTTAGACTATGAAGCACACCTGTCACTGCCTTTAATTGTTATTCTAAAGGGACTTGTCCCGGAATAAATAAAGAGTTTATTATTATTATATAGGTAAAAGTGATAAACTACAATATTTGAGAAGACGAAATATGTCGCTATCTTCCTATGCTAGAAAAAAAATTAAGCCTCATTATTGACAACATTGTGAAAAGAAAAATTTGGTTCAGGCACAGGTAGAAACAAATTCCATCTTCACAAAAATAGCAGTTGGTCATTTTTACCACAAAACTGACGATATAGTACTATTACCTGTTACTCTTAACTGCAGCTCATCTCAATGTGTTTTAATAACCATTTTAGCTCATCAGCGACATCTAATGGATTACTGAGTACTAATAAATATAATAATGATAAAGTAATAGTTTTCTAATCACTCATACATGTATATATTTCGATTATTTATATCCACATTTTATTTATCGAACAGGTTTAATACCAAAGGTCTGCTCGAATCGCGAAGACCTTGAGATGTTCCGGTATATATAGGAGGCGAGCCTACCAGAAGAGCATCAGTTCTACTGTACTAGTGAACAGACATCTTACAATGGTTTCCATCAAATTCCTTGTGAGTATCAGATTGTTTTAAGTAATTTATTATAATTTTTGAACTTAAAATAATATTCTCTACAGCGTTTGCTCTGCGATTTATCAAAGCTTCTTTAACATCCAAGTTTTCCTTTTCTTTTTCTGTTTATTTATACATTTTCTTCTTGTAGTTCTTCGTGGCTCTTGCCATCGCCTGCGTCGCCGCCTTCCCAGAAGAGGCCCAGAGGGTGAAGAAGCAGGTCTACTACGGCGGCTACCCTTACTCCTACACCGGATACTCCGCTCCAGTTGCCTACTCTGCCTACTCTTCATACCCTGGATACTCCGCTTACTCTAGCTACCCTTACTACTACTAGGACACTCTCTCTTTCTACGCTCATCATGTAATTTTTGGCACATACAAACAATAAATTTCCGTTGTTTTTAAAAAATCTTTGTTTTTAATTGTAATATTCCTATTCCAAAGTTAATGATTAAATCAATGAGATGCTGGGTATAAATCATGTAAGTATTGATAACATCAACATGCCTATTTCAGAATATAAAAATAAGGCGAAAAGAAAAATGTACTGGAAAGTGCTGATTTGGAAAAATTATTATAATACAGGAATTAATCGCTAAAACCTGCCCTGATTTTATGGTTATGAACATGTCTATATATTCTAGTAATCAAGTTTAAGATATGGTTTATACTTTCATGATGGTTTATACGCAGGGTCGTTGGGAGGGCTACTCCTCCTCCTAATAGTTTGAAAACCTAAAAAGATTTGAGAATCTACTTCAAACTGCGAAAATTGTCGTAGAACAGTTTACTCAAAAAGCTACTAACATTTTTAACCAATGCCAACACCTTTCAAGCGAAACCACAATGTGTTTGAATAGAAAAGAAAATTATTGTTGTGAAGTTCGGTCAAAATGTTTGCGAAATTTCATATTACGCCCTCCTTCTTGTCTTCAATTAATTGCTGTACCAATGTTCCTGTTTATACAGTCAATTAAGTAGGAACGTAGTGCCATTTTCAACAGGTATAAAGTAAGATGGTCAACCGTAAATGCTGATGACCGAAACATGTTGATTTTCGATGTATATTTTGTATATTAAGTAATCTGGGTATCAAATTATTGTCAACGATGTTTTGTTTTTTTTCTTGTAAGGAACTTTACAGCGGCCTATAAGCATGTCGTCCAGAAGTCTGGAGAGTAGAGTGAATGAGAAAGTGTTTTAATTAAATCTCTAATAGTTTTATTATAATGCAGGAATTCCACACTGTTGGTTTCTTTAGCAGTCTTTTAAATCACATTGAACTTATTTTGAGCTGGTCAGGAATTTTGGAATACTAGCCGATTCAGCAAATTAATATATTCTTGGAACAATGGTATATTATTTTATTTTTGTAGTTAAAAATATTGCTGTGCTAGTGCCGTAGTACAGTTTCGCCTGAAAGCATTACTTCGGAAAAAATAACCTGCTATGCTAGAATGATTTAATCTTATTATTTAGTAAAATAAATGAAAAACACATTTAAACGATACTATCGCAATAAACTGAGCCCAAAAATAAAATTAATATATTATTATATAATTAAATTATAAAACACAGTGTTATGAGAGAATCCGGAGGAAGTAATCAAACGTTCACCGAGACGAATATTATATTGCTAATTAAAGAAATGAAGGTATAACGTAACAAAGTTTGAGATATTGATTTTTTCGTATGAATGGAGATGGGTATTTCTCATGACACTTGCCAAATTCACATATTTTTTCCTTTGAGGCTGTTTTTACATCCCTCTAATTATTATGGAGTTGACTCCTTTTTTTCTCGAAATTATTAGGGAGTCCATCTATCATCAGTAAAATATTTACATTTAAAGTAAATTTAAATTAAAAATTCTCAAGTATGTAGCTGTCTACATTGACATACAATGATGCCAAAAAAAATTGAAAATATTACTTATAAAACACAAGAGGTAAGGAGATGGAAAGAGGTTAGAACATGGTTAGGAGATCATCAAGAACTGATTTCATTCGTAAGTTCAGTTTGACACGAATTCTTCGCATTCCAGGATTAATCGACTATTTCATTATTCATGGTCCTATGAATTCGGGGTTACCACCTTGTAAAAACGTATATTTCCCGGAATAATAATTGTAATATACTTGAGCACTCGTTTCTACATACCATTCCCTGGAGACATAATTTCTTGATGACCTCCTAACTATTTTAACTACAATTTACTTTACTAATGACAGGTGTATTCACTAATAATATACACAAAAAATAGAGTCAACTCCTGAATAATTAGAGGGATACAAAAACAACCTCAAAATCAAAATATGCGATAATATGAAAATTGATAAAAGGAAATGAAAGTTAATGGAATACCAAAGTTAAGAATGTGAAAAAACAAAAATAAATAGTAACTGATAATTAATTTAAACTATGAGCTAAAGAAAAGTAATAGAAAAGAAGTAATAAATAAGAATACAGCCCACGATGTATAAAAGATGAATGAATTTTTGGTCACCAATGCTTGATATTTTCACCTGATATTAACTATACGATTCCATGGTTCCTATAATCCTTCTTTAGTCGGCTCGAATTACTAAAAAACGACTAATTGTTTTCAAATACTCTTCCAAATCATCGATTTTTCTCTCTGTGTTCAACGTGCGTCTTCATCAACATCAGCTCTTCTACAGCCATTAAATTTCCCGATGAAACATTACCGATTTTGAACCTGCGCTGCCATCATCCTCGACTTAATTCATTTTTATAGCAACTCGAGATCAGTTTCTAAAGAGCTAGTAAATGGAACTTTAAAAAAAAATATTGTCAAGTTAAATTTAGTTTAGTTATTGATGTTGTTTAGTTCTTTATCTTTCGTACAAAAAATCTAATTTGACCGGCAGATCAAACGTTTCTGACCAACCATCAGTCATCGGAATGCTGAGAAAGCCGGAAAAATAGACCCATCTTTAATTGAAAGTTTTAAAAGAAATTATCGGTATATTCAAAAATTATTGGAACTTCAATATCCATTTGTGCTTCATCAAATTTGATCTTCATCTCAGTAAAAAAATAATAGGATCTCTCTCTCTCTCTCTCTTGCTCAGTTGTGTGCATATAGAATAAAATGTGCCACTTGTGGACATTAACCCTATGGCGTAAATGATGTCTGCTTGTTAGATGTTTCATTTTCTCTTGGCGTACAATATTTTTTCCAAAACATGCTATAATTCCAAAATCGTCTCATGGCTAGAATTGAGAGCAGTTATCGTTTCATACATCTGTAAGGCATCAGAGTCCAATAAAATTTAATCTATAAACCTGGAACTATCTTAGTTTCTTCCCCGTTTCTGTTGACACAAAATACTCCTCTACCTCTCGCGAGAATCGTCGATAACTTTCAGCTAGATTGTAGCCGTAAAGTTCCAGTGTTGAAGGCTTATACAATTCCGTGATTAGGCAATTAAAACTGCCACCATATTTGTAATAATAATAAGCCAACCTCAAATTATAAATTCTCTATATTTTACTCTAGTTAACACAAACACATAATTGTAATTAATAATGCAACACTGAGGGAAGAATATTATGAGGTATTATAAGAATATTATAAGCCAATCCTAACTATATATCCGACAAGAACAGCAAAATATATCGTCACCGTCACGTTTAAGTAACGAATGCGAAAAATCGCAGATTGATGGAACTAATTTACCAGAAGCATATTTGCAAAATAAAATCTTATAAACACAAATCCAGGGCATATAGAAGAACAACTGTTCGTAAGTTTTTCCTTTGTTGGTATAGTGTGTAGAGAGCCATGAACCGAACTTCGGTTCGCCGAATAGTTGTTCGCGAACCAATGTTCTCATGTGTGTAGGGCGCTTTAACTGAGGGTACAATCGAATTTTAACAAGTAAGATTTATTATTCCGTTAAGAAACCAAAATAATAACAAAATTTGACTTGAAAGATTGGTGGGTCTCCTATTTTACATTATATGTTCCAATAACTGAAAGATGTTTTTAAATATACAAATCCAAAAAAAAAAAAAAACTGAAGTTACATTAATACATTTTGGTGATGATTTCTACTTTTTTGATAAAACATCTTTGATTCCGCTTTCTCACTACCTAAGGTAGAGAAATTTTATATTGATGCAGAAAACGAAATACTTTAATAGAACTTTATTATAAAACTTTATATTAACTTTCCACTCACATTATACGTTCTAGTCATCAGAGAACAATTTTCGCCTCGTGCCTGTCAGTTTGACCGTCTTTCTGTATACAAATCCATTTAACGTACATAACACCTACTATCGTTCATCCAATTCTTAAGGAATCGTGCGGGTTGATATCTAGATGGTACGATATCAATTTTATCAAATTCCATTCGGTACTTTCGCTTACAAAAGCGCAAACGTATTTTCCTTGACACAGCTTTATATCGATAAGGCTCGTCATATTCGGCTCATAGTTGGAGGAAAGTTGGGGACTAGTGAGCAAATTATCTAGTATGAATTTTATCAAATTCTATTAACTTTTTTCTCGTACGTACGCATACCCAAACGTATTTTCCTCGACACTACTTTATTTCAAAAAAAGCTCGTCCGATGCGGAATAAAGTTGGAGGAATGTTTGGGAGTAATGTGCAAATGGTCCAGTATCAATTTCATTAATTACAATTAATGTAACGCTTAATTTTTACACATAAATGGAGCGGATGTGGATGGAATGACACATCAATGAAATGAAATGGAAGAGAATAAAGTGGAATGGAATTAAGTGGAATAGTATGAAGTGGATTTAATTGTAAAGGATTGGAATGAAGTGTAATGTAATGAAGGCGATTTGATTAAAGAGGATTGGAATCAGGTGGAACTGACAAATGTATATATATATATATATATATATATATATATATATATATATATATATATATATATATATATATATTGTGAATATCCGAGACATGTAAAAATGAACAATTATAACATTAAATTTATTTTTTCCAACACAGACTAGATGGCGCGTAGTGAATGTACTCGTGATAAAACGATGAAAACATTCGATGAAATTGCAGAATGGTAGGTGCTGATAACAGATCTTAAAAATAACTTGCTTATTTGTATAAAGATAAAATTTAAATCTGTGATTAAACCAACCGAATTATCTATACATATATATATATATATATATATATATATATATATATATATATATATATATATATATATATATATATATATATATTTATATATATTTTACTATATACCTATATAGGTAACAGTGATAAACTATAATATTTACGAAGACGATATATGTTGATATCTTCCTATGCTAGAACCAAATTTACGCTTCATTAATGACAATATTGTGAAGCGAAAAATTTGGTTCAGACGTAGGGGAAACAAGTCTCATCTTCACAAAAATTGTAGTTGATCACTTTAACTCCAAACTGACGATGTAGTACTAGTACCTGTTAGTCTTAACTCTTAGCTCATCTCAATGTGTTGTAATCCGCATTTTAGGCCATCAGCAACATATAATGGATTAATGAGTGCTAATAAATATAATAACGATAAAGAAATAACTTTCTAATCACTCTTACATGTATATATCTCAATTATTTATATCCACATTTTATTCAGCGAGCGTGTTTAACACTAAAGGTCTGTCCAAAACGCGAAGACCTTGGGATTTTCCAGTATATATAGGAGGCGAGCCTTCCAGAAGAGCATCAGTTCTACTGCAGTAGTGAACAGACATCTTACAATGGTTTCCATCAAATTCCTTGTGAGTATCAGATTGTTTTAAGCATTTTATTATATTATTGAACTTAAATAATATTTTCTTCCGCCTTTGCTCTAAGACTTATTAAACCTTCTCTACCATCCAATTATCTACCTTTTATTTTTCTGTTTATTTATACATTTTCTTCTTGTAGTTCTGCGTGGCTCTTGCCATCGCCTGCGTCGCCGCCTTCCCAGAAGAGGCCCAGAGGGTAAAGAAGCAGGTCTACTACGGCGGCTACCCTTACTCCTACACCGGATACTCCGCTCCAGTTGCCTACTCTGCCTACTCTTCATACCCTGGATATTCCGCTTACTCAAGCTACCCTTACTACTACTAGGACACTCTCTCTTTCTACGCACATCATGTAATTTTTGGCACATACACACAATAAATTTCCGTTGTTTTTAAAAAATATTTGTTTTTAATTGTAATATTCCTATTCCTATTCCTAAAAAATGATAAGTTAATGATTATATCAATGAGAAATTGGGTATAAATTATTAGTAATTAACTAATAAATTAAAATTAAAATTAAATAAATTAACTTAAGTAATAAATTATTTAAATATTAATAACATTAAGATGCCTAATTCAGAATATAAAAAATAAAGTGAGAAGAAAACTTTATAACCATTGCCAATATCTTTCATGTTAAGAGAAATAATGTGCTTGAATAGAAAAAAAAATTATTTCAGTGAAATCTGGTCAAAATTGTTGCGAAATTTTAGATTATGCTCTCCTTCTTTCCTCCTATTATTTGTTGCACCAAAGTTCCTGTTTATACAGTCATTAAAGGAGGAGCTTATTGTCATTTTCAACAGGTATCAAGTAAGACGCTCTACCTTAAATGGTGATGACCGAAATATGTTGATTTTCGATGAATTTTATGTAAGTAGGTATGTGAGTATCAAATTATTCTGAGCAATGTTCTGTTTCTTTTTTCCTGTAAGGTTTTAAAGTTCCTTAAAGCGGCCTAAAAGCGTGTCGTCCAGAGTAGGGTTTTAAGGTTTTAGGGTGAGAAAGTGTTTTAATTAAAGCTTCAGTATAAGAATGCAGACATTCCACACCATTGGTGGAAGCAATCTTTAGCAGTCTTTCAAATGACAATAAACTTATTTTGAGCTGGTCAGGAATTTTGGAATTACTGGCAGATTCAGCAAATTAACTAGTTCTCAAATACTGGTATATTATTTTAATTTTTTTAGTAAAAAAAATTGCTGTACTAGTACCCTAGTACAGTTTCGCCAAATAGTGAAAAAAAATATTTTTTATAAAATATAAAATACAAATATAAATTACAATAAAGTAATATAAAATATAAATTACTTAGGAAAAAATAAGATGCAATGTTAGAATTTAATCTTAGTATTTAATATAAGAAATGAAAAACACACTTAAACTATACTATCGCAATAAACTGAACCCAAAAATGAAATTAATATATTATTATATAATTAAATTATAAAGCACAGTGTTATGATAAGATCTGTACGAGGTAATCAAACGTTTACCGAAACGAATACATTATTGATAATTGAAAAAGTGAGTGGATGAAGGTGCATTTCAACAAAGTTTCAAATATTGATTTTTTCGTATGAATGGAGATGGGCCATTCTCATGAGAGCTGTAAAATTCGCATCTTTTTACTTCGAGGCTGCTTTTACGTCCCTCTAATTATTATGGAGTTGACTCCTTTTTTTCTCGAAATTAATGGTGAGTACATCTATCAATAGTAAAATATTTACATTTAAAGTAAATTTAAATTCAAAATTCTCAAGTTTGTGAATGTGGACATTGATATAAAATAATGCAAAAAAAAAAATTGAAAATATTACTTACAAAGCACAAGAGGTTAGGAGATGGAAAGAGGTTAGAACATGGTTGGGAGATCATCAAGAACTGATTTCATTCGTAAGTTCAGTTTGACACGAATTCTTCGTATTCCATGGTAGACTACATTATAAATTTTAAATTAATACCTGGGCGTCTTAGCACTCTCATGCGACCATCTGGAGAATGTAAAGCAATCCTCGACTCATCACTGAACAAAACCGCTCCCCAATCATCGATTGTCCAATTTGCATATTGTTGTGAAAACTGAAGTCTGGCTACTCGATGCTGTCTGGTGAGCACTGGGCCAGTGGCAGGGCGTCTGGAGGCCAGATTCGCTTCAATGAGGCGTCTCCTTATTGTTCGACTTGAAACCATCACGTTTCTGGAAGAATGAAGTTCATTACGAATTTGAAGACTTGTTTGGAACCTCTGCCTTAAGGCCGTAAGAGATGAAAGGGTCATCTCTATCTGAAGTAACCTTTGCTCGACCTTGTCCAGGTCCCCTACTGTTGCTCCCCGTCTCCCTGAATCGATGGAATATGCGACTAACGATTGGTTTATTCCCAAACGTAAGGCCACTTACCTTTGGGATAAGCCTTTATCCAACAGTGTCAATGCTCTAACTGCAATTTCTTCAGATCTATCCACATTAAAATTTCAGAAAACGTAATCAAAACTTGAAAAGACAAAGGAAAATGAAATATTATCTCTTTGATGGTAAGCTGCAACCTCGAAAGACACGGTCCAAATAAGTACTGAGTAATATATTGAGTTAATTTCTTCTTTTAACTTTCAAAGATGAAAATAAGGATTAAGTAGGAATAATAACTAACACAAACAACAGCAGTAACAAATAATTGCTGATTAGAGCGATTTAATTTAATTCTAATGAATAAGTAAACAAACAAATATGAAATACTGAGTGATGCGCTAATTTTTTCCAGGAGTTTAGATAAGAAAAAGAGTCATCTCCATAATAATTAGAGGAATGTATATACAATCTCAAAGTAAAAAGATGCGAATTTGACAAGTCTCATGAGAATGAACCATCTCCATTCATACGAAAAAATCAATGTCTCAAACATTGCAACGCCATCCATTAATTTCTTCAACTAGCAGTACCGTATTCGCCTCGGTGAACGTTTGATTACTTCGTTCAGATCCTCTCATCACACTGTGCTTTACAATTTAATAAAATAATAATATAAATATTATCTTATTTTTTGGTTTATTTCACTGTGATAGTGTCTTTTAAGTGTGCTTTTCATTTCTTGTACTAAATAATAAGATTAAATAATTCTGAAATTGCAGCATATTTCAGCACACTCTCCGCCTTCCTTCTACTCCAATACTCTCTCCTCTTCCTGGACTGCTCCTCTCGCTCTTCCTTAGTCCTTTTTCTCCCCCGTCTCTCCTTCTTCCCCGCAAGAATCCCAACTTCTTTTACTTGTTTTCTGAAAAGCTCTCTATCCAAGCAGTCCTTATCCTTGATTTTTAGCCTATCCAGCTCCTTTATTTGTTTCACATAACCACCTATACTTTTATAGCTGAAGACTCTGTCGAAAATTTTTTTGTTCAGCCTCTTATTGCTCATTCTGACCATGTGGCCGTAGAACCTCAGTCTCTTGGTCCTTATGACTGTTTTGAGATCTTCCAAATTTCTGTATATTTCTTCGGTGGATTTTCGCCTATACCCCTCTTGTGTTACTTTGGGTCCATGAATCCTCCTCAGAATTTTTCTCTCAACCTTCAGGATTTTCTCCAGACTCGAAAGGCTGACTGTTTCCATCTCATACAGTATTGCTGCTCTTACTACTGTACAGTAGTGCCTTATTTTTGCAATGGAGGACAAATTTTTCTTGCTGTACATGTTTCTAGTGCCAAAGTTCAGTCTTTCGAGTTTGGCTATTCTTTCTTCTATTGATGCTGTTCCGTTGTTACATTTGTTTATTACTAAAAAAATTAAAATAATATGCCATTCCAGGAATATATTAATTTGCTGAATCGGCCAGTAATTCCAAAATTCCTGACCAGAACAAAATAAGTTCATTGTGATTTCAAAACTGCTAAAGAAACCAACGGCGTGGAATGTTTGTATTATAACAAAATAATAGAGCTTTAATTATAACACTTTCCCATTCACCCTACTCTCCAGACATCTGGACAGTACCCTTATGCGAGCTAGGGAAGTACAGTAATGCCAGTGCTCGATAAATAAATAAATTTGCTGAATCGGCCAGTAATTCCAAAATTCCTTATTTTTTCGCCTTATTTTTATATTCTAAAATAGGCATCTTGATGTTATTAATACATCCAGTACTATTACCCAATTTGTTATGCCCAATATCTCTTTGATTTAATCATTAATTTGCAATAAATATTTTTTTGGAATAGGAATATTACAATTAAAAACAACGGAAATTTATTGTGTATATGTGCAAAAAATTACAAGATGTGCATAGAAATAGAGAGTGTCCTAGTAGTAGTATGGGTAGCTGGAGTAAGCGGAGTATCCAGGGTATGAAGAGTAGGCGGAGTAGGCAACAGGAGCGGAGTATCCGGTGTAGGAGTAAGGGTAGCCGCCGTAGTAGATCTGCTTCTTCACCCTCTGGGCCTCTTCTGGGAAGGCGGCGACGCAGGCGATGGCAAGAGCCACGAAGAACTACAAGAAGAAAATGTATAAATAAACAGAAAAATAAAAGATAGATAGATATTTGGATGGTAGAGATGAGTTGATATGTCTTAGGGCAAAGGCGGAAGAAAATATTATTTTAAGTTCAATAATATAATAAAATGCCTAAAACAATCTGATACTCACAAGGAATTTGATGGAAACCATTGTAAGATGTCTGTTCACTACTGTAGTAGAACTGATGCTCTTCTGGTAGGATCGCCTCCTTTATATACTGGAAAATCCCAAGGTCTTCGCGTTTTGAACAGCCCTTTGGTGTTATAAATGAGATATACATGTAAATAAATGAGATATACATGTATGAGTGATTAGAAACCTATTAATTTATCATTATTATATTTATTAGTACTCTGTAGATTTAATAAATGGATTTATTAGTAATCCATTAGATGTCGTTGATGACCTAAAATGCGGATTAAAATACAATTATGAGCGAGATGAGATAAAACTAGTTTTTACTATCATATAATATAATCTGCTATAGTTAAGAATAGCAGGCACAAGTAATATATCGTCATTTCGATGTTGTTCCTATCTGTGGGACTGAACCGATTTTATTTTCAGACAGACCGAGCTTAGGAGTGATGACCCTATCCCGGGCACCTAAATTGTGAATCGCGATGTAGTCGTCCAGAATGTTAAATAGCATTCCAGAGGTTTGGTCCATGGACGGTCTTATTCGGAGGAAGAAAAATAGGCCCTCGTGCGCCTGCTAACCCCGAACAGCTATAATCCCTGGGCCAAGACCAATTTTTCACTGTCCTTGAATCCGAGAGAGTCGGTGGGAAGGACACTACCCAATTGGCCCCAAAGGGCTATGGAGCAATGGGCAGCGTGGAAACCATGGTTTCCATTAAAACAAATTAATGTGTGGTTGGGCGATTTGGGCCAAAGATGTATGGCATGTAGTGCCAAGAGAAAAAAAAATATATATATACTATATATTTTACTATATAATAAACATATATAGCTATATAGGTAAAAGTGATCAATGACAACATTTGCGAAGACGAGATATGTTGCTATCTTCCTCTGCTCGAAGCAAATTTGCGCTTCATTATTGACAACATTGCGAAGCGAAAAATAAAATGGATATAATGAAAATAAAAGCGGTTCAGGCCAACAGGTAGGAACACATTCAAACTGAACATATAATACAGTTTCCGCTATTCTTAATTGTAGTAGATTATATTATATAATAATAGAAACAAGTTTTATCTCTTGCTAATGACTTTTTCCTCTAAACTGACGATTAAGTTGTTACCTACTTGTTACTCTTAACTCTTATCTCAATGTGTTTTAATCCGCATTTTAGGCCATCAGCGACATGTAATGGATTACTGAGTGCTAATAAATATAATAACGATAAAGAAATAACTTTCTAATCACTCTTACATGTATATATCTCAATTATTTATATCCACATTTTATTCAGCGAGCGTGTTTAACACTAAAGGTCTGTCCAAAACGCGAAGACCTTGGGATTTTCCAGTATATATAGGAGGCGAGCCTTCCAGAAGAGCATCAGTTCTACTGCAGTAGTGAACAGACATCTTACAATGGTTTCCATCAAATTCCTTGTGAGTATCAGATTGTTTTAAGCATTTTATTATATTATTGAACTTAAATAATATTTTCTTCCGCCTTTGCTCCAAGACTTATTAAACCTTCTCTACCATCCAAGTATCTACCTTTTCTTTTTCTGTTTATTTATACATTTTCTTCTTGTAGTTCTTCGTGGCTCTTGCCATCGCCTGCGTCGCCGCCTTCCCAGAAGAGGCCCAGAGGGTAAAGAAGCAGGTCTACTACGGCGGCTACCCTTACTCCTACACCGGATACTCCGCTCCAGTTGCCTACTCCGCCTACTCTTCATACCCTGGATATTCCGCTTACTCTAGCTACCCTTACTACTACTAGGACACTCTCTCTTCTACGCACATCATGTAATTTTTGGCACATACAAACAATAAATTTCCGTTGTTTTTAAAAAATGTTTGTTTTTAATTGTAATATTCCTATTCAAAAGTTAATGATTAAATCAATGAGACATTGGGTAAGTATTAATAACATCAAGATGGCTATTTAAGAATATAAAAATAAGATGAAAAGAAAAATGTACTGGGAACTGCTGATTTGACAAAATTAATATAATACAGGAATTAATTGCTAAAGCTGGTTAGGAATTTTGGAATTACTGGCCGATTCAGCAAATTAATATATTCCTGGAACAATGGTATATTATTTTAATTTTTTTTAGTAAAACAAATTGCTGATGCTAGTACTGTAGTACAGTTTTGCCTTACTTCGGAAAAAATAAGCTGCAATGCTAGAATTATTTAATCTTATTATTTAGTCATTTCATTCACACTATCGCAATGAAATAAACAAAAAAAAAATAAAATTAATATATTATTTTTTTATTAAATTGAAAAGAATAGTGGAATGAGATTCGCCGAGGCAAATACGGTATTGCTATTTGATAAATGAGTGGATGAAGGTTCAATGATACAAAGTTTCAGATATTGATTTTTTCTTATGAATGGAGATGGGTCATTCGCGTGAGGGCCTTTTCTATCTATTATCTAAATTATTGGTGAGTACATCTATCATTAGTAAAATATTTGCATTTAAAGTAAATTTAAAATAATTGTTCACATTGACATAAAATGATTAAACCAATCATTAAAAGTAGCACAAATTAAAAGTATTACTTACAAAGCACAAGCATGCTATTTTCAAATTTAAACATTTCCAATGGTTAGGACGTCATCAAGAACTCCATGATATTGTTAGAGGAAATAATTAGAGAGATGTAAGAACAACCTCTGAGTCAAGAGATGCGAATATGACAAATCATGTCTCAATTTATATTTGGTTAACGAATGGGACCGTTTATTGTGATAGATTTTTCTAGATAGATTTCAGTCGCTTTTTAACTTTTATTTGCGTATTTAGCAACGATATGGGAAGTTCGAGTATTTAATTAATTAATTAACTTTTAACTTAATTTTGGGTGATATTGCATTTAGGTATGAGATCTTTCACTGAAAATTGATAAAAGGAAATAAACGTTAATAGAACACTAAAGTAAAGAATGAGAAAAAAAAAATAATGACAGATAATTAATTTAAATTATGGGCTAAAGAAAAGTATTAGGAAAGAAGAAATAATATAAGAATACAGCCCACATGAAATATGAATGAATTTTTTATCACAAATGTTTGATTTATATTTTCACATGATATTAACTCGAACTATACGATTCAATCATTCTTTAATCGACTCGAATTACTAAAAACCGACTAATTGTTTTAAAATATTCTTCAAAATCATCCATTTTTGTATTTGTATTCAATGTGCGTCTTCATCAACATCAGCTCTTCTAAAGCCATTAAATTTCCCGATGAAATATTGACGATTTCGCACCTGCGCCAGCGCCATCCGAGACTTAATTCATTTTTATAGCAACTCGAGATCAGTTCCGAAAGAGCTCGTAAAAGGAATACATAAAAAAATTATTGTCCAGTTTAATCAAGTTTAGTTATTGATTTTGTTTCGTTCTTTATCTTTCGAACAAAAAAATCTAATTTAATCGGCATATCAAACGTTTCTGATCAACTATCAGTCATCGGAATGTTGAGAAAGATGGAAAAATAGGTCCATCTTTAATTGAAAGCTTTAAAAGAAATTATCCGTATTTTATATATAATATATTATAATATATATATATATATATTATATATTATATATATATATATATTGTGTATATATATATATATATATATATATATATATATATATATATATATATATATGTATATATATATATATATATATATACATATATAAATTAAGCATTAAAAAACATTTGTTTTTCGCTTATTGATTACTTACTAGGTTATATTTATAGCATATATACAACATAAAATGAACAAAAAAAATAATAGTGATATTTAAGAAAGAAAGAGAGAAAAAAAATATCAACTCGAGAAATCATATTCTTTCTAATCGATATTAACGTGAAATAAAATAATGAGCAGGCATCTATACATTTTCAAAATTAAAACAATTACATTTGAACTGCGAGAATTGTTGTTTAATGGCTGTTATTAAGTATTTCGAAATAGAGCAGGAACGGAGGACGGATTATCCTACAACTTATCAACCTGTTGTAGACAGAAAGAGAAAGTTGGGAGTCACATCAAAACCGACCTGTTAAAGCAAACCGAGAAAATAAAAATCAAACCTCCTTAGCCGGAGGTTTCGAACCGGAGTCCTTTTTGGTTGGCGTACGCATGATAGTATAGAAGGATCAATCTAATTAGGAATTAATAAATTATTTGCCACTTCAATAATTTTGTTTTTATTGAAAACTAGTTTCAAATGTTATACATTCATCTTCAGTTCTAAAAACACACAAAAATTCAAAAATAAGCAATTTAAAATACAGTTTGGTATTATTACACATATTAAATTAATTGTAATATAAATTAGTGTTATAAAATTTACGAGTTATGAATTTCATTAAGACAAGAGATCAAATACATGTTGGTACTCACCAAGGTTTATGTAGATTATATTAAAATAGAAAAGTCTACATTAGTTTGTTCTCGCACTTAACTAGTAATGAAAATGACTGTAATAGAAGAAAGATGAGGTGTTGGTAAATGGTACCGTTTAGGGTGAATGATCAGGGTTATCCCAGTAATTCCGGCGAGTAATTGTTTTTTATATTATGGGTGGTAAATGAATTTAAGATTGGAGATATTTATTTGATCATTTAAGCAAAAATCTGGATTGGATTTGAAGGATTTTATTATTTCAAGTGCATCATCTATATTTAATTAGAGACTGTTTTCTACGTGATGTATTAATTTAACTCCTGAGTCTTCGATGAAGTTATGCTTTTTTCATTTAAATGAATTGCAAATTTGAAATTCTCTGTTCTATGTTCCTTTAGTCTCTTATTTAGTGATATCCCAGTTGTTCCCGTTTATTTGGCTATACAATCATTACAATTTAGTTCGTACACTCCGCTTTTTTGGAAAGGATCTATTTTGTCTTTAGGAGAAGGGAAATATGAGGATAGAATTTTTCTATTTTAAATGAAGGGTTTAATCCTAGTTTTTTCAATTCATTTCCGACATTTGTGGATATTGGGCGTAATATGGAATCAAGACATATTGTTCAGTCTGTCTTTGGGGGTCGTTGAATAGATGTCATTAATTACCTTTTTTTGTAGTTATTTTTTAAAAATGTGACTGATAGTGGTATTATTGTGCCCGTTATTTTTTGCTATGGAATATATTATTTCAATTTCTTTATTATAATTCTTTCCAGTTAATGGTACGATGGTACGTTCAAAATACCGTAAATCATGCTATTAAAGGCTGTGAGCTTATGTGCTATCCGTCTCCTAGCTTCATTGTTTATAACGACATCCGTGTGGTTGGATTTGCGGTACATTCCAAATTCAAGACGTTTGTTTTTTATCAAGATTTCTAAATCTAAAGAGTTTATAGTTTTGTTTTATCCCAGACCATAGGTATATAATGCTATCTACATATCGATACCAGTATATGAAATGTTGAGCTATTTGAGAATGCTTTCGGTCAAGAATTTTTTGTTCTAGTTTGTCCATAAATAAATCTGCCAGAAGGGGTGAGAGAGGGGAGCCCATCGGTAAGCCTTCTTAAAAATAGACATCAAATTGTAAAAATATTGTTTTTCTAGCGGTGATGTATTAGATCGGAAGATTAACTGTTCTAAAATTTCTGTTGTTTCCATTTAACTTAGGTGTCCTGGTGTGCTACTTTCGATCAACACGGCCTCTTTGATTTCATTTAATACCAACCTCATAAGTAGTTTTTATCTTCCTAATATCATACTCTGACAGGGGAGGAGGAGTAAGTGAGGGCATGTAGCCGACATGAGAATTATAAAGAACACAAGTTCGATTTCCGACCCTCTATTCCAGTAAGGCTGATCCTCACAGGAATTTAAAGCAAAGCCCTCTCAATTCGGGGAGGTATCAAGTCCAAGGATTTGTAAAAAAGCAACATATAATAATTATTATGATTATAGTTAGAATAAAGACATTACCAAAGACAATACCAGAGGAGTAAACGATGTAGTATGGTATTGGTAATTGGTGGAAGGACATATCCAGTTGGTTCTTGCCCACCATAAATGGCACTACCTGAATCATGCTGCCCTATCCTGAATATAAATATTAAATATAATATATATATATATATATATATATATATATATATATATATATATATATATAGATAGACAGATAAAAGAACTTTATTCTGGGACTAGGTCCCTTAAGAATAACATGAAGGAACCAATAAAACAGTAACATTATCTGGCCATAAGACTATAGAATACAGACCAATTAATTTTTACAATATCTTCTGTAAAATAAATAAGCAAATAAATAGGTTTTTTTTATCGAAAAAATATAATTGATTTGAGCAAAACAAAAAAAAAGAGAAAAAACAAGAAAAAAGTAAAAAAAAAAAACACAGAGAAAATGAAAAATACAAAAATAATGAATTGATTAGCAAAGTTTGTACATTAAAATCTATTATCCACTTCTGATCCAGATGTTAATCCTAAACTGAAATTTCGCAATTAGAGAGCATCATTTTGGATATATATATATATATATATATATATATATATATATATATATATATATATATATATATATATATATATATATGAATAGATACTTGAGCTCTCATAAAAATATAAATCTTACATGTTAAATGCTAGTAAAATATATTGAAATCTTCAAAATTATAAAATCAGTTAATAACAGAACATATTGTCGCAGTAGTCAAAACTGATTCAGCGACTGTGACTTCTCTGTGCTTGAAATTTATGTTCACTATTTTTATGCTCAGAAAATGACCATTTGACTCGTTAAAGCCATTGCTATTACATATGTCACATAAAAAAACACTGAATAACTCATTATCTTTTTAATAAATAAAAATATTTTGAATTAGGGGCACAATTATTAAAAACAATTATTTTTAAAAACAACGTAAATTTATTGGGTGCGAGAGCCGAAAGTTACATGATGTGCATAAAAAGAGAGAGTGTCCTAGTAGTAGTAAGGGTAGCTAGAGTAAGCGGAGTATCCAGGGTATGAAGAGTAGGCGGAGTAGGCAACTGGAGCGGAGTATCCGGTGTAGGAGTAAGGGTAGCCGCCGTAGTAGACCTGCTTCTTCACCCTCTGGGCCTCTTCTGGGAAGGCGGCGACGCAGGCGATGGCAAGAGCCACGAAGAACTACAAGAAGAAAATGTATAAATAAACAGAAAAATAAAAATTAGCTAAGGCATATAGAATCTATGCATCTTTAGAGTATTTCAATACAAGAACAACTGAAGAATTACTTAATTATTAAATTTAAAAAGTATAAACAAACTAATACTCACAAGGAATTTAATGGAAACCATTGTTGTAAGATGTCTGTTCACTACTGCAGTAGAACTGATGCTCTTCTGGTGATCTCGCCTCCTATATATACTGGAAAATTCCAAGGTCTTCGCGTTTAGGGCAGACCTTTGATGTTGAACCTGTCCGATGAATAAAATGTCGATGTAAAAAATTGATAATATATACACTTATGAGTGACTAGAATGCTATTACTTTATCATTATTATATTTAATAGCACTCATTAATCCATTTGATGTCACTGATGACCTAAAATGCGGATTATATCATAACACAATGAGATGAGATAAAACTTGTTTTTATAATCATATAATTTAATCTGCTACAGTTAAGAATAGCAGTCACTAATAATATATCGTCGGTTTGTATAGATAATTTCGAATAAAACAATTTCTCGAACCACTACATCTCTCCTGAGGGTCTTGAATTCAGTTATTGTGAAAAGAGATGCATGTTTTTCACAACATTGCTACTTCCTGGTAAAGAAAAAAAAACAGTATTTTATCAAGATGACTTTTTTTTTTTTACAGCAACGTCATAACGTTATTAAGAATCAAAAAATACGAAATTAAAAGCGTGAAAATGCGAGCGACTTTTTCTATGGCTTTCAGAATGTTATGATTAATTTATTCTAATTAATCGACTCTGTTAATTCAAATGTCCATAGGTGACAATGAACTAAAGCAATATTAATTTGTATTGCTTACACCAAGGGTTCCCAACCTTTTTATAACGCGAGCCAAAACCAATGGTTTCCCTTATGGAGGCGTGCCACGATTGTAACTCGCTCCCCTTTTTTTCTTTCCTATACCTTAAGATGCCAGAGAGATATATAATAAAACAATAGGATGTTTTCATATTGTGACATATATGCTAACTGAAGGATGCTCTGCTCTTAATTTCTTGACAAGATATAAAATAAATAATATGCACCTTTGAAAATAATTATGCCACCTTTACAATGATTATTTTTAACGCTTGCTTTTTAAAATATTTTTCCACTAATAAAACATCCTGGGATCAGTTTAACTAGTTTTTATACAATTTAACTC
This sequence comes from Rhaphigaster nebulosa, assembly GCA_948150685.1. Taxonomy (NCBI): domain Eukaryota; kingdom Metazoa; phylum Arthropoda; class Insecta; order Hemiptera; family Pentatomidae; genus Rhaphigaster; species Rhaphigaster nebulosa. The sequence goes on from OX411311.1 coordinate 20,775,402, forward strand.
TCATACCAGAAAGACAACTAGTTTTTTTAAATATCATAATTAAGAATAAAATATTCAAATACCTACTGGCCTGCCGCGTGCCAATTCTCCTGCGTTGCGTTGGACACCGCTGGCTTAGACCATAGATTTGATTTTCTTACCTTCTTGTGGATCTGACATAATTCGAAATAGTTAAATAAAAATTGAGGCACAAACACCTTTTTCTTAGCGAGTGAATACAACTGATTTATCTGGCATTAAAACTGTTCATCAGACGAAAAAATGTAAATATTTCAGTTAATCCTTTCAGAGCCAAAATATATAACAGTCCCTCAACAAATATCAATAAATCTTATCGTGAAATGAGAAATTCAAAAAATCCTATTTTGTTGCGCTAATTATGTTATACTGACCACTGTGCATCGTTTAGTTTGTGGAAGTTAGGTCATATGATCACTTTTTGCTGACTTTGATAATTTATTCTTGTTACTTTGGTTGATTAAACTCTGTTAAATGAGACCTTTATTCTGTAAGATCATCTCTGATTATCAAAAACATTAAGTTGTCCATCTCCTGGTTGGTTTCAATTTCAGAACAAACAATTCAGGTATCCGTAATGTGTGACAGTTGGAACAGGTGAAATGTCATCCTAAACGAGTGGATCGGTGTCACAAACATACATTTTAGTGCCGAGCGGTAATACGACGCTATGTTACCCAAGCTCCTGTCACACTGAAAGACAAATATGTAAGCATCTTTGGTAACTTGAAGCTAGATGCCATATCATTACTCAAAAATATAACATTTCTATTTTAAATTTGAACACAGGGAAATTTGAAAAACCAGGCACCTCCAATAAGAGGACAGTTTTAATTTCACCGGAGTCATAACATTGAATTTTCTACAATTTGTCATTTTCTACAAACATTGTCTATAACCGGACCTTCTGATAAACGGACATGTACACAGATTTAGTCGTATTTGTTATTTGAAGAAGTCTCTCTTAAGCGGAAATTATGTGAAAAGAAAGACACAATTTCTTCGAACGGCAGAGCTAATGCGGGGTGTTAAAAGTAATTTATAAGAATTTCATTTCGCAGAACGGTAGAAGAGGTTTTTCACTGTTTGTATGTAATCATAAGTGTTTCAAAAAACTTTTTCTATTTCCATCCAATCTTGCATATGTTTTTGTTTTAACAATTCAGCTATCACGCGACCTTATAACTGTATACATCGCGTGTGATAGTGCTGTTTAACGTGTCTTGTGGTTAAAAAAACTTAAACAATTTATTAGGATGGCACCAAAAAAAAAAAAACTGTTTTAATTTAGCCCGATACGAAATCAGATACGACTTTTTTTTTTACTGCACTGTCAAATATAATAATGACACTGAAAGATGAAACTTGCAAAGGAAGATAATTTTGTAAAGAAAGAATCACGATTTGTTTGTGTACAACAAATAGGGAGATTTTGAAAGAACCTCGATTATCAGAAAATCGAAAATCAAAGACGTTTAAAGGGCGTTAGTTTGAACCTAATAAATATTTACGGGCGTCATAAAAAAAACAAAAAAAAACATAGACGACCACAAATATAATGAACGAATGGTTCCTATCATTTGATAAATGATCGTACATATATGTGGTTATAAAAAAAAAAAAAATCACGAAACAACCTATTTAGGTACACTGCTGAATTCCTTTCTATTCATTTATTTTTTTTTTAGAAGATTTTAGTCAGACTCCTATTTTAAAACTTATTTTCTCATAAGGGCACTTCTAGTAAGTAGACGAATTATAATTCCCCAGTATATATATATATATATATATATATATATATATATATATATATATATATATATATATATATATATATATATATATATATAAAGTTTTTTTCTTTAATACTTTATTCTTGATGTTCTGTTCTCCGTAAATTAAATACGTGCTGTCAGGAAAGCTACTGGCCTGGAGCATAGGGACTCAACCGAAAAGTAATTAAGTTTTACAAAGTATTAGCCGAGACTTGATCGTGGAAACCAATAATTATATTGGTTAAGATATTAATCTAAAGATATTAATCTTTAGATCGTAAAAGATATTAATCTTTTATGTTGTTTTTTCAGTTCTCAAGAGTGTCCAATGTTTAATTAACTGGTTTTGAAACGGCGAGAATAAAGTATCAAATAAAAGAAAAACTACAGAATTTAAGGACCAAAAATAAAATTAACTAATAGCGATTTAGGGTAATTTAAATTGACATACTCTGGTGAAAAGAAACAGGTTAAAGATAAAAAATTTCGTATTAAGCAACGGAAAACTATTTCATATCAAGATATATACCATAGCATCGACCACTTGAAATATTTTTTTACCAATCTAGGTTGTGGTTAGGTATCAAATTTCTAAACAAATAATAAAAAGAAATTACAGTGAATCGATTACATGAAGTTCAGCCCATCGAAGTGTGATACGCAATTATTTACGCCCAAATAGTTCACAGGAACTAGAAAGAAAAAGGCTAGAACCTTTTAGAAAAAACAGATTAATTTTTAATGACAAGGGAAAAAAGTAAGTCCCAGAAAGAAATAGTTTCCTGATTTAAAAGGCAGTGCTTTTAATTGGTGTAGATCTTAGGCTACAGTGAGGAAATATTACCTTTGGGAACATCACCCATAAGCATAAATAAAATTAATTATTTTATAATTATTTAAAATTAAAATTATTTAAAATTAATTATTTATTAATTTAAATAAAATAAATAAATATTATTGTTGATGAATCTTAAAATAAAAAGTATTAACTGTTCCATTCTTAAGGTGACCCAGTCTCCAGCATAGCCATTGGAAACCGAATTTCCAATTTATTACAGGATTTTTATTTTTGTTGCATAAAATTGCATATTTTTCACTTCCTGGGAAAATAGGTGATTTCCATTTTAATAGCATAAAACTGAATATTTGAACCAAATTTCCCATATTATAAATATGCATAAATATAGGCAAATATTTGTGGTTTTTAATTTAATTTTATTATTTTCTTCCTTATTAAATTTATAGGTCAAGTTAGCACTTTCATATAGATTCAGGTTAATCCTAATTTATTGTTGTATCGGAATTAGGCTTTTTTCTCACGTTAGTATACGATACACGTAATTTTAAGTCACAGGCTGTAATTCTAACACAAGGTTAGATAAGCTTTATTTTAATTAAGGTTTGATAAGTCATGTATTAATATTATTAATTAAACAAAAATGTGATTTAAACACAAATACAAAATTTTACAGATTTTGGGTTCTTTTACTACACGAATTCCCAAATTTTGAGCTTTTCATTGCACGATAATCCGGTCTCTAATAATCACACTCTTTATTTAGTTATTCAAAATTTTGGTGGACATAAGCTATTTATTACAAAATGACGGACTTAAAAATTGTTAACATTACAGTTCTACGGATTTCTGACAATATTGCATTTAGCTTTATTATTATTCGCAGTAATTAACTAACAGGGGATGGAGGTGATGTCAGTCTGAAAGGGAGGTGTTGGTCAAAATTTAGTGCCTGTAACCCTCGATAGAGAAAACAGACCGGAAAATCTGCTTTCAATAAATAACTAACGCCTGAAATGCAAAACAACAACTGACATTTCATTGAATTGTATTTTGCATATTATTCAAATTTACACAATATTTCATTGCTCCAAAGAAGCTGAAAAGTACTGAAATTCGGATTCAGTACCCCGAAAAACACAAAGAACAAATGAGAACCCTAGTTATGCAAAAATGTAGTCCATTTGTAGGCATTTGTTTCACATCCCTAGCACGTCTAGATCGCTGAGGGTAGATTGTTGTCCCAAAAAAGTTCGATTTGAAACACCGTGCGATAGTTCGAAAAATCGATACCTCGCAACTGTTCGAAAAGCAGGTTTCATTCTGTTGGTTGTATTATTTAATGGCACAAAACATCTTGGTCATAAGGACCAGGCACGTTTATTAGATAAATTTAACCTAAATATAAAATATCCTATCAAAAAAAAATATGTATATAAATAAGTAAAAAAGTTGACAATATTTTAATGAACGACATTGTAAAAGTAATGGTTGGCCATGACATTATTAGATCCTCTTGTAAATATCGAGTTTGACGAAAAGTATATCATTTCCCAATACTAGGCAATTGAGATACCGCTTGGTATTACTTTCTTTCATAAATAAGGCTTCATGTTTTAACGTTATTAATATCAAGAAACAAAATGCCTGATGTGATTCGAGAATATTTAAAAATATTGTTGAATTTTGATATGCCTCCTAGAAGTCATGAAAAATATAGAAAAACAGCCGATTTATTGATTTTTAATTAAGATTTTCTCTCTAATTAAAGTAGTCCTTTTGCATATAGTAGTGACACCTACCTTAGGACTTATGCTATATGGAATATGCTAATCAAACTGTAAGTTGAACGAATAATTAACCTAGTTTATGATGTGATACTATGATATGATTCGTACAAGTGATAAATCTTATAACTTTTTACTATAGTTTTCTACTATAAAAAATAATTTACTGAATTAAAAAAAAAAAAAATCGAGTTTTATTCTGCCAAGCCATGTCAATCTTCAGACTAAACATAATGAATTTGTTTCCGTTCAAATAAAAATTTGTCAATAGGTCGGAATGCTCTTCTTTTTTTTCTTTTGGTGAAAATCCAAGTTTTTTCACCTGATCAGAATATTAATGAACCTGCCCCAAAACAAAAACTAAACACAGAGGCGTGCCCTCAACCTTGGCATTGGCGCTGCGGAGTATATATAGGAGGCGAGCCTTTCAGAAGAGCATCACTTCTACTGCACTAGTGAACAGACATCTTACAACAATGGTTTCCATCAAATTCCTTGTGAGTATTAGTTTATATTTTTAAAATTTAATAATTAAATAACCCTTCAATTGCTATATATATATATATATATATATATATATATATATATATATATATATATATATATATATATATATATATATACATGTGTGTATCTATAGACGAGATAATTTTTTTATTTTATATTTACTTATATAATTTCCTCTTGCCGTTCTTCGTGGCTCTTGCCATATATTTACCAGCCTTTGCCATAAGACTTATCAACTCATCTCTACCATCCAATTATCTACCTTTTATTTTTCTGTTTATTTATAAATTTTCTTCTTGTAGTTCTTCGTGGCTCTTGCCATCGCCTGCGTCGCCGCCTTCCCAGAAGAGGCCCAGAGAGTGAAGAAGCAGGTCTACTACGGCGGCTACCCTTACTCCTACACCGGATACTCCGCTCCAGTTGCCTACTCCGCCTACTCTTCATACCCTGGATATTCCGCTTACTCTGGCTACCCCTACTACTACTAGAACACTCTCTCTTTATACGCACATCATGTAATTTTCGGCTCTTTCAATAAATAAATTTCCGTTGTTAAGTTTATTTTTTCTGTTCTCAAATGATTCCTATTTTATTTCCTTCAGGGAGGGAAGTAATTTTATTATTTAATATTATTCTTATACACATCTGCTGTTTATAATATTAGAAGATAGATCTCTTATTTATAATTTTTAAAATGCCTGAAAGGTCATAATGATACATTGAACCATGGATGATAATAAACAGTTATAGAATTATCCATGAAGGGAACAGGACAATTACACAATGAATTATTTCTTACTCTACAAGAAAAACTCATTGAAATTAAAAAAAAAAAAGTACAGGACATGCCAGATAAAACCCCGAAATTTCAGGATCCGATTCTACATCTCAATGGTGACAACAAATACTCTATTAACCATGATCCGACTTTTAACGGTTTTGTGGGAAGTAAAACTTTAATATATATATTTTTTTTAATTTCAGTTCTCGACTTTTTACATTAAAAATCTTCTATAAATGATCATTCACGAAATCTGATGATACCAATCAATAGGAATAAAAAAAAAAATTGTATAGCAAAAAGGAACAAGTTATTTACAATAAATGTTCGAAGTGTCAAAACGACTTCTTGAGTACGTTGTACTTTGACTCGGTTTTCACGCATTACGTCGCAACTTACATCAGTTCTTTTCGTATCATCAGATTTCGTGTAAGATCATTTTTGGAAGAAATATAAAGAAGGATATAAATATTAAATATCTTGATTTAAAAACAAAAACAAATGTAAAAAGTCGAGAATTGAAAAAAAAAAATTAAAGTTTTACTTCCCAATAACCGTTAAAAATCGGATGATCGTTATTAAGAACTTTTTTAGGCATAATTGAAGTGTTGAATCGGACGCTGAAGTTTCCTGGTTTTTGATCTGGCATACCTTGTAAATTATTTTTATACAATCTCTAGATAGTCATTGAATTGACTAATATTTATAACCTGGAGATAAACGCTAGGAACACTATGATAACAATGATGCCATAATTATTGGAAATAAAAATAATTAGTAAATAAACATTACAGCATGAAATTACATTATATCCATAAATGATTATGGAAATTTAAAGTACTAAATTTTTAAAGAACATTAACAATTGTAAATTCTTATATAAGGTAAATCATATTATTTTTGACAATATCGAATTATATAGCATATACAGTGTATATCGAATCAGTAAGGAAAGCACAACTGAAAAATGTAGTATTTGAGAAAAATCAATTTAAAAATACTCTAAAACTTATATTGAGATAGTATAAGCATCTTTTTCATTTGAGAAAAGTATTTGCCGCCATAAATACGTATCTGAAATTTAAAAGAACTTTATTCTATCTCAATATAAGTTTCATAGTATTTTTAAGTTGATTTTTTTTTCTCGTATCATTTTTCTTGGCGGAGGGGGTACGATATGTAAAATATTTTGAAGAATTCCCATAAACAAATGAGATTAACCTCGAGAGAATTTTTTTATATTACAGAAAGCTTAATGAATTGAAACTTACCAACTCAGGCTCGAACAATATTAGGCAGTATAGCTTAAGTATTATATTTTCAATATCCGGAAGACCTTCTGTACACTTTGAGAATATGTCCTAATTATAAATTTTAGCAGTTCTTACTATCTATATATATATATATATATATATATATATATATATATATATATATATGATAAAACAGTTTTGAGTACTAGAATCATTTTTTTTTGTAATGCAAACTTTTTATTTTATTCAGAAAAGAAAGAGGTACGAAACGAAATAAGATTTTGAACAGAAAGCGGTTGAATTTTACCAGGTACTGCAGCAATATTTTATTTTTACGCCTCGATAATTTTTTCACTTTTTAAATGCCTGCATTTTATATCAATTACAATAGAAATAATATCAATTCACGATTTATGTTTTTTTTTTTCTTGTCTATCCGATTGATTTGGTATGCTGTGTGGTTTGGCAACACAACATAGTTGAGCAGCACTCGAAAAATTTTTGTTTGTTTTCGATATCTCTGGGTTTTTTTATTGAACCTTTTGTTATTTTCTTCTCATGACGTTAACGCTATAAAATCTGTATCGTTACGGGATATGTTGATGTTTCATTGTTTTATATTTTCGGGAAAGTGACTTTTCATATGAACGATTGAAAAATTTGATTGAGCTATTTTAATTTTCACAAAAAAAAGTTACTTTGCCAAAAACATAAAAAAAAGAAAATTATCTATTAGCATCTGAAATAACGCTGCAGAAATAGAAATAGTATGGTTATGGGTCGGGCATAACACATCGGTTAAAATACATTAAAAAATTTTATTGATAGAATGAATGAATAAAAACCATGCTTGAAAAATGAAACAATGTTAAATTGAAAAAAATCTCTTCCATTCAGGATTATAGGGACACTTAACTTGCGGATTGAGCCCTTTTCATTTTAGGCGACACCCTTACTAAATTTCGTTGAAACAGTAGACACTTGGCGATGTCCAGTAAGGTCAAGTAAGTTATAATTCCAGAACAAGTCCCGATGATCCTTACAATGCTACAAATTCCAAATATGAAATCCACAGCTTTCCAATTCGAATTGTGGTTATTAGATCAGAAACAAGCTGTCAGTTGCCAGTTCATTGAAATAATAAAAAGGAAGAGGGATGGAATCACAGTAGTTATTTTGGTATTATTTATTTATTGTTTAAATAAGATCATAAGTTTGATTATAGCTTGAACATATAATAAATATTATTACTGAAATTGTTAATAAACATCTAAAGCAAAAGTGTATTGTGTAATAAGTTGGCTCCTCACCAACATATTGCTCTGAAATAAATTGGAAAACTTTCTTCTGATACTATTATGAAGTTGGAAATTCCATCGTTCCAGTAGTTGCTGGGATTAGTCCATAGAAAGTTGGTTTGACTTATTTCTTTAAGTATTTTCAAAAACTCATTGTTTTTCAGAATGAATAACTGTTTTTTCCGGATATCCACAATAAACAATAAGACAAATCTTCTAATGGATTGCTATAAAAGTTATAATCGATTAATCATTGCATAATTACTAAGGTTAGTATGTATAGATTTATTTATTTACAAAGCATAAGTATTGAAAATTAGAAAAACATATAAATCAAATTAATTACTATATATATATATATATATATATATATATATATATATATATTATTAATTTGATTTATATGTTTTTCTATGTATAGATTTATTTATTTACAAAGCATAAGTATTGAAAATTAGAAAAACATATAAATCAAATTAATTACTATATATATATATATATATATATATATATATATATATATATATTATTAATTTGATTTATATGTTTTTCTATGTATAGATTTATTTATTTACAAAGCATAAGTATTGAAAATTAGAAAAACATATAAATCAAATTAATATATATATATATATATATATACACATAATAATTAATTTGATTTATATGTTTCTAATTTTCAATACTTATGCTTTGTAAATAAATAAATCTATATATACTAACCTTAGTAATTATGCAATGATTAATCGATTATATATATATATATATATATATATATATATATATATATATATATATATATATATATATATATATAGTAATTAATTTGATTTATATGTTTTTCTAATTTTTAACACTTATGCTTTGTAAATAAATAAATCTATACATACTAACCTTAGTAATTATGCAATGATAAATCGATTATAACTTTTATGTATATCAATCACACACACACACACACACACACACACACACACACATATATATATATGTATATATATATATATATATATATATATATATATATATATATTATTATGATTATTAATTCTTTTGTTTCGTTCCTTAATTACATAGAGCAAAAAAAAAAAAAAAAAAAATATATATACATGCAGCGAAAACTCCTTGAATCCAACTTTTTTTTTTTAATAAAAATTTAAAACAGGTATGTATCTTTAGCAACTGCGCAGGATATGGGTACGATTTGGCGAAGCGCCCTGTCTTGGTATTCAGGAATTCGTAGATTCACTTTCTAATTCAGAACATGATTTTCGAATGAGCTTCCCACATTAGACCAGAGTGAGTGTTGTGGTCGTTTTGTATAAGATAAAAAAAGATTCTGCTTAATGCGATTTAAGGCTAATAGATTAAGATTTAAAAAATGCTACGTGAATGATGAATTACTCGTAATGCTATATGTTAAATGATTTTTTTTTTGTCTGGTAAATACTAAAAATTATTGGTAAATTATTATAAGTCATCGTCGAAAATATCGATTCAGTGTATTTATACAACCGAAGATAGGCCCAAATACAGATATCCTTTAATAAACATTTAAAATGTCTAGAATTAGTAGTTAACACAAAAATTGTTACATAATACATGAGCAATCCTCAACGTGTTATAGAGGTTTTAAAAAGCTTTAAATACGGCTCGAATTTGCTTAAAGCAACAAGCAAAAATGAAGTTTTTGTTTTAAAAAATGCTACGTAATAAAGTGGAGTTTATTATTCTTGAAAAGATTATACAATTTTTTTTATGCTTGTTGGGCTATGTAACATCACCCGGAATGTAGAGTTCAAAAAAATGAATATTAACCTTTACATAAGTAATATATTATTATATATATAATTTATATATCATACATTTTTGTTTTCTTACACTTTAATTTAATACAATTGATATCATTTTTATAAGCGCAAACCACGGGAAGAAGACTCTAAAATTTTTATGAACGTAGGAAATTTCAGCGTACAGAAAAAAGAAATGAAAAAAAATATATACTTATATGATAATTATTTATAGATTTTTATTAAAATTTTAAAAGATAGCCTATACAATGTTGTGTTTAAGCAGGAAAATTTTTTTTTGTCAGATGTCAAAATTCACAAAAGATAAATGAAAAGATCAAATCCAAAAGAGTTGGAGGAAAATTACAATATTCCATAATATTGTTGGGAATCCGGTCAAAATTATTGGAAAATTTCATATTTTATCCTCACTTCCAATAAATTGTTGTAGCAACATCCCAGGATGAATTTATTTATATCGACGTCGCTTTTCGAAAAAGCCGTAAGCTCCATTTAGCAAACTTCAAAAGAAACAAAAAAGTTTTGTCCTCAAATAAAAATGTGGAAAAATCTTTATTGTATACAGTAGGAGTTTATTAATTATTAATTATATTGTAAAGAGTTCTAGCTCTGATCAAGGCCAGAGTGAAGACTGAGAGATGTCGGTATTTGGCGCTTACGTCATCAATTTTAGATTTTTAGAACATCAACGATTTTTTTTTTCTCGATATATCGTAAACGGGAATCGATAGAGGCGATATTTACATCCCATAATAAATTAAAACCTGAATTTTGACTTATTGGCGCTTGAGGCTTTTTCAAAAAACGACGTAAATATATGTAGAAGCCAGTGAATAAAAATTGATGGCCAGGAATAAAAATTTATTAAAAACAGAACTTTGGACGAAAACATAATCTGATGTGGCAACAGAACAGAGACATTTTTTTTTTTTTTAGGCTTAATCGATCATGAGAAATGTTGCTGAAAACTTGGTACCATCTCCTCGGCGAGAGAAATGTTATACAAGAATATAACAATGGCATTTAAAGCATATTCCAAAAAATAAACAACTAACAAACAAGTATCTTGTGAACAATATAAACTATAACTAGTTACTAGTGAGTGATAGTAGATTGTAATCAGCAAGAAATGAAGAGGTTAAGGAAGGAAGGAGTTAATAATATTAACAACTAAATAAAATTAGCAACGGAAATTTATTGATTGAAAGAGCCGAAAATTACATGTTGTGCATAACAAGTGAGAGTTTCCTAGTAGTAGTAGGGGTAGCCAGAGTAAGCGGAGTATCCAGGGTATGAAGAGTAGGCGGAGTAGGCAACTGGAGCGGAGTATCCGGAGTAGGAGTAAGGGTAGCCGCCGTAGAGGACCTGCTTCTTAACCCTCTGGGCCTCTTCTGGGAAGGCGGCGACGCAGGCGATGGCAAGAGCCACGAAGAACTACAAGAAGAAAATATATAAATAAACAGAAAAAGAACAAGTGGACACTTGGGAGGTAGTAGAAAAGCTTTGATAAGTCTTATGGCAAAGGCTGAAGAAAATATTATTTTAAGTTAAAAAAAATAATAAAATACTTTAAACAATCTGATACTCACAAGAAATTTGATGGAAACCATTGTAGGATGTCTGTTCACTAGTGCAGTAGAACTGATGCTCTTCTGGTAGAATCGCCTCCTATATATACTGGTTATCTTCAAGGCTGAGGCCACGCCTCTTGGCTTTGTGTTTATTTTGGTGCAGGTTAATTAATATTCTGATCCGTCTAAAAAAAGGTTTTTCTATCAAAAGAAAAGGAGCGGACCGGAATCGACAGTTCCTCTTATTAAATTTTTATAACGATTTAGGAGTTATGTTTACAAAATTCATTTTGGTCTTACCTCATCCGTTAATAACATATATTTGAAAAAAATACATTTTACATAATGAAGAAGGCATATTGAAACATAAAATAAATAATCCAAAACATGGACTCATCGTAAAAAACGTGCCTGGAAAACATACGGATATTTCATTACAACTATAATGCTGGGTTACGAGTATTTCGATTAATAATATTCCAATATTAAAAAAAAAGAATTTTCCAGGCAAAAATTATTTGAACGATTACTTTAAGATTTTTCTATGTACAGTTAAATTTCTAATTTCTACCTTAAACAACAATGGAGTGATAACACAGGTATACAAATTTTAACTTTTTGAAGAAGCATCGATGAGAATTGGTGAACATAAAATATTTTGTAGTCATAAATCCGAAAACGAGAGCTTAATAACTTTAGCATGAACAGATTTTTGTTACAGGAAGTGCGTGGTGGGGAAAATAAATGAGACGGCATATTTTTACAATCTAATATTTATTTAAAATAAACATGTAAAACGTGATAAATCAATACAAAGACATTACCGAGGATTTTTTTAAACAAAACACATATTACATTATATGTCGTCATACAGCGACGAACTAAAATGAAGCATACTTATCGGACCAGAAATAAGTAAACTTCTAGGTGATTTCCGTTTAAAAAAAAAAAAAAAATTGAAAAGGAATTGGCAGCTTGGAAATGTTTTGTAACTGTAGTGAAAAGATTTCTGGGCTACAAGAAAGATGAAAACCTCATAGATGAACCCTTGAGAGCATACGAAATACTTGGTTGTTGCATGCCCTCAAATATACAATTTTTACGCCAGCTTTTGATAAAAGGCATCAATTTCTCATCACATACCAAGACTGCTACTTGAAAATTTCAATTTAAAAAACAGGTTAACCTTTGTGTCCCGTTAAAACATCATCATTATTTTATTATTCGTTTATGTATTTTGTGATCTCCAACCGTTACATGATTGTCTTTGAGTTCTTCTGATCCTTATGGATCAATGTTCCACCAGCTAAGAGTATATTACTCAGAAAAGGTATTCGATGTAGTTTCGAAAGAAATGAGAAAAAAAATAATGTAGATTTTTTTCCTTAAATTACTTCTCATCTTATTGTGATCGGGAACACCATTACTCGTATAGATCTGTATGTATAATACGCTTTTAATATTTGAAGAGTCCATGCAAGAAAGGAGAAGAATCAATTTTTTTTTCTAAAATGGAGTTATACAAATCAATATCTTAAAATGAAGATAACTCATAATTTTTATTTGTTGGAAAATGATTTTTAAAGTTGTTTTTTTTTCCACACTCTTGCATACCTCTTTATTATAACACACTGAACACACGGATGACCATTACGAATGTTTAGTGTGTATTAATGAGAAGGTATTAAACAACACAGACAAAAAAACTTGAGCTATACTTTTTCAACAATTTAAAATTTTGAGTTATACCTTACTTCTACGACAGACGCGATAAGCTCATATCGTTGAGTAGAATAAGATGGTAAAAAGAAAAAGCTGGAAATATGGATTCTCCCCCTTTCTTCCTTGGACTCATAAACTCGACAGTCATGTTCAATTATTTTATTTTATTTTTAACAAAATATTGCTAATAACTTACCGTATATTTCTAGTTCTGTTGAATTTCCATTAACGTACGATTCATCCTCTAACATTTCTGGGCGGTATATGCTAAATTTGTTCGTTTTTCCTTATATATTTTTTTTTTGTTATTACCTCCGTCTGTTTTCTTTTTCTTTTAAGATATGTGAAGAAAAATGTATACATGTGAAGAAAAAGAAATCTATAATTGGTAATATTCACTTGGAAAGGCTACTATATCCTGCAAAGCTGGTAGGCTCTGCGGTAGTGCCTATCTGTCTCCATGTTTGCCCTGGATTATTTAAATATAGAATATTAAGACATATTAAGTCTGATTAATGAGTATAATTAAATTTAATGTATTAGTTCGATAATAAACAAACGGAATTTTTTGTGGGTATTAATTTTTAAAAATTGGTTTCAAAATTTATTCTGATGTAAAGAGACAATAGAGTCCGATTAGACTGGTGATCAGTTAGATATCACATTGTATGTAATATTGTAATAATTCACCTCATATACTTATTTTAATTAATTTTTTCATTATATTCAAGGAAGGCAGGTAAATAAATCAAACAATAAATTTTTTTTTTCATTTAAAACATGATAGAAAACTTATTTAATGATCGCAGTTTCAACACATTTACACATTCCACATTCCATTACACATTCAACACAGTGCTTCTTATTTAGAATAAAAAAGTAAGTTATGTTATAACATTATACAAGTTAATACAATATCTCAGAATGGTAAACATTAAAAATTGATCGGGTAAAATTATAAATAATGAATAACCTCACGCAATCAGGAAGACTAGCTGTTTTGGCAGAGCGCTCCATATTTTTATAGGACCATTTTCTATGTGATTTTATTACTTTTAGAAGAAATTCTTGGACCGCATGATAATCTAGTACAAACATTGTTTAAACGAAAATTGGAAAATGGACTTGTACTTGATATTCAAAACGCCATTTATTCGTTTTCAATTTTTCATTTTAAAACTCTGTATAGGGATGGCCGAAATATAAAATTACAACATGAAAATAGCAATTTTTCTCATTTTATATTTTATCAGAATATGGATACGGTTATTAAAAATCAATAATACCTAGCAAATTAAACGTTGAATAAAATTAACATTTTTGGCGATCTATAAACAGAGCCACGATTGGTGAGATGTAAACTACCGAATAATATGAATATGCAGGAGGAAAAAAGGAATTTTTTAGGAAACTTTTTTCACTTCTCATTCAAGCCAGTTGTCTTTCAGTCAAATGTTATTATTTATTTTTTTTTAAGCTACAACAAATTAGTTTAAATCTAAATTGTATTTACCGTCGCATGGGATGGTCTGTTACTTTGGATCCAACAGTTTTATAAAGAAGTTCTGGACCTATAAAAGAATAATGGCAGAAAAACAAATGGTTTATCAATTTATATAATTTCTACTAGAAATTTTATATTATTTTTTTAATATACTCACCTATAAATTTAATTATAAGTTTCTTAATAATTTTCTTTGAAGTTCAATTTTAATTTTCTTTATTTTGCTAAGTTTAATTTTAATTTTCTTTATTTTATCTATTTATTTTAATTTTAATTTTGTTTATAAATAAGCAATTATAATTTTTTTTTATTTAGCTATGATTTAATTTATTTATTTTATTGATAGCAAATGTGGTATGGATGTTAGCTTTGTTAACTAATAATTTTTGCACTTAAAGGCTGCAGATTGTTAATAATGTCAATAAAAAAACAGTTTATTTTGGAGTTTAACTAACACTGTATTAAAAATGAGGAAAAGTTCTGAATAAGGAGAGAGAAGTGGCGATAAAATAATTATACTGAAACTGATCGAAGATTAATTTAAGTTGATAAATTTTATAAAAATAAGGAAATAGTAACATAAAATTGAAAAATCAACTCTCAAAAGTAGAAACTAAGAATACGTAAAATTAATCAGTTTTTCATCGCTCCTGGATACATATTAAATGAGCAATTATCAGATTATCTATTCATCGAGTCATCTCCTTTTATCAAAACTTCAAAGGCTCTCAGTCAGTTCAAAGGAAGATTAGCGTGGACGTCGACTTTTGACATAATTCTGAATGATCTTATGCTGGGGGTTGTAAGACTCCATGAAGAGGAAAGGAAAGGGACTGGAATCGAGTTTGTTAGCGCTGGAGGGCACCATCCATTTAACAGCATTACTCTGATGGAGATTATTCAGAATTTATCCGAATAATCAGGAATAGAAACAAACGAAGTTGTCTCTAAAGGCTTTTATAGAAGAGTTGAATGGTTTTATAACAAAGTCATTCGAGTGTTATTCCATTACCGCTCTCTCCTAGGGTTGAATTTGAGAGCGCTTTTACTGTATCCAAAATTATAAAATATTAAATTCGTTTTTTTTTTGTGTTTTTTTAAAATAATTTTTTGAAACTATAATATTAGCTTCTGATACAAAAAACTGCTCTCGCCTTTTATTGGATGGGAATTGTTTATTGGTGATTTAAAATGAACAATAGACAATACGTTCTTTTTTAAACTGATAACTGACATTTCGGCCTAACCATCTTGAGGGCTAGAACAGAGTGCACCGGTTGGCTATTCTGTAACTGGGACTATCTCAATTTCAAGTCGATTGCCAGAATAAATAAAAATTAAAACATATTGTTATGTTATTAACAATAAATATTATTTTCGAAAATCGTGTACGAACGCTAGTCCTCCCCATGAAATTTGCCTCTTCGTGAAATTATCGCTTGTTATAAAGGATGGTTTTTATTAAAAATAAAATAAATGTAATTTTTTACATGCTTGATCCAAGCTGGTAAGAAACCCTATGGAGGTTCTGCTATACTTTAAGCCAAAGCCGACGGTTAATACGTCTAATTTGAAATACAAATTGTTTAGAGTTTTGAATGTTAATTGCATCTCAATTATGTAGGCTATAGTAGATGATCGACCTAGACCTCTAACGTTTAATTTAAAAACTCAAATAGTGTCAAACACAGGATTTATATTTTAAAATATCAACATGAAGTTGAATCCACAGTCGTCGAACCCACTCCCTCCGCTCCTTGGATACTGCGATATTTTTCATTTTTAAGAAGAATAAAATTTATAAATTCTTATCTGTTACTTCCAGCAAGTGGGGTTACCGTTAGACCTATAATTTGTTTAGATTATATTACTTAGATTTATATTCCAAACACATCGATATGTACGCATATATAAATATATACCGTAAACTGGAGTAACTTTAAGACAATCAAGATTTCAAGATATAAATATTTACTAAATGAAGTGCAATATATAACTTCCGCTATGTTAACGTTTCGGAGAAATATTCCCTCATATTAAGAACAATCTTTCTCAACTTTACTTCTTTCCCATTTCATGTGCGTGATTTTATGGTGTCTTGAACCCATATTGTACGTTTCAATTTTAACGTGTTAAAGATCCGAGACAGGAAATACAGATTTTTTAAAAATTGTAATTGAAATTTAAACATTTACTACACACACATAACTCTCGTTTTAATATCAGTTTAGTTTAGCTTTTTTATTTTTATTAATTAATTTTTTTTTTTTATTGGTGGTTAACGTTCTTTTCTATTCCTATTAAGGCAAAAAGGACGGCCAATTCATAAAGATTACGAACCAATTCTATACGAACCATAGTTGGAAGCTCAAGATTCATTCCGTGGATCCGCCACGAAAAAAATTTCAGCCCGCCCAGGCCGGATTCGAACCGGCGCCACAGCAGACTCGAGGCATTGACATCCTCGATCTCCACGGCTTCTAATTTAAAGCATCAGCCTGTTTCATTTAGCTGATGGATGTAGATTCAAATTGAATGCTTGCTTAAATTAGCTAATAAGTAATCCAATATCTACTTAATTACTCTGTTCCCTTCATCTCCAACCATCTTATACTATCTGAAGACAATGCACAGTTCAACCACAGAGCTCAATGGCTTATCTGCCCAAAGACAGCCGCTCAATTCTCCTCACCGATGGCCTGGCATCGATCAACTTGAGGAATCGACTCCTAGAAGCTGTGACAGGTCGTCCTACGCTCTCTGTCATCCTCGAAGCGATCTGCATTCCGGCTACTGTCCTTGGGGACTCTTCCGCAGTCTCCTCACGTATGTCAGGTCTGTCCGGTGTCTTTCAAATCGTAACAAGCTTTTTCGGCACTGGGAGAAATATGGCGGACGTTTAGACAAGAAAGGAAAAATAGAGGGTGACATATTTGAGTTATGAATGAAGACTGTGTAAATCAGATATGAATAAGGAATGATCCGTATCCTGGTAAAGATGAATTTGTTTTTCAATCTTTTCTGGGAACGGTGATTCATAAACTTACAACTTTGTGAAATCTGAAGTGCTTATGAAAATAAAAACATTAGTTAAAGGTTTCCTGATTTTTAAAAATTAATTCGACTTTTTTGAAACTAAAAAAGCGTTACATTAATACTTCTTCGTAAAAAAAAAATATATATATATATCTATATATATTAAAGATCGAAAATTAGTTTAGAAATTTTCGTTAATACTTTAATGTCATAATTCGAAAAATAAATCGGTTATATTCATTATGTTTTAAGCTATTTTTTAACACTTCTTTATCTATGAAAATTCCTGATGAAATATATAGTGAGAATATATTGATCATTACATTTTAATACTGTTTTAATTGCATTACTATTAATAACAAACCAATATTTATAATTATAGTTTATCATCCATACCAATTTTTTATATAATTAATTTTTTGCCTATACGAGAAAACAAAATAAATAATTTTGGCCACATCGACTCCTTTAACAGACTTCTAGAACAGTGCTCTAGATCCGAAATAAAAGATAATAAAATTCTAATTTTATCTATATATTAATTCAAAAAAATTCAGATATGTAATTCAAACTTCTTTTTTTTTAGGGATTGATAAATTATTTGACACTTCTATAAATTTGTTTTATTGAAAACTAGTTTCGAATGTTGTACATTCATCCTCAGTTCAAGATTTTTTTTTTTTTCTCTTTCTGAAAACTCTCCTCTAACTGCAGAATTGCATTTTAAAGAGACATAATAAAATATCATTACATTTTGTTCAATTATAATTTTGTATAATAAATAACGAGGTGATGGGGCTCACCTTTTTATTTCGTATTTAACTTGCATACTAATATTTCTTCCTTAAATTAATATTTAGGTTTTAAACATATTTTTCTATCGTTATGGTGCATTTGTAGGTATCAATTTGTTGATAGAGGGTCATGTTAAATTTTTAAAGGGCATAAAAAATATTATACTTCTCTTACTTAAGCTTTCTTTAAATCTTGGAAGTTTCCATTCTTCGTATATTTTATGATTTAAACCTTTGCAAGGATGTTGCTTTTACTATTTTTTTATTATTCCATTTTGGAACCATTGCCATTAGTTTTTCGTTGTTTTTCCAATGAATAAAACAATTCAACTCAAGCTGATGTGATAAGATGCAAGAGAATGGGGAACTGTGCGCAGCGGAATCACTATAACGAAATTTCTAACGGACTTAGATATCTCTAGTTGTTGTTGAAACATAGAATTAGGCAAATTAAGGGGTCTCTCATCTTTCCCAATTTGGTAATGGTTTATTAAACGACATTTTCCGCCATCTCAATATAAAACAGAAGGTACCAAACTTCTTGTCAAGAGTGAGTGCAGGAATCTGAAGCTTGGCAAGCCTATGTTTGACTATCCTCTCCCAGTATAGGCTAGAACTGCACTCGTGAAAATGAATTATGTCGTACATAAATATATATTTATACAGATTAAACACGTTCATTCAGATATGGGTGGTGTGGCTGCAAAAGTTTTTATTATATGACTTGAAATACTTTTCAACTTTTATTCATCTCTTGTATAATTAATAACATCAATAGCCCTCTACTAAACATTAAATAGCTGGACAAGATATTGTTTTTATGCTTTTCATCGACATTGGGATGTCATGATGGTGTTCCCATGTACCAGGGCCGAGTGGTCGGGCAGTTCCATAACCGATTGGTTACACCGTGTTTGCATGGTTCGCCGCCTTTATTCTGCACCAACGTCCTCTCCGTCCCTGTAAAGGAAGGGAAAAAAGAACATCTTGAACTAGAGTACTGACCGCGAAGATGTCCAGCTTGTCGAATGGGAGGCAGAAGAATTTAGAGCTGGGACTAAATATTGATTTGGAAAACATAGATAATAATTAATTCTTTAATCATGATTTGAAATAATTTTTAAAGAGAGAAACCCGATGCCAAAACTTTGTGCTCAATTCAAAATTCACTCATAAACTATCTCTTATAGAAAAATAAGAGTTTAACTCTGTTCAATTCACTCATAATCTTGTTTAATTTGATACTAAGTGTTCTCGGGTTGATTGTCTACTTGTATAAAAATTATCGCATGAAAATTCTTAGAATTCAGTTAAAATGCATAACTTATCTTCGCTTTGGAAAATATTTCTCAGAAATGATTTATTTATTTTTTTATTTCCTTAAAAATTCCTTTATTATTCCAACAATCTTTGCAATTCTTTATCCACGTCTATTCGTAAAGCCTTCTTTCTAGTTTTCTTTGGACCACTTATTCTGCCTCCACCACTTTATCTGCCTCCTCAGCCATCGATCCTTCCGATATATGTAAGGAATTCCCTTTTTTCCTTGTGATTTATTTACTAATTTTTTTGTTTATCTCCAATTACAAGCTTTATGTGTAAACACTGCATTATTATCAGTTATGTACTTCTGTTATTTCTAGGATAAAGAGGGAAAATATGTAAACAAAAAAAATCAGGCGTGGTCCACAGAATTCTGTCACTAAGGTCGTATTTTCATAAATTTCAAATACAAATTGAAAAAAGAGTGAGAGAAAAAAAGCCCCAAATGACACTTCTCCAACACCGACTTAATTCATAAAAAAGTTATCAACCCCTAATCCAAAACGAAGGGGCTGTGGAGGTAGGCAAAACCTTTAAAAAAAAAACGAAAAAGGTTATGCCGAAATTTTGATTGAAATTTATTCCCACTTCTATGATATAGTTCTGCATAATAATCAACCATACATACCGAATTTCAGCTCATTTCATCCAAAGGGGGACTCTGGAAACGTCCAGATGTAGCGGAAAAAATGTATATATATATGTACATCCCGAAAACCACGTTTTAGGGGAGAAAATGAAACGGGTTTAAAATCCACACCCACTATCATCCGATAAAGTATGTGTAATTTGGAGAAAATATGACTAATTACTACCAACTTTATTTCATTTCTAGATAGTTTATATTTCAAACAATCCTTTTTAATCTGTAAATAGTGGAAAATAAGACAGAATATGTGAGGAAGAAGATAGACAGCTGACACTGCCATCAGTCTTCTTGAACGAGATAATAGAGAACGACGCAAGGCGGTCACGTAGCTATGACCCTGAGGATTCGGTCACGGTCCCGAGGGAATTGCGTAACTTGAGATGGTCCCTCCAACGGCGTTACGTCATCGATAATATTGAGCGGTAATTTTTTCGATTTGAGGTAAAATCGGATGATTTCTTATTTGAGTGATTTGTATTATGGTCAAGAAAAACTGTGAGTCCTTACTCGTGGAACGGTTGTCTTGTATAAATAATCGATTCCGGGTGGTTTCGAACACACCTAATTAATCATTTTCTCATGTGGTCCTCAGTTAAATAAAAAATAGTTTTTATGACTTTATTATGACGCACATTTAATTTTTCAAGAACAATGTATTTTTTCTGTTTTATAATTTAATATTTGTCGATTTTTTGAAGATATCATTCAGCATAAGTATATTAGCGAAAAAAAAAATACAAATAATCTTTCAGTTGTGGACTTCTCTTAACTTGCCCTCCTTTTCGAGTGGCTATGGACAGACAATTTAATTTCGGTTATATCAACCGTTGATTGACACCGGGGTCGAAAGACCATGTGGGACAAACCCAGTCACTATAATCTAGTATCATCATAATCTGGTTATCCCCTGTTAGCCCTTTATGGGTTGCAGGATATAACTTGGCAGTTGAGCGTGGACCACATAATCTTGTATAACCGTATGCCAAATTTGTTTCAACTAGTGAAACGAAGTCCCTTCATAGATTGTAGTGGTTCAAGTGTGTCTTGAGGGCTTTATGTTATACATACTTTCAAAATTCACTGTTGGCCATATTTACCCATCCATGATGTAAACGTTTTAAATGAAAAAGGGTTTATTAGTCTAATTTATCGAACATTCATCGAACATGCCCGTTTTCTATAGCCAACAATAGCTATTGTTCTCAAACTTGAGACTAAAAATGTAGTTTCTGAAAAATGTATCTAACAATTCAAAGTAATTTATAGTATCTTGACAAAGTAATTTGTAAATATTATAGAAAATTACTTAGCTCAACACATAAATTCACACCTCAAAACGTTATCGTAATCAGAGAATATTTTGAAGCATGGAAATGTATTTCAATCAACTATATTCCAGAAGTTTTCATAGGAAAAAGTCGTTCTGAAGATTCAAAATTGGCAGCTTCAGTCTTTTGTGTGCAACATGAACAAACTCTCTATCGTGTAGGTATCGATGGTCAACTTCATAGATCTGTGAAGTTGATCATCGATATATCGGTTACATTTCTTGACGAATAAAAATATTGATTAAAAAAGTGACTATTGGCAGGATAATAGTGAACTGTTGAAATTGCTTTTCAAACTGATCTCAGGTGTTTGATTCATTGTCAAAAAATGTTAGACTTTAGATTCACTTTTGTGGCCTCAAAACTCCATTCTATTTAGAAATTTTCTCTCTCTCTCTCTCTCTCTCTCTCTCTCTCTCTATATATATATATATATATATATATATATATATATATATATTTTTCCTGTTGGCACTATAGACTATGAAGATCTTTGACCGCGAGATATGGTCGTCTTACAGAAATTTATTACTTGCGGGAGCACAGATCTCACGTTTTCTTTCTCCGAAGCAGAACATCCATGGACCAAATCTCCGAGCGGCTATTTGACATCCTGGAAGATCACAAAGCGATTTCCAATCTTGATCTAGGGTGATATAGGAATAGGAATCTAGGGTGATGATCCTTCCCAGAGTATCTTGTACTCTGGGAAGGATCATCACCCTTACACTCGCTCCTTGTGAGTTTCCTCCATTAGTCTGAAGGGCCTCACATACTTGAAGAAGGAAGGGTGGTTATTGCCAGGAAAATGTTAGGCAGCGCGACTTTCCCCTGTGGGCGGTCATGCATCCAAGTATTAATCACGCTCAGGCTCGACATTGCTTAGTATTTCTAACCTATTGCAAGCGTCTAAGCCTGCTCGATCACCCACATATGTGCATGCATGTATATATATATATATATATATATATATATATATATATATATATATATATATATATATATATAAGTGGTAACTATAGAAGCATAGCACTCATTCCGGCTGCCTATAAGATAGAAGGTAGAAAATTCCCGAAAGTAGACAGCTTTAAATATTTCGGCTCCACAATAACCTCAGTCAATAATCAGAATACAGAGATAGACCAGCTTTCTTCTCTCTTTCAAGAGTACAGAAATCCCACAAAATCTCTAGAAATCTCAAATTATATATATAGGTGGAGGATAACATATATATATATATATATATATATATATATATATATATATATATATATATATACAACTTTTACGTAAAACTGCTGCCGGTTGTGATCGTGGCACAGTTTACGTTAGGTGGCCTCATAGTTTCCGGGGCCCATAGAAAGTCTCTACATTCTTAATTTTCTTATTCCATTTTCCTCGGTCCGCTCTTTAAATACCAGAGTCCAGTTCATCAACTTCAGCAAATAATTCATTATTCGTGCTTTCTCATTTTGAAATCTCCATTTACATTCGTAATTCCTCATCAATAGCGTTATTTAAACAGGACTTTTGCTTCAGCTAATTCATTTCCAACTAACTGCAGCACTGTAAGCAATATTTATATAGATAAGCGGATGCTAATTGCTTGAAACAATTATTTATAATTAATAAATGACAAAATACATTACGAAATATTGTCAGACTAATTGAAGCTTTATATGCTAATAAATATGTTATTTTAAAGGGATAATTTATACCAGTTTCATTCATTCATTACCACTTCAATCTTCTTAAATAAGAAAAATGGTTTCTGATTTGTTTCAAACGGATTAAGTCATTCCTCTCCACCTAAAATCATTTACTTCATTATCTAATTCATATTAAATGATTGTCAAATAGGGTTTTAATTAGCAATAAATCATCTGGAAACCATAACACAACA
Source organism: Rhaphigaster nebulosa (assembly GCA_948150685.1). Classification (NCBI taxonomy): domain Eukaryota; kingdom Metazoa; phylum Arthropoda; class Insecta; order Hemiptera; family Pentatomidae; genus Rhaphigaster; species Rhaphigaster nebulosa. Next base: position 20,799,258 of record OX411311.1, read on the forward strand.
CACCGCTGCAATTACTCTCCTCAAATGGGTTACGAATTACGGGCCGTGGAATAGACTAACTCCTCAATTAATACTCCCTTAAGCTACTACCGCTGAGAGGACGAAGCCGCTCGGAAGGCACGTCTTCAAAGGCCCCGGAGACGCGAGGCATGACTAACGATCTGCCGGGGTCTTCGCTAACAATCTTCCTTCCTCTGGCCAGTAATTGGAGTCCTTTGAGGCAGTGGTAGGGTCCTACATGCTTTCCATCATCTACAGAAGCTATAAGAACAAATATGTTCTTAGGGTCTCTATCAACATGAGCAAAATGCTCTACTGTAAAGAGGAAATCTTTCAGTCTAGCATATCCTCGAGGAAAAGTGAATTCAATTTTTTTTTTTAATATTTATAAATCTATATTTGGGTTATGAAAAAGATAAAAAAAATTTAAATTATTTTTTTTATTTATAGTTTTGTATTTTTAGGAGGATGCTGAGGTCTATGCGCCCTTCCGAGTCTCCACTGGCTTCGACTCCAATGACGGATCAACTTTTTGGACTGTGCATTTTACTCCTAAACAATTTTTTTTTGTTAAACTGCATTAGGAATCGAACCCGTGTTTATATGGCTAGAAATCTACAAGTAACAAATATGCCTTTGAGATCTTCGATTAAATTATAAAACATGTAAAATTCGCACTGCAACAAAAAGGAAGAATTACTGCTTTATTTGTTATTATTTAGTTGATTGTTGTGTATGATACATTGGGCAATAGCTATAATTTTTCAGCAAAATATTTTGATTAAAATTATTAATAAAATTAATTATTAATCTAAAGTATTAAAATCAATAAAAAATCAAAGACAATTAATTACCTTTAGTACTCTAAAGCACTGTTTCTTGACTAGTGGTTAAACAACGATTTATATATGAGGTCACTATCAACGCTTTAATGTCCAACCATTAGGTTTTTCGTCGACCTGATAGATAGAAATGATTTGAAGTATGAAATATATATATATATATATATATATATATATATATATATATATATATATATATATATATAATATATATATATGAATATATATGATGAATAGTATGAGGATGAGTATGAATAGTAAATTCATATATATAATATATATGAATTTACTTATAATATATATATATATATATATATATATATATATATATATATATATATATATATATATATATATATAAGTAAATTCATATATATTTTGACATCAATTTCTAGTACTTCCTCAATTTCAATCAATTTATTGTACTTTCTCAATTTCAATCAAGTATATTCTCTTTTATGGCAACTTTCTGCTTATTATTATTTAAATTTTTTGTTTTGATCTGATCTAATTTAATCATGTTGATAACATTTAGGATGTAACTTTAATATGTAATATAAAAATGTAATATGTATTTCGTACAGTGAGTCTAATTTAATAGGCATGGAACATGTAAAATAGTAATCAATAAACTCTCCTTCTTTGGGATCATACAGTAACTATATTGACTCAATGCAGTTACTACAAAAGTGAAAATTTTTATCCTTTTTCCAAAATGTGTTATTAGATGGTTGACTCGATAATCCATGACGAGACTTGTGTTCAGTAGTTGGTTTGTAATGTTTCTTTACCAGCGAATAGAATGAAGTGGAGTCATCATCACGCTCAACCGCCAAATTAACCTTCAGATCCGATGAATAGGAGGTACCCGAATTATAGAGACTGGAGGATCTTCCCTCAGTCAATCCACAGCTAGTAGAATGGAAAATACTTCTTTTGCAACTACCGGTCGGCCAAAAAAACAAAACAACAAAAGCAAACGAATTAATGAATTCATATTTTTTCATAATACTTCAATATTTTAAATAAAGATGGGAAAAAAATGAAATTTAAAGTAAAACGTCAAAGCAAACGAGGGTGGATGAAAAATGTATAGGATCGTCCAGTGACATATTTCAAGGACTGACTGAGAGACATTTTTCACTCCGTGAAAATTCGTATGGATTCATCTCGGGAGTTAGGGAGCTAATTACAAAACGCTGAAATATTACAGAAATCTTTGTTTAGTTCTGTAAAATATTACTTTGTAGAGGTGCTTTAAATCCTGCAATGGAATGAGGTGTATTAAATTAATAATATGAAAACATAGCTTCATTGTTTAGATCTGTGCCACTTAGTATAAAAAATGAAGGAGCGACGCTATTCATGATAATCATAAATGTTATGAGGCTGCTCTACTCCTTCGGGAGACAAAGGACACTTTAGATAGAGCGCTTGAAGGACTCTGGGATTTACAGGGTCCCTTGTGTACCACTAGAGATTATTAAAAGGCTAAGTTAGCAGTTGTCGAGGACGGGACTCGTAGATCTTTACAAACTGTCCTTAGAGCACCTAATTCAAAAGACTGCATACCCTCGCAGGGTCGTAAATCTGGCTGGGTCTGTTGTCCAGGGTGCTCTGGGAGGGTGTGTGGGTTTAGCCCAGTCGTCGACCTTTCACCTTTAATAGTTGATAGCTGGGACACTACTGAATGCAGCTGGGTAGTTCGCTGCTCTTGACATCCAATGATTCAGGCGATAAATATCTTCGGAAGGTGTAGCTGATAGCTCCATTGCATTAGAACATTGGTAATGTGGTTTCGATTCACAGTATGTCTGAACATTTCAAAGGAGCTAAATTCAGATAACATATTATATAAAATTCAGGAAAAATTTGAAAATATAAAATCGTCATCAAAAACATTAAAATGGTAGATAGTTTTAGGAGGTTCAGAGAAAAATTAATTGCAATTTTTGAAAATTAAAATAAAGGATTATTTAAATTAAAATTTATGATTAATGATCATTAAAATTAACAAGTCGCTGTGGAAACTTGGAGTAATATAATAAAGTACAAATAAAAAAAGGGATACCGTTTTAAAGTTCGGTTTGAAACGAATAGTTTTTATTTCCTTTATTTAAATATCACTAAATTTCTTTAAAACATCAAGACATTTTCAGAACTCAGTTGATCCTTCACAGACGACCAGCAGCTGAAGAAGTTAATGTATTCCTCTGGGATGCCAGCATGATTTGGCCGAGAACAGACGACATAGTTTTCTCAATCAGGGCTCCACGACTCTTGCATGTCAACTAGCAATGGTCAGTCGCCGATTTCTTAATAGGACGATGGAACTTTCTAGAACGGCCTGCCACTGTTTCTGCAATAGTCGGTCGAAGGTTTTGTCCTCATCTATTGTATCATCCTGATGAGTACCATGCAACCAATGAGTATTCAGTCATTAAAACATTTTTAAGCTGTATCAATTCGAATTTATTTATTCATGCAAATTTATCATACAATTAATCAGAACTTATTCATTTTGGAGTTTCCCAAGTGCTCCCCCCTCCATTCTCCTAAAATTGTAAAACATTTTAAATTATACTTTAAAAGGACATCTACTAGTTAAGAATCACAAACGACCCGACGCTTTCAAAAATACTCTACATCAAATGTTTTGTGTGCATGTGTACTTATACGATATAGGGCACTTGGTGGCTTAATGGGTGAGATCTCCTAACTCCAGGAATCGTGTTCGAGTCTGGCAGTGACAGAAGGGTTTAGAGACCCTCTTGAAACTCAATAAACCTCCACAAAGTATCTACGCCACCCTTCATTGAGTTAGAAGAAAAACCTGGTGGATGAGTATCTAAACGATAGATATTTAAATACATGATTACGAATTTAAATACATGAATATATGACCGCGTAGTATAACAATTGGCCAAAAAACGTGATGTTCTTTCCAAGTGTTCTACTGATATGTCTATTTCTGTACATCGGAACAGTATCCGATCCAGGATATAATTTTTGGAAGAAGGGCTAACACCGGGGACTTTTGGAATAGAGTTACCTTATAGCAACAGAGGGATTCTCGCACTGGGAAATTTTTGAAGGCCACTGATCAAGACTGCATTTGAATCAATAGAAATTCAGTTTTGAATTTTTTTAATGATGACAATTAACTAACTAACTCTTTCGGCGCTATGGTCTATGGAGGACCTTGACCTCCTGAACAATTCTGCACCATTCAGATCGGTCTTCTGCGGCTCTTCTCCATGTATGTACATCCAAGAATCTAAGGTCGGCCTCTAGATCGTCCAACCATCGTAGTTTAGGCATGCCTCTTCCTCTTTCTCCATCTAGACGCCCTTCAATAATCTGCTTTAGGGACCTTTTTTGATTCATACGAGGCACATGACCCAACCATCTAATTCTTCCCTTATTAAAACAAGAAACTATATCTGGCTCCCCATACACATCCCTCAGTTCAATGTTGGTCTTTATGTGGAAACGATTTCCTTCTTCGGAATATTCTTCTTTAAATCTTTCTCTCTCATGTACTCAGTAACCTCTCTTGCTGCTCTGAGCAGCCTTAAAAGTTCTTTTTATTTTTCCCATTTATTTTCAATGCCTTCTACTTCTTGTTGTTGTCCAATTCCTAGATATATTTCTACTTTTCTATCATATCCTTTTTGGATATCATTTTTAAGGCATTCACATTATAACGGCAATTACAGAAACACTAATGTTTTTAGGGAGAAAATTTTTATATTCTTTCTTGACATCTGCTTACATTAGGTAGCTGAAGTATATAGTTTGTAACCCATCATTCAGACAGACGCCATTACTTCAGTAGTATTTCTTTATTCTTCGTGATATTTAAAATTGATATAATTTTAAGAAGGTATTGATTAGAAAATTTTTAACAATGTAGGCGTCACAAAACACAGGTAAATAGCAATGATGCATTTATTTTTACCATGTGAGGAGTCGACGTGTCAGAAAAGCGAATACGGGCATTTGATGCAAAATTATCGCGTATAGTTAACCTGAATGCTATATCGCAAGAAATAAAATTTATTTGTAGTCCTGTATTAGCAAAGCTATTTTTGTTATGAGGTATGATTTAAAAAGAGAACATATTGTAATAGTTCAATTATTTAGCTACGATCATTCATAAAAACAAAAATGGACCAAAGTAATAAAAATAAAATAATTTTTTTGGAAGGGCTTCAGCCCTAAAGCAATCTCCTTAAAGCCGTTATTACGCCAGAGGTAAAATGTCGTGACATTTTCAAAGTTAGAGAATGCCAAAGTGAAGTTTCAGATTGCATTGTATTGCATAGTTTCCAATATTTATATTCGAAGTGTTGCATATTTTCTACTAGTACCTTTTTAGCGTATTGACTATACTTATACTTGGAAAATATAGCCAGAAAACTGTAAATACGATAATAAAATCATATACAACAAAATTGAACTTACCACAGTTTCGCTCTGAGGTAAAGATATAGACACATATATTTATCAAAATTATGTCTTAGGCAAAATCGATAAAATAAAAAATTATTATAGGTAGTTTTTTGCACTTTTCTTTGTACTATATTATAATTTTTTAACAGTATTAGCTTTTTTATTTGGTAATATATTTTTCTTAAATGGTACCTAAACATTATATTCCTTTAAAGGCCAGAGGTCAGATGGTCAGATTAAACTGGAAAAATTCTTTTGAGCATATATATATATATATATATATATATATATATATATATATATATGAATAATAATAATATTATAAAAATTCATATTTTCGTTGTCGAATTGGTTAAGTTCGGTAGCCGTAATTCTATTTAAACTAAAAACCCACAAAATGAATATAATGAAAACGAATTTCTAAGGCTTTAAAGAGCACTCAAGTAAACGCAATAGTTTGACGTATTGTGAAGAAAATCATATTAACTAATTATTTACAAAAGTTATTAGAATTATTTAGAAAGCGCTTAGCCAACTATATAGACGATATTTACATGAATCGTATTTTTTACATAAAACAATTTTTTATAGTTAATAGTAGAATTTACAATACTAATTAAATAGGAAGTTACAGTAGCGGAGCCAGGATTTAATTTTTTTTTGGGAGGAGGAGGGGTTAAAACTGGAGTCTGGGGATAGAGGTACCTCAAAGAAATAGGGGATCCTCCTCAGGGAATTCATTAAGACCACTTATCAGAACTGCGTTTTTAATTCCATTTGAAGCAGTGAATCATAAGAAATTCAGGTTTTTATTTATTTTATTACATAGTGAGAAAATTTTAATAATTTCTATGATTTATGATGGAAACATAATGTAATTGTTTATATATTTGGCTCAGATTATTCATAGAAACAATAATGGACCAATGTAAAAAAAAAATATATATATTTATTTTTTTGTTCTTGAGTGGGGACATCAGCCGGGTGGGAACCTCCCTCCCATCGAATACGCTAATGGAGAGTGGTATATCTGAAATGTAAAAGAAAGCGATATTGATAAATAGAAAGCTAGGGAAGGACTGTTTGCCGGCCAGTAGAAAAAGTATTTATTAAGGCCAATTCCTGGCGGGCGCCACTAGCGCCATCTATTACAACCGAGGCGGTGGATCGGAAATAAAGGAGACCACGTCGGCTAACATAATATAGAGACATGGACGAAAATTATTTCAAAGGATATGAGTTTAGGGTTGGAACTAGGAAACTCATATTCTACCATATGTGCTCCCACTGCGACAATACTACCGCCTCAATCGGCAACACAATACAAGGCTAGCTAGTCTTATTATAACTTAGCTCACGGATGGTATCGAAAATTTAACACTTTATCTCTTATAAACTTTACCCGTAATACGTTCATCTACTTTAGAATCATTAAAAAGAATCATAGCTTTAAAAATTTATGAATAGCAGAAAAAAAGCGAACCAGTGGTCGTGCACAAGTAGGAATTTAATTTCGGTTGTGTATAGCAGACAGCTGTGTCTTTATTGGAGTAAATACTCCGCCATCATCCTGAGCTCATATTCTAGACTATTCCCTTTGGAATAAAAACCTTCATTTATATTTGGCTGGCATTCTTAAATACACCCAATATGCCAAAACGACTGTCCACATTGGAAAAGTAAAAACATAACACTTTAGCGAATTGCTTATTTCGGTATTTGTTAGTAGTGAGAGAAAATATTTTTAACGTACTCGAAAATCAGCACTTTTCTTTTTAAAATTTGTGATTCTTCAATCAATGCGGCTATTTGGCCTTCTAGAGTAGCTATCTGAATCAATCCAATCAGGAAAACTGACATCATGCTAGTGAAAAAACACTTATGTAATAGAAATTAATTTGTATTTATTTTTAATCACTTATTGTAGTAGCTAACTTACGTCTAACTTATGAACGTGTCCTTATTAACGGTGCGATATATAAAAGAAATATTCAATATAGCAGCTTCAGTCATAAAAATTCATGTAATTTTTCGAAAATGTGTTTCCTTATAAATACGGAATTTCCATTATTGGTAACTTCATTGCTAATGCCATATTGGATACCTTCGAAGGGTACTGGGTTCAGCATTCTTTACGGACTGTTTCTTGGACAATGGTTAAACAAGGAGGTCCAGTAATCAATATATCCTCATCCGTTACAAGTTTTCTCCAAACCAAATGAAGGCCCAAGTACCCACTATATAGATGCTGAGGATGTCCAAGGTGGGTCTCCCGCCCTCAGAATTAATCCACGGCTGGTATAACATAAAATAAATTTTCTGCCATTCAGAACTCGTACCCTGGAACAGTGATATTCTTAATAGTTTTTAATTTTCTTTTAAAAATAAATAAATAATGAAAATCAGGTATCAGTGAATAATAATAGAAAGTTTCCTCGGATTTCGACTTTATCAATACGATGCTCGTGAAAACATTTGGAAATGCGATATATTGATAAATGGATCTTGTATAATAATTTTGTGAAATACCTGAGAAGCTCTTCATCGAATGAATATTGATTTCTTCATATTTTTAAGCAGCAAAGAATTACCAAATTCAAGAGGTTTTTCTAGAATTAACCACTTTTTTACCAGTTACATTAGACAGGTGATAAGAACTGATAAATTGAGGTGAAGAGAACTGCAAAACTTTGACAACACAAAAGTAATAATATTATTACATCATATGCTTACAGTCGATAGTGGTCACAGTTTTTCAGAAACCAACTGACTAATGATTGTTTGACCGTAAAGGGCCGAGACGATAATTAAAATTAAAACCTATCGAGAGATAATTATAAGCTAGCTAGATGTTGAGGGAGGAAGGAAGTAAGGTAAGAGCCATCAGAACCAACACACAAAAATTAAAGAATTAGAAAGTACTGTGTTTTTTTTCAATGTATAAGAAAAATGAAGAGAAATATTTGTTTTTCATAATAGTAGCGGAGATAAGAGTCTGTACAAGAAAATAAAATGGATTGATAACAAACAAAGCCAAATGGATATTTAGGAACAACCTCAAGCCTTCCTAGAATAGATTTCATTCAGTTTAGAAGTTTTAAAAAAATGCAGTGGGATGATAAAATTAAGGGGGGGGGGTTTGGGAATAATTTAAATAGCAGAAAGTTTGCGAAGGAAATGAAAATAAGTTGCAACTGTGGTTTTAAATCATAAACTCTGTTAACAAGATTAATATTTCCTCCTAACAATAATCCGAGTTGGACCACAATCGAAAGCGTTGGAAATGAAAAAAAAAACCTAATAAAAAGTTAATTGGAAAATTTAACAAAAGCGTCTGCTAGACGGCATAACAATCTGTTGAATTTACAGCAGCGAGAGTTTTAACAATAAAGTTGATTTTGTTACGAATTCTACTATTGGGTGGGGGAGAGAAGAGGGTGGTCTCCCTTAGAGCGAAACAGACGACACGAACAAAACACAATATTTGTAATGGGTTCACGTCCTGCGGGAATTATGATTCCGGCTCAGACCTGATAAAACATTTTATCTGCCACATTTAGGAAGGTAAAAACACAAGCGGGGTGGGCATACTAATCATTTGTTTTGCATAAATTCTCTTTCTGTCGATGAAAATATTCATCCCTTCATGTATAATTTGCATATTTCTCTTTTTAACAATTCATAATTGTAATAGATGTTCCATTAGAAATGAGTAATTGAATGATAGTGGAATATTTCTCGGCAGTGAGTTACACTTTAGAGTTTCTGCGAATCGAATTCCATTAGGGAGAATAATTTAAATGTTAATTACGTTGAAATGGTTGTACAGAGTGTAATGATCAAAACGTGGTCTTTTTTTTTTTTTCGGATCCCTCAAACAAAAAGAAAAACATATAATTAGTAAGATTATAACATCATGCAAGTAAATTATGATTCAGATACGTACATTACCTTATTCTACCTGTGGCTACTTGAAGGTGGGACAACTATTTACAAACCTGTGATCCTATTTAGAATTCCTTTAATGATTCGGAGTTGAGGGGCCTCCTCGTGATTTGAGTGAACTATTGATTGATTGGACATTTTAAGAAGGTGTGAACCATGTTTTATTTATTATTATATTTATTTCATAATAAATGTAATTTAGGAATCACCTTATCGAAAATTTTAAAAATGAACTTATGAATTCTTTGAGATTCAACTGTAATATAATATTGTAAGAAAATTAATGTTGCTCTTGAGCTTGAAGCATTGAAGGACGGATTGTAAATAATTAAAAAAAAACAGATTTTCTGGGAACTTTAAAGCTTTCAATAATCAAAAAAATATTTTTTGCAACAATTGCATCATTTTTGCAACAATTAACCAACCCATCCTCAACAGTTTAAATCCAGCAAAAGTTCCACATTTTTGGCAAAGATTATATGAACAATTTTTTTTTTTTAATTTTAATAGAAAACTAAGGGTTAGGATATACGTTGAACAAAAGCTAGGAGTGAGCCACATCATCGAATAATTTTTCAGGACACTAGTCTTCCAAAAACGTATCCTGAACAATTTCCCATAAAATTCATTATACAATAAAATAATAGTAAAACAGAAGGGGAAATGAGGAGAGGATACATATTTTTATATGTGTTGGCTTATGCTTTTTCGAAGATAATTTATTTTCAAATATAATAAGTAAAGTTTAAACGATCAAATCAAATAAGTAAAGTTCAAACAACATCTAACTAATTATTAAACATTTTGATTTTTAGAACAGATAGTTATATATTTTAAAACTGTATAGAAATGTGATGGGTTTCATTAAAAAAAAAAACAAAAAAAAATTTACTCTTATTTCCTTCATCTACTTTCTATCATCAATTTTGTTAATCAATATCCAAAAACACGAATGAATTCTTCTGTAAAATTTGAGTAAGGATTTTAAAGTTTTTAGAGAAAAATTCCAATTTAATATTTTTTCCATTATATGTTTATTAGTACAATCTTTTCATGATTTTCACAACGAATCGTCATATAGTTGAGTTTAGTATTTTTGAAAAAAAAATGAATAATTTATTTTGACAAAACTAAAAAAAATGTATATAATTTACTTACTCTGTATTATATGAATATTATCATTTTCTACGACCATTTTCTTCAAGATTTATTTTATTTCATCTTTTCTGCATATTCTTACTTGATCATCTTATATTTTTTCTTATATAATATTGTTAAATTCTCATTTACTTTATTATTACTTCTATCTGCAGTATTAATTTTAGATATTTTTCTTATTACTTCTGTCTTCTTACTTTCTTCATATCTATATCTGCTGGTATATCCTAATGTTTATTATTTTATATTACTATTTATTCTTCTATGATATTATTTAATTAACTTATGTTTTGTTTGTAAACCTATTTATTACCTACTATTTAGTTTATTTTTTTACCAATTTTAGTTCTATTATTATTAAATTTATTATTTATCACTTTTGTTATTACTTATTATATTTTTTGCCATATTTTCACTTCATTATATCTTGTTCTGTCAGGACTGCAATGTGGGGCGAAACGTCGGAATTCGAATGTTTCTTTAATATTGTTTTTGACCATAAATGGTTCCATATTTTAAACCTTTGTGTTTCATATGGTCTCTTAAAATAAGAAATAAAGACAAATATTTTCGTACTCAGTGTATCAAATGCAGGTACAGTACAGTATGATGATGATCACCATCATATGATCATACGGCAGGTACATACGGTTACATTTTGAAAAATAAGTTATTAATGCTCCCAAAAATTAACTTTAGTTGGTAAAACCATTAGTTCGGTGCTGGGATGCAAGAATATCAATAAACCTTTGATAAAGAAATAAATTACTCTTTATTTCCATACTCTTTATTATCCACACAGCTACAATAACCTGCCAGGTATCTTGTGCGTTTCCAGGTAATTGTCCTTATTTTTGTTCATTCATAAGTTATTTTTGCTACAGAATTTAATTTGACATATATATTCTCTCGCTGAATACGTGTGCCTTTAGAATCCTATAGAAACTGTAAAATACCATGCCAATCCAGTTTGCAGTGGTATTTCATTTTAAAGAAAGGTTCTCTCCTACAGTTATACAATATTTAGAACTGTATTTAGGTTACATAATAATAAATGATTACTGAGAAAATATTTTTTGAAAAATCTTTTGCCCAGCATATTTTAATTAAAAACATGAAATTCTTTTAATTTAATTAAACTAAATTACAAAATTTCAAATTAAAAACAAAAACGTACTTCTTTTAAACAAAAAAAAAATACAAAAACGAATTTTATTTAACGTTTGTTTAACATGTAATGATTTAAAACAAACGGGATACATTTTATTGGTTTACTATTTTCAATAATAAAGCTTTGTAAGCGACCAAAAAAAAAAAGTTTTAACCCCCTCAAAATTTGAGATTAAAAATAAATGAAATAAAAATAAAAAATCTATATAAATGCTTTTGGTTTTTATTATTTTCAATAACAGACCTTTGCAATCGACCAAGACAAAAAAAATTTAACACCCACTCAAACTTTGTGGTTTTACGTTCCATGATACGTGTAAAATTTCGAATTCAGGTTTTCAACGGTAATACAGGTTTTAAGGACCCCGGAGGGAAATAACCAAGTCTGGCAAAAGGTCTCTCTATGTGTGTGTGTGTGTGTGTTGTTAGACTTTTTTGTTGCTTTTGAGCTTGAAGCATTGAAGGACGGATTGTAAATAATTTAAAAAAACAGATTTTCTGGGAACTTAAAAGCTTTCAATAATCAAAAAAATATTTTTTGCAACAATTAATCAACCCATCCTCAACAGTTTAAATCCAGCAAAAGTTCCACAATTTTGGCAAAGATTATATGAACAATTTTTTTTTTTTTTATTTTAATAAGAAATTAAGGGTTAGGATATACGTTGAACAAAAGCTAGGGGTGAGCCCCATCATCGAATAATTTTTCAGGACACCAGTCTTCCAAAAACGTATCTAGAACAATTTCCCATAAAATTCATTATACAATAAAAGAATAGTAAAACAGAAGGAGAAATGAGGAGAGGATACATATTTTTATATGTGTTGGCTTATGCTTTTTTTTGCATCGGAAATAATTTATTTTCAAATATTAATTTTCATTCTGATCAGACAAAGCTATAAATACACAATTGATAACACCATCAAACATCTAAAGGATTTTTAACAAATAAAATATAACTAAAGCTTTAAACGATAGGATTATAAACTTTAGTACTATAAGACAAAAATATGGTTGTTGAAGATCTGAAGATTAAGGCGCTGCTATTAACAGAACTCGTGGGCGAGGATGTTCTCATATCACGTCTTGTCTGCAGCTCTCACGGAACATATTTACCTCACCCACATCACGGCAGTGTATAACAAAAAAAATTGCATTTATTTATGTTCCACTTTATAAAAACAAATAATGTGGAGAATTTAGAAATTGGTATATAAGGATCTGTTTGGAGATGAGGGAATTGCCAATTTCCGCCTCGATTTTAGGAAGTAAAATCGGATGTTCGTGGAATAAGTTGAATAATAGTTGTACATATTAAAATGGTACACCGAATGATATCTGGGCCAGTAAATTAATTAGGACAAAAGCGATCCAGAAAAAAGTTAATGGAGATATATGATGAGCCAGATATAGTGGCATTCATCAAGATGACTAACCAATACACCAATACTATGGCTGGGAAAGAATTCCATAAAATCGCCTGTCAAGAAAGGTGTAGCACATCAACAACGCAAGGAATACCATTTCTGAGATAGTTTTCTGAGTCATTTTTATGCATTATTTTTTTTTCAGTTTGCTTAATTTTATCTTACATAATTTATATTATTATCCATAAAATACATAGTTGTATAATATATAATATATATCCATATATTGTCTGCTACATTATGAAGCACTACTTTCTGTAAACGTTTTTTTCTGTTTATTTTGTATTATCAGCATGGAAACAGTAGATGTTTTTTTATTAATGATTTGTATTAGTTTCTGACAAAGAAAAATAAAACGAAAATATTCATATTTCAGTTATTTATTTTGTTCCCGTAAACTGGAATTTAGAAATTTTCAAGTGCCTGTTTTAGATACATTTTGAAACCTATTTTTCTTTTCTTTTCGAATTTGTATTACTTTAATTTAAGATAAGAAATCATTGAAGAAACCCATTGTATGATATACAGTATAACATACTCGAACATCCATGTTTTAGTTTGTAATAACATAATAAAATATTTTAAAAATAGTTATTAAGTTTAAATTAGCCCGTCTGCTACTCATGTGCGGTGTATCCAAAATCACAACCACCAACTACACAAAAACGATTCCTAAACAAGCTATTGCTATATTTAAAAAATATAAACTATAAAATTATTATGACGGAGCTTCTTTGAACGTCCTTCAAAGAGGTCTTTGCCTGTCCGGTAACGCTTCGTTATGCCACGGATATAAAGCCATCTCCCGTGAATCGCGAACTCCAGTAGCTGCTTCATCGTCCCGCTGTTATACCATGGCGTCCCTCAAGATCTTTGTAAGTCCCATAATATTCAACATATTATATAATAAATTTTATTTCTGATATTTTAAAGGTTTAATTCTAATTAAAACAATCCCTAGAGGACATTATTTATCATAGTTCCTATAAAAAATACTTATATACTAATAATTTTGATAATGATGAGGATAGATGATGAAATATGCAATGCAAATTTTGAGTTTTGGGTTTGATATATTCCAGTTTGATGCTCAATTATTTTCTGTAAAACTAGTAATAATTGACCTAAAATAATGTCATTTTTATGTAGATAAAGAGCTGAAAGATGTTTAAATACAATTTATATACACAAGCACAAATGCATAGGAAATTTCTGCCTTCATTGCATATCACCTTTCACGACTTAATTTAATGCACTAATTCCTGTTGCATGTGCTATGGATGTTTTAAACATTCGGTTCGAATAAATTGTTATGAATGTTTTTTTTAACCCTTAAGTACTCGCGCTTTTTAGAGTCACTCTATTACCCGAAAGGTACTTTTTTCTCGTATTCCGAGGCTTATATGTCGTAAACTATAAAAGATACAAAAACATGGTTGTGTCCATTCGATTCAGCGTTATATTTCCTTCTGAAAACACTAGGAATATGAACACACACATAATAAACACATAATATGTACTAATATTCATTAAACAAAAAATCACTGATAAGATGACTGACAAAATCGACGGTGGTGCCGCCATGTGCCTTATTGCTTGACTTGAAAATGCAGAGAGCGCATTGGACACTTTAGGTACGTTGGTCATTAGAAATAAATTCCTACCACTTTGAAAAAAGTATGGTTCAATTACCACTTACGCGAGACTAAGAGGATTAAATCCTAAGACTATTCACATATTCAATAAAATCCTCCCATAATTCAGAAACTGCATTTCAGCATATCTACTATAGATGATTCAATTTAAGACATTTAAGTTCAAATTTTGGTAGCGAGAGCATCAGTGAATAAGAGAATTTATCTTATTTTCTACCAGTCGTGGATTGACTCTGGGAGATAATAAATCGTGAATCGTGCTAGGACAGTTTGAGACACTCAGTAAATCGGGGTACAAATGCTTTGGGATTGGGAGGAAAACGAGGTGGTTGAGCGAGGTCTTTACATCACACCCTTGTGTCCATTACCTAAGAAACATATCTGGCACAGATTTTATTAGCTTCTCATTTTTATGCTTGCCAAGGGAACCTGTAACTTCAGATTTCTAAATTACCATTTTTCTGTAAGAAATTGGATATTTTTTTCGTTGAAACGTTATAAAATTAAGGTCTTGTCCATTAAAAAAGGTCCCGAAAAATTCTTATGATGAGTTGATCGGGATCAGTTGTGCATTATTAAAAATTATTTACTGAATAGTAACTAAAAATACTGTGTGCTCTAAAGAAGGCGGTTCATGAATCTTTGTTTTATTTTAAAGTAAATAAATAACAAGTAATGTCCTTTCTAATCATAATAATATTTAAAATGTTTTATTCATATTTACATTGCTCATCACAAGGGAATTGTGTATCAATTAAGAACTTCTAAGCTCCCTTTGTCTCAAAAGGACTAATTAACTAAAATAGAAAACTAGTTAATCTTTCTAATAAATTTTTACTTTTTGAATTAGTTTAATTGAATATAAATAGAATTTATTTTAGCTTGATTTAATGGCTAAAAAAAGTTAAAAAAATGTCTTTACTGTAAAAAAAAATCAAACAATTGTATAGGAAACATTTAACCTTTGTAGTAAAGTAAACAAAATAAATGCTACTATACCATTTTTCTTGTGACACTTCTTTCATTCAAATACTTTTAAAGAATTCTTTGAGCCCCTCATCGCTTTCAAAGCATTCCAGAACTATAGCTCCGATTCAGGAGGATTTTATTATTTCCGTTCACTTCTTTTCCCTTCCAGCTTTCTTTTAAAAGTTATTTTTTCCGCAGCCTACTGCTAAATCAATTTTCTAAATATTGTGTAAAATCTATAATGAATAGGGTTGGTTGCGAGTAAATATACGAATTTACTATAATTTAATTTGTTGTATCTTATACTGTCGGCTACGGAGAAAGAACTTTTAATGATTAATCACAATTTAGTTCTTCTGGAACTAATTTAATTTCAGTAATGTAGAATAACATATTCTTATTCTTATTATTTATTATTTATCAACACTTCATAAGAAGTTTTTTTTCGTTATTATTATTTATTTATTCGATTTTTCGATTTTTGTTTTATTTATTTTTTAAAATTATTTTATTTTATTTTTAAAATTTTAATAATTAATAATTTCATTTAGTTTTTTTTTTATTCTTGGCTTAATTTTCTATTTTTATTTTTATTCTCATTCTTATTTTATTTTTATGTATGTCTTTCTTTTTTCACCTATTTTTTTTCTCCTATTTTTAAAAATTTATTTATTTATTTTCTTCTCCTATTTTATTTTTATTTGTTTCTTTCTTTTTTTCTTCTATTTTTATTTATTTTTTCTCGTCTTATTCCATGATCTATTATTATTACTTGATTTTTCATTTTTTCACTATCATTGTATTTATTTGTTTAATTTAATTTACCATAATTATTTATTTACTTTAAAAATTTACAATTATTAGATAATATGAAATATACTATGGAATAAATAAAATAAACAATATGATTCATTCGTTAAGGATATCTTTTGTATGAGACTATGCCTCCACTTTGTCAACTGTTTATATCAACTGTTAAAATATTAATTGACAAAATACCCGCATCCAAGCCGATCTGAAAATAAAGAATAATAATGAAACATATTCTTCTTCTTGTAGCTGTTTCTCGCTCTGGCTGTTTGTTTCGTGATGTCAGTCCCCGTCGAACAAGAGAGAGCTAAAAAGGATGTACTTCTGGGAACTTACGGCTACGCTTACCCGTACACCTACAGTGCTGCATACGCAGCACCCATCACAGCATACAGTGGTTACTACCCTGCAGCTTACTCACTGCCGTATGCTTCGTACAGAGCCTTGGTCTACTGAAGAGGTTTCCTTGCAGCACACCCTTATCAAACAACTCCAGTGTTTGCAACATCAACAGAATCGGATGATTTATATACACATTATCAGATAATATCAATTTTAGATTTATATGAAGACGATTCATTTAATAAGACTTATACGATTAATTCGATTTACGATAGGTTAATGAATGGTAAATATTGCAATAGGATAAGTAGGCTGTAAAAAAAATCTAGGATAAACAAAATATTATTCATTAAGAAAGCAAAGTAATGAAGGATGTTAAATAATAATGCTTAGAACTATAGATCATATATAAGAGTTTAGAGAACGTAGTTTCAAAAGCAATTGTTGGATAAATCCCTATTGTTAAATGCTTCAGTAGTTTTTATATAGTTATGCTCACTGATGAAAACATAAACTATAGTAAGATAACGCCATATTTATAATTTAAGCCAACTGCTATTATTATATAAGTTTTTGAATATATATTTTGTATGTTAGTGAATTTACATGTGTAAAAATAAAAAATAAACTATAATTACTTGAAAACATTCTTAATTCATTATAAATTATATTAATTTCAATTTTCTCTTTATTTTCTATAGTGGTTCCTCATTAAACTATTATTGGTGGAAAAAAATATGTTGAACTTTAACATACAAATGTAGTACATTCATACATTTTAAGTCTATTTAGAAGTCAAATATATATATATATATATATATATATATATATATATATATATATATATATATATATATATATATATATATATATATTAAAATATTTATTACAAATAAAGTATGTAAACATAAAACAAACAATAAAGAATATCCTATTAAAGTATAAAAAAAAAGTAAAAAAAAAAACAGATGAAAATTTATAGAGAATGGTGGATCGATTCCTGTTTGTGAAGATTGAATTTTTTTTATATTCGACCTGAATGTTATAATCCTAAAGTTAAACTTTAGGAACAGGTGCAATTCCTTCTTCAATGAGGACCCAATAAACAAGGAGACAATAAAAACAATTTTTAAAGTTCAGAAATAATAAAATACATACAGAAATAATAAAATCCAGCGATAATAAAATCCATATTATTTTCCACTATCTTTATTGAAGTACCCCAAGTTATACTATACAATTATTCAAGCGATATTAAGCTTCAATTCTATGCTAAAGCAGAATGCAAAGTCGTCAGTTTGCTATCGTGAAATTGTAATTATCAAACATTTAGTTATTGAAATGTACGACTGTATACAAAAAACATTCAACAAGAAAATCTGATAAGTGTAAAAAAAAAAAAAAAACAGGATAATAATAATTAACAATTATAATTTCTTTACACATTTCTCTCAGAAAAAATTTCTTTTATAAACTATTAAATTTCTTTGCGTAGTTCTCTCATTTTATTAGTTTTCTTTTCTTATATAGAACCAAACGACATGATTCTAGTTCTAAAAGTAAGATTTTTAGGGCACTGAAAAGAATACCTTCAAAAAACTAAAATAGCCAATACTCAGTCAAATCACACAGCGATTGTTTTTAAATAACCACTCAGCAAATAATAAATTAATCAGACTAGATTCGATTACCTCCCGATATCCAGGGAATTATGAAAAAGGTATAATAGAGGATGGGAAAGATTGATCTGCCAACAGGGCATGAGAATCAACCAGAGCTGATGTTGACAGGAATTCTCCTGAAGTCAATTAATTCTCGGAAAACTTCAGAGGATCAATGTTTCAAATTTTCTTCCCTTAATGCCCATTCCCTCTTTAAAGTTTTAAACGTTCAATATTTCGGATTGTTTCAAACTGAGCAAAGATATTTAGTATTTTACATAAAAAGTTAATAAAGAAAGATATCCTTTAAAATATTAACAGATTTAACTTTGAGATAATTTATGAAAACAAAGAAATAATTAATGCATATTCTCAGAACTTGATATGTGAAATGTGTATGTGGGTGTATTTATTCATGTGAACCAGTAAGAATTAAAATAAACACATCGTTGAATTCTATCATTCCGGTACAGGTAAAATGAGACCTTTGCTCGTGAATAACTCAAAATCCTGTCGTAGAATATTTTTGTGCCCACGGAGACTTTTGCTAAGAATGACAAAAACTAGCTTCCTGCTAAGTTCCAGAGCATTTGATTGAAACCACTTTTAATACCTATAAAATACATCGAGGTCCTTTAGATAAGGCTACATAAATCTCGAAAGTAAGCATTCTTTGGCACCCTATCGATCACCAAACTGGAGAAGGCATGGCTTGAATAGAGGGGAAGGGGACACTTACATTCGAATTTAGAGGGGGGGGGGAAATTCGAACGAACTTTTTTTTATAGGTAAAATTAAAAATATTCCTTGCTCCTTTTTGATTGTTTACACCTTGATTCA
The DNA here is from genome assembly GCA_948150685.1 of Rhaphigaster nebulosa. Classification (NCBI taxonomy): domain Eukaryota; kingdom Metazoa; phylum Arthropoda; class Insecta; order Hemiptera; family Pentatomidae; genus Rhaphigaster; species Rhaphigaster nebulosa. The sequence goes on from OX411311.1 coordinate 20,818,533, forward strand.
ATCAATAAAATGAATTAATGGTATGAGATGACGATATGTATTTAGAAATATATTATCCTCAGATACTCTTATAAAACTGCAGACTTATATTGGAAGGGGTGAAGAGAGGAAGAAAAATAATCTTGCTCCCCTATGGAAAATATCTTAGTTTCGGCCAAGGAGGTTGGAATTGCAGGCTCTAAGAATGAAAATTATGTTCTATAACTAAGAAATAAGCTATTTTGGCAAGTAACTAAACTAATAATTGTCTGTATATTGGGGCAAAGAACGCTGTTAGGCTATTATTTGAGAAAGAGATAGACTAATTTAATCTTTCAAATACTTTTCCTGAGTCCACTCTGCCCTTAAATGAAAAACACGGTGCTGACCACACAGCCCTCAAAGAACACCCTATCGATCAGTAATTTAGTATATTCTTTTGGGCCTTCATAGGCTTTTCGAATGGGAATGATGATCGCTAATGATATATGAATTATATCCTTTAAACAATGCAATTTCGGAAACATTCTCCTTTTGCCGAAATAAGATATTGTAGGACAGTTTCCTTTTCCCTTGCTTGTGCAAAGTTTTAGTGGGTCGTTCAAATGCTCACAAAACAAATTATACCGTACTTCAAATTGTTGATACAATGTATTTATTATTTTCCTGTAATTTTTTAACCAATCTTTTTCGTCGAATCCATTCTTATTGACGATCCTATGTGTATTTCCACCTGAGCCGTAATCATGCTTGAAGCTGAAGATATCACATAAAAAGAAATAGGGCTAATATACTATTACGGCTTATGTATAATGGTTCAAAAACAATTACCATTTTTCCTTTATCTTCGTAAATGGCCGAGATATGCGTATGAAACCTTTAACCGGCCGCTATTTTGTAACGAAATGGCGGATGGTAATGCCGAGTTCCGAGGACCATCCTGGCGTGAACTGTGACGGGAGAAAATCCGCTGTCGGCGTACAGACGTATATATTTAGATTTTTAGATTCTACTTATCTCGAAACGTAAAAGTTAAGAGGGGTAGTTAATTTTTTTTTCGATTACAATGTTATAATTGAAAAAAAAATATTATCAACACATAGAAAGATACAACTGGTAAAAGTTTTTAAACTTCATGTGTTGTTCCTGATTGACAAAATTTCTCTTCATCTTATGAACAAGCGGAAGCAGTTATTATTATTTTCAAAATATTATTATTGTTGAATGGGAAAAATTTAAAATGCCAGGCTAATATATCAAAAAAAAAAATAAATAAATTGCGGAATCAGTTTTATCCAAGGTCAGATGAGCAATGATATTCAAAACAAAATCCTTCCAGAGCGTCATGAAGCAAAACGATCCGGATGGCAAGATATAATTTAACTTGACGGGACCGCCCATGAGCCTCGTGTTCTGATATATACTGCCCCACCAATACCATGCTATTTTATTACAGTAATTTATCATAGTGCTATACTGTAAGTGATATCTTCAGCTTCAAACATGATTACAGTTCAGGCGGAAAAAACACATAGGATCGTAAATAAGAATGGATTCGAAAAAAAGGATTGGTTAAAAAATTACAGGTTGATAAAAAATAAATTGTATCAAAATTTTAAGGTACAATATAATTTGTTTTGTGAACATTTTAACTGTCCAACAATATCTTATTTCGACATATCGAGAATGTTCCCAAAATTGGATTCTTTAAAAGATATAAGTAGTATATGCATCACTACTGAGGAACTTTTTATTTATTAAAATAAAATTATTAATTTTTCAAACTAAATATGACATTTGTAAATTACGTTCCAAGAAGAGCATTGTATCAGCAATCGTTCATGTTAAGCTTCTTGGGGTTCTTGGATCTTAAAGTGTGTTTATACGAGAAGTTTTTCATTCTCGAGAGTAAGTAGATATACTGTCAAAATTAAAACTCGTAAGTGAAAAACCTCTGAGATTTCGATGGAGAGATCTCCGTAATGCCACGCCTCAGTATGTGTAAAAGTTTCCTCCCTCCTCTAGGAGAATAGTATCATTAAAACAGGTTTGCATGCCCTGAGAGAACTCTTCGAGAGAAGGGCCGGAACATTTAGAACCTGCAGTAACGTGACAATACAACTCTCAGAGGCTTTCGAGTTTTACTCTCGAGAGCGGTAAATATACAATCGAGAGTAAAATTCGCTCGTGTAAACACACCGTTAGAACTTCTGTCAGAGTGTTCATATCGTAATCCAACCTTTGGTGCAAATCATAATAACTATTGGTTCGTAAATATTTGAAGCTGTTACAATCAACAGTAATTTGCGATGTATGCTACGATAGCGTAGAGAACAGTTGAATAGTATTACTACTCGTATTCTAAGGTATAATTCGTACAGAAAGGACTGATTGCATGTTTTAACAAACCATGGATCTATCTATAAATTATCTTTTACAAATAAACTTATTATCTACAAGTTATAAACAAAAACTTTATGAATTTGCAAGATAGAACTATATTTTAAGATCTAATCTAAAATTTATTTCGAGACCTTATTTTTCATCAACGTTTTCATGTTTTATCTTTGTCGAACATAATAAGATTAAAAAATATTTGTACAATTTTAAAAAAGAAATGTTATTCTTTTTCAGAATGAGAACACAAAATAATTATAGTGAAATATTCTGAGAAAGAGAATGAAACCTGGAACGTAATGATGTAGTGGAATAATTTTATTCAAGTACAATTGTAAACAAAGTAATATTTAGAAAGAGATATCCCAAGCCAGTCTTTAACCTTGCTTATATTTCTTCTTGAATTTTATTATAATAAATATTTACTTATTCAGAGGCATTCCCCCTTCCTTCTAAGTAAAAGAAATATGAGCAGTTTCTGGAATTAATCATATATTTTGTTTTATCGGTATTTCTTTTAAGATCCAATTCTTAACAAGTAGAGAAAGTTTTGAGAATTAGCTTAAGAGATAATTCATATGGATTTTTTCATGAATTCACTAAGTATTCCAAAAAACATATGTGGCTTCTTTGTATCACAATGGATTTGAGACAAGTCTGAAAAAAGAATTTTCCAAGAGCTAAACTTTCACAAATTCTATTTGGATACATCGAATTATTTCATTTATTCTCGGTGACAAGGCATTTCTTTATTTTTCATTTCCTAATAAATTCTTTACAAAAAAATACAACCTATTGAGCGCCATACTTCACTCACCTCTATATTCACTTTACTGAAAATGAGAGAAAAGGAATATTATTTCTTAATATAAATTAATTAATTTTATAATATATTTTAATATTTAAGTTATGATAAGTATGCCTACACATTTATACGAAATTCTATTATAGAATCCATTAAATTTCATAAAAAGCTTTATTCAATATCTCGGAATTGATTTTTTGTTATATTTAGTTATATGTTGATAAAATAAAATATATGGCTGAAATTTCGGATTTGAGATTGTCTTGACAGATAAATAGATTGGAAATATGAAACTAAAACAGTAAAGGTTCTATTCAAAATCTCGCAATTGATTTTTTGTTATATTTAGTTATATGTTGATGAAATAAAATATATGGTTGAAATTTAGGATTTGAGGTTGTCTTGACAGATACATAGATTGGAAATATGATACTAAAACAGAATTTCTGATGCAAATTTTTGTCATTTAGACCTGTTTTATTCCCACTACGGTATCCGACTCGCTTACAGTTTATTTTCGGTGCTGACAGATAGATAGTTCAGGCTGTCAGGCTGGACTGATGACTTCTCAACGGAAGATTTATTGTCCAAGAAGCCATCACTAAGGAGCACCGAAGATTCCCACAGCCTGCGAACAAGATAATATTCACCGCCCAATGCAAATAGCCATCGACCTTAACATTTAGCCAGCCAACTCTGCACGCGAACAAGCCATGCTCTTCCGCTGCCTAACTTCGTCCTTAGGGTTATTTTTTCCCTCTTTTTTCCTTTTCCCTCCAGACAAGTTTCCTCAAGCGTGGGAGACTCACAGCTGAATAAAAACCATTCAAGGGATAAGAAAGCCATTTTTTAATTCAAAAGGACAGAGTTGCTAAGAAAAAGATTATTTTCTACTTAAACTTGTCACCGAAACAAAATACTTCTGAATAAAAACTTATTGTTATTGCACCATTTAAAGTTATACCGAACGAGCCAGAGGAATTTCAAAACAAAATTAATCGTGAGATATTAAGAATAATTTATTAAAAAATAATTTAATAAGATTAAAATTTGTTTGCAAAGATCATACAATTATTTATCATTAAATTTTTAATTGCGCGCTTTGTAATTAAAAAATACATATTTAAATAATTTAATAATAAAATTAAAGAATAGAGAGAAAAAATAAGACTAGAATGAAGGAATCAAATAAAGAACTTAATATAAAATGTATTAATGCGTTGTTTTTTCTAATTTTCTATATCTTTGTTTATTTACTGTGCTATTTGTTTTATTAAGATGCAAGGAGAGTTGGGCGAAAATTATTCGATTGACGACAGATGAATAAATTTTTAGTCACAAAATAATTATCATGACCAATGATTAATTTTTTAATCATTTGTCACGACTAAAATGAAACGAGGAATTGGAAAATATATTTTTTTTAGTCACTTCAAACGACTAATGACTAAATATTTAGTCGTTATTCATGATTAATATTTTAGTTGTAGTAAAAAAAATAGTTTCCAAACTTCCTCACTCTGCAAACGTTTTTGGAATCTAGCTGTGAGGAATTTAATTTTTTTGTTTTCAATTATGAATAATTTCATAACAATGTTTCACTTGAGCAACTTTTTTAAGTTTTATAAAAAGAAAATATTTGGGATTACTTTTTTAATTAAAAATTTTATAAAAACACTTTACGTTGAATTTTTTTATTAAAAATTTTAGTATTAAATATATTTGATTATATATATATATATTTGAGTCTATATTAATTTTTAATAGTAAGTAGTAAACTAAGTAGAAAAAAAAGGACTTAGAGTAGCTATTGAAGTAAAAGAAGAAAATATCCTATATACATTCAAAATAACCTTTGTGAACAAAATTAGACTAAATTTTTCTTCATTTAATGCTGTTTAAATTTTTATAGACTAAATTAATTTGAAATAAAATACACTTAGAATCAACTAGAACATATTTACTACTCAGTGAACTAAAACATTATTACAGTGAACATTATCAGTGAACTAAAACATAATTATTGAGGAAATTTTCAACAGATTAAATTGTTTTTTGAGTCTACTATATTTATATTTTCTACCAGATATTTTCTCATGACGACAATATGCTTCAAATTATATCTAGTTTTTTTACCTCAATCAACAAAATAAACGTTAAATACAAAATACATAAAATAAAAAAGTCTGAGCAGGTATATATTTCTTATTTGAAACTTAAACATACATAAAAAGTGTTTCTTATTTGTAGGAATTGTCGGTATACATCAGCTAACACGTAAACTATGAATAAATAATTGCCGTCAATCATAAAGCCCAAAACATTGAGATAAGAAGACTTTTATATATGTAATATTGAGATTTATTTTTTTTTACATTTCAGAGTAATCCTGAGAAATGGCAGTATTTATTATTGATTGTTTTCACTATTAATTATTTAAAAGCAGTAAATTCGATATTAACACATTATAAACTGGTCGAGGGCGTAAAAATTAAGAAGAAAAAACAATGAAAAATTAAATAAAATATATCAAGTAATATATATCAACACATATAAAATGGATGAATAAAAAATAAGAGACTTTCAGAAAGCAAAAGAAGAATGGTATAAATAAGAAATTATGAATAGAAATGAAAATAATGTAATTTTTGCTCTGATCATCTCTCCAGTCTTTAGGATAATTTAAAATACAATATAATAATCGACTAAAAATAAAGATACAAAATAATCTTGTTTTCTTGTAAAAAATAAGAACATAAATCATATTATATATATATATATATATATATATATATATATATATATATATATATATATATATATATAAATATATATGAAGTCATCTAATGTTTTGGTTATACGTCTTAGTACGCCGGGTCCCAAAAAAGTTTGACAGCCATGACGTAAGATGGCAAGGTGCTGCCTTTGACACAAGGCCAACCAGCAGTTTTGCACTTTTTGGGCACGCCCTTAAGATATCAATTACTGATATACCGACTATTCATCTCGGTACAATAAAAAAAAAACTGAACCACGCCCTACCAGTTGCCAATATCCTCTTCCATCTTCCTTCGTTAGGTTTTTTCTTTCTTTTTTTTTAAGGAAGCCCTAGGCTAAGGGGAGGATCGTTGAAGATTGTTTCAACGGACAAAAAAAAAAGGCGAATCACGAATCCATAGCAAAAACAAAACAAAGGGAAAAGGAAATAAAAAAACAGTCTCAAACCGAGAAATACTTCTACTGCGTTGTTAGCTTAATAATATTATTAAATCAGACGGAAATATTTTTGTTATAATGGCGATTATTTGGTTGTTATCATTATCATAAAAGAAGTTCAGAGGGAAAAATTCTATAACAAAGATCGCCAGAAAATTATTAGTTTTATTTTCGTTTTAATAAAAAGATTGTTCAAAAATTGATGAAGAAACTACTTGTAAAAAGAGGGAAACAGAAATGTAATGAGCTCAGCTAACGGGGCTATTTAAATAATAGTATTCTATGGTAATAAAATAATAATGCCTTGATATTCATAAACATGTAAATGCACGCTAGCTCTGATTGCTGAACTTTTATTTTCTTTCGCTAGCAATGAAAGAATAAACTCAGGCGTGAGTTTCATAAAATAAACTGATTTGTGAATGAATGAACGAAAAAAGGAGAGGGAGAGAATGAATGATGATTCGAGAAAGAATAATTTATCATTCCTGAATTCCCGTCACTATGAAATATTTTATGAATGTCTTTTATTTAAAAAAGTTGGTATGTTTTTTTCATTTATTTATTTGATATTAAATACAATCAGATAATTATATTAATAAAAAATTGGATTTTATAATCCAGTTATCGTTTTTTTTAATGTTGATAATTTCGCCTATATCTGAAATTTAAAAAAAAAATTTCATCACATTCTCAAATGCTTATTTTATTGAAATGAATCTCAGGAATTTGCAATTCAGTGCAGCAGTTTCGAATAAAATACGATGTTTCAAAACGATTTAACGATATTACTTTTAAAAATAATCAAAAATAATTTTACAATATTTTGTGAGGGCTGAAAGCGATTTATCATTCTAGAAATGATTTTAGCAGAGAATTTTGAGTTACCATAAGTTTCCTTTCTTCCCTTCCCAAAATAAAAATATCACGGCGCGGAATTTACCATAAATCATCAAAAAATATATAGCTTATCTAGAAACCAAAATTAAATTTTTTTTTTTTAAAATAGTGGACTGGTTTCCAATAAACCTTCAGAGATTTTTAGATGTTAGTTTGAAGTCATGAGGAACAAAAAACTAAATCTTTTATTGTGGAGTATTAGGTAGTTAAATCCATTTTATGACGATAGACGGAGTAAATCAGAACTGGTTTTAAGCGTATTTCGGAATTTGGTCTGTTTAGATGCGTAGATAAAATTTAAAATTTTTGGTGTTTTTGGATGGATCCTTATTGAAATATTTTCAAAAAATAATTTTCTATTCATTTTTTTTTTATAATTTTTGTTTTGTCGTGTCATACTTCTATTCATGAGCTCTCAGTCGCATATTGAAAATAGCATCCACGTTGTATAGGTAATGTTAAAAAATTGAAAACTTTTTTATTTTTTATGGTCTTGCCTCAAAAATCGTCTGAAATACATAAATTTGCGGTATTTTTAGTTAAAAAAATTAATTACATCAATACCTTAAATATCAATCTTCTGTATACATGCACGAATTAAAGTCACCGCTATGCCTATTTTATCGGTTATTATTTATTGTTTATTAGGCCAAACTGGTATACAAGATGTATAATTATGTTATATTTTGTAAACATTAACATGATTTTTTTATATTTTATGATCTTATAAATTAATTATTTTATAAACATTTCAAGCTAGATAATTGCTACTGGTATTGTAGATTTTTTGTTATTCTAAGGGGGCTAGTTGGTCCATAAAAAATTTATTTTTCATTCATCCATCAAGCCCATAAAAAGCTTTTAGAGAAAAACAAACAAAAACAAAACCAGTACAAAGAAAACTAATAATTTTTTCTTCCGAAGGTTCTAAAACGATTATTGAACATTTTGACCGTAACCATTGGTGTTTTTGAATAACGAATGCATTTGTTGAAAAATAAATGGTAGATGTTCATCCTTCCTTAGTTGGAGTGGATCAACCAAATGGATTATGGATGAACAAATGGATTGCATCAACCAAATAAAATGCAAACAAGATAAAAAGGAATCATGAATAGAGTTCACAAGTAATGAAGTTCAGGGCATCAGCGGGCCAACATTTTTAAAAACAATTCGGCAGTGAATAAACAATTTAAGTTAATAACACCAAATGTAAGCGAATAGAATAAAATAGATATTAAAAAACAAAAATAACAGTGAACTTAGATATACAAATTAAATTGTGGGATATGCTGAATTTAATTTCTTTTCGACCTCAAGTCAGATATGCAAATTTTTATCGCCGATCGTAAACGCGGTGCCGGCCGCGAAAGGAAGGTTGGGGCCCGTTTAATTCCGATAAGGTTAGCTGAATGGCTCTATAACAGTTTTTATTGTAGGCTTAACTTCCTCTAAAACAAGTATATGCATTCCGGTATTTAAAGAGACTGGCTTAATTTCCTCTAAAACAAGTATATGCATTCCGGTATTAAAAGAGACTATTTCACAGTTCTTTCTGAAGACAGAAGGGTGACGATCCTTCACTCAGAGGCATATATGGTTAAAAAAAAAAACTGAGTTTAATCATAAAGTTATTTACTTTAAAACTCTTATAACTGTTATATTAAGATTTTGTACAAAGTCCACTCATAATTGAGGGGGTTAGAAGCCAAGGGTCTAAATCCACATTTCTCGCAGAAATTAACACTAGATATAAAAAGGTATTTTGTGGCAAAGAGATAATAAGTTTTAACATTACCAAATATAATTATATAGCATTTTTAAAAATTATTACTACAACCTTGTTACGAAATAAATAATTCTTACGATAAAGTTGTGTAGCTAATTTTAAAGTATAGGAAATATACTGTAATAAACAATCTAAGATAAAAAATAAAAATACGTATTTACGGTACTAGATTTTTATTTGAGTAAAAATATTTTAAATGAAAATAACTAAATACTCACATTTTATTACTTAGACCCCTTAGCTTCTGACACGCTCAATTATTCTTTATTTTTACACTTATGAATTGATTTAGCTTATTGATATTTATAAATGTATTTTATAAAATAAAAGTAAGCTGAGCATGGCATATATGGTTGGAAGGAATCAACTCCAGTAGTCCTAGGCTCTCTGGCACACCTTAATGTTAAATAATATTTTGAGATTCAGCACTTGATATCTTCGAATATGTCAATTCTTGAAGTTCACCTTCTATCACAGATAAATAATTTTTTTTTTTTTTTTTTTTTATTAATGAAATTTACAACTGTATTACATAATACAACAAGTAAATGTGAGGTTAGAGTACAAGACATGAGAATTACTTGTGAAGGAACCACCCATTGGTAGCACTTCAATGTCTATTTTAAGTTAGAAGGTCCCGTGGCCATCTTCTTTTCAGACGCCTCAGGGGATTATCAGGAATACATGGGGATGAAAGGCTACGAACAAGAGGATTGGTATGGGCAAGGAGTTTGGAATTAAAGGAGGTATATCTATTTCGGGCTAAATCTGCAACAAATGGGATATTGAGGTCTTTGTGTATAATTTTATTTGTGACAAAGTAAGGAGCATTAAGGATTTTTCGAAGGATTTTGGATTGCAAGGATTGGATGCGGGAGGAATTTGATGGTTTAGTGGTGCCCCAAAGCTCTATCCCGTATGTCCAAATAGGCCTGATAATGGTGATGTAAATGAGCTTTTTGTAGAATATCGGTAATTTGGATCGTTTGTCAAGTAAGTGTTGTAGCAGTCGAAATCTACGAGCAGTTTCTTGTCGTTTCAGTCTTGTGTGAGGGTTCCATGTAAGGCGTTTATCAAGATGGAGTCCTAGATACCGGATCTGTTCGACAGGGATAAATGGTATATTATTAAAGGATACAGTAGGATAGGATGTAGTGGGTTTACGACGTAGGGTAAAGGTGATTTGATGGGATTTGTTGGGATTTATTTTAATTCTCCAGTTTTGACACCATTCTTCAATGGCTGTGATGTGTGACTGCAGGGTTTGAGATGCGATAAATGGGTCATTGTTCACTGATAACACACATGTGTCATCAGCGTAAGTAGTGAGGATGGTGCTAGGTTGGGTTGGGATATCAGCTGTATACACCGTGTAAAGGATGGGGCCAAGGATACTACCTTGAGGTACACCGGCGGACTGAGAGAATAGTGATGAGTAGGCAAGATTATGATTTACTTTGAAGGTTCTATCGGTGAGGTAGGAACGGATTAATAGGAAATATGTTGGAGGAAGGAATTGACGGAGTTTGTAAAGCAGTCCCGGGTGCCAGACTCGGTCAAAAGCTTGTTCTACATCAAGAAAGGCTCCCGTGCAGTACATTCCGCGCTCCAATGTGGAGGATATCACATCCACCACACGATGACACTGCTGAATAGTAGAATGGGATGTTCGAAATCCAAACTGGTGGTCAGGAATCACTTGATTTAAATCTAGGATTGGGTACAGTCGTTTTAATATGAGTTTTTCTAGGATTTTGCCCATAGTGGGCAAGAGGGAAATAGGACGATAAGAGGATGGACATTCAGGTGGTTTTTTTGGTTTCGGTATCATTTTTATAATAGACAGTTTCCAAGGGTCAGGGAAATAGGTGGATCTGAGTGAAGCATTGTATATATAGGTTAGGAACAGGACAGCTTTTCGAGGGAGCTGTTTTAGGATATATGGTGTGATGAGATCATTGCCAGGAGCTTTTTTGGAAGGCAATTTCTGAATGATGTTAATTATTTCGGAAGGATGAAACGCTTTAGGAGGAAGGGACATCTGAAGTGGAACAGTTAGTTCTGCCTCAACATGTTCAAGATGGGTTGGGTTAAGGATTTCAGGATGAGGATTAAAAGTTTTGAATAGGTGTTCACCGAATATTTGGGATTTTTCCTCATCTGATCTTGACCAGGTCTGAGATTCAGTGAGGAGCGGATGGAAGGATTTTATTGTGGATTGGAAGGAGGGTATCTGGGAAGTAACGAATATATCTAGGATGTCAGGGCGTTTTTTAAGAGATGTAGGCCAATAAGTAGGGTTCATGGGAGAGAGGATGGAATAACTATTGGAGGTCCTGATACAAGAAAGAATCCTGCCTCGAGTATTGGAAGTTCGACATCCCCACCGTTGGTCTTTGGCGTTGTAATCCCCTCCAGCAACGAAGCGCGGACCAAGGGATCGGAATAAGGCGTCAAGGTGGTTATAGGAAAGGGAATTACCAGGAGGACAGTATACAGCTGAGAATGTAATGTTCAATGGGTGGGAGGATAAGGTTATAGATGTTGATTGAATGATGTCGGTTGGAGTGGAAGGAATTAGGGAGTGAGGTAGGGATTTGTGTATAAGGATGCAAGAGCCTGCGTGGGATGTGTTGTCTGGGTGATCTGATCTGCATGTAATGTAGTCACGTATGTAAAAGAAAGAACGCGTCGTGAAATGGGTTTCTGTAACTAGAGCAATGTCAATGAAATTTTCGTGGAGGAATATGTCAAGTTCGTCTCTGTGATTCTGTAGGCCATTTGCATTCCACAAAAGGATAGTTAGGGTATTTTTGTTCATCGTGAGATATTGAGCGGGATTTCAGTTAGGACTCTGGTAAGTATTGTGATAAGAGGTCTTATTGTATCTTGAAGATCACGAAGGAATGATGATAGGATTGATGTTATGTCGGAAGGGTTTTGGCTAGGATAGGAGTAGAAGGCAGAGTCGTGAGGTGGAGGATTAATCTGCCTTGGTGGAGGTTGAACCCTCCTTTGGGATCGTTGTATGGGATCCACATTTAATTGAGCTTCTTGTGAAGGATAGGGCGACTGGGATAGATCAGGATGTTTGGGATGGTAGGGTGGTGGAATCTGTGGCGGTAAATTCACTCTTAGGGATGCGTTTTTCGATGAAATTTCATTTGTAGGTATTTTAGGCTGAGAATGTAAACTCTGAGGTTGAGTATATGAGGTTTGTGACTGGGAAAGGGAGGTCTGGGGTTGAGAGTGGGAGGTCTGGGGCTGAGGATGGGAGGTCGGAGGATAAGGATGAGAGGTCTGAGGTTGAGAATGAGAGGTCTGAGGCTGGGGTAGGGAGGATTGAGGCGCCTGTGGACGAGGTAGATGTTTTGTTGTGACGTTAGAATATGTTCTTATCCCGCTCTTGGTGCTCGTCGGTCTTCGCTCTTCTATGTTTACTGGAATCCCCAGGTTCACAGGATCATTCCTCGTTGAAGGGCCAGGCATTTGGTCTTCAAGAATTGCATTCCTTTGCAAATTTCTTGCAACAAAAATTTTTTGTCTTTGCATGTTTTTATAAACACTGCAACCTTTGTAGTTTGCTGGGTGGCTTTCACCACATAGAGCACATTTTGCTGGGGTATCCCGAGGCTTCTGGCAAGTGTCAGACGCATGAGAGCCTGCACATTTAACACACCTGGCCTGATGATGACAGTAGGATTTGGTATGACCTAAACTTTGGCATTTAGTGCACTGAACAATTTCTGCTCTCTGCCTCGGCTCTTCGAAACGTATACACGAGTATACTAGCCTATTAACTAGAAATATTTCAGTATTGTTTGGTCCTGGCTCAAGGTCGACAAAAAACAATGGGAGTGGATATCTTTCAGTAGGGTGGAACACGTTGGAAATGCTTCTCACATTGTGCCCTAACTCTTCTATATCTTTCTTGATAGCGGTAGTGGGGGTGGTGGTGTGAAGACCCCTCAAGACGACTCTATAGGCTTTTTCTCCTTTTAGTTGAAAGCAATGAAAATCGTACTTCTTTTCTGTCAAATGATTGACTAATTTTTTATAATTATCTTTATTTGTAGTGTTTATTTTGATGTCTTTTAATCGAGAAAAACATTTGAAATTGGTTTGTCCAATTAAATTTGCAATTTCATGGCCAAACGCCATAAAGTCTTGAATATTGCTTACAAATATTGGAGGTGGCTCTGGTTCAGAGAACTGCCGATGAGTGGTAGATTCCGTTATATTATTTAGGGCTGCAAACTTGTTGCTTGTTGGTATGGCAGGAATTGTTGATGAAGATTCTATTTCATTAGTTGCTGCAGATTTACTGCGGGTGTTAGGTGGTGAAATTTGTTTGGCTTTTACTTTTTTATTTTTTTTTTATTTGGCGAATTCCCAGCAGAGCCAGGTGCAGCGTTTCGTTGACGCTTCTGGAGGGTTCGTCTCTTTAAATATTGCGATTCAGTCTCGCTTATTTCAGAAAAGGCAGTCTCCTCATCTGTGTCCATATTCGAGGACTTATCCATTTTAGTTAATATAAATAAACTGTAGAAATATAAAATTTAAATTTAAATTCTAAAAATACATAAACAAAATAAAACATTCTATGGATTTACGGAAAAGAAAAAAAAAAAAAAAAAAAAAAAAAGAGTAATAAGTATATGGATTCGAACTCGTGACGACCAGACTACGAGATCAGGTATAAGACGTCTAGTCCACTGAGCTACCAGAGATGTGATAACAGACTGTTCAAGGCGATGATAGCCAGAGACCAGTAGCGAGCAGGAACAGGCAGCTCTGCCACGTGGGTGATCTCTCTGGTCTATGAGCACAACTTCTCACTATTAAAGTTAATTACGGAGCACTCACCTCACTCAAGTTATTAAAACATTGTTCTCCTTTGTATAAAATCGATGTTTACAAAGTTGCTGATCAATACACGCGCTAATACCACTATGATTACTGAATTAGTACAGAGCAATAACTAAGTATTACTTCAGTTGCGGCCATGACACCCGAACTCCAGATAAATAAAACTATACAACTGCACACAATTGTATTCACTGACCTCACAATAGGTATGCATGCCACCATAACCGTCTTTAATTTTCGTTTAATAAGTGGGTTCTTTTTTAGTTCAGAGCTAAACAAAATCGTCAAACATCACCTATTAATGCAATTAATAAACGCTTCTTGAATTGGCTGTTTTGAATTTTCCATTATACCAAGAGTACAAGGACAATGTTACAGTGGTTTGTATTCCAGAATCTCTTAACAGCCTTTTTTTTTTCATTGATTAAATAAGATTCATGCCGTGCATTATCCTGCACAACGAATCTTGAATTTCCCATTGTCATTCTTAATACATCGAAAAACCGGAATCGAAAAACCTAGGAATAAAATTCAGACTTGAACGGATTCTAAAAGACGTTGAAGACACGTTATCGAAGCTGCTAGAGTTTCAAAATAAAATATAATTTTAAAATAGAGAGTAATTGTATGCAATTTTGCCAATGACACTAAGTTGTAGAGGCAAAAACTGAATTAATAAAGCAATTTTTATTGGCATGTCTAGAGCATTGTAAACATATAGTTTCTACAATTTTATAGTTTTAAATTTGTCTAAAATATCGTTGTAAAACATAATTTTTCAAAACTACTTAATTGAATTCGAGAAAAGTTGAGACGTCATTGTTAAAAAAAAAGGAGTATAAAATGTCAGTGGAATTAAAAATTATTGTAAATATGTTAAAAACTGAAATCAAAATTATTTAATGGCAAAATCTTTTTTTCATGCCTGTCAACATAAATGTCTCTAAGTATTAAGAAAAATGTGTCATTTTATGGTTTCCAAGACCTGAGCCGAAGGAAAAGGTTCTAGAATATTCACAATCTTATTGCTGAATTTAACGCTAGTTGTAGGTCAAGTGCGCTTATCAATATCAATAATTAAACAATAAATTATAGTGATACTAAAATAATCGCTTTATGTTTTTTTTTTCAATTTCATACATGTTTTGAATGAGGGCCTATTCTATTTGCCTACACCAATAGCGTTCCATATGACCAAGGGACAAGAGAATAAACAAACTGTTCGCTTTGCATGGGCTAACAAAAGAAAACGTTAAGGAGGCGGGATCTCAGAGAAGCCTATTCTTGTTGAGGCCGCTCACTATCTTCTTCTTTGCGGGCCATTTCCTCCAGACCACCATTCGGATCCACTTATGCCCATTAGGATAGTCAAGCCTTTGTATAGATTTCCAGTTAATGCTATTTCATAATGCAAGCAGTAGTTTATGGAGTAGCTTGTTCATTATTGGAATTATCAATGTTTATAGGCGATTACCTAATATTCAAGGATCTTCATTCAATCTTTAAGGATTATTCAACTCCAACAAAATTTTTCAACTTCAAGACGTAATATAACATCCGTATTAACAATGCCAACATAAAATGTTACCAACAGTGAATACGCTCAATAGATAAAAAAAGGAATAAATAGAAAGCCGCCAGAGGTTCGCGATAAAACTACTCTATTTCAATTAATCCTTAGATTATGAGTTGTAATTAAAAAATGTTTTCAGTTATCGAAGTACCATATCCAACTCATTTTCAGCCTTAAGCGAAAACTGTCGGGCATGTAGGTTGTACTCACGTTTTGTGTATAACTGTTCTTTTGAAGTTCTTAGTAGTTCGTAGTGGATTCTTCTTTGGTTGGTATGTATTCGTTTTAAAAAACATTAGCTACGTTGCTTCTCTACCAAGGTGCCTGTGTGAGGATTCGAAAAGTTTTCAATTTAAAATTTTGTAGTTCATTTATGAAAGTTTTTTTAGATGTATTGGAAAAAACGCCAAACTTTAAAACAACAACCCGAGAATGTCATACTCGATTGAAACAAGACATTGATTCAATTGTTACATTACTACTCGATTTCCCAGAAGCCTGCATCAGAAGAATAATGAGATGTTTTCTAGTAAGAAGACTTCTTAATGGAGGACATCATATTTTTTCCCTTGAAGTGCTTTGATTAGGAATGTGAATCAATAATCACCTAGGTCTGAAAATGCCCCAATTTGGGAAAAAGTTGACAGGTTAGAGATTAAATTTGACTTGAGATTTTTAAAGCATCGAAATTTCTTCTCTAAAACCACGACCTTAGATCATGTTATGAATCTGAAAATATGCCTCCTTATATAATTACTTCATTAACTTTAAAATGTATCCTGTTGCTGTTTTTTAAAGACGAAACGATTACTGAGAGAAATGTCAGAGCTGTATAACGGCTCCATTAGATCGTGTTAAGTTAATAACGGTGTCCCTCAAGGCTCACAATATTTCAAATATAACCAAGTTCTATACATTAGAGGATTGATTTCATATCGAGAGCGGTTTTAAAGTCGTTTCCTCGTGGTCACGCCCACCGAAAGGTCAAGATCGCAATATTACGTTTCAAGAAAGCTCGTTAATATCGTATGAGAGAAAACTGTCGTTATTAATCAAAATTGTCCAACAGTCAAAGATATCTGTGTAATAGCAACTGGTCAGAAATTTCTGAAAATTAAATTTTATGGATGTTTCATGATATGGGCACAAAATTAAATGATATGGAACCTTAAATCATATGACTAGTGGTTATTACTACCTGTTTAGATGCCATGAGAGGAGAAACACTATCTGCATAAAGATACTGCAAATAAAATTTCATACTTAAGTGAAAATTATGGTTTCAAGGATCATATTTGTCTAAGGAGTATAATCCGTAGGCGACATGCATTAACCAGCGCATTTCATAAAAGCAATTTAGTCTTTAGAATATGTTTTTCTAAAGAACAACATATTGTTTTTTTTTTAAGTTTTAATGTAGGATACACCCAAAAAGTAAAAATAAATATATATGCATTCTTTTACATATCAGCTATAAAGACAAAGTTTATCAACAAACCATAAAAAAAAAACTACAAGATCCGTTTATCATCAAGTTTAATAAGCTTAAGTAATTGTTCAACAACTTTGACTAGATATCAATAAAAATAAAAAATAATAAAAAAAATAAAAATGGATGGAAACTTTGTATTTTTGGTCGTTTTTTTAAAGTTTATAAATGCTCCTATTTGCCACTTCTATAAATTTGTTTTATTGAAAACTAGTTTCGAATGTTATACATTCATCCTCAGTTTTAAAAACACACAAAAAAACACACATTGCTTATTTTTGAATTTTTTGTGTGTTTTTAGAACTGAGGATGAATGAATAACATTCGAAACTAGTTTTCAATAAAACAAATTTATAGAAGTGGCAAATAATTTATCAATCCCTTATTAGATTTCAAGAATGTTGGAGAAATTGTTGTTAATGATATAAATAAAAGTTTAAGATATAATTATATATTAGATTAAGAAAGTACTGATAATTTTCAACTGTTTGATCAGAACTTTCCAAAAAACCTCAAAAACACCCCCAAGATAATGAAACTAATGTTCAAAAACTCAAAACCGTTATTAAAGAAGATCGGCTTATTTAATAAGATATGATAAAAAAATAATTCAATGGCCTTGTATGGTTATAAAATAAATTTAAAAAGTTTCTATAAGTGAATTTTTTTTTTTACATAATTCGAAAAACAAATGTTAGTGTACACTTTAAGGGTATTTTCACACGGTCCGATAATTATTATAGCCGGATCCGACTCCGATTTACTTTATGCAGAAATCATGAGTTCCTTTCACACAGTACGATAATTGTGGGATTCGGATTCTACATTTCTTACAGTCTGGTGCCGCACAGTAGGAAATTTTTTCGATTTAGTGGTCAAAATTCTATAACTCTTGATTAAAAGACGATAAAAGAAAAATTCGTTTTTTCATATATGAGCATGGAATGTCCTTTATTAGTGAGAGTGAAAACAATTATGTACACAGTGTCTCTCGGCCTTTGAAATCTTCTAGATTTTTTCCCAAAATCTTTCTTCACCTTATTTTAAATAAAACTGTTTGTTAGGAGTAGGACCATCCCAAGGGGAAGAAATGAACTTAAATCCTTCTCTTGAAAACTTTTTACGTATATGATTGCCTATCTCAGGTATTTACAACGTTGACAAGATTTATAAATAATTATTATTTGAAGAAAAAAAAATAAGTTTACAATGTACCAATTTTTTTTCTCGATATATCCTGTGAACAAAAATTAAAAATGACAAATACGAATAGCATGATAAGTTTTGATGGATTAAATGCGATCAGTCAGTGTTATATAGATCTGAAGATCTGAAGCCATATTTTTAAACATTAAATATATTTTTAGGCCATTAATTTAGCCAAAGCCTAAAAAATGCTTTAAGTTATCTTATTTGCCATTTGTAATTTTTTTCTGCATGATAAAATTCGAAAAAATAAAATAATAGGATATTGTTAACTTATTTTTTTTTCTTCAAATAATAATTATTTGCAAATCTTATAAACGTAGTCAATATATGAGAATGGCAGTTATATATGTAGAAAGCTCTATAGAGAAGATTATTAGTTTCTTCCCCTTGGGATGGCCCTATAACTAATAAACTGTTTTATTTAAAATAAAGTGAGGAAGAATTTAGAAAAAGATTAGTTTAAAAGGCCCAGAGACACCCAATATATTTTTTTGTTCGCTTTCACTAATAAAGAACATTCCAATCTCATAAATGAAAAACGAAATTTTCGTTCATCGTTTTTTAAGAGTTGTAGAATTTTGGCCACTAAATCGACAATTTTTCCCACTGTGCCCCGCCTCGGACCGTATGAAAACGGCCTAAGAGAAGGCCGACTCGCAGTAATAATACTATACACCTTAACTTAAGAAATATTTTCTCAAAATCCGTTTTATCAATCAATTTACATTTTTTTTTAGAGTATTATTGACTCTTGGTAAATATCTTGATTTTTTTTTAGTATCTATATTTAAAAGATGTTTAGTAAAATTTTTTTTTACTAATTGTAAGCCGTATTTAAATTTTAGAATATTTAACGTATTTAAATTACAGTTTTTAAGTATGTAAATTTTATTATAGCTTAATATAAACAAATCAACATATTGGCTAATACAGTTATATGACTGTGCGAAAATTTCAACCAATTCAGACGATAAATTATTATTACTTTTTGAGAAAAAGTTCCTTATTTGAAAAAAATATAAATTTTCGGAAAAAACGAAAAAAAGGCAAAAATAGATCAGATTTACATCTGAATTACATGAGTCATTTTTTAAAAGTAAATTTGGGTCAGGAAGACTTTTTTTTTATCCTTCTACCTTCCCTTAAATTAAAAATTACATTCCAGCTATATTGTATAGCAGAAAAAAAATTGCAGAGACCCGAAAAGCAAAATTCACTAGCAAAAGGAAACTGTATTCCAATTCTACCTGTCCACAATGGAAATGACATAGAGATGCCAACTGGCAAGTTATATTACTCCAGTTATTAGTTACTACCCAAATAGAACTGGAACCCGAACGATATTGTTACAGCAGAAGTTGATTACAACGGCTATAGAAGTGGCAGGTACAAAGAGGACAATAAAGCCTAGAGGAGTACAATGGAATCTGGCATATCCACATGTTCGTAATCCGATCCTTCACTGTCGTCCCTCTGGAAGCCCTACGTGCCCTTTATGGATCCCCGCTACATGGACCTTCCTCACGTCCTCCTCAGCTCTAAGGGCGACTTACATTACTTCGTCGGCCATGGAACTCTTTCAGAGTCCGCCTAAAGTGCCAGCAGAATGCCAGCTTAGAATCGTCTGAGGCACTCCTTCAAATATACATCCTGACATTCTTTTGTAAGAGGATTCCTTTAAGTCTATTTTGTTACATATTCAGAGTTTTCCACTTCGTTGAAGATGATATTTCGAGATAAAAATGTAATATAAATTATACGACAAAAATCATAAGATTATTTTTGGAAAGTTCCAAATAAAGTCTTTAAATTACATTAATGAATCCAAGCCTCAAGAAACAATTCTGATGGTTTGACCGTTGATGTGAGATGTCCAATCTCCTTTTGTTTGTTGGCTACCCAAAAGTTCCTAATCGAGGTCATACTCATCGTCTTCGCTGTACCAAATCAGGCCAAATTACATTTCAATGTAAATGATATCAATTGAAATTGTTGAAGACGAATAAAAAATTTGGTAAAGAAAAAATTTGTAATAAAAAAAATTGGTTTTTGTTATAACTTGAATAATATCAATTAAAATGTGCGCAGTAGTCTATAGAATGCATCAATTCACAAAATGTCGACTGGTTCGTTAATAGCTTCAACATTTTATTTAACAGAGTAAAGGCTTTTTTTTTTTTTAATTCTCTAATTATAATAAATATTTGACACGATAAATTCATGTAACACTGTTAATTATTAAGGAAAATAAAATATTATTTAGTTAAATACTCATATTTCTTGATTAAAAAAAGGAAAACTGTAATTCGTGGCGTATGATTCGGTGGACAGATAAACCTTCTCTCTTTAGGAATATCGAGGGAGTTAGTTCGATTAATAAGACTGACGTCGGAGAATACTAGATTCCTGGTGAAACTACAGGGAGCGCTTTCTGAGGAATTTCCAGCAGCTTCAGGAATAATGCAGGAAGATACAGTGCCCTCCACTCTCTTCAATATGTGTATAGAGAAAGCAGTGAGGGGCATCAGAACCAACCCAGATGGAACTATACGCAACCACTTGTCGCATACACCTGGCGTGGAGATGTGGAGATCGCTGCAAGAACCCTACCTAGGCTCATTGAAGGAATTTGAAGTAGCGACAACAAACCGAGGTCTTCGTGCGAACGAAGAAAAGACCGTCTACATGAAAAAGAACCACTACAAAATGAAGAGGATATAAGTATAGACAAGCATATTTTCACGGCACGTAAACAATATAAGTACCTAATATAAATATAAAGTATTGGATCGCACGCGGATCCTAGCGCCAATAAGAAAACTGTAATTCGATATTTAAATTAAGATATCGTACAAACATTTATACTGCTAGGCCTCCTGAATTAGCTACGGCATAGAGTATGCCGAGGTGGAAAAACACTGAATTTCATGAAGATGAATTTTTTAAAATATTATTCTAGAGATTGACAAGAGGTTTTTACCTCATTATAAGGCAAAGCTCAAAGCCGCGAGTCATAACAAAACTAGATTTTTAGAGGTACAGAGAGAGCCTGAAAGGCGAGTTTGCATGTTATCTGGTTGCAGTTATCTGGCATCCTTAATATAACACAAAAAGAAAAAGTTTTCACTAATCGAAGGAGCGTTACACCAATTAACTTATAGTTAAAGATAAATAAAATTATAAAAATATATTTTTATATTTCATGCCAGTTTCATGCTAAAATGTTTATGCGATTTTTTTTTTTGCAATATTAATTTTTTTAATTTATCAACTTCATGGTAGTTTAATCCCGCAGGTTTGAGTGGGTTCTATACTAAACTGTAGAAAAAAACATTTAAGAAATATTTTGGGTTTTCAAAGCGTTTAAATCTAGTACGATAATGATAATTAATAAATTTTTACCTATAGATTCCGAAAATCTAATAAGCTATAAGGTTAGAACCTTCGAACTGATTTTTTTTTATTTCCCCCCCACATTTTCGTAATTTGAACACACTGTCTTGTTGCGTAAACCTGTTGAATCCAATTCTTTATTATTCCCAGTTCCAATTCTTTAGACGAGGCCGAAACTTCTTATATGAAACATATTAATGGAAATAAAGTAATAAATCGTAACCTAATTGAAACAGTTGGGATGAGTTAAAATTAAAACAAAAAGTTTTTCCAGAATTTTTAAATGTGCATTTTCTAAATCTATCTCAATTGTATCAGTATAAAATAAAGTAATGATCAATAATAAATAAAATTTATACATTATATTAAATTTATATATTATGATAAATAATCCCGTCGTTGGAGATCTATCAAAATCTATCTTATAGAATTCATAAATTATATTCTGTTTGATCCTGCTGAACTGACTTGTTACTTAGTACGTATTTCAGCAAACATTACTCTTAGTAAGTCGCTATCAATTAAATAAGAGAAAAAATTATAAATATTTATTTATTAATTTATTATATTAATATTTAAAACAGTTTTCTTCGGTTTCCAAATTAGCTAAAGACGTCCCGTGACACCGATAGCCCTGAAATGGGTCGCCGAACCCGAAGGCTAACTGGAGTATTGAGTTATTTAATAACAGTGCCCAACTAACTACCTGTAATTATCGTTTGGGCTAAGTTTGTAGTTAATTGTCTTTTGGTCAGATCTGCTAATAGACCTTGATCTAAGTTACCATTATCATTTTAATTAGCAATTTATTTTTATTAGTAATAAAAAAAACACAGCATCGAATGCATTAATCAAACAAAAATAAGTTCATACATTTTTCATCTTTATTATTTTGTTATTGTTCTTGCTTCAGACACTATGTTATTGTTTTGTTTTTTCTAATGTTCATTCTTAATTAAAAAAAGAATTAAAGAATGTGCGCTCATTTTTTATTTTCAACAATAAAGGATGAAGTGACTGCCAGGAAAAGAAGAAGTCACAAGAGTCAATATACTCAGAATTTTAACTTTGAAAAAAGGAACGTTTTGTTAACTCGTACACCATTTACGATGTAAAACGAAGATATATTAAAAAAAAAAAAATTTATGTTAGGATGAAACTGAACTCGAAATCTGTAAAATTTCTTTTTTAATTATTTGTGTTTGGGATGAAACCTGGTGGTTGAGCGTGGAAGCCACCACCTCAACTTGTATAACCGTTGGTTAAGAAACAGTTAGCGGGACCATTCATGCGTGCTAGTGTAATTTAGTATTATACACACTATACGTTTTTTGTTCATATTTTTTAAAAAATATGAACAAGACAGTTTTCCTTTAATTTTTAACTAGGCAATAAAAGAAGGGTTGAATTTAGTTTAATCTAACTGAGATTCAGAAAGTGTTTTATTATCCTTGTATAGAATTTTTAAATCTTTAAAATCAAATTTATATCCTTTTTCAAAACTCCGTTGAATCGTTACCATAAAACTTTAGCTGAAAATGTAACCGAACCTTTTTAGTTGGTGATCTTAAGTTGAACAAATCTTGTTTTAGACTTGTTTTGATAAAATGCATATTTCTAGAAAAAAAGAACATTAACTTACAGCAGGTTTTTCTTGGAATACCGAAAATTCCACACACTTCGTAGGACTGTTGCCGTTAGTTTTAGCATAAAACATAACAGCCTTTTTCATAGGTAATCTTAAATTAAACAACTTTTATTTGAAACTTTTTTTGGATAAATTGTATATTTCTAGAATAAAGAAACCAGCATAGAGCAGGTTTTTTTCTGGAAATACCGAAAATGTCACTGGTTTGACGCTCCTGTTATCGTTAGTTTAAGCGTAAAATGTAACAGAACCTTTTTTTTAGATACATTTAAGGGAAACAACATTTGCTGGTAAGCTTTTCGATGAGATCTATATTTCCTGAAAAAAATAAATGATTTTTTAAAAGTTTATTTTGGCTAAAATCAGAATATAGCTACCGATTTCGATTTCCAGATTATAATATTCGTAATCTCTTCAAAAAATCGAAAAAAATGACACTAATGCGGACTTTATTGCAGAAGTGAGACAATTGTACCCAATAGGTGATAGACTACAAAGCCGATTGGTGGTGCACGCAGGCTGGATTAGGCGCGCGGACCGTAGTTTGGAGACCCCTGCAACTACCTAGATACCCTTAAATAACTACCGAAGGGCGAAAATCTTACTCTAATTTGGATATAAAGGCAACTAAACTGTACACGTTAAATCCAAGATTTAAACACATTTAAGCACACGTTTTAAAAGGTTTAAAACTGTTAGTTGTAGGAAGGAAGATTTTGTGTTGTACTTCAATATATAAATGAATAAATACAAAGTGGATCGAAAAAGAAGAAGAATGGAAAGAGAGCATCTGGGCAACATGTTTTTAAAACGTGGAGTGGAATCAATATTTGTCTAATAGCCAAAGTATAAAAAATATTATATCTAAACTTGACGATGCTCAGATATAGTTCTACTCTAATGACCATAAAAGTATCTCAACATGATCCGTAGCGCACACCGACAATTGCAAAACGACCAATTCCTTGCTGACAATGACATCCTTTGTTAGCCCGAGACATTGCCAGAGAATACTCCATTAGGGCGGATACCATCGGCAAGAGGTGATGACTGGTACCATCGCAACTAACGATCTATTTGTCCAGGTCGTGGACCAACCACAATGGCGATGTATCTTTTGTCTTGCAGCCCAGCGGTTGGAAGGACATCTTGTTAGTAGTATCACCACTGGGTAAGGTAGCAGAAATTGTAATGACATCAAGGAACTAGATAAGTGCCTTTGAATGTTTCAGCGTGAAGGCATGAAATAGGAAATTGATATTTGAAAAACTCAGTCGTTTAGGACTTTATTTTATTTGTTTATATTATATTGAAAACGCAAATTAGGAATATCGTCAAAATTTCATAATCCAGTAGGATTCTGTTTTCTTGATTGAACAAGCGGCTTTTTTGGCTAACACTTAATTATCAAAGGATAGTGAATCGTCGAGTCTATTTTTTTTAAAGATTCACATAATAGCTTGTATATCAGAAACCTTTTGAACGATTTAAACCAAATTTGGGGTACTGTTAAGGATCCTTAAACTCCGCGATCTGCTTTAACCGTGGCGTTTTTACTTGTTTTAGAACCAACGTTATCAGAAAAAAAATTCAATTTGGTATTTATATGGTAATCTCCTTTTTTTACTTTGATCTCCTAACATAATGCAATGGTTTTTTATATGTATGGAAATAAGAAACTCCCCTCTTTTGAAAAAGTTCAAGAGCACCGATATCGGGTGAATTGGAGACGAGACACGGACAGAGCTTCAAGCCCGAACGTGATTTTGTGGCTTTTAAAATTGGAGTACCCTCGGGTTCTCCAAAATATAAAAACGTATGCTGTTTTTATATTATACATAAATACAGCCTTAATTGCTAGGTTCTCATCTTAATATTATAATATATAAACAATATTTGTGATTAATTTTGTGTATTAGAAAATTTGAGTACCCTTGGAACTGAAAAAAACAACAAATATTTTTGTTTTCGATGATTTTTTCAACATTAAGGTTTTTTGACGTGCTAAATCCAAATCTGCCATCATTTTCGGTGTGAAAAAATCTGTAAGGCTAGTTTACTTGATAATTTAAACACTTTTTAAAATTAATTTGACCAATTAATTTTTGATCAATTATTTTTAATGGTTATATTTTTACTTTAATGTACTGTAAAAAGAAAATGTAAAGCTGGAAAAACCATGTCGAAATCATTTTTCAAACTCGAGATATAAAATAAAGCATTTTCACCCACATCGTGAAAGTTGATCAGAGGTACCATATAGATTTATTCCAAACACATGCTATATCTGGGTATTATTCGTAAAATTCCGAAACTAATATAAAGAAAAACATTTAAAAATTAAAATAAATTTTTTTTAGTTGGTGAAATACAACTTTCTAATGTACAAACAAAAAATTCACATTGAGTCAATACTAAAATTAATTCTTGCAGAAAATGAGGAAGCGTCCAGAAGTTTATCTCATTTATAAAATCCGCAAAATTACATTATAAAGTTTAACTTACCACATTATACTGATGGTTGAGGCGATAATTTTTTTTTTTTTTTATACAGTTGTAATACTAGTAACGTAGTAATTAGTAATACTAGTAACTAGTAATTTCTCATTGCCATCAGAACAGATTGTAAATATTAATTCAAATAACTATACGTATAATCCGAAACACACTTGTTATCCACGATGTAAAAACGTTTATCGTTATTTCGGCCTGAGCTAACCATTAATAACTTGAACGGGGCAAATAAAATCAAACAAAACTCTTAATGTTTCAAAGACAATAATCAAAAGCAGTCAATAAATCAAATTTGAACAACCTTCAGTGGCATCACGACTTGAATATCTGTGATAGATCATTCTCCTTCGTCGAATACTCGTCAATTCGTAAGCAAGGAAGTCTTAATAGAAAGATCAATTCAGATAATTGTTTTCGGATACTTCAAAATTCTATTACATTAGATTCAAAATTCATTTGCAAAACGTGTTACTTTAGGGATCAATTATAATACAACACTACTTTTTAACGTCTTTCAATAAGTCTTGTAGCTTTCTTTGGGATACTGAGTATGGAATTCGCTATTCAGCAAGAATCCCATTAAATGTTAAAAGCATCCTATTTTATGTTTCCTTTCCAACCTGAAAATTCTCATAGGCCGGCTTACCCTCAATAGAATATTCAAGAAAGAAAAGAAAATAGGATAGTAACCAAAATAAAGTGGACCTGGCATTGGACTCTAAGCGATGACAGCAGCACAAGGCGGAACAATGGTGCATACTGAGCATTCAGATGCATGTAAACTTGTAATGCAATCAAATCTAGTCCGCTGCAACATGAACCAATTAGTCTCCCATTTTTGTCTAATTCCATCATAAATTCTCAACTATCCTCTCCCACTCTCATTGTTATTTTTGTTACACATCTCGTTTGAGTAAGGCTTCCTCCTTGTGATCTCAAGTAGGATGAGAATAGCATAGCATTTTTTTTTCTGTTATTAAGCACGCAAAAGGAGAGTATGTTTGCAATTCAGATGATCTGTGTCCTACACTTAAATACACCTGCTCTGGTATATTATTATGCATTGGCCTTGGAATACGTATATGTAAAACCTAACTTCTATCAATCTTAATCTATATTTTCAAGGCCGGGCCGCTACT
Source organism: Rhaphigaster nebulosa (assembly GCA_948150685.1). Classification (NCBI taxonomy): domain Eukaryota; kingdom Metazoa; phylum Arthropoda; class Insecta; order Hemiptera; family Pentatomidae; genus Rhaphigaster; species Rhaphigaster nebulosa. The sequence goes on from OX411311.1 coordinate 20,845,453, forward strand.
TCTTTGGTTAAATTCGATATTTTCATAAAATCATCCTCATCACTGTTCATGGGCGAGATTCTAACCCTTACGGAAAAAAAAATACTCGGGATTTTCGGAGTCGAACTGGGTGTCCATATGCATTAGTACAAATAGTACTAATAATAGGTAAACCGATTATTATCTTTACATATAAAAGAAAGATACCACTCATTCAATGATTGACTTAGCTATTACTGTTTCTCAAAAACGACAAAGCCTTTGAGCTTTGTTCCCCTTATGCTATGGATGTGGCACATTGCTAGATTTGAAAAAAATCGTACTCTAAATCATTAAAAAAATAATTCTAAAACCTAAAAAATACGGGGTTTTCAGATTTTAGCCCATTTTTACGTATACCTATCACAGTTTTTCGCTTTATTTAAAGAATGAACTACATTAGAAAACTTTAAGGATTATCTCTTCAATGCTCAATCAATCTCTCCTATAACCTTCCTTCTCTTCCTAAGTCTTCCTTCTTCAAAGTGAATGACGAACAAAAATGTCTACAATGAAGTAATAACGAGCATTTCTTCTGTTTCTGCACTGTTATTTTTTCATGACACACCGGGTGGTACAGAATAAACATTTTTGAGAATTGGATACTTACCAGAGTATGAAAGGATAGGAAAATTGCTATATATGCAAACAAGAAAGGCTTCGATATAACAATTAAAATCCACCATTCATTTACCGTTACATTGTAGGAAAATGCTCAAAAGATTGGAAATAAAAATATAATCAGAAATGATATTGTTCGCAGAAATAAATTAAGAGTTAAGTTTGGTCAAGGTTACTCAGCGGAGAAAGGCTTCCTCCTTGTGATCTCAAGTAGGATGAGAATCCCATAGTATTTTTTTTTCTATTATTAAGCCCGTAAAAGGAGAGTATGTTTGAAATTCAGATGATCTGTGTCCTACACGTGGGAGACTAATTGGTTCATGTTGCAACGGACTAGATTTGATTGCATTACTGGATCATTAAGTTTACATGCATCTGAATGCTCAGTATGCACCATTGTTCCACCTTGTGAACTATCGATGTGATGCTTTCATAGTTTACAGACCAATGCCAGGTCCACTTTAGTTTGCTTACTACCCTTGATCAAGGATTATCAGTGGCATTTATGCTGCACCGCGTGACCCAGGAGACATACGGACGCACCAGGGTTAGCTATGGATTAGCCTCTTATCTAACCCATATCTAACTTTAATCCCGCAACATCTTCACATATCAATAGCCAGTAGTCACAACGATGATAGCACAGAACTAACTGTAATTGTAGTTCTGAAAATGAGATGTAAATACCGGAACTTATGTAAGAAACTAATTAATAATAAAATAAAAACATGGATGATATATATTGCAGAATAACCTCATATCAACCAGATAACATAGAAAAAATTAAACAATCAAACATATATTAAAAAATTAATTTAAGTAAATAGGCATACCCACTCATTCGGTAAGACACCGGACGCGTTACTTCCGAGCCCGGGTACGTGTCTGGCTGTGGAAGATAATTTATTCATTCTCTTACATCAAATTTGGTTCGACCTTAGATTATAATAATCTTTTATGAAGAGTGAAACTTATGGTTGAGTGTGATTGCTGATAAAATTACCTCTGTGTCTAACAGTAGGTCGAGAACAGTAGTCCTGCATGCCCCATGTTCCTTACATGCCCAAGGTCCTTCATTGTTATATTTTACAGGTTCAGATGCATATAATAGTTGTATGTTATGCTTTCATTGGTTAGCAGTTTTCTTGATAAAAAAAAAATAACAAGACGAGAAAATGAGTTTAAGAGCTAAGGAGAGAACAAAAGTTAGTGTTTGTTCAAATCACCAGTACATCAATATAAAACGATACCGACGAGATAATTCATCTAACAAGTTTCGAATTTGAATATTCAAGGGGGAGAAACAATCAATGGAATAGAGCAGTTAAGTATATAAAACTATTCTGAAAACAAATCACTGCACAAACAGCAAGAGGAATTAATGGGGTCAGAGCAACAACAATCCACCTCCAATCATGACTATAGCTGGACTAAATCTACAAGAATCCAAACCCTTTTTTTTTTTTTTTTTTACACTCCAATAAATCTCTTGTATTCATCTAATTCCTGATATCTATGCACTTTTTTTCTGTATAGTCCCTACCACGTCCAACTATCGAATATGTAGAAATGGGATTTTCATATTAGTCACTTTGAAATATTCTAATTGAGGCAAACGTGGCAAAGTCTTCAATTACTAATTCTAAAGGGTTGACAGCTTGTGTTTTTTAGAGGTTTGTAAGTAAAAAGTGCCTTTTAGTGCCTTGTAAAATGTTCCATTTGGGCATGGTAGGGAAATATGAAACATTTTATGGGAAATATTGTGATTTGCAGTAGGTTTTTATTTTCAATCTGTAGAGTTTATATTGCCTCATTGGCACTGGTGAGCATCAAGTTAAATTATTACTTCTTCCAGTTATTAAACTTTCGAAACAAGACATATTATACCAAGTGTGATTCAAAACAATAAACTAGTCTACTATCTAACTTCTATGAGACATAAAACTTTATGTCTCCTGTTTTCATTAAATTTTCTAATAGTAGGCACTTATTTGTAATTTTCTACCGGTAGTAGGTTAAATTTTTTATGAATTTTGGAATTATATTTTTCGAAATATTCCATTAAAATAAAAAACCAATTGCTCATCAACTATACAATGCAAGATGAAATAAAGACGGTAAAAAGATAAGATAAAAAAAAATTAAAAGATATATTTTGTATTCGATTTCTGAACCCCAAAAGTGAGATTTAACTTGTACTGCCTTGGTTCATTTTGAATGCGAAACTTTTCCTTAAGGGTAGGTTTGAACTTAAAGGGAAGGTGCGAAAATATCGTATCTCTAAGCCAAATTTGAAATTTCAAATATTAAAATAAAGTTTAAAATTCCCAAAAGATATATACAATCAGCTCTATTCCATGCTGAGATCGTTATTGGGCCAATTCTATTCAAGAAATGTTGGTATCGTTATTGGGAAAACTATATAATCTTTCCCCTGAGGAAATAAAAAATAATTTCTTAAGTGTTAGGATTTTTCCAAAATGTTTTTAAACAATTTGAACCCAAAATACAGAACAAACGTTTTGTTGTATTTTAAGTATTCTCGAATTTTCATGATGCTTCATATAACATCAAGTGCAAGTTCAAGATCATAAGCGATAAAATATAAATTGCCAGCACCTGAAAAACGTTAAAATAAAAAATAATTTAATTAAAAATAATACCTTGGCTACAGAAATAATTCGAATGTCTTACAACCCTATCCGTCTTAAGGGACGGAGTGAACATCTGTATCTACTTAAAGGTATTGATAGGTTGTTAGTGAAATTGACGTCTATGAATATTGAAATTTGGTATAGTAGTCTAGTCCCTTCCACTACACATTACGGCTCCTTGATAGTGCATTCCGTTCTATGCATCTGTGCATGTAAATACACAAAATGTATTGTATACTGATAATAATGTAATAAAATAATATATAATATAATAATGTAATGATAATAACATATACTGAAAATGTATTGTCACAAGAGTCTTGAGTTTCGTTCGGGTATGGAAGGGACCTGACTACTACACCAAGCTGCACTATTCATAGATGTCTTCACTAACAACCCACCAATGTGTTTATATAGATATACAAGTACATTCCCTCCCTTAAGATGGATAGGGTTATAATATATAAGAGATATTTCCGTGATCGAAGTTTTATTTTTAACTAACTTATTTTTTAGATATAATTTTTTTTTCTATGGGCATGCCCTGCGTTCATATAAAAAATAAAATATAATTCATAGAACAGAATATTGTAGAATTTTTATCAAATTATAAAACTGCTAAAATACGTATAAGTATAAGACATAAGAACTATTTCCGTGATCGACTTAACCCTTCAACCTATATCATACTATTTTATAAAAGGGCAGCCCGTTTTTCGTTTGCAAGGTCTAATCGCCAAAACTACCAAACCAATCTTTACCAAATTTTAATTATATCACTTTCATGGTTTTTAGGTGGTTTTGCAATAATAAAATTTACCAATCTTGATCGTAAGGCAGCGCAAAAGCAGATAAACACTGCTATATTTCATTTGCGCATGAACCGAAAAGTATAGATACATTTTTTGCTGATTAAACTTTCAGTTAATTTGAAAGATAATTGAATTACCTACAAAACAAAAAAGATCTTTGAAATCTTACCATCATTAACAAAGATACAGCCCACTGAACAATGTAGCCATTCTTTAATGATATAATTCTATTTTGAACTTCAGTAAATTTGATTTTTTAACACTACGTTTATACATACAACAATTTTTATTAAACGCTCAATTTTGCTCAATATATAAATATACTCGAATCCAGCAATAGCGTAGCATTGCCGGGTCAGCTAGTTTAATATATAAGCATTGATGCTATGTGATATGATACTAGAGAATTCTCATTGTGAGTAGGAATAATAGATTTCATGATATAAATTTTGAGAATTATTTTATTTCTCTAACATTATTTGAAATATAAGAAGAAGTGGATTATCCCCTTGAGAACTTAAAGTTGTGCATTCAGCTGGAGAACTGATGCGGCTCTACGGACCAATCAGAATGCTTGATGAGGCAGAGCTCAGAGACCTTGGATCCATCGAGTATATATAGCAGACCTCATCGGAGCATCACCATCAGTTCTACTGCACTAGTGAACAGATATCTTACAACAATGGTTTCCATCAAATTTCTTGTGAGTATTTAGTTCGTATTATAATATGGATCGGATGGAACATAAGGAAATAATTGTATTATTCAAAAATAAAAAAATAATATCCCTCCTAATTACAAATTCAAATTCAAACAATAGATGTTCAACAAAGCATACATCCTTTTAACAATATAGAAAGAAATTGATTTTTATATATATATATATATATATATATATATATATATATATATATATATATATATATATATCTGAGTTTGGAAATTAACTGAAGATATGAAAAGAATACGGTGAATTTCCAAGCTATTGTATATGATTATTGTTTGTTTTTTTGTTTTTTTACCACACATGGAGAAAATATTAGATGAATTTTATTAAAAAGTATTTAATTTAATAAATTGGTAACTAAACCGTTAAAATGATAACATATTTATTCAATGAGACGCCTAATACAAAATAATTTTCTTAAAAGCACTAAACTTCCCTGAAATTTTTTTGATTTATTATAATATTTTGGATTTATTTTTTTTTTTTTTTTTTTTTTAATATCACATCAAGAGTTTTTAATATATTGATCAAATAAATTGCAATTAGGTCCTGAGTTATATATTAGGATCAGAACACTTTGGATCACTTAAAATTGTCAATCTAATAAATAATTAGGAGACATAAAATATAGGTTGCGGAATATGCAATCGAAAGCCTTGAATCATCTAAACGAATACGAATCTCATTATTCTGACTATATATATTTTTCGAATATAAGTATAGTAAATAAGCTAAACAAGTCGAATAATATGCAACACTTCAAATATAAATATTGAACAACATCAAAAATATATAATACAGTGCGATTTTTTTTTTTGCATCTTGTAAAAGTTTGAAAATATTACTTATGAAAGTTTACCCCTCAAGTATAGACATATTTCTGAAACTGTATGAATGTTTCGAATCACCATAGCTTCGAAAATATTTATTAATTTTATTCAACAAACGTTCAATTAAAATATAATTGAAATAAATATTAACCCTTAAAGACAGAAAAGAAAGAGTGGCCGTATATCTAAGGAACCAAAATATTTTATGATAGTAAAATTTTTATTTAGTTTTATAATAACTTCAAATATTATAATTCTTTAGGTGGCTAAAAATTAAATTAAACAGATGTCAAGTAGAATTATTCGGTTCCACTATATTGTTAACTATTATGAATTGAGGAAAAACATAACTTTTCAAGGATAAGAAGTTAATAACTTATGCTCTTAGATATAGTATACATGTGATATATATTTTTAATTTTACAAAAATGCAATGCAAAAAAATACATTAGTAAATTTAAAATTACTTCTTAAAAGCTCATCAAACATATTTCATTTTTAATTTATAATATTTTAAAATTATTTCATGATATGATTGAGAAAAAAAAAGTTCTTTATTTATCTATTCAGTAATATTCTCTTAGGAATAGAATTGTCTTATTTTTTCTTTTAACATTTCTGAATACGATAATCAATATTTTGTTGTTATAATTTTGGGATTATCAGATATTTTACCTCAGGTATTTTTACTTATAGCTTTTTCGGGTAAAGTTCAAACGCGCAATTAACAAATTTAAGACATAACACATAAGATTAATATTAATTTAAGTATGACAAAATATAGTTTTAAAAAACTACATTTACAAGATCAAGTCCAATTCCCTCCTTAATATCTCAATAAATGTTGAATTTTCTCCTTCTTTCAGTTCTTCTTCGCCCTGGCCATCGCCTGCGTCTTCGCCATGCCAGCTCCTGAAGAACTCGCCAGGGCCAAGAAACAGGTCCTCCTCGGCGGATACCCTTACGCTTACTCTGGATACGCCGCCCCCGTCGCCTACTCTGCTGGCTACGCTGCTTATCCATACGGTGTTGGTGCCTACTACTACTAAATCCTCCTAAATCGTATTCCATCCAATTCATCAAATTTGATTTTTGGCGATATTACACAATAAATTTCCGTATATTTTATTAACTGATTTTTTTATTAGCCTTTTCCAGTTTACTATAAAATTTTATATTTAACTTATTGTTTAATATATTATAAATATGACAAAGGTTTCTGTTCATTATAAAGTCAATAGCTATTTTCTGAATATATTGTTCGCAAAAGTTGATTAATAATTTTTAAAAATTAATTGATATTTGGAGTTAAGATGGTTGGAGCTTACATATCAAGCATTATTTTACCATATTGGAACAAAATTTTTGGAAGGGAAGAAATGCTTCAAAAGAACAAGCTAAGAAAAAAACAGATTATGTGGCATGACAAAAAATGTAACCTAAAAATAACCGAAAATGCTCAAATTTACCGTGAGTCAAGAAACATGCTTTTCATTATGATTTTATGGAAGCAGTAAAAATATTTTCCACCCTCTCTGACAGACATCGCGTTCCACTCCGCTAGTTTCCCTCCGCCAGAACCACAACAAGCTTTGTCTCAGAACAAAACACAGCTACAAACAATGCAGCTTGGGAACAGAAACGCATCCTGTTGTTTACAGCATTCTGAGCCATTAAGGGTTTGAAACGTAGGAAGCCATTGTCAGTAAATCAATGCAGTTGGAAGTTAGTAATATACCTCAGACAAGTCTACAGCTAATACACAGTAAGTTAATATATTCACCCCCAATAGGCTACAAGGAAGTTGCCCTGACCTGTAGATCTATTGAAATCTATTGAATATTGACCCCGACAAAAACAATAATATCGACTTTTTAAATGAAAGTAAACAAAAAACGAAATTAACGAATTAAAAAAAAAAGCGTAGAAATATAAATGCTGTTTCTAATTTTTTACAAATAATAATAATCAATAAAAAATTACCATATGATTTATAATCAAATTTCCGATGTAATAGTGTAAATATTTTCAACAAGATGATATCTTCATCATTTTGGTTTCATATGGCTTACGTGATAAAATTAGCGATCTTTATAATTTCAATTTTAAAAATTTATATTTTTTATTTTGGTTGAAGCATCATAATAATTTATTATTGGCATTTAAATTTATACTGGTTTTAGATCTAGTTTTACCAATGCATACAGCAATCTGATAAGTTGAAGTTGGCTATATAACAAGGTCCAACTTCAGGAAAAATAATTCATTTAAAAATTCTTTCTAACTAATTTGTTTTGAACTTATAATGTTTTTTTTTTGTATTTTAGGATTTTTATACCTTTCTGTTTTGTTTACAATCAATTTGAACGGATTGATATTTTTTTCTAATTCATTGCAATTTTTTTAAATGCTGGTACAGGACAAAAAAGTTTAAATGTGCTGATCAAATGACTACTATATATTATTACGGTAGTATAGATCTCTTTTCCGGCTCTCAGGGGTGATGGATTTTGACGAGAGAAGTATCAAAAGAAAGAGAATTTCACGGAGATGTGACGAATTCCAATTTTGTTTCTTAAAATCTTACAAGGGCTTAAATAAAAGTGATGAAAAAACTGGAAGGTTTCAAAACTTTGATGACTGAGAGTCGGCGGATCGAGACGGGATTAGTTGGGTTTTAAAGATTTTGACGCGGGCATCAAGATCATATATGCTCCAATGGAGTATATAGTTACAGCGTTTTAAAGCTTAAAAACCTACCGTTTTCGAGATAATGCACGATATGGGTCCGCACGGGCCTCATGCCATCTTGCGTACGTGCCGTTGTCATGGCAACTTTATATCAATTTGAATTTGTTTGCAAAAACTTTTAATGAATGGGAAATTATATATTGTTTCCCATGTCCAACCCAAAAGGGCACTGCCAAATATGAATACTACATATAGAAATGGTATAGCTGAATCTAATTGCCTAGCTGCTAAATTGAAGAGACGATTTCCAGTGGGGTAAGCTAATTACTTATTAAGTATGAACTGTAACTTCAACATAGTCATTACAAACTATGTAGCTTCACCAAATGTGTGTGTTAAATAAACTTTTTTGATTAGGGATTGATCCTTCTATACCATCATGCGGATGTCAACTAAACTTTTTTGGTAATATAATGTTTACTCGAATAAATATGTTTCGCTAATATCGCTTATACTTCTAATGCATTAAGGATAGATATCTAATGCGAGAGTTCTCGCTCGGGTATACTAGTATTATAAATTTAAAGTGGTGCAGGTCTGCAGTGTTGTGAAGAATTTTCGCGTTTTTGGTTATATAGAGTAGTTGATGGGTATTAAAAAAATTTCCTTTACTAACTTAACAGATTCTAAAATTTTCAAGTATTAGAATGCAATGCGAACAAAACTACCATAACAAAACTTCCCGCTTTACACTTGGACATGTTATCAGACTTTCTTAACGGTCCAGGAATATCTAAAAATAATAATTTTTGGAAACTGGAACGTACACGGTGTAATACGCCAGACATATCTCCAATGTAGCGGCAATCGGAAATTCGGAAGATAAAATGTTGGGCAGAGGAGTTCTAAGATAACTAGAACTTTGCGGATTGATAATGTTGAATGATATGATACCAGGTGATGAAATAGGAAGTTTAACCTATCTAACAGAAACAGGATGCCGGTGGTTCCTATTTATCATAGAAGATAAGACGAGCACCGCGTTCGAGAGCAGGCTCTCTTGGATCCCAAGTGTTTAATATTGGAAGTGAAAACTGACAAAAAGGCAGAATGGCGTAATAAATAACACTAAAACCTATATTCCCAAAACTCATACAGACAAAAATAGATGAAATCAAATATAAAAATAAAATAAAACAACTAGTCGAATATTGCAATTTATTAATTACAAGGGTGAATACAACTAAACTAAAAAGTTATTGATTCTGACAGAATAGCTACATGCAATAATTCGAAAAGCATGCAAAAAAAAAATACTCCAAATAGCATGACTGAAGTTACATAGAGCTAGAATATTTATTTAGTTATTTTCCCAAAATATTTACTGAAAATGAACAAAAGACAATATTAAAATACTCTTAAAACGAAACTATAAAAATATAGCCAGGAAAATTGAAAAAGTTATTAGATACATTGCCTATGTACAAAAAAAAAAAAAAATAAAAAATAATTGAGGGGCAAACGAATGATGTAAAATCCATACAAAATATATATATATATATATATATATATATATATATATATATATATATATATATATATATATATATGCACTAACATGCATTTCGAAAATTCTGACTATGATATTGAATATATTACTGAAATGGCTGCCTCAAATTTAATTTACGAAAACCAAACGCGATTTTTTTTTTTTTTTTTTTTGGTAGCATTTTATTTTCTCTTCAAATAATTTTTTTGAATGTAATAATCCCTTTTTTCTGCAGCTTTGGATTATATCATCATGATTTCTGTTAATTTATCATTATTTGTAATTTATAATAAGATTTTTCTAATAATCAGGAAGGGTCAACTTTTTTAAGTATTAAACAGAAGGGTGTAGAACAATGAAATAAACCATTGCATCCTAAATTACTGCATGTATGATAGGAAGAGAAAGATCTGTAAAAGAATTATGGAACGATTTTTATAAAGATCGAGATGACAGTCAGTATTAAATTATTAAATTAAAATACCAGTCGAAAAAAACGGCATTTTAATGCAAGCTTTTAAATAAATGTGGAAAACAGAATATCCGATTATAGAGATCAAAGTACCATACACGAAAGGAATATAAACCTTTGACATCTAGGATGGAGTAAAGCAACTGTATTTCTCATCGAGCTATATGTAATTTAAATTTCATCTCTTGTATATAAATGCTAAACTATTTATTTAACAGAACACTTTTTATTTTCACTTAAACCTGAACCGATTCTCAAGGTGTTCATTATTTACAGTTTTTAATAAATGAGTCAAGATACAGAAAAAATAATTAAAACTAAATTAAAAAAATTAAATAAATGAATGGATGTTTTTTATTCTCAAAGCAGTTTATATTATTTATAAAATAATATTTAAATTAGAAGCAGCATTTTATTAGATTTATAATTTCGGATAGATAATTACATTTATATGGCACTCCTTATCACCTAACACATACCAGCAGTTGAAGAACAAATAAAGATGGGATGAAAACGATTAAACAAAAAAAACATTGACTTTCTAATGTACTTATTCGAAGCGTACTAAAAGATAATATTACATAAAGCTAAAAAGAAATTGGATGAGAGATGTTTCTATTCTTAATATAATTTAAAAAACAAAACAAAAATGTAGTTTTATATGTTTGACTGAATGTACTGGTAACATAAATTTAAATAAGACTAAGTTGATCTCATCTCTGTGTCTTTTATCTTAAGGATCTGATGGTTATACGCACTACGAAATTTAGCCAACGCTCTCTAAACCTTAGTTATATATATATATATATATATATATATATATATATATATATATATATATATATATATATATAATATATATATATATATATATATATATATATATTTATAATTCCATGAAAGAATTAATGATTGAATATATCATACAAAATAACATTGGTTTTACTAAGTATCTTTCCTCTAAACAAATTTTAAAAAAAATGAGAACTAAGTCGGGGGAGAATGTCACGAGATCATGGACAGTGTGGTTTGAAAATCAGCAAATATTCTAAGTCACAATTTTATTAATAAATTTATGTTTGGGGTATAAGTTAATTATCATACACAAAATCGCGCAAAAAGTTTATTCACATGATCAAAAATGATGGAAGAGTCGGTATGTCTTAAAGTATGCCCTCTTGAAATTGGTCATTTTCAGTTTCTCTAAATTTATATTACTCATCTTGATATGTTTTGTATATTGTTTCCCTCATTCAGCGTCGATATATCCCGCTGTTATAACTAAACGCACAATGTCTGCAGCTTTATACACAAGAATTCGTTACTCGAAGTCATGGCGGGGTAGATAAGGGGAAATGCCGGTGAAAAAGACATTTGATAACTGTATAGTACCGGAGCCGCATGCCTTTGACTTTTTAATACCAATCAAAAACTTTTAATAGAGATTCATTATAATTGATATATAAAGTCCTACAAAAAAAAGATTTTAACTGAATAATGTTTCTTACTAATTAAAATGTATCAGTACTGAGAGACACACATTTTTTTTTTAAACCGAGATTTAAAAAATATAATATGGCCAAGTAATATGTACCTGTTAACAAAAAAAAAATAATTTATTATAAATAATGATACAATTACTACAAATATCTTTAGGGCGGGAGTGATTGCAACAATTCAAATGCGCAAAATAACATTGTATGATAATAATAATTATTACATATTGAATACACCAAACAAAGACAAGTTCAAAAAAATAAATGAAACTGTTTTGAAGAAAATCATTCGTCCAATATGTTAAGGAGAACAAAATGCCTGCCCAAAGCTTTGAATATGATATCGTAGTGAATTATTGCTAATTACTGGGGTATCTATTTAATCTTTAGTGTGTTCTTGTTGGGCCCAGTATCATGAAGTTCTCCGAAAGTTTTTTTTGCTCCATTTTTTTTTTTCAATCTATTTTATGACACTGTTGATAAAAATCTTGAAATCGCTCATTTGATCCATAAACTGATAAGTTAAAATGATTTCTACATTTTAAAAACGTGCGGTCGTTTAATTAAAATAATCTCAAGTACTTTCTCACTGAAACTTAACAAACTGATGCTGTATACAGTTTCTTTTTTTTTTACCCATTTCAAAACAACAATTTTCTTAATTTCTAATTGAAAAATCAAGAAAAGATCACTTTGAAAATACAATATTTAAAATCATTGCACAATTCGCTTTACCAAAACTAACTCTACGAATTCGAAACGGATATCCTCGATAAGGATTACATAAGGCAGCCAGTAGGTCGTTGGGTAACGATCAATCACCCTGCTCCAGACCAAGGTGAAGGAGAAGGTCCTATCAGAGTCAAGGAAGCCGTAGGTGTTTCGTCCAATACAAAAGTATTTCGGCCACTTGATGACTCATATTAAATATGCCTTTTGTGTGTTTAACAGTTTGATAATGGACTTACCCTTTGAATTTATGAAAATTATAATACTAACTTTATTCTCATTTAAACAATTATGATTTATAAAATATGCAGGCAAATGGCTTTATAGGTACATTGAATTTTCTATCACATTGGAGACCAAACTATCTCTGAAACCTTAGGATAAGAGTCCTCTTTCAAAGGACCCTTATCACATTCTAATGGAACAATAATACATTTATTCCAAATTCTCTTTCTCATAGAAATTAGTTTAAAATGAATAACACTTCCTCAAATAACTATCCAACATCCTTGTAGTTAAATCTCCTCCACTCTACTTGGGATATCTCAACTCCCAAGTAAACAGCAGTAAGCCACTAAGGATGGTGAAATTAAAGATATAAGAATAATTATGTTTTTATAATACTTGTTGATAATAATAGTTTCTTTCTAGAGTTGCTACTGACAAGTGCGATTCGTTAACTAACTTATTGAAGTCATGCGATTTCGTACATTCCGTAAAATAATAAATCAATAAAAAATATCAGGTCTGTCCAGTCACACGACTTTACATACAGTGATTGATCAAAATTTTAGGCAAGCTTCAACAAAATTATAGAGCCGTTTTGGCGCTGCAGTTTAAAAAACACGTTTTTCGGATCTTGCGAAGCCGCTATTACGCACAGGGTGCCTGATTTGGTGCACGGATATCGGAGGTTGAAATTCTTGAAAAAAAAAATCAACTAAATTGGTCCTCCCATTAAAAATTTAATTGCAATTCAAACGCAGAAAGGCAGACAGAACAATGGCTGAAAACGCGTTTTTTTGACTCAGGGTTCTCTGAAATGCCTAGGTCGGTTTAAAACTGCACATCGAAAATTTGACCCGATTACAATACTTTCCTTACCAAACCAATAAGGAAAGTAATAATAGTTTTCTTCAAGAATTCTCGTGCAACTTCAATAATAAATAAAAAGTCATTCTGAAAGCCAGGACGGAAGGCATATATTATTTCATATTCAATAAGTTCTAAAAAATTCATCTCATATTCAATAAGATCTAACTAATCTACCATATTTGTCACCAACGAATCATTCAAAACATTGTTTAAAAAGAAATAAATCGGAAAAAAAAAACTGTAAAAGTCTGTTTCTATATCTGGTTGATATTGTGGCAAGAGAGCCACATGACATCACAAAGATATTTGCAGGCAACAAACGTAGGGAATATTTCGATTTTTTAGCGATAATTTCAAAGGGGTACAGTAAAATACATACTTGCCAACAGACCTGATACGCTTCAAGCAGAACACTTACCTATAAAAAAAAAAGTATATATTAATTAAATTTATAAACTACTGATATTTGAATAAACTATAATCTAATTAATGAGGTCATATGTTGTTAAAATTCTATCATAAATATGTATGGCCCTTATAAACAGCAATTCTAATTCGTAGATAGGAAGCTGGTATCCGTTTAGTTGTAGTTGTATTGACGTGATAGCAATTAACGACTGGCTACATCTAGGACGCTATCTGGGAAATATCGGGATCGAACCGTAACGGTCGTATCGAAAGCATTCCCCTCCTCGGACCAGTTCCTGCCCTGGAAGCGACAGAACAGCTCCTCCAGCGAAGGTTCATCGCTCTCTGGAAAGGGCACTCTTCCTGTAGGCAGCTTCCATTTACGTCTTGCCACACGTCTTTTAAGGTAAGAGAAGAAAATCACGAAAAAAGTTTACATCTTATTTGTGATAGTATTAGGGAAAAAATCAAAGTTTTGATGTTTTATAAGATCAAATGCAATTTTTCCTTCGAATTTTCATTTGCAGGAATAATGCAGCAGCGGAAGGTACCTTAACTAGAGAGAGATCTTGGATTTGATTTTCTTTTGGTGATTTCATAATAAAATAAAAATTCTTTTTATTTTAGGTTACACCAAATAGATTCGATTGTGTTTTAAAAAGCAAGGCGAATAATTAAAACATACGGTACTTTATATAAATTTAATCAATCCTGCTACAGAATCAGCAAGGAGGCACAGTTGTATAAGAGTCTGATTTCTTGCGGAATTTTCGAGACACCCGTGTGGTGATCATTCAGGTACTGCAACCGCCTGATAATTTTCTTAGGGTTGCACTTTAACCTGCTAAACTATGCTTCAGGGTTGTGAATAAAATAAAGTTTTTCTTGTAGAGTGGCGTATATAGTAAAACACAACCATAGGATAATTGGTAAAATGACATAATTGGTAAAATTTGATACTGCACAGCAAGATTGTAAACAAGATGTTTCAGAGAAAAATTCTGAGCTTCTAATTAGCGTAAATTGGTTTACAAGTAAATGCCCATAAGACAAAACACGAGATCGTATGCTGAAAAACTTTTGACGGATGGCTTGCTATAGGAATGGCTTGCTATAGCCGTAGCAGTCTCGAAATTGCTTAGGTGACGTCTTAACACTATCGGCCACCACGGCCCAGTATAATATATATATTTATATATATATATATATATATATATATATATATATATATATATATATATATATATATATATTAATTTTTATTTAGTTTTTTGTTTGTTTGATTTAGTTTTGTTTTCACTGAATATGTAAATTAGATTATTTTTACCATTCATGTAGTATGCCTCTAAGGCATGTATAAAATAATAAACGGTCCTTATGTGGGGTTACCATGTAAGAAAAAGATGTAATATATATATATATATATATATATATATATATATATATATATATATATATATATATATATCAGAAATCCCTAAAACCTTCATATTCGTGTTCTAGGGGGTTATCAACCGGATATATTAATGCACCCCACCTCCTCTCCAATGAAATTCGATACAGTGCGAAAGTCTATTATTTTCTGGAAAAAGCAACTAAAATCCATAGTAAAAATGTATTATAATAAGTGGTTCGGTATTTTTTGCGTTCAAATTTTTCAGAACGGAATTACGTTCATAAACAATACTACAAATTCCAAACCAGCTCCTATAGCAAGCCATCCGTCAAAAGTATTTAGTACTAATAACTAAGCCTAATAAACCCGAAATCATCAACTATAAGTATCTTCCTCCATTGAATCCCGTCAAAACAAAAATCTACAAGGTCAGACCAAACAAAGTCCTACCTCCCACGTCTCGGTCTACTCCTTTGATCTACTGATCGCTCAGCCTTCGGCTCACCTCTCCTGCATTACCCAGTCCAGGAACTTAAAATGAATTCCCATTTCAAAGGTCGCGATAAAATTATCTCAGTTAAATAGCACGGGGATTTAATAAAACATTTTTCTTTAAAGTATCATTCCTTAACTTCTACCAAGGAACGACCAGAAATAATTAGTTTCTCTTCAAATTAACGTCTTGACCATCGGACAGGTGAGAAGAGGACAACAATAACTCACCGCCAGATAAACAAGGAACGAAGGAGCTATTAATAAGGGAAATCATTAGCACAACGAGGAGGATCCTTTGTCATTGTTGTTTCTTATCTGCCATCGTGTCCTAGGCTCTTTGGTCTACTTACAGCTCGGGATCTATTGATAAATGATAATACCCGCTGAAACGTAGCAGGACTTTGTACTAAAACTAGTGTCGCATGACAGTACACAAGAACAAGAAGGCATTAAGTACTTAAGAACATGTTATAGTATCAGAAACAAATCGCTATTTCAAATCTGAGCATTTTTTTATTAAGGTAATGTGAGTAAAGTGCGTTTTCGGTGTAAAGGCGCAACTGTCTGGTTAAATCCATTTTTTATCTTTTTTTCTTTTTTTTTTTTTTGGCGGAATACAGAAGCTGTTCTTAAAAATAGTTTGCGATTTACATTTTTCCTTGACAGTTTTCTATTTTGTAAGCAGTTGTCCGCAGTCACCCAGGAAAACTGATAGTAGGGGCAAGTGGAAACCTCCGTTGTGTGCGAGCGATATACTCTTAGCCTCACTATCATGTTTTGTCGAGGCGAATAAAAACCAAAATTAATTTTATAACTCAATGAGGATTATAAAATGTGAATATCAGAGAAGCTTTAACTTTTTTGGTGATTACTTTGGTGATTATCAGTATAATAATCCTCCCGAAACTGAATTATTTTGCACTTCCCCCAAAACCGCTCCTACTTGAACAATAGGTCTAGGTAATATTAAATTGTATTATCAATCTCAAAGAAATGGACATGATTGAAACAAGGGCTTGAATGTAATATTTAAACATAATCGTCTAAGGGACATTTTTAAAAACATAGGAAAAAATCTAGCTTCAAAAATAATGATTTTACAGTAATTTAAAGTCCAACATTATAAAATCTAGTGCGCACTTACCAAACATTACCTTACTCGATTATTACATAGTTTATTCCATGTTTTACAACTTTGTTTCCACATGTTGGTGTCAGTAGTGAGTATAGGTGCAAAGTATAATGCAAATTGAACTTGACTAAAATTGAAATAATTATTTAGATCGCTAATAGCCATAATTTTTTTCTTGACTAACAATTATTCGAAAAAGATAGAACAGTTAGCTTTAAGATTACATAGAAATGAAGAAGAAAATAACTGATATTACCAAAACAGCTGTTTATTTTGAATTCAAATAACAACCCATTAGCCCAATTGACAACCATTTACAATTAGTAGTATTTACGAATCAAGTATAAATAAATTAGTAATAAATTTGTAGTTAATCCAATTTTATTTTATTAAATTAAATTAAGTAATGATTTTGCGTTGGTGTGTAGATATAAAAGAAAAACAGTAAAAGCTGAAGACTACTGAAGTCAAAAGAAAGAACGTAATGGCCTCATTCAAATTTCTAGTAAGTATTGAAATACTAATACTTAATTTTCTATTCAACATTTATGAACATTTATATTTTTTCAGCAACGAAAATGTATTTTATGACTGATATAAAATATGATGAGGTTATTAATTAATTAATTAATTAATTAATTAATTAATTAATTAATAGAGTAATTGCATTAATATTTAAATTGCTTTATTAGTTTTTAGGACTCTCTTTCAGCCTCCACTGGATTTGAGTACCAGTGACGCGGCGAGAGAGATACACTGGGGGTTCAAAAGGCAAGAGGTAACCTGGTCTAGGGAGCCATAAAGACAAGGGATAAAAAATGAATTCGTAATATCTCCTTTGGATTCGTAATCATGATGTTTCGTTCTTTTGTTTCAAGATAGCAAAAGCAGAGCAATTTTTTATTAAATATTATGAGAACAACGGTGAGTCAGAATAAGCTAGCAGGTTTGGCACTCTTTTCAATTTAAAATGAACGAGCTAAGTAAACTCAGATTTCTAAGTTCATTGATATTTTTTCACAGAAAAAATCTAGGAAAAAGTCATTTAAGTAGTCTAATAAGGTCTAAACGGTTTTGCAATGCCACAAGTTTAATAGCTATACCACTTCTGCAAGTTTGTGTAATAAATTATTCATAAGTAGGACAAGTTTACATAGCCTCTTATGGAATTATAGGAATTATACAAAATATCTATTAGATTTCTGTTTCTTTCGCTATTCTTATACTTTCCATGACATTATTAGGTATGAGATTGTGCTTCTGATATTTCCCATTTCAAATTCTTAGTTAAATTAAGTATTGCAGTAAGTATGAATAGTTATATCGACTGTATAGTAAAAATTTAGAGTATTTTGTTTGGATAAATGGTAATTTTAGCTAATAGTGATCAGAATGAATAAATCAAACATCTTACTGTTTTATTAGGAACAAATTTATGAAGCGTGGGAGCTTAAAAAAATGTTTTATTATTTACCCAGAGAACCCGAGTCCTTGCCCCGGGGTCACAAAATGCCTTATAGCCCCTGGGTTTATCCCTCACACACGGGGGAAGGAGTGGATTAGGTGGGCCCTTAGGTCGAGTGTAAATATTGTAAATAAGGATGGATGTGATTTAGTGTTTTTATCTTATTGTTATCCCTGCATTCCAGTTCAATTTATTACTGCAAACAAAAATTTACTTTTGTATTTATAGTCATATAATTATTTTTCATTAATATATTTATGCTAATTAATAACGTATAACTGACTACTGTGAATATCGCTCCTTTTCAAGAGATGACTACCGAAATGTGCTTCTGGTAAATTAATAAAACTAAGGAATAAAAAAAAAGCGATTTTCCACTTTCGTCAGTCATATGTGGTGGCAACTATGTATATATATACATATATATAAATTATTATTTTTATTTTATTTTTTAATGAATGTGCACAATTATCACTATTACTTATTGCCCAAGATCGTGACAAATTGCAATATTTGTCTATAAATTAGTTTTAAAAAAAAAATTGCTTTGTACAAGTGAATACGAGTGTTCGTCTGTTTGAATTTATTTTAATAAGGATAATAATAATAAACTCTTTATTTATTCTGGGACTAGTGACTTTAGAATAAAAATTACAGGCAGTGAAAGGTGGGCTTCATTTTAGAGTAATCGCTATACTTTTCACATGCAGGTATTTTATTATTGAAGTATGCTATGATAGATTTCTTATTCTACTAAATGATATTCTTATTCATTTCCCAGTTGTTGCTAACATTCTCAGTGGGCTGTGCCCTGACTGCAGAAGGAAATTCGAGATCCAGAAGGCAGATCCTCCTAGCCGGTGCCCACCTCATCTGCAGAGTCCGCTGTTCACCTTGGAGTCGGTGCCCTCTCTTACAATTCTTCTGCGAAAATATTCCACCTGTGGAGTACGATGTGCCACGTCCACTTGCAACACAATAAATTTACTTTAAAGAAAAAAGAAAGAATGTCTAAAATGATTTGATATCCTAAACCGTTCGAGGTTGTTGTCCAAATGTATTTTGGACTGATGACTCGATACCATAATATTTATTTTTAAGTTTCTAGATTTTTTTTTCTAGATTCATCAAAAAATAATTAAATTCTACTAAGAATAAATAATATCAGAAACGATTGACCTGATAATTTGAAGATAAAAATCAGGAGGAAGTTACCTCTCCTTAGTTCAACTTCCAACGCCAGAGTACGTATATATGTAATACGTACATACGTATTATGAATAACGCAAATTTATCATAAATCTTCATTCCAGAATTTTTCGAGGATCCCTTGATATCTAAACCGTAGATATTTCGTCTACGTCAAATAGGGAATTTATTTAAAGTGATTTATCAATATCAGATATCTTATGGTATGAGTCCATTCCTGGATTACTCGAGTAACATGATTATTAATTATTAGTTATAGTTCTTTTGATTGGAAAAATTGTAGTTTTTGAAAATTAGTCCTTCTCCCTGTTGCAGAGTGTACCTGTGAGACGTATATATAATATGTTTAAGTAGTTGAGAGTAAAGAATGAAATTTCAATATTATTCTGTTTTAAATAGTTTGTAAAAATGGAGTAAATTTATAAACGAAATAAAGTGAAGTTCATTTCTTTCATCAGCATAAGTGGCGGTGAAGTTATCTGTAAGGAGAGGTATGTGGTAATTTGTATTCAGTTTAGAAAGGGCTAGCATTAATCCTAGAGATGCTTCCGATAAATTTCAGAATGTGATAAAGTGTGTGGTCTGGCGTACGCGTATGCTGTAGGAGGGATCAGAGAGACATATCTATGCTTCCCCCATCTCCCTTCCCCGAAATGTTCGAAAAAAATATAATTTTGATACCCACTAACATAATAACTAATAATTTGGGTAATTATAACAATAGTTTTGGATTTAATTTTCATGCTTATCCCATAAAAATGACGCCAAATTTGTCGTTTATAGACATTTAGGTGATTATTTGCCTTCTTCTTATTAAATCCACCAGAAAAATAAAAATTAAATCTCCTACCGAAAAAAAAAATTCTGCCAACACTTCTGTATGTGGTAGATCAGCCTTAAGTTCAAAGTTTCTGGTGCCAAACCCTATACTGCTATGTCGTCAGCTACAGGGTTTAATAAAAGAGTAAACCAAATTTAGCCCATTCAGTAGAGGCTAGAAATCATATTTTTTGTGTAGAAGAAAAAACATATCCATATATTTAAGATAAATTGTTGTATTTCTTACCGGTGCATTTAGAATTATGAAACACTTAGTAGATTTATTGTAATTAACCATTAAATTAATAATTATTTTTTAATTTCTTCTTCAGTTGATGGTATCCCTCTCAGTGTGCTATGCTCTCAATGTAGAAGAGAAATCTAGATCTAGAAGGCAGATCCTCCAGGCAGGTGTCCATCTCATCTGCAGGGTCCGCTGCTCGCCATGGAGTCGATGTCCTCTCCTGCAACTCTTCTGCGGAAATGTACCACCTCCGGAGTACGATGCACCACGTCCCTCCACAACAAAATAAACAACGAAATCATTGATAATGTTTCAATTCATCGATGAACCTGTAGAGCTACAATTTTTTTTTCTTACTTAAATTGATACAATTTTTCTAAGATTTATTTTTTTGGAAAAAATAAAATTAGAGCAATAGTTCGCAACGTGAGCGTTTGTTACGTTGTGGTGTAGAAGAAAGGATATCAGAAGTTTTTAATGAATGTAGCGAGTATTATCAGCAGAAAACTCTAATTCTCATTATTTTCTTTTTATCCAACGCAAATAAAAAGTTCTGAAAACTTCGAAGATTTTCCTGATAAAGTAAAAGCGTAGAAGTGAAGACCTAATCTCTCAAAAGCTTTTCTTCGAAATAGTCTTCAGGAGTCTTCATATGTTCTATCATAAAAAAAAAAAATTAAATATAGAGAGATAAATATAATCTAAAATAAACTAACTAAAGCTAAATAAAATATTACACAATAAATTATATTAAGTAGAGGTAAACAATAATGGAATAAGTTTTAACATATATAAGAAAAGAGACATAAACTAAAACGTTGTTATAAACATAAACCATGTTGTTATAAAAAATATGATAAAGTAACAGAAGACAAGAAGATTGACTGTAATAGGTTAATCAGTCAGTGACAAAAAACAAACATTAATTTTTTATTATACTAGCCGACGTTTCGGCGGATTTCAGCCGCGGATTTCATATTATATTCAAGATTGTCACTGCCATAATTAAACGAATTTATATTTAAACCATTGAATAACTTTTACTACTTTTGTTATATTTTATTAATATCTAAATCATAAATCTATTAATCATGAATGCAGCCAAAGAGGTCATGATTTATTCTTTTATGATGGGATCAAAAATCTCATAAATCGTGTTATTAGAAAAAAAAATGTAAATAAACAAAAACGATAAGAATACAGCTTAAATTGTGAACATATTTCCTGATACAGGCATACCAAAGATTAAGATACAGTTTACGAGGAGTTGTGACATAATGTTCATTCAGGTAACGGGGGCCGCTATCAAAATAAAATATCACACATTTATTTAAATTAAATGCTGGGATATAATAAATTATACGAGACGATATCACGATATCTATCACTACAAAGTTGGGCAATAAAGTTGGCACCTGTACTAATCGCCTAGTTTGCAACACCAACACCTGTCGCTACCTCCTTCTAAATGGCCCCGGTCCGTATCTCAAAATTTATAGCTTCTTCTTTCTAAGAGCTTCAAACTTTTATCACTGATCATTCAACAGCAGTGTGGCTCTTGTTGTTTTGAATTTATAATTCATTATTATAATGCTGGAGAAAAGAATTACATATGTTACCTGCTAAAAGAAGTTTAATAATATAGCATTACCAAAAATTGTAGCTTTTTTCATTACAATTATAACTTTTTCCATTTCAATTCAAATCCTAATGGACCTGAATGTATTTATTAATATTATATTTTATCTATTTAAATATAATTATTTTAATTTCAATAATGGCTTTAATACTACCGACATTTTTTGTTTATTAGATTAACTAATGCCAAGCGCTAATTTCAACCATGAACGTTATTAAAAAAAATTTGCTTTATATTTAAATATTTTTTATTGTTCAATAATTATTAAACTTCTATAACTTTGCCAACAGGGCTCAATAAAACATGTTTTATTGCGACTTGAAGGCAAAGAGAGAATAAGTTAAATGCAATGGAAGGCCAAGCATTGGAACTAATTAATATTTTTTTGGAAAGGAGGGGTGCGGATTTCATCTATTTAGTGATCGGTTTTCGATATGGCTAATTTCGAATTTACCATAGAAGTTTTGTTCGAACACAAACCTTTCAAATAAGTTATTAGTTTGGCAAAATTCTTTAGGACCGTTTATTATGTTTTCAAAGACGCTATTTCCGAATTTACTATCGTTTTTTCGATCGCTCATGCTCATTTTAATGACCATTACATTTGGCATTATTTTTCGGTATAGGTATCGTTTATATAAATATGCGTATGTGCGATGATATTCTATAATAAGCTTCACTATAATATACTGGAAGATTATTTAAAAGGATTTGTAATAGTGATTTCTTACAAATTATAAGAAGAAGAAGACTTATCCGGAGGTACGTTGCAGCAAACCAACTGAGAACTGTTATTCTGCGGTTAATTAAATAAAGAAATCGAGGATTTGATATGTAAAAATGGAGTTAATACTCTGCATAAAAAAGTAGGATTTGGCGACCGGCACAGAATAACACGGATATAGTAGTAATAATAAAGCCTAACAGACCCGAAGGTTCGAAGCCGAAACGAAGTACAATACGTACATCTCTCCACTGAACCCCGTCAAAAATAAAATTGACAAGATCAGACCTCACGCAATCCTCTCATCTACCTCTTGGCCTACCCTAGGCACATGTTGGCTCTGCGTTGATTATCTTTTTAGTAATACTTTCCTTATCCAGATCAACAATTTTTCCTCTTAATTCCATACATAATAGATTAAATATTTAATTTATTAAGATTGACCTGATAAATAAATTACATAAACATATTGATTAACCCATTTTGACTGAAGGTTAATACTTAATTCACTGAGTATAAGTACCAGGGAAGGTGCCATAGCACGGATAGGGGAGGCGTCACTCCCCTCCCCCCTAAATAATTTGGAAAACCAAAATGTGAGGAAATTTGTGATTTGAGAACATACTTGGAATTTCGAAAATTGTTACTAAAATAAGAGTTACAAAGAGTTACTAATATTTAAAACCAATGCCAAGTTATGAAATTGGGATTTAATAAATATAATGGAAAATATTGTTATCAAGTATCAAAATTTGCGGCAGGCAAATGAAAAGATCAAATCCAAAAGAGATGGAAAAAACTAAATAAATCATAATACAGTGGGAAAAATTAAAATATTTAATATAGTTGGGAGATTCTCCTCCCTTTCCCAATTAATTTTTGTAGCAATGCTTCTGATAAGTATGCGGTGTTTAAGATGCTTATTCTACTTTTATTTTTTTTATTTATTTTGTTTTGATATAATTTAATTTATTTAAATATGGTGAGAATGAGCTTCTTTATCACTATTACTGCTGTCATTAATTGAGACGAATTGTAATATTTCACAAGAAAACAGTACATCTCAACACAAAAAAAAATGATCAGCGCTATTTTTATTACAATCATTAACAATAACCTAATCACAAATAAATAAAATTATATGGATACAATAATGAAATAAATATAATCTATATTGTTAAAATTAATTTTAAATAAATCTATACAATGAGTGATGTTCTATGAACAAATTCGTCAATTTGAATTCGTTAAATCATTTCAATTATAATGGTTAAAATAATCTCTCATTTGGTTTTATCATCGTTTTTTTGAATAAGAAAAGGCCTCATTGTCTAAAAAAGTGGGGGTGTTGTGTCTTTGGTTTCAAAGTCCTTGGGTCTGCGCAGTATATATAGCAGCAGAGCTCACCAAAAGATCATCAGTTCTACTGCACTAGTGAACAGATATCTCACAACAATGGTTTCCATCAAATTCTTTGTGAGTATATAGTATGTAATTATTAATAAATGTATATAATTTGGAATTTAAGGACATTGATTATTAAAAAAATAATTTCTATTTATAATTAATTAATTTCTTGATAACTAATCATAGACCATTTGAAATTTTAAAAAATTGATGTTTAAAAAATATATTTAAAAAAAATAATTTATAATTAAACAGATTTTAATAGCTGAGTAAATAAGTTTACTAAATTTCAAATATTTATAAGAATTTTGTATACAATAAAAATTTTAAAAATACGATATAATACAGTATTTTTTAATGGAATAACTAAAATGTTAATTTTCAACATGAATCAATAAAATCCCTGAAGTGTACCAAAAGAATATATTCTTGAATTTTAACTTAGAGGATGGTTTGGACTTTTTTTATACTTAAGAAATATCGGAACAGGTTCTATCCTCTATTTTTCCAATTTATTTATTTTTTTATTATTATTTTTTTAATACGTTGACTTTGAAGAAGATTGCCGCAGTACGAAGAGATGGAATTTTACAGCAGAGTTTGAAGTTTGCCAATTTAGATTTATTACTGTTCCCAACTCACTTTGAAACATCAAGTCGGACATTTTCTTAGTCAATAATACTTACACAGTTTAATTAAAAAAAATAAAAGTAATCTTCATTTTTTGATCATTAAAATATGAAATGTTTATACAATTTTGGCTGCTTTCAATTTTTCAATAAAAACTAATATAAATTGTTATTGCGGTAAATATTGAGGCTAAAAATCTGACATTTTTACTCTAAGAAATACAAATAAATAGCAGATTTTCAAGAAAAAAAAAAAGGAAAAACAAAACTTTTCGTATAGTGGCACACTTCTTCCAAGCCAACGATGCATATTATTCTTTATTTACAAATTGGCTTGGTAAGCCTAACATGGGTATAATTTTATATTTTGAAATATAATTCAAAATAAAAATTCAAAAATGGATTTGAATGAACTCATTTGGGCTACAGATATCCTCTGGGATAAAATACTTAAGCTAAGAGATATTACGTACAACAACGAAAACTGATTTACTAAATTTTATCTCTTTATTATCTTATCTTTTATTTCTTAATTTTATCTCTTTCAACTAATTTACATTAATCATTTTAAAGAGAATTTGCAATTTTTTTATTTAATAACAAGGAAAATATTTATAACTAAGGATAAAAATTTTATAACATTGCGAAGGAGTTCTACTATTTAGCTAATAAATTCAAGATCACCAACGATAAGGTCTATAAACTCTAATCAACAATAAAATAAAATAATCGCCTGAAATATTATTAATAATTCATTAGTTATGTTTATTAAAATTACACATCGGGGGTTTAAAATTTTCTCTGTCCGTTTCGGTTTCTGATAATCCAAGAACATTGTCTGAAGCTATTCAAGGTTCTAATACAAACTAAAATTGATAAGCAAAAATCAACAAGAGGCGAACTGAATGCTAGAGAAATTAGTTATGGTTAGTACCTAGGACAGTTACTGCACAAGGATGGCCAATGGGACGAAATCATAAGCAGATGCAATCTTGGATGGCGGGCAGTTGTGAAATATAAAAGTATGTACAGGTCGAACACCGGCATGATATTAAAATGAAAGTTATGGATGACCACTGCCATGGCTGATATCTGTCATGGCATATGCCTCAGAGACATGGAACATAAACTTAAAGACTAGACATAAGGTGAGAAACATTGTGAGGTCAATGGAGAGGTATATGCTAGGGATTACTCGAAGAGATAGAAGAAGAAGTGTTTTGATAAGAAGGCAGACTGGGTTACCAGATATTATGTGTGTACTGCATACACAATCGTAAATGGAAATGGGCTGGACACACAATAATAACCACAAAAGATAAGTGGACAAAAACATTATAAACTGGTACCCCATAGGCTTTAAAAGGAAGAAGGGAAGACCAGGACATGCTTGGAGAGATGAAGAAGCCCTGTGGATGAATAGATTGGTCCAGGAAATGAATGGAAGAGGCTAACGAAAGTACATTACAAAGTATGGCTGCAAGAGAACACCTTATAGTAAGGTATTTTATATGTGCAAAATGTTATAAAGACTTCTGTTCATAATCAAGAAAAAAGAACTCAACAAAACCTCAGTCGATGTCTGATTTTTTCCTTCAGGTATAGTAAATTTGTTTATAATATGTTTTACTTTTATGTAAATAGTTTTTTATGTTCATATGTATTATGCAGGAACAAATAAAGATTATTAATATTATTATCTTAATTCAAGTTGTACAAATAACTGAAATCATCTATATTTTCAAACTAACTGTAACTTATATGGCCAGAAGTTAACTAATTTATATTACCATATTTTTATCTTATTTCTTGTTTTCACCAGTTCTTCTTCGCCCTGGCCATCGCCTGCGTGTTCGCCGCTGAAGAGACCGTCCGTGCCAAGAAGCAGGTCCTCCTCGGCGGATACCCATACGCTTACTCAGCCTACGCCGCACCAGCAGTCGCCGCACCAGTCGCCTACTCCGCCGGATACGCTGCCTACCCATATGGAGTCGGTGCTTACTACTACTAAGCACTTCCCAAAATTACTTAGTCAACCCAGCATGTGATCCTCGGCCCAATTACAAAATAAATTTCCGTTATTTATCATAAAAATGAATTCTATAGTTATTGTAATCCTCATTTTTATCTATATTACTCCTTATCTTGATTTTTAAATCACACCTTAACAATATCTAAATAAGAAATTAATTCATCCATCCATATCAATTATTTTTATATCAATAATAATTATTAATAAACATCTTATGCTATATCATCTTATTCGCCTACAAGAAAAAGGAAGAAATTTATTCTGCTGACTTATCACTTAAGTACTTTATTCACTTGAATTGCAGTATGAACAGCGGATCTTTCTATATTTTAGATATTTCATATTTAAATCTGTGATGATATAACCGGTTACAAAAGAAAAAAAAATTAGATAGTCATACTGTATACATAAGTATAACATGAATTTAATTATTGCTTAAATTAAATAATTAAAATAATAAAATAAAACACTAGCAGCCTATAAAACTAAAAGCCTGAAATAAAATTGAAAGAAATTAAAAGGTAGAAAACAAATCTATTATATTGTGTGTATTAATTTATCACATCATAACAATTATTAAACACAATGATGAAAAATAAACACCAATCACTAGAAATATTATTACAATCATTAATCATCTTAAAACAAATTTACCGACAGCATATCTGCAAAACCTCATACATTCCATTTTAATTTAAATAAAAGTTCTAAATTTATAATTTTATTTTAAATATTATAATTAAAAGTTCTAATAAAATTTCTATCTCATTTTAATTAAAATAAAAGGTCAAAACGGATGTTCGAATGGAATGCGTCATTTTTACGTTATCACTTATCTATGATCAGTTGTGATAACCTGTTCTAGAAGACTTGAAATTTCTTTTGTATCCTGAAAATTAAGTCAGAAGCACTTACGAGGTTTTGCAGGTATGCTCTCGATCTATTACGCTCTGTATTCTGTACTAAATCCTTCAATAGTAGCTTTCTTTTACCAATTGTTAATAAATAAATGTACAGTTGTTCAATTGATTTAATATCCTCACATATGGCAGGCAAGGCGGGATATTATAAAAGGTTTCCAACATATCCTTCCCAGAGTGTAAATGTCGAAATTTATACCCCGATATTTGCATCTGGCAAATCCAGCTTGACAAATGGAATCGAAATACCATCAGGTCGGAGAGCTGCCCCAATACGCTTGGTCATAGCGGTATGGGGAGTGACGGCTAAATGCTCATTATTAAGTCATTCGCTCTATTATACATAATATGACATAAATTCATTTGGTATGGGTAAGGACGTTAAACGCCAAATAATAAAAAAAATAATGAATAAATAATTAATAACTGATTTGAATCTCATTTCTTAACTCATGCGCTTGCTAGATGCTATTGAAATAGACAATAAGTAGCACAAAATTCACCGTCCTTATTGGTTGATTCGTATGCTTTTACAATACAAATTTCTACAAGCTACTCAATTGTATAACTTTACAAATTCATTAATTTTTCTCTACTTTACTGAGCGTCACAGTTCTTCTTAATGGTATTCCGGACTAAGAGGTGCGAAAACGTAAAAATAAAATAAAAAAAATACTCAACTAAGATCCTAGATTGAATCAAACGTCACCTTTTGTTTTTACAAGCATTTGTAAAATTATTGCTATCAACAAAGCTCTTTAAAAAATCATCCTTTTCTTTCTCGACTTTAATCCTCGATTCCTTTTTAAATATTTATATTATAAATAAAAAATGCGGGATATTGGAAATGGTAATGCTCGGGAGATGCTAATCCTAATTCCAGTCCCTTCTTATTCAGCTGAGGCTGACATCAATAATTCCTTGTCCAGAGGCAGTGTTACCATCCATTTAAGCCTGCATCTGACAGTTCTCTTCGCCAACTCCAGGAAAACATTTCCTTAATAATTTTCTTTTTGGCTTCACCATCCCACATGAAAGGATTTAACCGAATCGCAAGGGATAATATATGACAGTTTTTCACCATTTTTTATTTACTTTTATTTTGTAATTCAATTCCCACAATTCAGAGAAGAAGGAGGACCAATATTACAAGCTGCCGCTCTTAAGGGCAATAAGTATTGAAGCTGTCTAAGATAATCCATTTACACTTTATATACACAATAAAGAAGAAAAAATACAAAAATATGTTAGATAATCTATACATCACAAATAAAAATAAATTAAACAATAATAATATAAGCAAGTAACCAAATTAAAGAAATTAAAATCAAGAAATAATAAAACAAATTGAGCACATTCATACGTATGAACAATATTCTGCACTCGGATATCATTCATCACTTCATCTTAAACTTATTTAAACATTATTAATTAAATTTATTAAAAAACAAAAATTAAGACAATCTATTTATGATTTCAGATAACAAAACTTAATTATATAGATTATATTTTTAACTAATTGGAAGCTAAAACAATAAAATCGATATAATGAGTTTTGGCCAGGTTTCTTCAAAAACAGACCAATATATGCAGTTTCCACCAATATGGTTGAAAACTAATCCAGCAAATATGCCTTTTAGACCATTTTTCCAACCCCTAACGGCTAACTAGGTTGACGAAATGTATTATCCTGGGAGAGTCAAGTCAATTTTGTAGGACTACCAGAAAATAAATATTAATCTATCCAGATGGTCCCACATCCGCTACGAGCACACTGTTTTTTTTTTATTGAGTAACAAAACAAGTTGCCACACTTAAGGACGAGCTCATTCTGGGTCACATGTTTATACGCGCTCGGCCAGCGCGGCCAAAGGCAATAAGAGTAGTAAAAAAAAAAGATAAGTTAATAAGAAATACTTTCTAATTTAAAGTTTAAATAATCAAAACCAAATATTTATATGGCAAAATAAAACAACTTATAAATGAAAACAAAATCAATTCTAAATACTATTTATCATAAAATATGTAGATTATTTTAAATAAAAAAACTCAGTTTTAAAAGATAAAGCAAATTAAATAAATATTTAATAAAACTAAGATATGATCAATAATAATATTAAGGAGAAGAGGAAGGAACTTTTTAAGTCTGCTGGAAGATCGATTGAGATCTGACAGGATCGAATTACATATCACAGCACGCTACATATACCAGGGACTTCCTTAGAATAATAAAGTATAAAATAAGCTCTAAGAGCCCCAGAGGAATTATTAAAAAACATCATGGGTCCTATGGCTTAGAAAAAATAAAATAAAAATTATATCACGATATACAAAAACCCAGGAAATAGGAAAAAAAGTAGATCACCAATTCCTTACTTGAACTGGTAGGAGAGAAAAATTTGATCGCAGTGGATATATGCAATATATAAGATAGAATAGATACAGATCTGTGTCTAACAATTTTCTAGTTGTTGGAAACATCATTGAAACTAAAACACAATAGCTTATCAGCATATGCGTTTCCAAAAAATGTTGATTAAGCGGAAGGATTGCTTGCAAGAGGATAGTCAACGGTGAACCTGGTCCGAGAGCGTATAAACAAAATGAATACAATGAACATATATTTTTATTTTTACTCACGAAAAACCTTTAAAAATGGACTGTTCCTGTATAAAGGGCTGTTTTACGCATATCTAAGAGGAATAGCCAATACAAATCCCGAAGGAATCAGACCAAATATAGCCCAGATTTATGTGCATGGACGATGTGGAGATTGAACCGGGCACATCCGGAGGAGGATTATAAAGGTTGATGGAAGCGGCAGCACGAGTAATAATAGAATAGAACCAGAAGCTTCCGACGGAGGATCTTGGTACAAGTAAAAAAAAAAGAGATATATTTTAAATGAAAAAATAAAAATAAAACAAAAGCTAACAACGACAATTTTCAACGACTATTGCTAAATCATTAACTGTTGATTGTTATTCCCAACACTAATACTCAATTTTATTATTTTTATACTTTCCACAATATAGACCACATCTTTCGATCCTCCTGACGTGCATAGAATCTAGCTATCAATTCAACATTGTTCTAGTGTATGTTTGTAGGACTGACAAAAAAAATGTTTTATTCTTTATCATCAATTAGATATTGTACATAGGCTTTGTAAAAATATAGATAATCAACAAATATAAAATTTTGAACATTGTGGGGTACATTTCAATGTAGACAAAAATTTGAGAGGATCGGAATGCAGAACGTATGTTCACCTTATTCTAGTGTGACGAACAAGAAAGTGATAAGATTGCAACAAGGCATAAACAAAATAAAATGTGAGTAAAAGTCAAATATTTTACTGATTATTAGACATACAAAAATTATATTAAAATTCTCTGATTTGATATTTTTGAAATTATTGTAATAAATTTTATGTTTTACACTACATTAAGATGAGTGTTATGTGTGTACTATAAATAATTATTATAGAAACGTTACCTCAGCTGTGTATCTCAGTTAAATATTTTCAAGTGATTTTATATTATATATTTTATAATGTATGTATGTATAATAATGTATTATTAAATATATATATATATATATATATATAAAGAAATAGATATATAAAGAAATAAAAAATACGTATTTAATATTTTTCAGTCTAGTTTAAAATTTCGACTTGTTTTAAAAAAAAAATATATGGGGTCTCTCGGACCCAATACAACTTTAAAACTTCAAATAGGAATCTATGCCTTCCGATACATCATCTTAACAGATTTTTGAAACTGAAATCAATGGTGAAACCAGATTTTAAATTGGTCAATAAATTACAAAGTTATGGTACAAAGTTTAAAAAAAAACAATACATTTTGTTTGTTTTGGTATTAATTCTTTAATTTTAAACTAGGCTGAAAAAAATTCAATACGTATTTTTTATATCTTTTATAACATTATCGGTTCAAGAGAAATTAAGCCGGGCCATCTAAAAAGGATACTCTATATATATATATATATATATATATATATATATAACATTATTATTATATAATTTATATTAGGACTTATTTTATATTAGTCCTAATATATATTTTATATTAGGACCTAAAGGTGATTACTTTCCAGCCAGGGACCGAAACAAACTGTTAACTTATATTATGAAAAAAATATATACATAACTTTGACTATTATTTTGGCGGAATAAAAGTTTCATTATAGAATAAAACTTTTTTATAAAAATTATTTATACACTTTTGCTTTAAATATTAAAATAAAAGTTTTGTCAGAACTGTAATTTTTAAACTATGTGGAGAATAAGTTTAATAAAAAAAAAAAATATTTTATCAGTAGTGATAGCATATTAAGGAACTGAAATAATCTTAAATATCTTGAGACATCCCACACTAACAAATACCATGAACAAATAACTCAAACACAACAAGCTGTGAATCATCCTTAATCTAAATAAGTTATGTATTTATTTACATTGCATTACAAATCATAGAAAGGATATTAACTTTTTTGCCTTGAAACTGTTTTTAATAAATCCCAATAAAATAAAAGTCGAGCTAGATCATAAAAAAAGAAAGAAGTTTTATTTAAAATTGTTTTTATGTTGACGATATGCCATTGATGCCACTCCCTGCTGCACACAATAGACATATAGAACCATCCTTAGTATGCCTTCGGTCAAGAAGGACCTTGCCCCGACCATGTTATTCTGGATTTTGCTATTTTTTAATATTGAGGGAGGGGTAAGAAAATGTTTTTTTTTATAAAAAACAATTATTTTGCAATTAAAAAAAAAATGGTGAAACTGTAAAAATTAAATATATTGCAAAAACTGAATAACTGCTTCGATCCCAGCTAAAATTGAATGATAGGTACATGACGTGTTTCTGAATGAAACTGAAGGATTTTTAACTAAAAGTAGAATAAATAAAGTTCATGGAAAGACTTTAAAACAAAACTAAAAGCTGAGAATATAATTGAAATATTATTAATTTAAAATGTAACTAGCAAGAAGTAGAATATAAAATGTGAATCAATATTTAGAAGACGAAAATAAATAAATAAAATGATCAAAAGTGATTAAGGAAGTTGACGGTAATCTATAATTTAACAATACAACCTAATTGTATCAGCGCCTCTGTGTCTGCCAAGAGGCGGGGTGTGCCTAAAAGACCTTGGCGCTGAGCAGTATATATAGGTTGCGAGCCTACCAGAAGAGCATCAGTTCTACTGCACCAGTGAACAGACATCTTACAACAATGGTTTCCATCAAATTTCTTGTGAGTATTTGATATGCTGTTGTTTGTCGAGATTTAACATCCTTATTTAATCCAAGTGGAGCAGATAGGACGGTTATCCTACAGGATACCAATCTATTCTAGCCGGAGAGAGATGGTCGATATCTATCCCCTGATTCGTCTTGGAATTGAAACCAGCCTTCCAAGGCCGGATTCGAACCGGCACCGCTTCTTATTATTATGCTAAGGTGCTGCTCCAATACGCTCAGCCAACACGGCTTGGAATTTAAAAATGTCACTTGTCACTAGAAAATGTCATATTCGCCATTAAATATCCTGTGATTTTTATATGTTTTAATGTATAAATTTATTTGAAGTAAGACTAACTGAGAATGAATCAAAATATACTTTTTTTATTCAATATAACTAAAAAATAAAAAAGCCGAAATATAAAATCAAATAGGATATTTTCTCAACGACGATATGTATTATGATATAAATTGGATGGAAAATTTTCATGGAGCTAAAAATCAGACAATGAAAATGTACATTTAAGGCTCGATAGAAATTCTAAGATAAATCATTCAACACGTGATTTTTATAGAGTAAAAAAATAATTTTTTTCGATATTTATTTTAACTGAATCCGTTTTTTAATTTGAATGGAAAACAATTACATTTGCATATATATTGCAAAAACGGTGTTTATCACGTTTTTGGTTGTTTAATTGTATAAGATCATTTAAAATTAAACAAATGAAAATTACTACCCTTAAAAAAATAATTTGAAGTATTTTTTTCTGAGTTGATTGAATAGAAATTAATATTCACAAGTAGATTTTCCGAACTCGATTATTCCTCATACAATTAATATTGATTTAATATTTTCTTATTTATTTATATACAAGCAATACTTTATAAATCTTTCCTTGTTTCGAATTTATTTAGCCGTGTTATTTCGAAATAAATATACGATTTCAAACACTTTCATGTTAATACGTGAGGCATAGGTGATACGTATTCAGGCAACACCACAGAATTCTTAAACCAAAAGCGGTGTTGGTTCGAATCTTTTAATCTCGATGACTTTTATTTCGTTGCGAAGATCTTAGTTAGTTGCGAAGAAAAGTTTGGAATTCTGTTATAAAGATAAACCGCCTTTCCTGCTCTAGTTGGTATACATTAAGAGGTTGAAAAAAAAAAAAAAAAAAACGATTATACAAATAATCATTAACATTTTTGCTCTTCCAGTTCTTCTTCGCCCTGGCCATCGCCTGCGTGTTCGCCGCTGAAGAGACCGTCCGTGCCAAGAAGCAGGTCCTCCTCGGCGGATACCCATACGCTTACTCCGCCTACGCCGCCCCAGCAGTCGCCGCCCCAGTCGCCTACTCCGCCGGATACGCTGCCTACCCATATGGAGTTGGTGCCTACTACTACTAAACTATCACCTCTATTATTTCCCTAAACAAATGATTTTTGGCGTTATCACATAATAAATTTCCGTTAATTACTCAAAATGAGATGTGTATTTTTGTTTCCTTTGTATGTTTTATTGTTTCGGATTCACGATGGAACTTATGTTATCTAAGGTAAATGTATTTGTTTTTATAGCAGTCATATGGTGGGACGCAGTTACCTAGATCAGTTGCTGCAAATATTTTTGATTTTGACCACAAAAACGTAACAAAAATGCAAAAAAGAGCGCAATGCACATAATGAAACGCAAGATGAACTTACAAATGAGTTTTTATCTATCCGCCTAATCAATAAAGAATACCTATTTAAAGAACTTTGTAATATTCAGATTCGAAGGCCATAAATACGTCTGCAACAGTGCCCGGATCAGTTAATATAGGACTGGTGTAGAATTACTAGTAAGGAAAGCCTTGAAATAAAACTGAGTAGCTCCTTCAATACAACACATCACGTATTTTGCATATAATCCTGAACTTAAGAATGAAATGAACAACGTAAAAATCAATGAGGTGAGATTAATAAGAACGTGTAATACATTACGTAAATTTGAAAACATTAATTAAAAACAAACTAAAAAAAAAAAGGTGTTATCAAATTTTAACAACGTCATCTACATAGTTTCTAGAATATTTATCAATAATAAAATCCACCTATTTTTTTATTAAAAAGTGTCCAACTTCTGAACGTGTCGTAACGATGACAACTTCATACCCGTGGAAGCAGGTTGGCTGCAAACACTTGTTAATAACTGTGAATCTATTGAGTGAAAAATACTGTATGCCCAATGCAGTTAAATGCATTTTAATGAACTTAAAATTGAATAAAACAGTAATTATAATCTATGCGATCCAAAACCTAAATAATAATAATAGTATTTATGTAAATATCTAATTTTAATCCTTAATCCTAAATAATTTTCCTTACATAAACCTTTTATTTAAATTCTTTTGTATTGCAGCCTTTATTAGAATATCAAAAACCTTCTGGTGCTCAATATAAATCGATGAACAATTGGTGAGATTAAATATTTGTATTCTAATTCTTAATTCAAACATTCGCCAGAAGGGAATTATTTCGATAATAGTTGATCGGTTCCGATTGAATCAACACAGATTGTGCCCTATAATTTGCTCGACGTATTCTCTTTGAATATTCAATAAAATTATCAGTAAAAAGAGCAAGAAATACAAACTTTATTCAATTTCTACTGTTTGCCAATCAAAATTTATTTTTACTCTAATTTCAGCCTCGTTTGCAAATTTTTTAAAGACTTTAAAAACCACATTTAAAAAATTGATCTGTTTTCTGTATACAGCGGAATGATCAACGGAATGATGAAACAGACCCAAATGTTCAATATCAACTGACATATTCTATAAGTTTTAGTTTCGGTAAACCGAGACATCGGAAAAATGATTCTATGTTCAGTGCCATAACACATGGCCTTTAAGAAATATAAAACGAGATGATTATTAAGGTAATTTGTAAGACCATAGGAAATATTTTTTAATATTCCTTACATACAATAATTTATACTCCACTTGGTTAGGAAAATTTTTTTAACATTCCAGTAAGGCGCGTCCAGACACCAGAAGGCCCATCTTTTTCATCTTATTTCCTTAATAATAAACAATTCTCTTATTTATGAGAGGTAGGAAAATAAAAATGACAACATTTAAAAAAATGTATATTTAATAGGCTAAAAATAAAAATCAATAGCATGAAAAGTTTTATATTACAGTTCAATATTACTACTTAGTTCCAACTAAAGATTGCCATTAGTTAAGTGATAATGTTAAAAAATCTTAATATAATTATTTCATGAAGATCTATACGTTACATGAAAATTTTCAATAAAACAAACAAATGATGGGTATGTTGTTATTTGTAACTTTGAAAAGTTCCTAAAATACATAAAAATAATAAAAAATATGAATATTTTACGAACATGTTATACATTTTTATTAGATAAAATTCAAAACATACTGAACAAAAAAATGATATAAGCTGAACGAACGTTCAATCTCAAAATGTTGAAGTATAATAGCATATTTTTTTTTGTTTAATCAGCTTGTATCATATTATAGTTGTATATCGATAACATGTACTTTTGAGACATAGAATGTTTAATTTGCTTGGAGAAAAATTTTCAAAAAATTACAATTAACTTTATTTTCTATACAAACAACAGTTTACATTTATTATATTGACGAGTACTAGGATTGGAATATCGACACGATATCGATATATCGGAGTTGAAAAACCGATACATTATATCGATATCTTAACATCCGATATATATATATATATATATGATATTGATATTTTACAATGATATATCGATCACACCATATGCTAAACTATATGACAGTAGAACTCGGCAATTCATATCCCAGTAATTCGTATAAATTTTCTGGTCTCTTGAAAGCCTCCCTTTATTTCGTATAAAAACACTGCCATCTGGTTCCCCCGATAATTCGTATTTATTTTCGTCTTCCAAGTAATATAAACGCCTTATAATTCGAATTTCCAAATAAAAAATTTGGTTAACTCTTAATGTTTTCAAGAGGAGAGGTGAGTAAGTGAGAGAGGAATCGTTCTATGAATTTCGGTCGGTTTACAATTTTGTATTAATCTTGTTATTTCCTATTTTTTACCGCCGATTATTGGAAATCTCAATACTTTGGATATCTCGATAATTCATATTTACCTTTCGAACCCTTGACCATACGAATTATCGAGATTCTACTGTATTTTATTTTAACAATTTCCTTTATTCGGTAAAACTCCAGAATCGTAACCCCAAAATGGCGGAGGTCTAGATTTTTAAGATCATCCAGGTCCTAAAAATCTGCATGTCCTCCATGTTGGGATTACCATTCTGGAGTTTTATCAGTAAATATAACAATAAACAATATTTAATTACCAAACAATAATTAATAGATAACATTTACATACAAATGATGTTGATTAATCCTATATAAAGAAAAATTGATGATTTATATAAATGATGATGGTACTGAGATGTATATCAAATAAATTACATGCTTTTAGATGAATGTTTTGAGAATGCACAATATAATCGGAAGAGTTATAAGATAAATAAAAATTTGAGAAGTTTGAAGATTTTATTATTGAAAAACTTCTAGAAGACTATAATATATCAAATATGGCTAACAGTCTTCAAAATAAAAATATGTTATAATTTTTTTTCTTTGAAGAATAATTCTTTTTTATCTTTTTTTATAATGATTCATAGCTAATAAAAATAT
Source organism: Rhaphigaster nebulosa (assembly GCA_948150685.1). Taxonomy (NCBI): domain Eukaryota; kingdom Metazoa; phylum Arthropoda; class Insecta; order Hemiptera; family Pentatomidae; genus Rhaphigaster; species Rhaphigaster nebulosa. The sequence goes on from OX411311.1 coordinate 20,883,659, forward strand.
TGTTTTATAAATAATAATCATTATATTATTTTTAAACCTTCTTCACAGTTTATAATATTAATTGTATTTAGTAATACTCAGTTGATGCACTTTCTTTGCTTTTTCATCCATTTCCTTTCGATATATCGATATTTTTATAGCGATTAACGGTGGATATCGATATTTGGTTTTGCGATATATCGATATATCGAATATCGATATTTTCCTTTCGATGTTCCAACCCTAATGAGAACAACTTAGAATTATTGCCCTTAAGTGGCAGATTGTATAATCAATAACAAAAAGTCATGCATCAATGTAGGATGTAGGTACATGCATTCTTGGTACACACCCAGCCTCTATTGAGAGGAAATCTGATCCTATAACGAGTTGAGGCAAAAATCTGGTGTTGAGCATGATGTAATTAGCCAAATTACATCCTCATATAACCATCGATCAAGAATAAATCAATATTCACTTATTAGCTACGTACCTTAGAATGTTTGTGGGTTCTAAGTACCGTTTATACTAGTCTAAAATGACCAGATGTTTTAAAATGGAATGCGGAACAGGGACAAAAAACAAAACAAAAAAAAATATATTTTTAAAAATCAATTATGCATAGTAAACCAAATTATAACAAGATACCAACATAAAATTAAAACATCAACATAAAATCACTATTCTGCCAAATCTCATGAAAATCGATCCACTAGTCTCGGAGGAAAACCGCGGTTGGCAGATGGCGGACGGATGATTTTTTTAAAATTCGATATTTGGATTCTACAAATCTTGAAAAGTAAAACCTTAAGTTTAGAGGAGAGGTTAATTTTGTTTTTTCTTGGTCGATTACGAAGGTTCATTATTGTAAATAATAAACTAAAACACAAAACTTAAATTTCCTGTTTTCGTATGGGGAATCGGAACCTAGTTCATATGAACTTATTTGCTGCTCTTGAGGTGCAAAATCGATACCTGTGTGTTCTGGTTTTTATCCTGTACACCCTGTATACATTAATAATTTTTATTTAAAGACTATTTTTTCCTAGTTTACGAATATTAGTTATATACTAAAATTTTGTGCAATTCAATTCTTTAAATTTTACTAACTTGCATATTTAAGGTACTTGTAATACTTTGGGATTTATTAGCTAAAAATAAACGGCGGCCATTTTGAAAAATCGGCCTTATAAAGCCTTCGCAGCTCCAGGGTCTATCCCGACTTTTTACCATCGTTTTTCTGATAATTTTACATAAGAGTCCATTAATAAACATCAAACTTTGTAGTCAAAAAGACAAAAGATTGCCCAAGGGAAAAGGGGCAATGTGGGACGTTTTTCGATTTGGGACGAGAAACTGAATCCAATTTAATTTTACGTTTCAAGTTTGGATAAATACCTGAATCATGGATAGTTTTGGGTTTACAGAAAAATTCACAGATTTGAATTTATTCCCTTTTGCATCGCCACGCCTCAAATATATTGCTATCAAAGTTAATATGGATAATACATTAAAATTATAGTTGAAATCTAAAATCATTTCGTAACTTACTCTTCGGGATCTTAAAATGTTTAAAATGATAGGAACAAAAAATCTAAAAAAAAAGAATTAAAAAATTAATTCTTTATCAGAAGGTAAAATAAACAGACCTATAGATCACATCAACGTAAGTTCTTATTTGATCTCAAAATTCTTCTCGCTTACTCAACACCTTTTTAGAACTGTTTTCTCAAGGAATGTTTTTTCAGCATCTATCAAAAAACGATCTCGATGAAGGTTGCTAAAATCTGTATGGTTAATTAATATTTAAAAACATGCAAAAGTAAAGGATTATATATTTTTTTTATTTATTTGTTTGACTTGTATTGTGACCAGAGATATACTAAAAGGCAAAGTGCAATGGACACATAATTTTGAAATAAACTAAAATGTTTATACTGGTTCCAAATTAATAATAGATTATTATAAATGATCGGGATGGACTGTATTATGAATGATATGTTAATTTGCAAAAAGGAACCGAATTTAATCTATTTATAGGCCAAATTAGTGTACAATACTGTTAGAAAGTTATATAATTTTGATTGCAAGGAGTTTATGGGTATGAACTGAAGAGGCATTTCATAAATCTGTGGTACATATTAAAGCTGAATTGGTTTACTGCCTGGCTATTGTAATAGTCATGGTCCCTGTTGTGTTCTCTTCTTTTACTCATCTCTATCTTCTTCCACCGCAAATCAAAATTAAAATTTGTGCTTGGGTTCAGCCGAACAGATCTGAACCTAGAAGTAAGATGAAAGTATTTTCATGAAAGGGTTAAGCAAGAAATTCAGCAGGCTTCCAATAGATAGCGGAGCCTCACAGACCAGTGAGCGCTCCATCCTCAATTCTGTTTTTATTCAAACTGTTCGGGGATGTTCTTGAACGTGACTATTGTCGATTGGATTAATTTTTCAGCTGACATGCCTCAGTGTTTTCCCCCCGAATCTCCTGAGATTTAATTAGCTAGGCATAACCAAATTATTTTTTTATTGTCTCTTTTTAGCTTCTGGGAAAAAGGTTTTACGTTCCCTGCTATTTGCTTTCAAAATTTGTACGAATCAAGGCCTGTCGCAAAACGGTGTAATTTGATTAAAATTACAAAGGTCTATTGAGGTTCAGTGAACTAAAGTTTCAGAAGTTTGAATACTTGCAATGATTCACAATCGTTAAAGTTGTTCAAGTTTCTGAAAAAGAACTTCATCAACAGACTGCAATCAAAACCGGGCAAAGAAAGTTGTCTATTTGAATTTCAATTTGTCCTTTCGTAATGTTTTGAGTTTGTTTAATTATTCTAATATATATATGCTATTATACCATTATATTAATGATTCTTAATAATATACAACCGTCCTCTAGCGAACCAGCACTTGTGGGATCATTTTAAATTGGAAACTCCCAAACATATATATACTGCAATTTTTGGAAGATATAATATATATATATATATATATATATATATATATATATATATATATATATATATATATATATTATATTTGTCCAAAATTGCAGTTTTGAATAAGAATTGAATAAATCAGATACAGCAAACAAAATCGACCACTTGTGACTGCTTGTATTTCCGCTACGGGACAAGGCTCCAAATGAAATATCAAGTTCTTCACGATAGATTAAATTCATATTCATGTCATAAAATGAACCAATAGATTAAATTTCATTAAAAACTACAACAGAATAAATTTAAAAAACTAACATTAATTTTTATTTATTTTTTTGAATCAGGAAACTTTGATACTTTAGTCTTTTGCTTTACAGCATTATTTTACCATGTTATTCTATGTGGATGTTGTTACAAAATGTTTCTCATACATGCTACTGCGCATATTTCACAAAGAGGATGAATCAGTCGATAATAGGTTACTTACTGATAAATCCTTAGTCTCTTTTTTTTTTAATTTAAATTTTAAATAATATCTAATTAAATAAACATAGAACATGAAATACCTGATAAAATAATGATTTCATTAAATGTTTTTCATTTAAAACAAAACCAAACCAGACCCTAAGAAGTGCCAATGCAGACGCCAATGGGCGAGGTGTGCCCCAAAGACCTTGGCGCTGAGCAGTATATATAGGATGCAAGCCTACCAAAAGAGCATCAGTTCTACTGCACCAGTGAACAGACATCTTACAACAATGGTTTCCATCAAATTCCTTGTGAGTATTATTATACCATTTAAAATAATAATATTTAATAATATAAACATGTAAAACCGTTGCTACTTTTGATTGATATTGCATGATTTTTTTTCTACGAACCATTTGCTAAGTTCTTGACCAATACCATCTGCTTTCAGTTCTTCTTCGCCCTGGCCATCGCCTGCGTATTCGCCGCTGAAGAGACCGTCCGTGCCAAGAAGCAGGTCCTCCTCGGCGGATACCCATACGCTTACTCCGCCTACGCCGCCCCAGCAGTCGCCGCCCCAGTCGCCTACTCCGCCGGATACGCCGCCTACCCATATGGAGTCGGTGCCTACTACTACTAAGCACTACCCGACATTACTAAGTCAATACAACATGTGATCCTACGCCCAATTACAAAATAAATTTCCGTTATTTATGCCAACAAATTGAATTATTTATTTACTTTATATCCTATAATCCTTACAATCTTCTTGGTGAATAAGCATAAAAATTAGATAATAATTTGATCTTTTGACTATGAGCCTAGTTCCATTTGCAATAAAATGTAAGAAATTTATTGAAAAGCCAAATGATGCATCGAGAAGATACAATATGCATTAAACAAAAAAAATTGTGTGAATAATAAGCAGATACCATAACAAAACATTGAAGGATTTATGATAATTTAAGTTAGTTTCCTAAGGAAATTTTCTTTTGTATTTCTAAATTTATTAAAGACCATAATTTTAATAATAAGTTATATCATATATATAAACACATTTTAGCACACTACATCGGAACCAAGGGTACTGTACAGGAATGGAGATCACTGACCCGGAATAGTCATCGAAGCGTTATGGTCGAGCTAGGAGAGATCTTAAAATAATAGATCCTAGACAAACCATATTTTTCCGAATAGGTAGCAACATATACATATTCCTAACAACAAATCATTTATTTTAAGGACTCATAGACTTTATTAAAGATAAACCTTACATATGGTTGAACAATAAAAAAATAATAACTAAACCTATCAAGCCAATAAATAAATATATAGATGTCAATACCAGTATAAATTAAAGTTCAATATTATAAAAGGATTCCTTAAGTCTTTCAAATAGCAGTTAACAAAATGAATGATCTAATATTTCAAAAAAGCCATGATCAAGACTTTAAAGCTTCATGTAAATTGCATGAATGAGTTCAGCCTTTAAGGAATCATTTGCATTACATTCAGCTGGTAATATGAATTCCAAATGCAGACAAAACAAACAGATCTTGCAAGTCTCACGTCATGAGTTCAAAATGTACATATGATTACGTTAAATGTTCCAAAAGGTAACGACTAACTACTTCCATGTAGTTTTAATGTACTCCAAAATACCAGAAATATAAAAAATAGGAAGTGAAGAATCTTGAAATATTATAATTATATAACTATACTTCTATAATATTAAATATATAAGTTGTAAACTTATTTCTTTCTGTTCTTTCACCTTTTTTAGATTAAACCTGATATCCATTAAAATTATAATAACAAATAAGTAATAAGAAACAAGTACTTATAGAGTCGAACAGACGATATTCATTGGCGAAATGGTTAGCATCGTGCTTAGTCACCTGATTTATAGTCCTGAATAATGTCAGCTTATTATTTTAAAGCTAAGTGAATCCTGGAATATTTTAATCTACCTTTTCCATTTTGACAGACCCAACCAATTTTCTTTCAAGAGATAATTAAAAAGTTAGAAACTTCATTTAAACTAACATAGTTCAGAAAAGAAAGCCACTCAAAACAATAGACAATCCCGCTCTTTGTATGCTAATTACTTGGTACTAATGCCATATTAATTATATTGCATTAATTAATAAAGTTTTCGTAAATAAAACAACAACAAAGTAGCCTAGATTTTCTGCAAACTATTATCACACTCTTCTTAAACGTCAAGCAACACTTTAGGCTAGTCAAGCCTCAGTTAAATGAAAGCTAATTTAAGGCTGCAAATCTGAACCTTTCTTAAAAATCAATACTAACCAACGACATACAGACCTCGCCTTTCGACTGTGGTGGTCTGTCCCTCAGTTACGTCCCAAATCGTAGAACACGGCGCAGAACGCAAGGATGCATGCTAATATCTTCCTGACCGGACTTTAATTACATATTAATCAACACCTTAGTGATCGCCAAGGATATGCTCCAGATCTTGTAGTTAATCACAGAGCGTGAAAAGACGAAGATCTCAAGAGAGCGTTGTGGGTTCGATTCCCACCAATGTAAATTAATAATTATTTTACACTACTATGCTACACTCCCACTCTGGTTAAATGGAAACAACCTGTAAAACGCCGCTAGGAGTTGGAAAGAAAGATCAATAGGCACACTTGATGGACTAGCTTTTCCCCACTAATACTTGTACCAATATAATTAATAAACTCTTATTACTCTTGAAACAGCTAAGTATTAACAGAAAAAAATAAATCAATTTTTAAAGTCACTAAAGTGAACACAAATCGAGGACATACTCTGAACGAATATCATTTCGTTTCTCCCTAAAAAAATATTTAACTGTATAAAAATAACAAATAAAAATATATCCATAATTAAAAACCATCAAATTACCTATTTACTATCGCAATAGAACTTTTAAAATAAATAATATAATTTTCTATAAAAATAAGTAAGATAAATATACCCATAATAAAACAATTACTTTTTTACTATCACAAATGAATTACTTAAATAAATAATTTAATTTTCTATAAAAAAAACATACAATTATTATTATCCATCAAGATTATAAATAATTAAAATTCATAAAATTACCCATATACTATCATACATATATGCAAACTACAATCTATCAAAATTAGATCAAAATCAGTATCGGAACTTCGAATAACAAACAAGGCAGAATTTTTCGCGTTATGATGGGCGAGTTCAGACCACTGTGCGACTTAACAAAGTGGGATAAAATGTTTTTTTCAGAGAGAAATAAAGTTGATATTCGTTTTCTGCATTCCAAAAAACCTCTAGATACGTATTTTCATAGGCATGGAAAAATACACTTTTCTTACTCAAAATTTTCGACTTACTTCTATTTGACGACTTCCATCAATGAATCGATTTTTGTTCGAAAATCACTTAAATTCCGTTTAGTCTTATACGACTGAACCAATTCACATGAAACTTGGGAGTGATTTAGGACTCTACGAGCTACACGAAATGGCACACACACTGACCTCCGTAAACTAATTAGAACCGGCGATATAAAATAAAACGTTTGTCCTTCATGAAAGCATAAAATCTAAAATGTATCAATATGGGCTAGAGACCATAAATTCAGCTTTCCAGGAGGTGTAGAATTTGTGTAAAATCCTGAGGAGTTATGAATGAACAAATAAACGGCAGTCGTCGAAAGGAAAAAATCCTCCAACAAAAAATTTATATTTTTTGATTTCCATGAAATTTTTTATTTAGGGGTTTAAAAAGATGCTAAGAACGAATCTAATTCGCTTTGTCTTAAGATGATATTTTTTTGCTTACTTACTGCAAGCGTCATTTGGTTTTTGTACATTTAAATTCATGTAATACAATCGGCAGAAAAACAAATCGATTGATATATCAGAAATTTGAAATCCATGCAAAGCATAGGCAGAAAATAATAATATAAAATATTGTTGAAATTAAATAAAATATTTTTTTTCGGCTCCTAGGGCGCATGGCAAGAAACCTCGGACATGGGTCTAATATTTTTCGACCTAGTATCATAAAAAAAAGTTTCATTGAAATCAGCGGTGCCTCGTCCGTACCCACCCCTTGCCCTTGTTAATAAAAAAAAAATGCGTTCGAGTTAAAGGACTATAAAAAAAATGCGTTCGAGTTAAAGGACTATAAAAACTTTTGTAGGTCGTAATTTGTTGTAATGTGCGGACTAGGCGACAGAAAAAAAAGGGAATTCAAATCATAATAAAGAAAATTCAGATCAACTTGAATATCTAATATAAATAACACAATTATATATTTAATTAGGATAAAAATCATAAAATTGGAGTTTGAAACTGCAAGTTATTTTGATGTTTCTCAAGTAATCTACGCCAACGTTAACAGAAAATAAGAAAAAAAAAATCCAGCCATTTCTGGGAGTAGCAAGAAACAATTCAGCGAAATGTGTGGGTTGGGTTGTTGGATCTTGGATATACATTGAATGAAGATGAACCCAAAGATCATAATAGAATGGGACCCCTAGGAAGTAGAGAGATCATTGCACGCTATATCGAATAAATGTAATGGAGCAGTAAATACCAGGACCTGTATAAACAATCCCTAACCCTTATTCGGGAAGAGTGGAGGAGGAAAGGGAACTTGTAAGAAGAGTTGTTGGAAAGAGATTGGATGCCATAGAACTCAAGGAAATCATATATAGAAACCGACAGGCATGAAAAAATGATAAGTGTTTTTCTGTTATATGAAATTGATCGTTATAAATAAAACAAAAATAAACTGATAACAAGAAATAAAGCTTCGAATACACTGCATTTATATCGAAATTATATGTGCGTGGAAAAGAATAAATCTTTAATTTAATTTTTTCGATAAATTAGTAAAGTACAAACACTATTAAACAGATAACGATATTTAGCGAAGAAGTAAATTGAAAAGAAGTACCAAGAATACAAAAAGTTACGTTTTAAGGCCCAGCGAATCTATTTGCTAGATAGATTTAGATAGATAATACAACGATGGGCGCTCACAACACTACTTTCAACCAAGTAAAAACTGACTAAACAATAAATATTTATTGTTAAAATAATATAATAAATAAAATATCAAATATTTAGAGATTGTACTACAAAGAGCAAATGAACGAAGTGAATTGTTATGAAAGCATCAACAAGACAGCTACATATCACATATGTTCTATTTCCTATGCATGCTCTAAAATTCAAAATTATTTAATAATCACCTTTGAAATACAAATCAGTTGTGAGAGGGTTGTTTCTCTGGCAAGTTTAGGGCTAAGCTATAGAGTCAAAAATTTGGTTCATATATTCATTTAATGAAACTATATAACAAAAAAAAAAATTTTGGTTTTTGGAGTTAAGAAAGAGAGCTCTGAAATGTGTTATACTCATTCTACTTTTATACATTTTCAATATTTTATTCATAAATAAAAACCAAAGCAAAAAATGTTTACATATAAAGAATTTATGATCAACTATGTTGAATTGCTAATTTACCCAGAATAACAATCAGTCTTTTAAAGACAATAATGAATATATACATATTTATTTGAATGAAGGCTGATAAATACGTATTTAAATCCATTCTTGAAATATTTCAATTATTGGAACCCTTTAAAGCCAACTAGCTGACAATTGTTTAAAAAATCAATCCTTTAAGTTAAAAAAAAAAGATAAACCAATAAAACATGCTGAGTCATTTACACATGAGGTAGTAATTTAAAAGATATTTGGAAAATGATATAATAAATCATAAATAAACCAGAGAAGAGATTAAATTATATCGATTTTAACATTATATATTTATATATATATTTTTTTTAATAAAAAAAATAAACAAACTATTGATAAGCCAAACATAATGGCAACAATATCGATGACAATGACAAAAAGTGGGGTAGAGGCCTTGAGCAATCTCACAGCTCACCCTATATAAGCCAGCGCTTTCAGTCTAAGTGATATCAGTTCAACTGCAGTGAACAGACACCTTAACACAATGGTTTCCATCAAATTCCTTGTGAGTATAAAGCTATTTATTGAAGGTGCGGCAAAAGTAACTGACACATTTCCAGCCTAAATACAATCCAAACTAAGTATATGAACTATGTTTTTAATTCTCATCCGAAAGAACATAAAACGCCGTTTTAGTTACAGTAATTAATTATTTGAAACAAACGATGCGATAGGAAGTGGATGCCATTCCACAGGAAATTATTAATGTGTATGTAAAAACGGCACTCGTTTATCTGACATTATTTTTAAAACGAATTAATTCCTGTAAATACAATTAATTAATTATTAACTGTAGCTAAAATTACATTTTACATTAGATAAGATCAAACATTTTTTTTAAATATATTTAGTTAAGATTTTATTTAGAATAGAAATGTGTGAGTTACTTTCGCCGCACCCTGAACATTGATACATAAATGTAATGTTATATTAAGTATTTTTCTAGAAAGGGTATCCTATAATAACGTCTTATGTCGAACTTGGCCAGTCAATTCTGGAAAAATAATTGTCAGCAATATCGTAAATCTTGCTTATTATACGGTAAGGACGTGTTCATATTAAATAGGAAAAAATGACTTAATATTTCATATTTACTATTATCCTTCAAATTTTGTTTTTGCCTCAGTTTTTGTTAAATTAAAATTAATTATGACAAATTAAAAAAAAAAAAAATTCAAATAAGTTGAAATAGAATTCTTATCGCAGGTCAACCAAGAGATGACATTTTTTTTAATACCTTGAATATGCATTATAAAAAAAACATGAAAATTTCAATTTACATACTTTTAACCGCATTTTAATAAATACGTAGACTCCAAATGAAATGTTTAAGAAAAAAAAAAGCATCGACAGGAAGGGTCGTCACTCATCTATGGTGTCACATTTATTTATACTTTTTTATGGGTTTATTTTATTAAGTAATAAATATTATAAGATTATTGTTTTTCTTCCAGTTCTTCTTCGCCCTGGCCATCGCCTGCGTGTTCGCAGCTGAAGAGACCGTCCGTGCCAAGAAGCAGGTCCTCCTCGGCGGATACCCATACGCTTACTCCGCCTACGCCGCCCCAGCAGTCGCCGCCCCAGTCGCCTACTCCGCCGGATACGCCGCCTACCCATATGGAGTCGGTGCTTACTACTACTAAGCACTATCCAACATTACTAACTCAACGCAAAATATGATCGTCGGCCCAATTATAGAATAAATTTCCGTTATTTATCTAAAAAAATGTTTCTTTGTTCTTCCCTTTGTACTACATTGAATATTTCTTATGAAATACAGGTGAAATTACCATAAAATATGAAGCCGTCGAAACAATAAATATTGAGTTTTTAGTACAGTGGTGTTCAAGTATCTAGGTAATAACACTTATTCTTACCATATATGTAATATAAATTAAATCTAATATTAAATTCACTCATCGTTACAGAATAATATAATAATGGTAAACAGAGTGAATAATTAATATTATTGTGGGATAAGACGTTTCCAAAGAACAATAATCATATTTTTTTTTTTAGACTAGCTAAAACCAATTAAATTTTTTTATTTATTCAAAACATTTGCATATCAATTGCCAATCAAGTTGAAGGAAGATTATGTATTTTCAGTATATTCCACAAGAAACAGTTAATAAGGATAGAGATGCTCGAAAGGAAAAAAAAACATATAAGATCACTCCTGAAACTAAATCCCATTCCAGTTTTGAGGAAACTTTAAAAATAAATAGGCCCTATAGAACCCTATAAACTTTTCTACATAGGCAAAGAAGAAGGAATGTATAAGTAATCTTAAAACGAATTCAAGCATAAAGATAACAAAATTATTAATTAAAGAAAAAATAAAGCATCTAATGCACGGTACTGAAAATCGAGTGTAGCATAATTTTGAGTAAAGCCACTTTTTTAATATGGATAAAGTTTATAAAATAAGAACCATTATAATAATAAATAATTAATGTCAAGGAAATCATAAGATGAGAAACCAAATCACGAGGGTACTTACAGATCATAAAATTAGTATATGCATGTAAGAAGAAAAAAAATTAAAATATAAAGGAGTTGATAAGGATAATTTTAGATATTTTAAATAAATTACAATGAAGATATGAATGATACAGCAATTTTTTTTATATTGTGCAGTAAATAGTCTCTCCTCTATAATAATGGATATGAAATCCTTTACTCGATGCAATGTTGGGCGCAGTCAAGGAAATCCAAATTGACGTGCATCCAAATGTTTGTTTGTCAGTCAGGGTTCGATTGTAATTTTTAGTACATTTCAAAAATTTTATGACGAAGAACGATTGGTCGGTATAAAAAAGATGAATCGGTTTTTTTATTCAGTTCATAAATCATGATTATACGGAAAATTTTTCGCGAATGAAATAAATCTGCGAATCAAAAAAATAGATAAGGCCCACCGAATCGGTCGAACACAGCATGCCAAAATGGGAAGGCATATTTTATATTTAATTCTCCTTCGCCTTAACTTTGGCTCTCAAAATCAGACTACCATTTCTTTATTTTAATAGTTACTCAGTTGTTCGATTCCTGAAATTGAACATGCTGCACAGTAGTTATTCTATAGAAAATACTATGCCCAAAAAGGGAATGCGAAATTATATCAGAGTGGATATACTATGGGGTAAGATGATCCTCATACAGCCTCTATAAAATGAGTACCTGCCAATGAAGATTGGGTGCGTTGTCAAAGAAAAGAAAATACGTACACAGACCAAGACCATTCTGGAGTTAGGTTTTTTTAATTTTTATTTTACGTTATTTATAATTTATTTATAAATAAAAATTATGGATTTCTGTAGAAGTTGTGCCATATCCAGGTAGCAGAAGGTCTCCAATGAGATTATAAGAAATAAGGTGGGGGCTCAACATTCTCAATGACATCAGTGAAAGAAGACTGCTGTGGTTTGGACACGTCATGAGAATGGATGAGACGCGATGGCCCCTTCGAGCACTTAAATACTGTCCTGAGAAGAGAAGAAGACGTGGAAGACCTCGGAAGCAGTGGATGAAAGGGGTCAGAGAAGAAATGGCAGCTAGAGATCTGACGGAGGAAGATTGTTTTGACAGGAGATATTGGAGGGAAGGCGTATTGGGGACCGGGGATGTTAGAAAATCGCAAAAACCGATTAAAAAAAAAAAAAAATTAATGTAAAATTTTAATTTTTAAATGTACGGTGATATTTCTGTATCTTCAAGAGGTATATTCAAGGTATTTCAATTGAACAAATAGTCCTCAATTTTTATTGGAGTTCACTCACTCTGCAGAGTTCTCTGAGCAGGTTGGTTACCTTTAGAATAAACATCTCTTCCTGCGTTAGTTGGAGTATTTAAGGACTCTAAATACAAATGAACAAACAACAAAAAATTTCTGTAGTATTGTTGAATTTTACAGAAGACAACTGTCTAATTCCTAACACCATAGTTTACATTTATTTTTTATTTTCCAAGCCTTATTTCACTTATTTCAAGTTTTTTTCCCAGAAAATCCTGATTTTCTTTTTATTTCACTTATTTCAAGTTTTTTTCCCAGAAAATCCTGATTTTCTTTTTCATATCTTTATTCAAATCCTTTCTTCTTGATTAGATTTTTTTATTATTCCTTATATTTTATCTCTTCTGCTGTATCCCGGACACAAGTAAAATTATTTAGGAATAATAAATTTTGTTAATATTTTCTTGTAAAAATATGAAACCAGCGACGGTATTTACTTCTGATTGTAAATCACCTAGCAATTATAACTCTTTTCAGATGCCATTGCATCCTGCCTCCGTTTTTTTGTTGGCAGAGGTATTATACTATTAAGTATCCAAACGGATTGTTTAAATCCTGTAATGTGTCCAAATACTAGATGTCGCGACGTCTAATAATTGGTTTCACTGTGCCATGAAAATTCAGAGCTTTTTCTTTCCAGAGGGAAGTATACTTGCAAATTTTTCTAATTATCCCTTTCTGGGATGGTTGGAGCGCCATTGCTGCATGAGTGGTAATGTTAAAGAACGTTTGAGCACCATATAACAGTGAGTGAATTTAAATGATTTTTTCCATACTTTATTATTTCTCTATTTATTACTTAATCTATTTATTTATTACTCTTATTAATTTGGACATAAATTTAGTTTTCTAGAATAATCTACTACATGACAAGGATCCTCGATTTAAAAATTAGTTTGGGTTATGGTAGCCATCATGTGGTATAATTATAAATGGACCTTATACAAAACTATGTATGTATCGCACATTCAGAATGAAAGAGTCACAGCACCTAATTCCTAACGTGAGTAATTTTAAAAGTTGGATCTTTCTTAACTCAAAACGCTGCCAGTCCTCAAAAATCAGGCCAAAGCTATAGTACAATAGGTGATCTACCAACAAGTGCATGTGCTACAAGAAATACTCTGTTTACTTCTATTTTGAAGTTCACTTGTGCCTAATGTTCGTTCTAACAAAACGAAGTTCTTCCCCATTCATTCTGGATGTGCGAGCTAAGTCGGAAAGAAATCTATGTAAAAATATAAATGATATGTTTTTCTGGTATAGATGATCTTATTGGCTGGAATATGCTAGTACGCAATAAATAAACCAAAAAATGATTCTTGGTCGTGTTTTCAATTAGAATTAGGCAATTAGGCTTAAATAATGAAACAATTCTTAGGAATATTGGTAAGAAAAAAACTTTCGAAATAGGGTTTGAAAATACAGAAATTTATTGAAAGATTGGACCGAAAAATCACAGGCTGGTTGTGCATTAGACTAGATTATATACATTTAGTAGTAGTAAGCTCCAACTCCATATGGGTATGCGGCGTATCCGGCGGAGTAGGCGACTGGGGCGGCGACTGCTGGTGCGGCGTAGGCGGAGTAAGCGTATGGGTATCCGCCGAGGAGGACCTGCTTCTTGGCACGGACGGTCTCTTCAACGGCAAAAACGCAGGCGATAGCCAGGGCGAAGAAGAACTAGAAGTAGAAGAAACGTTAAGCTTATTGGGCACAACAGAAGAACAGGAATAACATTAATAAATGACGTTTGTAATACTTACAAAGAATTTGATGGAAACCATTGTTGTAAGAACTGTTCACTGTTGCAGTAGAACTGATGCCAGTATAGCAACCATCGGCAGCTTATATACTCGGTACAGCCAAGGTCTTAACGTGCCTGAAGCCTCCCACCGCTTTGGCAGGTCCTAGTGGTGCCAGCTGATTAGGTTTGGCAGTGTCCTTGATGCAATGGAAAATATCCGCGTGCTTATTTAATGGATTCATACAGGCTTATCGAAAAGTACCATTATGATCTATTTTAACGAAAATTATGCGAAAACTGCGTCGTTACCTTAAATTATTATTTAATTAGTCCTATATTTACACACTAACAATACCTCCAGCAAGAAATAAACGACAATTTAGTCCTTTCGTTAATATTGTCTAAAAAACGCCGAATTAGTGAATCAAAAAATGTCGATGGTTTTCCAGATCATTTCGTTTGTCCGAAAACCTTTTAATTAATTCATGTATTTCAAACCTTATATTGGCGCGGTATGTAAGAGACTCGAATTACTACGGTAGAGCATGAAATAATTTAATCATAAACGTCCGAATCGTAGGCTATCATAAAAACGTAAAGAGGAACAAAGCAACACTCATAATTTATACATTAGATTGAAATTTAAATATTTAATATTTATTAATTTACAGTATATGATCATAGACTCTGCGTCTTGCGGAAACTTGGAAGAAGAAGAATATTTATTAAAATTGCATTATGTATTTTTCTAAAGCATTTTTGCAGTGTAAATATTAATGCATTTTCATTTAATTTGTTATTGTAATGAAATAGAAACAGAAATGTAATTATATATCTATTAGAGAGAGCTATTACTAAACCATTGATTCACTAATTTAGCATAGTGTGTATGTGGATTACTGTCATCTGCAAGCTGTTATTGAGTAATTACTATTGGGGCCTTGTCACACAAACACATATGACACGTATAATCTGTTTGCTGCTAGAAACTTGGTAACATAATATATTAACAATTAGATGAGGGCTGAAAGCTTTGCCATTAATGAATACTTAATGGAAATATACAAAACTCCTATGATATATAATATAATAATATCCTTGATCGATATTTTTTTTTTTCATTTTAATTTTAATCACTTCACAGAAAATTAGTGACAATCAGAAAGTTTAATGAAACGATGGTTATGGCATTTGAGGCATGTAGGACAGTACCCAGACTTGATTCGAGTATTATAGTTCACGGAAGATCTACCATCCACCTCCTTTTCAGTCACCTTGTATATTTGGCCAAGTTAGTTGTAGCTATACCTTTGATAGTTAACCATAACACATAACCATTGTTATGTCCGAGTAGTTTATGATGGAAGCGAAAATAAAGGATCTGTGTGTGTTGGTCTGATGAAGGTTTGCGTAAGACAGTATTTATAGTTTGATTATTTCCGTGCCAAGAAGATCCTGTTGATAATCTTAATGCTTTTGATGGAAAATTTTGTAGTTTCTGCAAGACTTTCTAACCGAAAGATCATGAGGCATATAGTTCATATAGGTTTCAGTATGTTTATGTATTTAATTTTTGACTCAATTTTAGTTTAGAACGATTTGGTTAAGGTGAGAACTATATAATATATTAGGAATGTGTTATAATTGTTGTACTTAAGATAATTTAATACAATAATTTTTTTTTTCTGGATAGGAAATTAATGATGAACAGATACTTCGTTGTCATCTCAATCAATTGAATTCCTAACAGTGGATGGAGCTTCTGCTTCTAGTGGCCTTTTTTTGGAGATGATGTCAGCAAGACAGATTTTAAGCCCAAGCCTTTGCGCTTTTTTCTTATTTAAATTTTCGGTAGAGGTACATATATGGTAGGTATTAAAACCTAGAATAGAATAAGATCTTTTATTTTGGAATCAGTGATAAACCACGATATAGTGGGCGATGCAATAGAAGTTCGAGGACAAAATTACGCACTGCGTAGTTTTACCCCGCAAGCCTTGTGCACTTTTACCCCCTTCTGGCCATTTCGTTTATCATGACTCAACAGGTTAGTGAACTTTGTAAGCCTCTAGTCTGTTTCACAAAATGGTTAGATAAATTATTGTATATATTACACAAAAACTGTTAAACAGTGATTTACCCCATTTTTGTGGCTCACAGCTACAATAACACCATCGAATTCTGTTTCACAACTGGCACTGGTCGAACACTCACACAGACTGGTAGCGACCTCATGAAACCATCTTTATATTTTCAAAACACCGCTGCGTTTTATATATATATATATATATATATATATATATATATATATATATATATATATATATATATATATATATATGTAATTCTTCAACTACAAATGAAATAAATCTTCTTTATATTCAAAAATATTCTCAAATACATTTATGCTTATTTTTTTATATTTTTAACAGACTTAAAAAAGAGGATATTCTCAATTTTATAAGTATATTTTTTTTTAGTAGATCAAGCTAAAAACCAACAAACAAACAGTTTTACATATTTATAGAGTGGTAATTGAAAAAAAAAAAAAAAAATCCTAGACATTTTCATTTTAGAGCTAATAACTTTAACGAATTCGTCACTTTGAGGAAAATAAAATTTAAAAGGTATATTTTTTTATTATTACTTCATCTTCAGAAATAATAAATGATCAATCGAAAGTTATATCGGAAAGTTTACTGGTTTTTTTTTTTCAATATGAGTAGAGGGGAGAAAAGGCTTTTTAAAATTCAAGAGCGCCGGTTGTGGAGTTATAAGCTAAGCCCTTAGGTTGAAGTAATAAAGTTTTTATAACATGGATATCGCGGCCCTATCTCCTTTCTTCCTTATTCCATGAAAACCATCACGAAGACTTTGAAATTTTCGTTATTTCATAATAGAAATTATAATCAAAATTTGATATTCCCTTTAAGGGTTTTTCCCTCATCGATCCTTGTTATTCAACACAACCTCTTAGACAGAATGTTCGAAAACTGACAATAATTCTGCCTACCACACCTTATTTAGTGCACGATGTGCCCGTCGCCGATTTTGAGCAAACTTATTTGGGTGATTCTGCATTGGAAAAAATTCGACAAATTTCTAACAGTTTTGTCTAATAGTCTCTAGAAACTAAGAAAATTCCTAAAACTGCTTATTTGAAGGTTTGAGGAGAAGGAGACGAAAGACGTGGTCCCAGATGCGCCAAAGGGCCGGAGATAGGAAAGAATGGCAGAAGTGGACCGAGCCTCGTGCTCTATGCTGAGAGGCAACATGAGCAAGAGAACAAGAAGTTCATTAAGTTTACCGCCTTATGGTAGACCTGAAATATTTTTTTTTTATTTACAACTGTATTTTTTATTTAAAAAAAAAATTAGTAAATGTGCTATTTGACAATAATCAACATGGCATGGCATGACAATATACATATTTTTAAAAAAATCTACCCGTTGGTAACACAACACGGACTATTATTATATAATATTCTTATTGTGCTAAGAGGTTCCGGGCCATTTCAGAAACCTCAAAGACGTTGCTAATCTGGGGTGGAATATTCAACTGAATCTCATAAAATTTCTAAACAGGTATAGGAACACAGGAACAAACAGATCACAGACAATCAGCAACCGTAGCCCTGAGACAGCCCTTGTCCGAGAAAAACTATTTTTGGCGAACTAAAGAAGGTTCGCCATTGTTTTTTTATTCCAAGTGCACATAGGCATACAGCATTGGTATGCGGCTGCTGGGGTACACGCTATAGCGACCTCTCGTACGGCGGGCCATCGAATGATAAGTAGTCTACGTTTCGTAATTGCTATATCTCTCTAGGAGGGCTACGGAAGGATTAGAACCTTAAGATATTATAGAAGTATTAATTATAGTTTATAATTAATATCAGGCCTATATGGGCAAAAAGAGTTAAGAAATTTAAAAATATTATTGTAACAAACTAGTAAAAAAATTAAAAATCTGCACTCATCTCCCGTGGATTAGTTCAGTAACCGTTAATTACGAAAAAGCAAACTGATCTCATTTATTATTTTCATACTCCTGAAGTTTTTGTTTATTTATCTTCACTACTTACTACACATGTAAATTCCGACAAATTTTAGTTCATTTTGGATTTGAATTTATTAAATGAATTTGAAATTAATATAAACAAAATGTACTCCTCATTTGTATCACTTCCGACACTACCCACAGGCATTGGTTCATAGTTTCTTTGACTCTGCAATTATTCTCAAACAATATAAGAAAAGAAATGTCTTTAAAGTAAATTCATATATGTATCTTTATTTATGAAAATAACATATTTAAGCACAAACAAAATATGAATATGTTCTAATTTAGATTATAATAAATGTTTCAATCACATTACCATTGACGAAACCAACATGATCAAATTCTACATTACAATCCTACATTTAAATTCTAATATTACAAAAGTTAAATATATACCAGTTTTATCTTTATTTTAAAATGAATAACTATTTGGAAATAAAAAAAAAATGAGAGGCTCAGTCTAAAAAACAATCCGACACACCTAAAAGCCATATATAAAGAAGACGGGAACCGATTCATTACTCTGGGGTTCAGCAGATTGGAATGTGACGAAACTACAGAATTATTTTATTGAAAAATATATTTAATTCTTCTAATAACATAAATCTAGTTTCTTCAGATTTATTTACATCTTGTTAATATTTGATTTGTTAATGTGTCGGATGGTGTTCTTGACTCTGCTACTGATTTTTTTTTTTTTTAATAATTATTCATTAGGTCTATCCCAAAGCTGAGTGAACCCAAGATCTTAAGTATAAAAAAAAATTAGGGTCTCGGGATTATCAGCAACTTTAATTTGAATTTTAAAAATGGACTTTAAGAATAAATCTTAATCCTGTAACATCTTTTAAGTTCTTGCTCAATACTCATGAAATTGCATTCTAGTTTACTATGTGAAGAAACCACTGATTTCTTTTATTAGAAGAATTAAATATATTTACTAATGAATGAAATCTGTACTTTCTGAATATGGAACTGGCATATGGAAATGGCAACCTGATGAAACCCATAGTAATGAATTGGTTCCAGTCTTGTTAATATTTGGCATTTAGATGTGTAGAATAGTTTTCCAGGCTGTGCCACTGATATTTTTATTTCAAATAATTATACATTTGGTCAATCCACAAACTGAGTGAACCACAGACCTTCAGTAAAAAAAAAAAAAAAAAAAAAAAATCTAGGGCCTCGGGTTAACCGGCAACTTTAATTTGAGTTTTAGTACATTTTTAAAACTTAAATTAAAGTTGCCGGTTTTGCTGACTTAAAGACTAAAATGCATCTTAATCCTGTCACAACTTTTAAGTTTCCGCGAATTCTACTCCCTAAATACTCATGAAATTGTATTCTGAAAGGCCACTAAGCCTAGCCGAAGTGGTATGTAAAAGGATTGTTGAGGATCCAGGAAAACCGTTCCAAAATTGTATGCTTGGAAAAATTGTAAAAGGAACTTCACTCCCGAACTTATGACCAAATTATAAACAGACTTTAAAAATCAAAGAAATGATTCACTTGTAACACGCAATTATTATTGATGGCTTGGAACTATTGAGAAATGGGATATTAAATAAAACTGCACAAAGCTCGGCTCCCCAACGATAGCACAATCACATTAGGCAATGGACTAATTTATTTTCTCATTTTTAGTTTTTAAGATGTGTTCAAATAGATACTCACCAGGTATCTTATAAATACTCTAACTACATTTATGCATAAGAACAGAGAGTCCTTACAATGCAATGAGGTTACAGTAAAAGGAATGAGCTTGATGAAAGAATTAAAAAAAAAAAAAAAGATACAAAGGGGGCTTAGAAAAAAATAGGAAACTTTGAAAACGGATACCATGTAAAATGAGGAGACTGTCTAGTGAGCTCGAGATAAGACCTAGATAAGACCTCGACATATTATTCGATTGTTTTATAAGATTTATGGATTTCCAGACACTCTAATGTCACTGGCCGATGTAATCCTCCATCTGGATGGGATACCTCCAAGGTGCCTTTAATTCCAGCCCCCGAGAATCAAAAATACCTCCATCCATCCTTCTTCTACTTCTACATCTCTATATCTTCTGTGTTCCTTCATCTATTTCTTGAACATGTATATCAGTAAATCCTTTCTTTTCCAAAATATTTTACCATTTATTAGTGCTCCTTCTTTTCCTTACCTGTTTCTAGCCGTAATGTCTCTTTTCTGGCTTCATACAGACATAACTTATTTCATCACCTACTCAGTTGTTCTATCTCATATCATTGATCAAGTATTATCAAATCTCATTTAAACACAGGCAGACTTAAACAGAATACTTGATGAATGAATTAATCTTATTCTTAGGGAGATTTAAATTAATATTTTATTTTTTAATTTCAGATACCAAAATACTAACACGTAGTAACATTTTTACTATATAGATAATTTCTCTAATATTCGATGGTTCGATTGCCTCGTGAGAGGTGCTAACATTTATTTTCAAGATCAAGTAACTCAATCAATTAGGTAATAGCACGATGAAAATGGCACCAAAAATTATATGGCACCGTAGCATTATATTTAGAGGTGAATATAACCTGGCTATTGCCGAATCATGAATGAAACACCTATATCAGGAAAACAGAGGCCATTAATTAGACCAATTAAAATTTACGATCCTCGATATATATCACAGCAGTATATTAATTACAAGCATTTTAAAGGGCGCAGAGTAATATTGAGCCCTCTTTAATCCTAATAAGTATCAATGCTGTCCTGTAAAAGGCTATAATTTCAGCTTAAAATACTATCTAATATTTTGTGGACCTGTATGGTTTTATAGAAATGTCAAGGCAGAGAAGTCGTGTATTATAGTGCCTTTGCTATATCCAATACAATAAAGAACAGTAAATACATTTTTTTTAAATGGAGGGAGTTATTGTTGACCGTATATTTATATTTAAAGGGAGAAGTTGGTCGGGGGGTGCGGTCAAAGAAATAGACTACTATAATGTGAACTTATATAATTGTGCCTATTTTATAACTTATATATAAAATTACTTATATAATTGTGCCTTTATATAAGTTCACATTATAGTAGTCTATTTCTTTGACCGCACCCCCCGACCAACTTCTCCCTTTAAACATTTTTTTCTTAATTTTCTAAGTAAATTTTAACCATTCTAATTAAAAAAAAAATGCTAATTTGATTTTTAAAAACATAAAATTAAGAGATGACGAAAAAATTCTAAAAATGTTTGATAAATTCATTATATTTTAAAATGACTGAAAAAACAAGGCAATTATATTAATAAAATTTATCATTAATTTAGCAACTTTATACTCTCTTTTTTAGTTATTATAATGCAATAGAGTGTAATAATTCATTTAAAACAATTATAATAAGTTTCTTCCTGCTTATATAATGTAATGATATTTTGAATAGAACAAATGTAAAATCATAGTGTATAAGTGAATCAGTATAAATTTAAAATATCTCAAATAATCATTTGATTGGTTTTAGATTTAAAACCTGAGGATGACCTCGAAGGCTCGATACGCTGAAACAATGGAAAAATAAAGCATTTTTTGAAATTGGAAGGGTTGAAATTTCCTTAGAAAATTAAGAAAAAACAAATAAAACCCTTTGAAAAGTTTTTTTGAAGTGCTATACTACATCTAGTAAATAAACGTTTTATGACATTATCTTTTAAGAAAGATGTCAGATGTGGTTTATTAGCCATAAATCAGTCAGCTCAGTATGATTTGTGGGAATCTTAAAACAGAGAACGTTGGGCAGTTTGAAATTGAGCCTAAAGTAAGTAAGTTTTAATTTTTTTTTAATGAATATAAACAGTAACAGCATAAAGAAATAACATTAACTTTTAATATCCATTATCCAGATCTGACACAGTTGCGACACTGAATATATACCAGATACTAAATCGATTATATGGGAGAATTTTTGGGAAACCAATAGCGAAAAGATGTATTTTTTTTTATCTCTCATTACTTGCGAACCTTAGTTATAGGAAAATTTCTACTTTTAGGCTTTAATTTCGTGTAAAATAAATCGAGGTTTCATTTGGATTTGGATAGGACTGGCTCCTGATTTGTGCGTGGAATAAGGTTTTCCCGACAAAGAGGTGATTCGATAATGAAATTTATTAAATTCAATTGCTTCAAGCCAATAAAATAACGCGGAATTAAAGAATAAAAAGCCTCTATTTGAAATAAAAAATAACTTTACCTCCAAAAAATATCTGTAAATTAACAAAAACAATTCTGAAATTAAATATGAAATGAGACTGTCTCTGAAATTAAAACTAAAATAAACATGGACAAATTTAAATGAATAATGCTTAAACATTTAAAAGAAGAAAATAATTTTACATCACGATAAAAGAAAAATACAAAATATACTTTAAATAAAATATCATGAGCAAGAGAATAAAGCAGCGACAGACTCTGTTAACTATATGTAAACGATTGGAACAGTTTAATAACAATACATTCAAAAGCAATAGATTGTAACGCGTTATTTTAACCCGAATCCAGTTGAGGCGTGTCGAAACACAATGGAGAAATGAAACCAGTCCTGCTCCTTTAGGTCATTTTATTGACCGATTTAGGAAAATTGAACAGCTCCCATCAGACGGCAATTGGTATGCAAATATATGTAGTTATTTTTGTTTTTATCAGAGCAGATATGTGGAAGGAATAACACAAAATTATAGGATGCCTGTCAGACTCAGGCCTTGGCATTAGATAAAAGATTTTTTTTTTAGTCCGTTATTTTCAACGTCCCTTGTTTATTAAGACTGATTTGATTTAGAATTGAATTGATGCTTAAATCTAACGATCTAAAAAATTCTTCAGGAATAAATACAAGAGGAAGATTGTTAGAGAGCGCATAGGGATAGAAGGGTAACAAGGGGCTATCAGCTTTTTTGCTCACGAGCCAATCTGTTTTTGATTACATCCTAACGAAGCTAAAATGACCAAACTACAAACTAAACTGTTAAAATGACACAACATAACATAATAAATCAATGTAATATCAAATCACACGGAAAACTAAGCCATAATAGCCTAAGAAGAATTTTAAAAGAATCACAGAAAGACATGTGCGAAATGCATATTGACCCTTCTTGCGCAACACAGAAGATTTGTGTTTGACAATCTTCCTCAGTAATAATAATTGAGAAAGTAATCCAAACTCTCAATATAAGCGATGAAGCGTTGTATATATATTCTCGATCTCTTACTATATTCCCAATGCTAAATGTTATGCTCTGTTTTACATGTCTGTAACTCGCAAACGGTTATTCCAAATTAAAAATGTCAAATAACTGAAGTTATAGAGCATCAAATTATAAGTTTACAGTACTCCCGTATTTATAACTTTCTCATTACTATGCATAGATACACGCAAACAACTAAAAGCAGTTGCAGCGCTGAATTTTCACAATGTGGCATACTCTCATCATTCTTCACTTCATTACTGATTCACTTCGAAATTACTGAATTTAATCTAGAAAATTGAATATTAATGCAATTCTAAAGGAACTTAAATAGCAATTTGAACAAAAATAAACGCTGAAAAATTGATGTTCTGATGATGGAAAATAATAATTAATAGTATCGCCCAATGGTCGAAATTCAACCAAAAATATAATATTTAACAGTGTTATGATTTATTTATACAATTAAAATGGACAGAAAACATTTTGTTCTGCTATTTTTTGAATGTAAATTGAAATTAAAAAATCGAATTAATTAAAGTTCAAAATAGAATCAGTTAACCTGTTCTAGAGTTAATCGTGCGAGAGACAGACCAATCTCCAAAAATACATTGTTTGGACTCAGAGAACTCTGAAACGCGTAGAACTTTTGAAAACTCAAAAAACATCAAATATTTTACCCGATTACAATATAACAGAACTTGGATTAACCGTCACTCCTTTATCGCCAGTTTATGTGAACGTCAGTACTGTGGACCACAAAAAAGATGGAATTTTTAACTCATGGTGTGAGAATTTCAAAGAACAGCGACTGTTTTGTTATAGATGAAATAAATAATCACGACTTTTCTGCTCTATCATGCGAGCCTTCATCAGGGCTATTTTAGTTCGAAGTGGTGACAGAACTGAGTTCTAAAATAGCCCTGATAATGGCTACATGACAGCCGAAACGTCGGCTTGTATAATAAAAAATATATTTTGTTACCTGCATACTGATTATTTATTTCAAAACAATAATTTAATAATAATTGAACCATATACTATTAGATAAAAACAATTTGAGAAAGTCAAATTATTTTTTTAAAAATATAGCTACGTAAATACGTAAATAAGTTAATTAGATATATTCGTAGGCTCAAAATCTCGCAATAATTCTGTTTTATGGGAATTGAAAGAACAAGAATGAGAAAAGGGGGTTCTAAGAAGATTATAAACTAATGTTTTAAGGAGTGATTTTATTCACAAATTTGAGGCTATTTTTTATGGGTACAAAGTAATGATCATACAGTGATCAGCTTGAATACGATTATTAGCTTAAGGTATATTTCTAATAGTATTTCTGAAATCTATCTCTTCGCATAATATCTCGTCCTTGGTCCCCTCAGTGACAGTGAATCGAAGTTTTACTGTACTTTCAAACCCAAGGGGGGATGAAAACATGGCTAAAATGTTCAACGCGCTGTACCTTTGCTAATAATAGTCCGATTTCGATGATTATTTTTATTTGTAGGAAATTTAATTATCTTTCAAATGATAGCATTATCGACGGAGAATGTATCCTTTTCGAGTTATGCGCAAATAAAATATTCTTTCCCTCATAACTTTTTCCTCCTTTTTCTCGTGGAAGTAGTACGCGCATGGATGGTTAAAGGGATTTAAGAAGAAGGCAAGTTTCATCGAAATCTTTTGAAACGTTTTGGCGTAATACTCTACGAAAGAAATGTTTTTCGGCTGTTGCGCAGCCTCTATAACGCACAGGTTCTTAATTAGGAACACAGGCACAACGGGTCCATACTCTACAAAACAAAAAAGAAAGTGACAAAATCGGTCCACTCGTTCAAGAGATATTCGTGAGAAAGTCAGAAACAGAGATTTACCTGCCTTAACGGAAAAATATGCGAACGATTTTTATATTGTGCACATTGACTATCCAATTATACAACTATTTCCCCTCTACTATGCATACAAGCGGAGTAATCTGTAAGACCAAAAAAAACCGCTTGCCTATTAAATAAAGATTTATTTATTTTCCTGTAGTTTTCTTAACATACCAAATTAACATGACTAAAAATGTTAAAATTTAAATTTTATTAAATTTTTTATTTAAATTTCATATTTCAACGAAAAAAGCCATTTAGACTATTCCTGAATCCATTTTGACTAGTTTCGTCGTGGCGTTTATTGCATAACTCAAAAACGGTTAGCCATAGAAAGTTAAAATTGTGTATTTAGGATTTTTGTAAAATCTATTTATAAATCTTCCTTTTTGGTCACTAAATTATTTCCGAAAGCGGTACTTTACTTGAAGGTCATTATTAATTTCCATCAAACATTATATTAAAATATAATGAAAAACTTGTCACGTTTGGTATATAAGGCATTCATTTTAATATAAATAATATAATAAATTATTGGTAAAATTGGCAAACCGGAAGCTGTGCTTAACTTGAAGATCATGTTAGACTTTCATCAAAATTATATTAAAATATAATGTAAAACATCTCAAATTTTGTAAATAGGACTTTTATATCAATATGAATATATTTACTAGATTTTGGTTAGAATTGGTGAGCCGAAAAGGGTACTTTACTTGAAGGTCATAATAAACTTACATCAAACATTATATTTAAATTAAATACAGAGATCATATGGTTCTGTATTAAAAGTTACAAACGCGATTATGATTTTCCCAATTTAGACCAAAATCTAGTATGTTATATAAAACAATATATAAATTAAAAATACTAAATTGGAGAAGTTTTATATTATATTTTAATATATTTTTTTATGGAAATCAATTATGACTTTCATGTAAAATACCACTTCCGATAATAATTCAGTGACCAAAAGGGGAGGTGCACAACTAGATTTTACAACAATCCGAAATACGAACTTTCAACTTTCTACGGATAACCGTTTTTTATTT
Organism: Rhaphigaster nebulosa; assembly: GCA_948150685.1. Taxonomy (NCBI): domain Eukaryota; kingdom Metazoa; phylum Arthropoda; class Insecta; order Hemiptera; family Pentatomidae; genus Rhaphigaster; species Rhaphigaster nebulosa. The sequence goes on from OX411311.1 coordinate 20,910,316, forward strand.
ATGCGAGATACGTAGGAACGTGCGTACAGACGTCACGGCGAAAGTAGTCAAAATGGATTTAGGGATGGTCCCAATGGATACTTCCGTTGAAATCTGTAAACCTCTTACTTCATACAAGGAAGTAAAAACGTACAGACTTTGTTTACACCAATGAAAAATATCGGGATGAATATCTGAGGCGTCAATTTTGAAAAAAACAAGAGCAATATGGCACCGTCCTTCCATGTTTTGTTCTATTCCATATGAATGTCGGAACAGTGATATATCTTTATTTTTAGTTCTAATTGTAGGAAATTAAATACGGTAATTGTTCTGAAATCTGTTGACTGTTTTATTTTTTGTTTTTTTCGGACAAGTGCTTAAAGTTAGAGCAGTAAAACTTTTATCTTAGGCTCTATCTTTTAAAAACGAGAATAAACAAACGAAAATGGAGATAATAAAAGTCCTGTTTTATTTCTTGTTCTGTTTAAATGCTTTTTCCGTCTCTATTTTTATTTTATAGTGCTTGTCTTTCGTTCCCTCCATTAAATCAATTGCCAATTGAAAGAATAGAGCGGTTATAAAGAGTTTCAAGATCACATGTCACTAATATTATTCTCATTCACTAATTATACCATAATAAAAAAATCCGGAATAGTATGCGAATAAATATTTAGCCTACTTTACGTATGCAGAAATCATTTTGCATTTTTATTTGGAAATAAATCTGCGATTTAATCGTATTATATAATCTTTAATTATATAATACGTCGTTATTTGAAAAATGCGTTAGCGCCATTTTAGATAACATTACAGAAAACAAATGAAACAATTCTTTCCCATATAACAATATATTTGTTTTTAATTAAATTTTTTATCCTATACAGTAGGAGTTTATTTACCTGCCAAACCTTTATAATTAATATATATTATTAAGGCTTCTAAAACCAGTTTAGACCAGAATGACGACTGAGAGTTGTTAGTATTTAAAACTTAAAATTTAGTATTTTTTGCAGCACATTTCTTTGAATAATAATTTGGTTATGGGTGATGAAACAAAAGATAGACCATATTTTTCTAAAATTAAATCCTGTATCCTGTTTAAATTTGTTAAAGTCCATGATCATGCAATATAATTTCCAGGACATGGAGTATTAAGCAACGGGTGTCCCTGTCTGGATACCACCAAGGACAATTTTATAGCTGCCTGATGAGCTGTTTATCAGTACCTTGAAGTAAGAAGTTGCAAAAATAAAAATAAAACGGTTATGAATTATTTTCTTTGAATCTGCAAAATTGTTATCGAGAATTTTGTAATATAAATTAAAAAATAAATAAAAATCGAATATAGTATTTGATCAAATGTCAGACCAAGGTATAGTGTACAGTCTCTTCCTATGAAATCTGCCTATTTCTTAAAAACAGGAGAACACGTTTCATGTGGAAGAGTAAAGGTGATGCGATGTGCTTTGTCGAGTTTCCCAGAGTTTAAACCAAGTCTTGTAATTTCATTAAATACAGCTGTAGGATCTGTGAGGCATGTATTGGATTTTTGTGCCTAGTCAAGTTTGCAGTGTCATCTGCATATATCGCTGTTAGAATGTTAGAACTGCAAGGAATGTCATGTATGTATGCAATGCAGAGTAACGGAATGAACACCGAACTTTGGGTGATAGCCTGCTGTGATAGACCAATAGAAGATAACTCTGGCACGTTTCGGACGGAAAAAAATATGTCTGAAAGGAAAGATTAAATAATAAGATAGTAGTTTTACATTTCAGTAGTTACGATATTAAATTAAATTTAAAAATATGAAAGTTAAAATATTAATAATAAATACGAGGCTAATAGAACTATTAAAACTGTAATTATCTACGTTTATTTATCAACGTTGTATTAACATTTAAAAAAATTAATTATACTATGTGAGGGATAAAGTGGCCTAAGCCACATTTAAGATAGGTCACTTTTTTATTTCATTTCGACTAAAAATAGAATTATTTGGAGAGACTAAGTGCTCATATCCACCGATATTTTTGAAAAATAGATTTGCAAATGTAGCAAACAGCAACACACACACACATATATATATATATATATATATATATATATATATATATATATATATATATATATATATATATATATATATAATTCACTGTATGAATAACAAAAAAACAATTTTGGAACTTTTATGATTTTGTGGATAAAGCCACTTATGCTCTCACAGCCTCATATCATAACTTTAAATTGTCAAATTTATATCATTGAAAGCTACAAAAGTAAAAACATTAGTGCTAAAATTTGCCTAAAAATTACAATACTAAAAAAATACATGTTATTACTTAAAGAAATACAAACCCAGAAATATTATTTACCATAAATTATTATATAGTTATATAATCAGATATCATTCTCATACGTATTAGGAAATACGTTAGAATGTTGAAAATAATATATAGTAACAAATAAAAAATACGGGAAATTTTATTTTGTATTACGCCAAAAGGAACATGACTTGAGGGATAAAAAGACAGAAAGAAGTTAATCCTTTTCGCATTCGCTGCTCATGGTGTAAGCAGTCCACGTTGAGTACGACAGGGGTGTTGTGAAGTCAAAGAGACATCCGTCGAAAAGGGCCTCTTTTCAGGTGCCGGCCAGTCTTTCTACAAAGTAATGGCAAAGAGCGAAGGCTAAAAAGAACTAACCAACAATATATACTTCAGTAAGTGAATCAAATCAGGGAGTAATGATCGTTAGCACATACGGAGTAATCCATTATTATACTCACAAGGAATAGAGTGAGAACCATTTTCTTAATGATCTCTTCACTAATGCCTACACCTGATCACTTCTACATCCGAGCACACAAGACCTGCCCTACCTGGGCGCACCCAGCCGAATTAAAATTTCAAGCCATTAAATAATTTAGAGGAAAAAAAGGACTTGAGACATGCCCTTGAAAAATGGTGCTCTATAACCTAAACCATTACTGGAAACATATGTCAAATCTGTATCCAATTCGCATAACAGCGGTTAATAAAATCTCAGAAGATAAAATAAAAATGTTAATAAAGTGTTTTCGATCAATTTCTAATTTAATTTACATTTATCTTACCGATCCTCAGATAGTCAGAACACCAAGAAATATTAAATTAACTTGACACACGTCGTCATGTATGTACGTAGGTCCACCAATACACATTTTATTTTGGCTATTTTTAATTTTTTTAAAGCAAGTGTAATTAAAAGACATTAGTTATTACCATTATATGGGGTCGATTATAAAACACAACAATAACAAAGATTGTTTTATTTATTATTATTATTATTTTATTATTATATTTAATCTGCCCCAAAACAGTGACACATATTCTCTTTAAGAATGATAGTGACAATGACTTGTAAGCGAGCGAAGAATGTGTATCTTGCCTTTTTGGACCTGATGGGGACATTTCATTCTGCCCCTCCGCAAAGAGATTTGGGAAGCATTGAGTAGAAAGAAGGTCCCTCCAAAACTAATGGAGGTAATAAAGTCAGTATACCAAGAACCCAAGGGAGTGGTACCCTCAATGGACAAGAGTCCAAACCATTTCTCTCTGAAAAAAGTGTCAAAGTCCTCTCCTCTTTGTAGCAGTCATTGATGAAATACTCAAGATATGCAAGATAGAACACTCAGGACTATTGTAGGATACAGGAGCCTTATCCCAATTTCGGCAAAAGCATTTGTCTTTCACACGATATCGTCCTCATCGCAGATTCCAAGGAAAATTTACAGAACGCAGTCGTAAAATGGAGAGAGGAACTACTTCGAAAGAGGATGTAGATCTATGCAGCAAAAAAGAGTATAATAGATTGGAAGAAATGACGAAGAACTGAATATCACCTGTAATGGGGTTAGCATGAAATATGTGGATTCCTACCAAGCACTCTTCTTAGTAGAAACGAACGCATTGACCAAGAAATCTCAAATAGGGTTAATAAAGCAAATGGAGCCTTCCATCAGACTAGTAACACAACACTTGGCAAAAAAGAGTTACTATAAGGAACAGAGCATTGGAGGGAAAACAGTAAGAAAAGAAACACGAAATTAAATTACATTTTTTTTCATATATCAAGTAACTCGTTGTTTAACGAATTGTCTTTCGACAGCATTTATCTCAGCCCTGGAATATTTTTGTCGAAATGATTTTTGTTTTTCACATCTGAGTACTACCTACTTAGTTTAGGAATAATTTATACTGAAAATGACAATAACATAACTCAATTTTAATTAAATTATAATTTTTTTTGGAGTAAATAATGTGAAATCTTGGTAAAATCCGATTACTATAGTTCCAAAACATTTCTAAAATCAATTCGATGAAAACAAAACTTACTTAAAAAAAGAAATAAGATTATAGCAAATTAAGTACAATACACCTCTACAAGACCGCAAAGGCGACAATCAGCTTAGTGTGTCCTTTCTCTAAATGAGCAAGATAAAAATAATGGTTTCTCATGGAATTAATTAACTGTAAAAGAGATAAGCCAAATATTCTTATAAATAGATGTATTCTTATTATTTTTACCCGACTACGACAAAGGCGCACGAAGAGTATTTTGTTTAGCTTGATTGTTAGTAGCAATGTAACGATTTTTTGTGCGAACGGCTTAACCGATTTTCATAATTAATGGATCAAATTATTCGTTGTGATCCCCTGAGTATTTTGAAAGATTTTGAGCTCAAAATATTAAAGAAATGTTGCATTAAATGTGTCAAAGCTGTCCCTTTGAGGGTACCTAACGATTTTTTGAGAGGATGGCTCAACCAATTTTCAAGTTTTATAGACCAAAGTTGTGAGCCCGTGAATTTATTGCAACATTCCGAACCCAAAATATTAAAGAAATGTTGCATTAAACGTGTTTAATCAGTCCATTTGAGGGTATCTAATGATTTTTTGAGCGAACTGCACGACCGATTTTCAAATTTGATAGCTGAAATTACGTAGTGAATTCCCGTTAATATTTTGAAGCAATGTGAGCTCAAAGTACGGAAAAAAAGGTTTCGCTATATTTTAAGTATTTTCGGCTTTTTGTATAAATGTTTTGTTATATCGTTTGTAACTTCATGATTATAGGAGGTATGCAAGAACATTCCATCTCTTAGGACGAATAGGGTTGCAAGATAAACAAGTTATTTCCGTAGTCGGGGTTTTTACTTTTTATTCAATTTTTTTTTTTTACTCCAGTTATATGAATTATTTTTATTAATAAAATTGTTTTGTTCCGGACTACTTATATTATTTATCAACTACAACTGATTTCATATGTCCATTTTTCATAATTTAAGGTTATCAGCAAAAACAGTTGAAGAGATACACCACCAACAATAAAATGAATATCTACAGTCCGTTCGCCAAAAGAATGTCGCTGAATAGTTGGTTACGACACGAAGTAAAGAGGTAAAGTGCATACAAATTCTAGATGAGAATGACTAAATGTCGAGTTAATTTAATTAAATAAAGTTAAATGGTCATTTAAGTTAAATGGTAATGAGGCCAAATTAGATTGATAGAGACGTTTTGGCGGTATTCTCTTAGCGAACAGACTAACAGCAAGATTTATCTAAAATAAATAACGTTTCAGAGAAGAAATAACTATGCCTTCAATTCAGTACAGATAGTGTAAATTTGTTGTCTTGTGTTGTTGTAAATATTATGATAATATGCGAATCTCAGTAACATTAAGAACCCTAGTAAAACTGAAATTCCAGAGCAATATTCTCAGTTTTTCTACATCTAATGAATCGTTTATAGGGAATATGTATTACTAAAGGCAAAAATATATATGTAGAATAAAATTAACAGATCCAGACACTACAGTCTGAAATACGTCATGCTCTGTGTCTGCCAAGGAGCGGGGTGTGCCAAAAAGACCTTGGCGCTGAGGAGTATATATAGGATACGAGCCTACCAGAAGAGCATCAGTTCTACTGCACTAGTGAACAGACATCCTACAATGGTTTCCATCAAATTCCTTGTGAGTATTATTTTACCACTTAAAATAGCAATATTAACTATCATAAAAATATAAAATCGTTGCTTTTTGTGATTAATATTGTACATATGATAATTTTTCTCGATGAACCTTTTGCCTTGTTCTTGACCAATACCTTCTGCTTCCAGTTCTTCTTCGCCCTGGCTATCGCCTGCGTGTTCGCCGCTGAAGAGACCGTCCGTGCCAAGAAGCAGGTCCTCCTCGGCGGATATCCATACGCTTACTCTGCCTACGCCGCCCCAGCAGTCGCCGCCCCAGTCGCCTACTCCGCCGGATACGCTGCCTACCCATATGGAGTCGGTGCCTACTACTACTAAGCACTACCCGACACATTACTAAGTCAATCCAACATGTGATCCTCGGTCCAATTACAAAATAAATTTCCGTTATTTATGTCAACAAATTGAATTATTTATTTACTTCAGTATCTTTCCTATCATCCTTACAATCTTCGAGATGAATAACCATAAAAATTAGACAATAATTTGATCTTTCGACAATTAGTCTGGAAGGATGTGAAATAAAAAAGAATTAATTCAATGAAAAGCATCACGATAAACCGAAAAATTACGCATGGATTGGAAGAATAATTTTCGTTTGTAATTTCCAAACAAACCACAACGAAACGTTCAAGGAGTATAACTGTAAGAATTGTGAATAAGTGTGTAAGTCAAAAACTTTTCAAGACGGCGGTTACAATTTTAAATTTACATGAGACATGATAATAATCTTGTAATTTCTAATAGATTTATCTTCTTATTAATTTAATTTCTGAATCAGCCATTTATACACGATGTAGAAGTGAACATTTAAAATCCAGTTATGAATCTAACTTATTTTCTTCATAACGCGACTTCCATATTTATTTACACTTTTTACGGAAAGTGTAGTAAAAGTGTAGTTTTCGGTTTGTCATACCATTTTGGAAGCCAGGGTTCTATTTTTAATGGACCTCACTGACCTAGAATAACCAAAAGACCGTGAAATATTTGGGCTGACCTAGACAGAAACTTAAATCACAAATAATATATTCCACAAAAATATATTATATATTTCTGGTCAGATATGTCTTTTAGATGTTTTGATTATGCGCAAATAAAATTTTCTTTTCATCATAACTTTTTTCCTGCGTTTCCTTGGTGATGTGATACATATATGAAAAGTAAAAGAGCCTTTAAGGAGAAGAATTTTGGAAAATTCCATCATAATCGTTAAAACTGTAATTGACTTTAACTGTAAGAAAATTAAAAAAAAGAAGTGTAAAATCGAATATATAAAGTGGCACTTCCGATTAGTCGATTTTGACGAAACATTTGCTGTAACATCAGAGACATAAACCTATCTTAAATACGTATTTTCAGTTTCGTACAACTTTTCGGTTTTGAATTATTTTTTTCACAGACACACTCAGACCATTTTGCGAGTCATGATTATTTGGATTCAGAGGACGTTAAAATGTGTATTTCCGTTGAAAACTCGAATTCGAAAATTTCACAATCGCAGTACTTTCTCTTAATATATATTTCATTTCATTGTATAGGTAAGGGAAAGTAATAATGTAAGGTATGTTCATGACATTTCAAAATATAATATACTCGTATTTATTTTATGACTCTACATTTTGACACATACACATTATATGATTAATGACAGGAATAATTTGATACGAACATTAAACGCAAATGAAGCTTATATTTATAATATAATACAAAAGACTTATTGCAACCATGCTATTCGTCTAATTAGTTTAGTTTGAAGGCTTAGTGAAAACTTAAAATTATTAACTGCCTACTTTTCATCTCCTATGATTAAAAAAAAAAAATCTTCCGTTTTATACTATTCGATACCAACATCTGCTATTAGAAAGGCTAAAAGATATTTTTATCGAACTCGTGAGATCTCAAATCAGGTAAATCATGCGGAAATATAATAAAAACGATAATAAAACGTTAAGTCCCATAGAAAACGACAAAGAGGAACCCATGACAAACAGTTATTTATCATTACCAATAATTGTTACTTAAGTTATTTATTTTTATTTTATTTTAAGATAAGTGTGGTCTTATCAAATTTTAGATAGGCTCAGCTCAACATAAGCAGCAACTGCTACTTTTAGGTTCCTACTGTTTTAGCTTTTCAAATTTGGAGTATGGAACTACGTATTTTTTCATAAAAAATGTTTGATTATTTTGAAGGTGAATCAAAAGAATGTTTTCATTTACTTTGTGTTTTTAAACTACAATTTTATATAAAAAAAAAAAATATTGAACATAACAATTACATCTGTCTATGATCTGTGTAAATGTATTTCTCAAAGAAATTTCATAAATAGTTTAGAAAAATTGTAATCTCTACATATAACCATCCAAAAAGTTGATGGTTATAAACTCTAGGTTAGAATTTTTTTTTAAGTTAGATACAGAAATTAATTTCTAGGTAAAAAACCACACGCTTTAATTATTATTTCATTCATTCATCCATTTTTATCTAATACCTTTCACAGCCTGTTCGATGCAACTTGATTGCCTAATAATTTGAAATTCAACGTTGTACAATTCACTTCAGGAAATTTCATAAAAACGAAACATTTCTCTTGACTCCGGCAGGCAGGTCAGATTTATCATTCCCTATTACACACTATCGGCCAAGAAGTTTGAATCAAGACTTTTGAATAATATTCTTATTTGAAATTGAGATTCAGTCGACTGTTTTTTCGAGTAAAAATGACGCAAATTTTAAATTCTTAAACATCAATGTTGTCTATCTATCTCCGTGACGCTGTGATCCTTGGCATCCTCAATAAGCCTTCGCCAGTTTGTTCTATCCTATGCCGTCGCTCTCCAATGCGGGTATTGGATTTCTTCTTGTATGTTAGAGCCTTCGGTCCAGCATCTTTATTGGTATCCCTTCCTCTGGCATTCTGGCAAAGTGTCTAGCCTAACGTAGTCTTCCCAGTTTGATATGCCTCATCACATCAATATCCCTATACACTCTCTGTTCTTCCTTCCTTATCCAGTTCTCGCCTTCTTTGACTGGTCCAAATATACGACGAAGGATCTTTCGTTCGAAAACAAGTATCTCCTTCTTTTCCATGTTGGTGAGGGTCCAGATCTCCGATCCGTAAGTAAGGATAGGTCTGATGAGGGTCTTGTAAAGGATCAATTTCGTGCGGCGGAAGATGGTCGAACTTCTCAGGTATTTGCTGAGACCAAAATAACACCTGTCTGCCTTAACGATCCGCTATGTTGTCACATTATGAAATAGACAATTATTAAAAATTTTCTTTACATATTTTGGACAAGTGCATAAGTGCTCTACCATCCTTAAGTTGCTAGAATATATTTACATTATTAAGATGGGTGAAAATCGACAGGATCTTGTAATAAGTGGGTTTATTAATCTACTGTTGATTATTTTTTAATATATGATTCAAAATGTATAATATTCATATTTTATTTAATAATATTAGTTACCAATTTCAATTTAAAAAATAAAATGCAAACTTTAAATGAATAAGAATTTTGTAAGGCTTTTTAATAAAATAATTATTTTGATCTTTAAAAAAAAAAAATATTTTTTCAAATGTTAAGCAGACGGTAATGATTGGTTATACACGGAGATGACTAGATCAGCACCCACGCAAAACTACCAGATTTCTCTACTTGATGGATCAGGTGCCAATTTTATAGAGCTTTGTTGTGTCCCAGATACCCTTATGTTAGGTGCATCATAAAAAGGTAAATGCTATCTAACTCTAAGTAATATATAACAAGATGATAATACTTCAAGAAATATTGCCATCAGGAGTGCTTAGAATTTTTGGAATGGTGCATATCTGCTTTAAAATTAACGTAGACAAGAATATATTCGTCGTTTCAGAGCAGAAATAGCACAACTCTGAAAATTTCAGGAATTTTTTTTTTTTTTACTTTTTGTTTTACAGTTTCATAATGCGAATGTAAAAACCAAATTTTTGATTTTCTATCTTAGCCCTAAACTTGGCAGAACATTTTATTGACATTTTTTTTTTAAACAAAATACCTTTCCTTTACAAAACGTTTTTTCAATTTAATATTTTTTACCGAATAATTACTTAAAAAATATATACCCCTAAACTGGGCAGACAATTTGAATGATAAGATTGTATTATAAAAATAATTGAATAAAAGAACTGTTCCATGGGTAACACATTGCTAAGTTTAGAGTTAAGTATTATAGCTAGAGATAGGCTGACTACATATCAGCACCAAACCCGCAGTAGTCTGAACTATTTTAACTGATAAAAACAGAAAAAGCCAAATTGAGGATAATTCTGCTCTGAAGCTACGAAATGTTAATCAGATTCTACGAAAAAAGTTAGGGAAATAAAATAATAAACAAAATATTTTATAAAAATAATAGACAATTTATTGTGGTAATAGGTCAGAAGGAACATGTGGTAGAAGGACAGGGAAAGATTTCTAGCCCCAGTAGCTATAGCTACTGTAGAGAGGAGCGGAATAGGCGGAGTATGCCAGCGGTGCGGTGTAGGCGTAAGGGTATCCGCCGAGGAGTACCTGCTTCTTGGTCCTCACGAGTTCTTCAGTGGCGAAGACGCAGGCCATGGCGAGAGCGAAGAAGAACTAGCAATAAAAGAATAATATAAAGAAATTGTCAGCATAAGACCACCATCCTGTTATAAAGAATGTTAATACTTACAAGGAATTTGATGGAGACCATTTTTGTAAAAATCTGTTCACTGCTGCAGTAGAACTGATACTTACTAAGGACTAGTCAAGTCTTATATACGAAAAGACGCAAGGTCTCGAGGCGGAGTATAAACAGCCACACTTTGCAGCAAAGACCATCGTGTGACGAAATTGATTCAAGGATATCATAAAGTACCTTCATTGAGCTACTCAAAGTACTAAAGTTGTTTCTTGTGATTTTAAACAGTCAGCGATGATTCATGAGTGTATCCTTTGAATATATCTGTTCACTGCTAAATTGTTCGATGCCATTTCAGTTGAGCTAAATGCCCTGAAGCATTTTAAAATTTCAGTTCCTATTCTTTAAATTTAAATGGTTAGCACACCCTTAATCTACTTAACTCTGTAATATGAAATGTATCAAACCCTCATATTTTTGTATAACTAACAAATGAAAATTCAGGTTTTTCTTTACAGGTATTCTTACTTTCCTAACCCATTCTGTAGTATTTCTGAAGTTTTAATGTGCCAATTCTTCCAGACTTCCGACAACTCTGTACTAATTGACATAATGACCATTTCACTAAAGTTTATGTACCTATAGAAGTTTCAAAGTACCTGTTTTAGTTAATTTTATCTACAAGATATAATCTGCCATACACATAATAGTATTTATGAACTATAAAAGTTAAATTTAACAATCAATTCGACAGCCAGTAACGAAATAAAAATTGGGCAGAGGCTGTGCATACCAAACACCTGGAGGATTTTAAAGACGTAGAATTACTAAGACTGCTTATTTTTGGTCGAAAAAAAAATCAGGTTGGGTAATGTTGAAATATATTTCATTCATTAAAAGAGAGCTTATGATATGATTAAGGTCTATGATGATGATAATTCCTGTGAAATAGCAATTCTTCGAGATGTTTTATATATCTTAAAGTAAGATATATAAATTCATTATCTATTGTACAAGGATAGTTATTTTGGGTCTTGTTCAGATTAAAATGATGTTTAAGAAATTTTAAATCGGACAGATTGAATAAATTAATATGCAACATATTATTCATATAAATCCCAAAATTCATTATGAAATCTCATAAAAGATAGCAATTAGTCCTTCCTAGCATTTATAGAAACGGAGCTCTACTATGAACATTTAAACATTGCACCAAAAGCCTCTAAAAACATTTCTGTTACAACACTCCCGATGGAGGAACATAATTATATGTACAAAAATAACCTTAACATGACAATTTTTAAATACCATATAATATTTACCTCTTAGAAATAACATTAATAAGTAAATAATTTTGTACTTATACAAAGGTATTCATAGTTTAGAATTCATTAATACGAAATATACATTTGACAATTGTCAAGTTTGTTTGTCGAGATGTAGATACTATTTCAAATACAGTAAAATTAAATTAGGCACTAGTTCATAATCTACAATACGTTACTCATTTCAATAATTAAAAATATTATAAATTAATCGATAGAAAAGAAATTATTCTTTACTAATACATGACATTTTATGTTATAATTGACACTTCTAAGTCAGAATGCTTTAAAAAAAATATTAAATCATTACATTTTATTATAATCATTTCATAAAATTTAGATATTATTTTCAGGGGTACTCATTTAAACTAAATATTTTACGAGCTCAAGTACTTTCTTCACATCTAATAATTAGTGATATTATACAAACAACGTATAAAATAATTAATTATTTAAATAAAATATATACAACGATAGTTGATAGTTTTCCAGGTTAATTGTTTTCAACTGTATATTACTATTTCATTAGATAAATATAAGATCTGGTGTGTCCACTCACAGGACTTTCTTTGCACGCTTTGGGTGCTGACAGACAAACGGCCTAAAATTCGTTTTTTGGCCTCAGGAGACTTTATAAACGCATAGATCCGTTAAAATCCACACATAGAAATTTTGACCCGATTACAATGCCTTCTTGACCCATCTGATAAGGAAAATAAAAACATTTGTAGAAAGTCCAATACGCTTTACCTTTGCTAATAATGGCCCGATTTCGATGATTTTATTATTGGCTATGTAGGGAATTTAATTGCCTTTCAAATGGCCATTGAAAAGCTTACGATTAAATGGGTCCTTTATGAGTTATGCGAAAATGAATGTTTTCTCGTCATAATAGTTAATGGCCATTAAGGAGAAGACTTTGGGCAAGTTTTATCAAAATCGTTTGAGTCGTTGAGTCTATTGCCCAGCTACTATTGCGGATAGGGTGCACAAACATCTAGGACTAAACTTTACGAAACAACCAAGAAAAAACCCAACAAAATCGGTCTATCCGTTCAAGATAATGCCATAAGATAAGATAATCGAGGCATTAACACGTCTAGTCATGGATGAATGGACATAGTCCAGTGTCGGAAAATGCTTTTCTGGACTCCGAGGGCTCTGAAACGAATAGATCCGTTAAAAATCGCACATAGAAATTTTATTAAGATTATTTTCCTGGTAGCCATAGGAAACTAAAAATGAAACCCATTCACCGACATAATTAGTTTTAAAAATGTATATTAGAATACAAAAAAAAAAACAGTTTAATCTGATACCATTTATTTGATTGATAATCCCCAAAGCCAAAAGCTAAAGGAAATAAGAGTTAATTTCTTGGATGCCGCTACAAACTTACTTTTTTCAAATTTTTTACTCACCCTTACTTGAGGTTTTTAACTAAAATTTAGAGAATAAAATTTCATACTAAATATAATTTTGATTTATTAAATATATCATGAGCTAACACTACAATATTGTTTTAGGCTTCTTAGTCTGACCAAAATATCAAATCTATACCTTGCTTGGACGAATTGAAATAGTATTAGCGGCTGGAACGAAGAAGAATTGATATAACAGAGCCATGAGCAGAATAATGATTTATTTCTCCAGCTGAGCATTCAGTGGCAGATTTAAATTGTAAAAAATAATTAAATTGTTAACTTAAGGTTTTACGCGCCTTTACAGCCCCTCCAAATTGAGTAAAAGGGTTGACAATTAAAATTGTGTCCAAAATACTTTTTGGGAGCCTCAACTATTTTTCTAGCATCCTCACCATTTTGATTTTTTAAATTTTCTATTTTAGTGAAAAAAACGATCCTAGTGTAAGAGATCCTAAGCTGCTCACGTATTTTTTTTTTTTTTTTATCCAATAAATTACATCATGAGTTTTTTCATTCTTTAAAAACAGTGGTACTAATGCATGATTTTTTTTATTGTTTTATTTCCACTTCATATGTTCGCTCATCTATAGTAATTAAGATTGTATAATCCACATTAGAAATATTTGAAAAAGTTCCTGAAAACTCAATGCTTAACGTTTTTTGGGTTATTTGTAATAGAGTATTTAACTATCGTATACAATTGTTTACAACCACGTGAATAATTTTCACCCTATATTAAATTTACTAAAGAACACGAGGAATAGAAATTATGAAAGAAAAAAGAAAATTACAAAAAAAATTTTTTTTAGATATTCTAATAAAATACGAAAATTCTAATTTATTACCTACCTATAATTTAGGAGTAACGAATCCCAATGCATATCGGAAATAAATAAAATGCATTTAGGAAACGACTAGGAAGTGAGAATAGTGATTAATGTATGTTGACGTTTTGGTCCACTTTTCAAGCTATCTGCATGATCTATTAATCAGCTTCACACATATAAATGACAAACAATAAAATAAATAGGATTGAATTAAAAATAATGAAAGAAATAAGTAAGAAAAGAAAAACAAATTTTAAAATATACTCGTATACTGAGGATTAGTTTTCCGAAACTTATTTAAAAGAAATTTTGAATTTATTTTTAGCTATACAACTGATTTTTCTGAATTCGAGAACGAAGAAAAAAATGACAGAGTGTAAAATATCTTTCAAATGATTTTTTTTTTTTTGATTATTCGGTGTCATTTTTTGCAGCTTTTGAGGCATGAAATTGATTTCCATATTCTGGCTAATAGAAAATAATATAGAGTGTTTTACAACCCTAAAACTTCAAAACCCCATTTCCCAACTTTGCATTTCTGACAATCAAACCATTACATATTTTTTAAACACATATCGAATATTTTTATTCTTAAATTCCAATTTAAAAATAGAAATTTACTACTTTCTAATTAGCTTACCGTTGGGACTTTGTGAGTAAAGGAGCATAAGAAATACATTATAAAATAAATTGCAATTAAAAGCCTTCGTTAGGTGTTATTTAACGATTTCCAGAATAGTCGTTAATATTCATAGCGACAGCTACTTTAACAAGGATTAGTTTTCATTACGAGCAACTATCATTTCTTAACTGAACGCCTTAAACGATTTTTTAACAGACCCTGGTTATTATTCCTTTTTACTAACTAAGAGAAATCTATAATCCGTGATAACCGAAAAGGCCCTAATTCCAAATCATTTTTTTAAATACATCTTTGAATTGTACCCGAATAGCTCTAAAAACTAAACCTTTTTATGGCATCAGAAAGATCAAAATCCAATGGCTAGGTCCTAATCATTGGTTTTAGAGCTTTCTATATAACTGTATCTATTTTACAATTTCAACCGATCAGGTTTTATAAATTAATAAATGCGACAGCTTAAGAATGATTTAAATTACTATTCATCATTTATTATCCATATAAAAAGAAACTGGAATCATGGAGGATAAATGAGCAGAGAATAAACATTATACATCAACTTTATAATGCTTAATGCACTCATTTTTTTTTTTACGAACTAGCCACACTTTATAATAATAACTAAAAATATTGAATTTAATTTTTAAATTATTTTTTTTCTATAAATAATCTACCAATGAAGTTCTAGAAGAAAAGTACAGTAATATTATTTGTAGATCGGTGGAACCAAAATCGGTTGAATTCTGATCCCGGAAAGGGGAGGAAACCTAATAATTTATTTCTTGGCGGACCCTAGGAATAAATCTAGCAAGTCCATTCCAGTCCAGGTCAGTAACTTAAAGGATAAACCGTTTCTTTGCGATATTATAGTTTTGTTAATAGTAAAATATAATAACAAGATTCAGGTACGTGTGCATTTTAACTTCGTGGAAGCCTGTAAGGCCCACGTAGTAATATCAATCCATCCTTCCTTGTAACTTTCTTTCCCGTTCTTCCAGTATTCCTTCATCATTTTCCTCTTGCCACTTCTTACCTCAGACCACTTTGGACCGGATTTTCGGTCCTTCCATTCTCAAAACCTTATTATTTAAAATCTCTCTTTCCGTAGTTCCCTCTCCTCTTATTTTATTTCTTTCCAAATATTTCTTAAAAAATGGCAATCACCTTCTTATTATTATTTTTGTTATGCTTTAAAAGTGATTTTTTTTTATTAATTTTTTTGAATGTAGACTAACAGAGCTCCTTTTTTGTGGGATTAGAGATAGCAGGCACACATAGGTATAGATTGAGGAAGTAGTAGAGGACGAGAGAGATATCCATTACATGCTACAAGATAAGCCTTCCGTACAAGATAAGTTATTTATTATTGTATATTAGTAGCATTAAATTCATGGCAAAATAAAATATTGAATATTGAATAGCGGTTTCAAGATTTATCAATCAAGAGTTCTAGACATACATATAAATATATATTTACAAATATTTTAATGGCAGACACAAAGCCTCAATTAACAAAAAATATTGACAAATTACAGGTCAGTTCTGGCTAATAATAACATACATGCTTTAGAAAAGAAATTCTAATAAGTCAATTTCTAATAAGTTCTAATAAGTTAAAAGAAATTCTAATAACTTAATTTTCTGAGCCAAGATTTAGATCTTTCCTCTTTATTTTTAATATCTTGAATAATTAGTTATAAATTAAATATTATATACTTACCTCCCCAGAATAGGTATATCATAGAAAAATTAAACTAAAATTAAACGAATTAAACGAAAATTAAAAAAATTAAACGAAAATTAAATATCGAGATATTATTGGAACAAAGCCAGATGAAAATGCAGGAATCAGTAGTGAAAAACATAAAATAAAGTAAATTAAGACCAGAGATAGCTCATCTCACATCAATATTCTAAAAAACTTACAAAATAGAGACTATACATCACCCGAAAACAGTTGACAGAGAGTGTAATGTTGGTCTATAATATAGTATAATATATAATACCTAACGATTAGGTAAGCTTTTTTAGACTGTTGGTGTGATATGTGCTCTTAAATTTTTCAATCCAGATAATGCCTGAATTGGCAAAACGTTGACTGTTTTTTTACTGCTATAAGAGAGACTCGAAGCTTCATGTTGGAATCTTAAAAAAATATCTTGTTTCTTGTTTTACGTTTTTGCTCTGATGAATTAATTCATAAAATAATATTTACTGATTACTTTAAAGTGGAGTAAACAAATAAATAGAAGAGCAATGCATTACCGCTGATGGTTACGACACTAGAGTACGCCCTAGAGTGGATCTTGCAGATCCATATATAAGATGCCAACAGTGCCCGTACTGGAATCAGTTCCACTGCACCAGTGAACAGTTTCTTATCGCGATGGCTTCCCTCAAGTTCATTGTGAGTAAAAACTTTAATCCCTATAGTAAATACGATTGACAATAGTAACCCATTAATATTTAGAAGTAGTTAAATGTGCGGAAATCGCCATCATGCTCAGCAGGACGAACTTTGATACGATTGATACGATCATCTCTGGATCATGACATACGGATCATTTTAAAAGGAGTTAATGTGAGGCGCGGGGTATAGTTGGTAAGCTTTGCGCATAAAAAATAAATAATGCATAGCTAAAAGAATTCGTGGGTAATAATATTTAATTCCAATCTCACGACTGAGGTGTTTTGCAGATTTTGAGAATCACAAATATGTCACATCCATTATTCAAAATTAGTAGTATTTTATTTGATTTTTATTAACCCCGAAGAATCCGCCAGGCAATATGAGACAGGTGAACTCGCACGTGAGATTTTCTTCAATACCCGAAGTTTATACATTTTACAAACACGTAAATTTTTAATCATTAAATAAAATTATTATAAGGTTTTTTAAGGATAAAAAAGTAAACAACAAAATAAAATAAAAAAATTAAAAAAATACAAAAAGAAATGCACCAAAATTTTTACTCATATTATTATTTTAAAAATATCTGGCATGTCCATATAAACGACATTCCTTATTGCTTTGGTTTAAAGTAACAGTATGCATTACCGCTGCAGATGGTTACAACACTAGAGTACGCCCTAGAGTGGACCTTGCAGATCAGACAATTAGATTATCTTTCAAATGAGCATCACGAATGTTCCGAGAGATGTAACGTTTTCGATTTATCAAATAAAAAAACAAAGATGAAACGGTTTCCATAGGAATATTTGCAGAATACTTTATAAAACAGTTCAGCAAAGAAATTAACAGCAGAATAATGGCGGGTGATAGGGCATACTATGCAAAACTGAAACTTCTCAAGTCTCAACTGTTATCTAAAGCAACGAAATTGAAATTATGAACCTAAGGAGCGGAAACTTAGTGTTATTACCGAGATGATTACCGTAAACTGAGAGTGCTCGAAAGTAACTGTATCATAGAAAGTAGGTTAAGATGGGCAGAAGACGTGTATCAGAATGGAGGGTGAAGCTGGTATAAGTGGACGATGAATAGATAATCGCTATAAATGACCGCGTACGGGGGTACAAAATCTCTAGTCGGCCGCCAATAGAAACGAAAAAGTGGATTGTAATTTCGAGTTCCGAGGACCATCCTAGTGACTTGAGACTATCTCAAGAATATCGGTTCAGTAGTCTCGGAGAAAAGCCAGATTTTTTTAAGAAGATATTCGGATTCTACGTATTTTAATAGGTAAAACCTCAAATTTTGACGGGAGGAGCTAATTTTGTTCAATTACAAAGGTTCTTATTGAAAATAATAAACCAAAAAATTACTCAAGCAAACAATGGATGTCTTATCGTATTTCTCTCTCCTTTTATTCCGGACAGATATATCACAATATTGTGATTTCGTATACAACAGTTTGTCCTAATATATATCATATATTTTTACAAAGAAAATCGCACAGTTTAGATAATTATTATATGTAAGAAAAGAAAAAAAAATTAAGTTTCAAGGAAAGGCGGATAGCATCGTGTTTTGAAAATCTTTTGTCCAAGATGAGGAAGAAAATATGAAACTACACAATTTCTTCATCTACGAGTTAATAAACGTACGATATATACACATATATTTGCGTCTATCCGAGTTGATTTTAGAAATTTATTTTTATTTTATTTATTTTTGAAACAAATGAATTGAATGTTGATGGAAGCACTTGCTAAAGCGTACTTTTAGGTGTTTAACAACGCACTAAAGTTGAAAATGGTTCTGCAGACGTCTTCCCCAACTCCTTATCTCCAGGTAGAGAAGAGCCCAAATTCCCCCTTTTTCTGTTTTGAGTGGACAGCAAAACATTTCAAAGCGATAGAAGTTTTCAAAGTTCTCAAGCAGAACATTTCAAAGTTTTACTCGATAATATCGTATGAAAGAATGATAATTTTCGTTTAAAATTTTTCCAAAATCTTATCTTGAAACTTGAAACTTTCAGCATCAAAGAAAGTGAATAAAATGTACACCAAATCGGTTTGGTTGAGGAATACATAATTACTCAAGAAAAGACAATGTGAAATACTTCTAAGCCTGTAGCGCTCAGCTGTGGAAGCAAACGCCTTCGAAATTGAGAACAAAGAGTGACGTTCGCGATTGAGAACTTAGCACTGAAACTTCTTAAGTATATTGGAACTTCATATTTTATGCTAATCTACTTTACTCTGTAACTTCCCTGATAGTCATAAATATTCAGGCAATAAACGTTATATTTGCGCTTAAGGAGATTAAAGGCGCTAACGATACAAAATCAAATATTTACTTTTCCTATATATTACCTAAAGTATATTTCTTATGACATACTGCATTTATTTTTAGTTTTTATTTTACTCGCTTTTAATTTTAAATGTTTAATAATTTAGACTGTTATAAGTGAATGTTAGAGTCCGTAATTAGTAGAAAAAAACAAATAGTAGTTAAATTTATATTTATATGCATTTCCGTAAATTGATGTATTTCAATTCGAAATACTTCAGATCATATATATATGTCAAGGTCCCGGGTTCGAGACCGGCTAAGGCAGATAATTATTTATTCTCTATTCAGCCGTGCATCGACCCTGTGGGATCGGGAGACCCTCCTGGGACTCACCCAGCCTCTATAAAGTGGGTACCCTTAATTAGTGGAAAAACCTGGCGGTTGAGCGTGATCTTGGCCGAATCACCTCCTTGCACAACCGTTGGCCTAGAAACAGTACGGTCCTTACGCCAAGTACTGAATTCGTAAACACTTGTATACTTTATAAATTTTTACAAATTCATCACTTTGTTTCATTTTTTCTCATTATGCTTTCTATATATTTGCTTAGTCAATTTTTATATCATTCATTGTATATATCATTATTATTTTTTGTTTCTTGTTTATATATTCGTAGCTCGTATAAAGACCTGCAAAGTGGGTCAAAATGTAGATTTCTAATAAATAATTTATACTATTTGTAAACCTTTTTTTTTTTTATCGTCTCCTGGATCATCTTTTTCTTTCATTATAATTGTTTTTTTCATTCTACATATTTTTCTTTTTTTTTTTTAATTTATTGATTTTTATTTTAAAATATTTGTTACTCTCAACAATTGGGTGTTATTTATTTACAATCTCCCCTGTCTCACGGCAATACGGGTTTCGGAAGCAGCAACAATGCCTACCACCACTACCCGGTTTATATCCTTCATTCTTCCTTTAAGTTCTTCTCCATACCATGGCTTTTTCATTTTAATCATCGGTTTAAAATGATTTGGCTCCACTATTTCATTACACCCGTAGTAGTATTACGGGTTATATTCCTTACTAATTGAGGGAAATAATTTTCTGTGATGTGGTTTTCCTTCATGGGTTAGTAATGCCTTGAATGCGGTGGAGGTGGTGAGGATGTGCTCAGCAGTTTCCGTACCACCACAACAGGAGTATAGGGGGTTATTATCCTTCCCGAAGTCATGGAGCTTAAACGGAATCCCCCCATATCCGGTGAGAAATTGCGACTTCCAGTAATCAGGGAGGACTCATTTCCTCTTCAACCATGAATGGACGTTGGTGAAGTAATATCTCTTTTCTTTCTGAGTAGTGATATTTGAGCAAAAACATTTGGGTATTACAAAATTATTTATTAAAAAAAATTAAGTAGACAAGTTTTTGAAATACTTCTTTAGATGCTTTCTTTCTTCGTATCCCCCTGTATTCTTTACTATTCTTCATAAAATCGTCATTGTCTTAAATAAAATCAAGAAGTAAAACTGATAATTGCTAATTGATTACACGGTGAATGTCCTAATTAGAGCACCTCATTATTAGCGGCAGGACGCTAATTCTAAATGGGCATGAATGAAACTAATTACGGAAAGTTAGTCCATTATTATTTATAATTTACTCACTCCCTGAGCTTTTATTTATTTTTATGCATAATTCATTTACAACCTGACACATTTTAATTGATGTTGAATTTATCAATTACGAATGACTTTGAAATTAGTATATACTAAATGTAGTTCATATTTGTATCACTTCCGACACTACAAACTGGCATTGGTTCACTGCTTCTGTGACTCTGTTAATTGTTCTTAAACAGAATATGAAAAAAGTTTCTTCAAAGAAAATTCAGCAACACATCTTTATGCATGAAAATAATATATTTTCTCACAAATAAAATATGAATATGTTTTGGATTAAAATTCTAATAAATGTTTTAAACACATTACTATTAACAAGATCAACTAATCAAATTCCACCCTAAGCCCTAATTTTTACATTTTTAATATTATAAAATTAAATATGCTCCAATTTTATCTTTTATATATATATATATATATATATAGATAAATTCATTATCTATAAATTATTATTCATTTTGTAATTAAATGAAGTCCTTAAGCTTCTCTCTTTGAGTGTAGAGAAAACTCTTTTCCTACGAATTACGGTTTCACTCAGCCATATCAAAATATTTGTATAATAGAGAATGTTCCATCGTCGAGATATGCGTGATAGGAACACATGAAAATATATATTATCAACTTAATATTTTTCAAAATAAGTATTTTTGTCTTTATTACTCACATATTTGACAATTTACTTTTATTCTTCTAGTTCTTTTTCGCACTGGCTATCGCCTGTGTCTTCGCCATGCCAGCTCCTGAAGAACTCGCCAGGACCAAGAAGCAGGTCCTCCTCGGCGGATACCCTTATGCCTACACCGCACCGCTGGCCTACTCAGCGTACCCTGCACCTCTCACCTATGGCGCCTATCTGATCTAAGAGCACTATCGCTGTCTTCAACTCAACAACAATTTTTCGACCATAAAGCACAATAAATTTTCACTTATACAATGATGCCTAGACCAATTTTTTCCTCTTTAATAATTATTTCATCATCATAAATCTATGTCCCCACACAGTTCGACTTTCGATTCGACATGACGAAAGAGGAAGAGAATGTATAACATGCGATGTCGAATAGAAAATCGAAAAGTGTTGAAAGGAGAAGAGGCATGTCATGTCGAATGGAAATTCAAACAGTGTGGCCATAGCATAAAATCAATCCGTAGATTACTTGAACTTAAAATCAATTAATACAGTTTTTGTTTTCCATAAGACTCCTGAATTATTATAATTCAAATCTCAAACATTTAATTTATAATATTTAATATATAATAGAATATGAGTAATCAGGGAACGCTCTGACTAACCAGTTTTGTCATATTTGACTAAATAATCCACAATTAATTGGCCCTAATTACAAAGGCATTAACTTGCAACTAATAGTTTACAAAAGACCAAAGGGCAAAGAGACTTCTGGATATTTAAAAAAGACCAATGGGGAGATTTCATTAAAATCTCACCCTACATGGGTAAGATTTCATTAAAATGGAAAATATTTGTGTCAACAAATATTTACCATAAATTGAAACTAGACGTGGAAAGATTTGAAAAGCGTCTATTATTTATTATATTTTTATTAAACTTTTATTAACAAAATTGAAAGAACTAAATTTAAATACAAATATTTGAAATACAATGGATTGAATTTACATAAATAACACTTCAGAAACGCATGGTTTTAAAGAAATTTTAAAATCACGTCTAAAAAACCAGTATATAGAAAATAATGCCTTAGATTGTAAAAGAGGAATATGAAAACATACGCATTGATAGGAATATAAACGCAATTTGTGTATTTTTTTGAACTGATATTAATGTTCAGCACCCATTTTTTGAAATGTGCGCCAGCCGCTACTTACACAATGTAAATTTCAAAATAAAGACATTAAATAAATAAATTAGACCATTTTCCTCACTTTTCTATCTTAGTTTTGCTACCAATTTTCGTTTCGTTAAGGATTGGGCTAGCTCAAGGGGGAAAGGCTCCTCACGGTCCCAGATTTGAGTCCGACTTCAGCCAATTTATTTTGTATCGTATCACTCTGGAAAATCACTTCCTTGTATCAAAATTGGTCAAGAATAAAAACTGATTTCTTATGAATTCTTGAACCCAAGAATCTTGATGATTTGTATTACTACATTTTTTTTGTCGATTTTTTATACCAATATTTCAATAATTGAAGCCATCAAAAGTTTCCAGAAACCTTCCCATTAATCAGACTCCCCAGCTCCTGAACACTTAAAAGCTCTTGGCTGTTGCTTCCACCTGCAGAAACAGCTTTTAATTAATTCCGTCTAATAAGTCAGTGACACGTCTGAGAGCCTTAGCTCTAACTGACTTATACAGGAAATTATTCTCACCATGATGGAGCACTTAGTGGAACTTACAAAGTTTAATCTTAGCGAGATGAGCGTTTGAGATTCGAAATGTAAAGTAGTATTTATAACCTTGTAATAAGAACCGCCTGAAATTGGATCTTTAAACTAAGGCGATTTATCCAGCGGTACGATGCAATTATTCAGAGTCAGAGATCTAACAATTTATCTATTTACCCTTACCATCAGTGAGAGCAACGAGTATACGGTATAAAACGGATATAAAACGGTATTGGCTAGGCATAGAAAGAGTAAAATAGGGATATTGGGAAATAGATAAGGGATGTTTTATCCGATATATCACAATGTTTTTTCAACAATTTTTTACTTCCTTGTACGAAGTAAAGGAAGTATTGTAATCGCGAAAATTTTCGGTTTTCAGATTTCGACGGAAATATCCATTTTGACCATCCCTGAATCCATTTTGACTAGTTTCGTCGTGGCGTCTGTACGTACGTTCGTACGTTCGTATTTCGCATGACTCAAAAACGGTTTGCCGTAGAAAGTTGAAATTTTGTATTTAGGATTGTTGTAAAATCTAGTTGTGAATCTCCCTTTTTGGTCACTGCTTGATCACCGGAAGTGGTACTTTACTTGAAGGTCATAATTGATTTCCATCAAAAATTATATTAAAATACTATGCAAAACTTCTCAAATTTAGTATTTATAACTTATATATTGATTTAAATAACATACTAGATTTTGGTCTAAATTGGAAAACCGGAAGAGGTACTTTATTTGAAGGTCATATTAGACTCATCAAAAATTATATTAAAATATAATGTAAAACATTTAAAATTTAGTAAATAGGACTTTTATATCAATATGAA
Organism: Rhaphigaster nebulosa; assembly: GCA_948150685.1. Taxonomy (NCBI): domain Eukaryota; kingdom Metazoa; phylum Arthropoda; class Insecta; order Hemiptera; family Pentatomidae; genus Rhaphigaster; species Rhaphigaster nebulosa. The sequence goes on from OX411311.1 coordinate 20,934,773, forward strand.
TGTATTTTCTAGATTTTGATTAAAATTGGTGAGCCGAAAAGGGTACTTTACTTGAAGGTCATAATAAACTTACATCAAAAATTATATTAAAATTAAATGGAGAAATCATATGTTTCGGTAATAAAGGTTACCAACGCGATTTTGTTTATACTCTAATTAAACATTTTTATTACTTCTTTAAGTGTTAATATTGGGCATATAATACTGGTTTTCTTCCCCATTTGTGCGATGAACAAGTCTGTAGCAGGAGAATAAGATATAAGTTAAGTGGGTTCTTCCGCTTAAAATGTCGAAACTGTCGATTTCTAATGCTTTATCTAGTGATATTGACAGTTTTAATGTTGTCACGGAACACGAAGAAATCTCTTGGAAACTAGTTACCTACTGGAAAAAAAAACGACATTTAATAACGGAATGAAACCTCCAGAAACAAGAGTATGTGTCAATAGATGGGTGTCCCGACGCCGAATTTCGTTTTCGAGATATTGCAATTTTCGGAAATTAGTAACCAAATTGAGGATCACTTTTTGAGCCAACGATTTATAGTTTAATAGGAGTACAAGGAAGTCATGTGTTGTCCACATCAGATATTTTTTTAAAGCAATATCAAAGAACGGCGGTTTCGATAAACAAAATATCAATAAAACATGTGATGTGGTGTGAATATGCTATTATTTACAGTGGCTGTGTTCAAGTCAGCCAGGCCCTTCTGTATAGGGATATCGAATAACCTAAATATCGTTTATATATAAATATCATATATTTTATAGTTTTCAAACAAATCGTGGTTCGAAATATCAATGAAAAATATCGATATTTCGGATATCGATGCTTTTATAGAAGAGGCTTTTTACATTGAATTGAGGGATAGGGTAATATGAATTAACAGGTCTTAGATCAGAAACAGCTTTAATAGCAAGTATTAAATATTTATTAATAGCTTATCACATAAACAAATTACATAGGTTAGATGCTAGCACATACAAAATACTAGTAGTAGATACTTTAACAACAATTTTTTTTCTACTAAGAACTAGAGAAGGCACTAATTAAATTTCCTAAACATAAAATAAAAAAAAATGAAGAAAGAAAACCACTATATTGAACGAATTACTAAAAACCTAACAAAGTATTATAAATATTCAGTACTAAGAACAAGAGAATGAATTAAAGTAAAATTTAAAAAAAGAAGGAAGTAAATCACAATTGAATTAATAATGACTGAAACCTATCAAACTTATAAGCCTTGTAGATATTTTTTTGCTTATTAAATTATTTTTTGGGGGAAAAATTCGGTTGGCGATAGTCGCATTATAATCCATTATTATCCAAGGGGAAATTCAGTTCCCCTTTTTTTTTATTTCAAGATTTTTCCTCTCCAGTATAGAGGTAGAATAATCTTTGCTTCGTCTATGTATTCAAGGATCAATGGATGGCCGGAAAAAGTGAAAAATGAAGGCTACTCCTTTTGAAGGAAGAGATTAAAAAAATTAAAAATATTGAAGCAGGAAATATTGTTTTCAAAATTTCCAACTACTATTTCGATTTATTTATAAAAATGGTAGTTGGAAGTCACACTGGCAAGTAAAAAATATTTCGAAGTTATGTAGCAGTATTTAGGTTCATCCCTAATCAGCCTAAACCACGTGAAATTCTCCCATATTACGTTTTGAATATAAACTTCCTCGAAACATTCAATTTTCGAAGGCGTTGCTCTTTCAATGTAAACCGTCAAGTTTTGTTCTGTTAAGAACGGTAGGAAGTATAATAGTTTTGTAAATTCTAATTCTCAGATTTCTGGAAAGAAGGCGTGATCTAATTAATTTTTCAGCTAAGAAATTACCCATTTTCAACCTTGCCTTTATTTCCTCTTGAACTTCTTCCCTTTTATATATCTATATAACCGGAATCGTAGCCGTTCTTACGACTAATATATATATATATATATATATATATATATATATATATATATATATATATATATATATATATATATATATATATATAGTATCTTTTATGTTATCAACGGTTGTATTTAGTTTAATAGTTTCTGCTTTCTTTACCTAATAGTACCGAACCAGAAACCCTTTTATGACAAATGATTTTCATAAATATGGAATTTTTTAAACGAGTATTTTAGACCATAAAAATAGATTTAAAAAAAAAAAAGATTTAGGTAATGTTTGTCGAAATCGTTAATGTGCCATAACAAGGGGAGTATTAGCAACAGATAAAATGTAAAGCACTCAAACTCTTTCGGAGACACAAAGAATAATCCGCCGAAGGGATCCGTGTTTAATCCACAAGTTTGAGGGATCACCCCTGACTTTCTCTTAGTGGCAGCTGGGTCACCCCTTCTGACCAAGGATATCAATGTATAAAGAAAAATGTCAGGTGGTTTTATTTTTATACGAATGACAGTCTTATTCATAGCACAATAAAATTTTACACAAGACCATTATAAAATAAAGATCATGGCTTGGGTTTTTGAAAAAATACGTCACTCGATCCCGAAATTTAAAGTGTAATTCTTGAAAGAATTTAGCTTATTTGACATTTAATTAATTTACAATTTAATTTATTATGGAAGATTAAATATAGGAAGATCTTTAAGGTTATTGTTAACATTAATTCTTCCTTATAACTTTATTAAAACTATATCACGCCCTACGTTTCGAGGTATCTGCGTCATCTTCAGGGTTTACTTTCAACTAATAAGTTCAATTTGTTTAAATTTTTGTAAGCATTATTCTTTTAAATTAAGCATTAAACTGCATATAATCTGACTAAATATATTTTTATATGGATTCATGATTAAAAAGAAGAATACTTACAAAGGGTTTAAAAAATGTGAACTTATTATTTGAATGTAAAACCCAAAGATAAGGCAAAGATATGTCGAAACGTAGGATGTGATTTAAATAATTTTAATCAAGTTATAAGGAGGAATTAATGTTCATAATTGCCCTAAAGAACTTCATTCAATTAACATATAAAACTAAAATGCCTACCTAAATCTGATTTAGATTTTTTTAAACGTTTTACATTATTTTTTTATTCTTTTCTCATTTCTTAAAGCAGAAGTTTGGTACCAGTTAAAGATTTGTTGCAGAGTTGGCGTTAAAAAATACTGCTAAATTGCATGTGTGTATCCCTAAAGAGTTGACAGCAGTGCTTCCACGGTGACCCACTTTATGGGAAAGCATATAATTAAGTTCTCAAACTAATCGATTGACACTAACAAGCAGTCAGTTTGAGAATTAAACACTTAACTTTCCCATACAGTGTGTAACAGCAAATGTTATTCCACCAAAAAAAGTTATTGTGATAAAAGTCACATCAAACGCTGTTCCAGCCAACAATTCAATTGTTCTTTGATTCATAACAAAGTAACATCAAACTAAAATAATGAGGAAAAATAAATTAAAAGTAAAAATCAACTGTAGTATTGAAATTTTAAATACAGGATTATCGTTTGAAAACAGCGAACCTTACATCCCTTGATTGGATTACAAAGCTCAACAAAAAAGCAATGTAAAAAAAATGTACACACAAACGTAATTATGATAACACAGCTAATCGTTTTTGAAGTAAATTCTGATCCCAAAGTAATATTTGTATATCCCAATAGTTGAAGTAATGAAAATCGTTTCACTACTATAAATGTTTTGTAATTACTAAATTTTTATGCATGATACATGAGCCGCTGGCGTAATAATAAGTACTAATGATAAAAAACACTTCCTATAATACCATATGATTACATAAATATAATTTTGATGACTTTCATAAATAGTTATTTTTATTTGTATTATAATTATAGCAGTTATAAATTCAGATAAAAAACAAAATTAAATTATTAATGATTAATATGCATTAAAACGTTTTAGGTTTACTTTTAAAATTATTTTTTATTACTATCACATATTTGTTTGGCTGGGATCCCAAACCATCTTCTATGATATTTATAACGTTTTTATATTTTTATTTCGTAAAAGTATTTTATTTTATTGTTGCAGTATATTATAGTAAATATGGATTGTATGTTAATTAATCAGCTATCAAACCAACACCTTCGTTTTTTTACGTTTTTATTTACAATGAGGCTACATCGAAAAGGAAATATTGTGTTAATATTTTTAAAGTATCGTTTTCTGTATATTTAACAATAATACATAACGTAATTATGTATATTTAAAAATAAATGTTTTAAAATAATTACGACAGCTTTGCTATTAGTTTAAATCATTAAGTTTCAAAACAAATACTGTAAACACGTAAATGCCGTGTATTCGGTGCAGCAAGTAGACTACTAGATCATACTGTTGCTAAAAGTTGTTTACGCAGGCTCTCCGACAGTAAAACACTCTGTATGTAACATCCAAGTCAAAGCATCTTTACGTGCCTGAGTCGAGATTACTAGGACGAACAATTTTCGTTCCATTTATTTTTTCGTATGTTCTCCAGCTAGAACTATCACCATATTCGCCTCAAGGGCCATTCAAGATCATTTCGCCGAATGAAGAGGCGCAATCATTAACATCAGCACTATTCTCACTCTATGCTAAAATACTGGCCGGCCATAATATAATAATAATCCTTAATGATCCTTAATAATATAGGCCATAGTTATAAATAAATCCGCATAAACATTCCATTAAGCACGTTTAATCTTGAATAAGTTATTTTTATTTAATTTTAAGCTGTTTATAAGATAATATATATTTTTTTTAAATTTCTGTAAATATATCTTTAATTTTACAAAGGATGCATCATTCATTTCATTTGTTTATTTTTCACTAAATTTGTATCTTACTGTGTATTTATTTCTTTTTCTTTTATTGCTATTAATTTTAAAGGGTTTAAAAATTAAATGTAGTTCAATTAACTATTCGTTCAAGCTATTTTTTTTTTTACATTTAATTTTTATTAATGGTGAGAAAATCCACACATTATACAAATACACATATTCACTCCGGCAAGAGGAAAGGTTCTATTGAATCTCTCAGATCGGATAACAATATAGATTATGATTGCCTTGATTTATATTTCTACTTCCTTTTGAATCAAACTTATCTGCCGTTTTTGTCCTACTTCTTATGTTCGATATTCAAATCAATTGTTTCATTCATTAAGTATCAGTTGCACCTATCAGTATCAATCGTAAAAAAGTAAGTATTTGTAATGACATTTCATTTTTTAAATTCTTAAATCTAAAATATATATAAAAATTCAGTACGTAAAATGAGAATAATTAGAATAAGTATGGTAACAATGGATTTATTGTATCACAAGTATCATCATATGATAAATTATTGATAATGATCGAAAGGTTCAGAAGATGTAATCATAATAAGCAACGGGTGAGATCCAGGGAGAGTACGCGTAGGGAAGATCGGCGAGTAGGACCTGCTTCTTCTGCCTGACAACCTCTTCAGGAGCAGGCATGGCGAAGGCACAGGCTAGAACCAAGGCGAAGAAGAACTGGAAGGAAAATGAAGTAACGAGAAGTTAATTCTTGCTGACCATATTCGTAACATGAAAAAAAAAGATCTTATATATGTAGGCTTTGCTCATTAAATACAATAATGCCGTATGACAGAAATTATAGATTATAATTATAATTATAGATTCATAGTTATTTGAAAAAAAAATATAAAAACACGAATCAATAAAAGATAACGTCATGAAATAACGTCACAATCGCAAATCGATTTTTTTAATAATGAAACGACTTGTCTGACGTCTTTATTAGTATAGCATATATCGGTTATTATAATATCTAACACAAGAAATGCAGGTGAACAAGTTCTTCAAGAGGTAATGTTTTAAATAAACAATTACACATGCTACAAGAATTTTAACTTCATAGAAATTACCAACGCTAAAAGTTAGTATCGATTTTACATTATTTCACACAAGATTAAATTGAATATCTACATTGTACCTTACTAGCATTGATTAATGATTGATTAATTCACCGTAAATTTTGATTTTAATATTTCGTATCTAAAAAAATAATAAATAAAATTTGAAAAAGCAATTTCTGAACAAATTCCGTTTCTTCGATTTATGTCGATATTATCTTTTATGAGAGATTTTAATGCATCTCTGGTAAAATTATTATAGTCATAAAAATTTATTGGAATACAATTTTTTCGAATATCGAACGGGCCAAATACTCACAATGACTTTGATGGACACCATTGCTGTGAGATTGCTGTTCACTGCTGCAGAGCTGATGAACTGATGCTGTAATGACAGACTCATCTGGTTTATATATCTTAGCAAATATGGCCAAGGTCCGTCCGGTGGCTGTCATGCAAAAAGGTAGTACCCTTGCACGGGAGCTATTGCTAACAATAGAGGCTAATTCATTTGTATGCCTTCTGAATTTTAGACAAAATAATGCCCATTGTCAATGAGATATTAACATATTCAAGTCTACAGAAATAGGTACTCATTACAATTATAGAAAAAAATATTTATTTCCTTAAATGCATATCCATGAATAATATCGTTGAAGGAGACAAGATCGACCTAAAAGGTTGCGAAATGTTAATTTATTTGTAAATTATTTAGAAAAGTCTTACGTAGTGCGTATAAGAAATATTACAACAAAAAATCATAGAACTATATACAAATGGTATTCTTTTTTTAATATTTCTCCCAGCCCCATCAAAAATCAGTTTTAACATTTTATAATTTAAATATTAATCCTTATAGTAATATTTATAAGACATACAGAAATAGATTATGAGAACATCAAAATAGAACATAAGATATTTTTCCTTCTAAGCGGAAGAATTAGAATCAATACACATATTATATTGCGATTAACCAAGACAAAATTCTCAATTCTAAACAAGAAGCAGCTCATGAATCAAAACATTATTCTGGTATCGTTGAAAATAGCAAAATTCAGACAAGCTGATAAATGAAATAAATAAACATGGTTATATATATATATATATATATATATATATATATATATATATATATATATATATATATATATACATTAATTGAGCAGATTTAGTTGTGAATAGAGTGTATAATATAGGTTGCGCTGACGATCGTTATGACATCTCAGAATTATGTATGTTAGTATTAAGTGAAGATGTCTCTTCCATGATTGAGACCCATATAATGAAATAAAAATTATATCAGCAGTAATATTAAAACTAGGTACGTGAAACTAAGTCTATAAAGTTGATAAAAATTATACAGGCAATATTAATAATTTAAATCATAAAAATTATATAAAAATCCAGAAGATGTACATACGTTCAAACAAATGGCTTTCTTTACAACGGAGTAAAGAATTAATGGCACATATGTAGTTGCTTACATTATTTTCCATTACAACTCTATAATAATATCATTACTTATTATATTACATACATATATTCATGAATATAATGTGATAAGGTAATATGAGGTAAATGCGCACTAGATTTTACAAAGTTCGACTTTAAACGACAGTAGAATCATTATTTTTGAAGCTAAATTTTTCCTGTTTTTAAAAAGTTCCTTAGACGATTATGTTTATATATTACATTCAAGCCCATGTTTCAATCACGTACATTTCTATAAGAGCTTACGACGTATCTGGAAGATTTATTATTCAAGTAGGAGCGTTTTTCAAGTGCAAAATAGTTCGGTTTCCGAAGGATTATTATACTGATGTAATCACCGAAAAAAAGTTAAAGCTTGTTTGAGATTTACATTTTACAATCTTCATTGACTTATGAAAGTGATATGCGCAATATAATTGAATTAACATATTGCACCAATGTACTGGGTCTGGATTTAACGAGACTGTTACGAACTTACCCCGAAAATACACTCCACGTTACCTTATCAATCAATAGAGATGAATATGATGTTGGACACCAGAAGCTACTCAAGTTACTTAATGCAAGGCTATAAAAAGATGAACTGATACTGTCTTGTATTCAATTTGGATTAATATAAAACTTAAACAGTCTCAGCGTAATAAACGTTTTGTAATTTTTAAAATTTGATTAATTGACATTTACTATTGAATTAAGTATGCTTTTTGATTAATGAAATACGACGGTAACATGTGAAGAAACTATACTTGGACGATAGTTTCACGCTAGAAAGTCCTATATATATATATATATATATATATATATATATATATATATATATATATATATATATATATATATATATACATATATATGAGGTAAAAAAGTAAAATATATATCACACATTTTTACCACAAAACTGACAAGTCAATAAAAAGTAGTTAATTCCAAAAAAAAAAAAAAACTAGTACACAACACTAAATGGAAGAGAACGTTATGTTACAAAAATTTGAATCTGATAAAAATAGATTTTAACGATTTTTTATTCCTATGTTAGACTGGTACTCTAATTTTATTAAGTTTTAAAATAACCATATTTTGCGGTTAAAAAAAAATTAAACAAGATACTATGCAGAAATGAGTATATAAAATATTCTTCTGAGTAAAAATTCATGTTTTTCTTAAATGCCAAGTAACACGTTTTTCCACTTAGCTCTTTAATTATGAGAATAATAATTCTAAATAGATGAACCTATCTTCCAAGTTATGTTTCTGAGGGTCTTTCTGATTGTGCTGTGAAAAATGCGGTATTTTAAATATTTTATCTCCTAAAATGCTCAAAATATATGACTATCTTAATATCTATGATAATGTATTAGGTTAATAATATTAGAAGTTACACTGAAAATTAAAGGTTCCCATATATAAAAAACTTATAAGGCTGATGATTAGTGAACTACTCCACTTTATTATGTGGTTGCACTAATTTCGAAATCAATTATGATCGAATACAATAATACATTCTTCAAGTTTTCTTGACCTAATCCTAATTAATGACATACCCTTGAGACTATTTCCAAAGAACTCAATCCTTGCATTGTAGGAGTAGAAAGTGATGGAGAGGTGCCAACATGATGGAATGTGTGGACATCCGACGTACATGAACCTCAATATATTGTGTTAAATTCACCATTAGCAAGCTTTCTGAATCCTAATAAAGTTTCCTATCTAAAGAGAAAAAAAAATAAAAGGACAGAAAGTAGAAAAATGTTATCAAAGAATGGATGTTAGGGTGCAAGCTGAAAATATGAAATTATACGCAAGCTAAACAATACTGCCTTTAACTCTGTAAAATAAATTAGTTTTGGCAGGGTTGGGGAGGAAAGAGGATGATTCATTGCTAAAAGTTACATATTTTTTTAACACACATTAGAATGGATTGAATCATTACCAGCAAGATATAAGCTCAGTCAGCACAAATATGCATTTGGAAATAGTTAACAATTTAAAAGTTTCGTTTATTTTAGTATAATATATTTAAATTAATGTACTGATTTGTTAATATTAGGACGCAGGAAATCCATTTTCAAAACTATTGAGAAAACTATTTTTCATTCATGTGATTCTTTGGAAAAACCCTCATTCATCCTTTCCTTTATAATTGTGATTATAACAAGCACATTTTCTTTTTTACAATTTAAATGATGTTTTTGAATGTAATAAAAAAATGTAGTATCACCAAAGAATTTATTAACATAATGAGGATACGATTAACCAACTACAGTAACAGTAACAACATTACTACAGTTATTAATTATTTGATAAGTAAAGTGATAATTAGCTTCAATCTGATTGTTTTTTAAATCAGTTATTTATAATTACTATATTTAAACAAATGCATTAAACAATAATACATTTAATATTACTGTTTTACTAAACATTTGCCTCATGAATTCTCCGTGTTTTTTTATAAAAATCACAAGGTTTTTAAATTAAATTTGGAAGCAAAAAACCACTGAAAATTAAAAAAATTGATAACAGCAACAGACGTTTAAAATTATTTTTAATTATTCGAGTTAGGTTAATTAAATGTTTGGATATAAAGAAGTTTTTTCTCCGAATACAGAATCAATTCCATGAGAGGTATTTTACAGAAAGTTAATTTTTTTTTTTAGTACATCCGTTCAGACATGGTATTTAGAATTCACAAATAATAAGCACATTTTAAAAACATAAATTATAATTCAAGCTAATGAAAGAAAGAGGATGCATGAATTATCTCTGATCACAATTTTTCAAATTAGTATTTGTTATCTCCTTGATAAAAAGATCTCAAAATAAATATGAAAATTAAAATAATGAAAATACAGCATTTACTAACCATTTATAATTTAATGTAACCCTGTTCTTATTTTAGATATTATCTTGTACAGAATTTTGTTATGTATTTAGGGCTAATTAAGAATGAAGGCATTTCGCTGAGGAAATTGTTACCTTTTAGATTTGAATAATTAACTTCTCACAAAAGGTATTAATTTTCACAAACAGATTAAGTTACTTCAAAGCAGCTTACTAAAATGTCATATAATTAACATTTTAGTCTAGGATTTCGAATATGTCCGGGAAAATACAAAAGTAACTACATTTTAACATTCGTTGTTGTTAGAAAATGACTATTTTTATCAGATATAATTATAATAATTTGGAAGGACCTCTTTGGAAGTATATATTTGGTACCAAGCTAATGTAATTGCCAATCGAGTGGAGGGAGAAGAGATATAATAAAATAAAAGAGAAAAATACAAATGTTTAAATAGAACTATAATAACTGGAATCTTATTAAAATAAACTATCAATAGAATAAATAGGGAGCTATGTGAATGACACCCTTATATAATAAAATATAATAAATAAATCATTATTATACATTATCATAGGCAATATATATACTAATCATAATATAAACTCATTTATGAGTTCGAGATTGATAAGGTTAGAGATAAATTAGATTTAGAAAGAGGGATAGAATATTAATTCAGGATTCATCCAATAATTGCCTAAATATGGCAGTTAAGGGAGTTTTTAATTATTATTGTTATAAATGAGAAGGTCAGAAGTCAAAGAGTCCCAGAAATAAAAGGTGAATATTTAGTGATTTTCATTTAAAGTATTTTTTCTCAAAAATTCTAGTACCGTAAAATTCGTAATTTTTTATCTGACATCGTTTATTATTGTCTAGGCTATACTTAAAGATTGAATTTAGAACTTAATTTGGCACAAGACTAATAATTTTGAAAAATACTAGATAACTTTTGGCAGCGTTAAAACTTATTTTTTAATTGGGTATGTTTGTTACTAATTGTAGGTACACTGAAAGAACGACCCCTAGAGTTTCAAGAAAAATATACCGCATTTCTTATTTGAGCAAGTAAGACGCCAAGGTGTAGAAGCAACAATTTAATAATTTTGTGAAAAGGCATTTTAAGATTAAAACATTTTGATAAAACCTAAAACGTTTAGGTTTGTAACATATTTATATGTTATTTACTGTATACCTACCCCTTGAATATTGAGCAAGCTTTTGAAAAGATTTTATATAAGTTAACTATCCATAATTGCACTTAACTCTTTAAAAAACAAAATCATTTGTACCCCTTAGATTCCCACTCCATCATAGATATAGAAAATAACTTGAATAAACCGAGCTTAAACAACTTTTAATGTAGATGAGAAATATTTTTTGTAAGTAGATATATATTCTTTAAAATAAAGGCTAAGTTACTCTTTTGTTTTATTGTAGTGTCAACATTTTTCTTGAATTTTTTAACTTGAATTAAAAAAAAAAAAAAAAGTCCATATTAGATACAATACAAAGTACTTTTGGCGATTCTTTCAAAATTGCAATAAAAAAATTAATGAGATCAAAAACTAAAAAAAAAAAAAAGAAAGAAATAAACAATTACACTTAAAATATTGGAGAGAGATTAAAAAGCAAAGCCTTAAGTCCCTCAATCTCCAGCAAATAACTAACCAACCAATGTTACGCCAATTTAATATCACATGAAGCAGACCAAGACAACACATCTTAAATCAGCAGTCTTAAAAAAGATTAACTAGTAGAGATCCTGGATAGTCCTAAGACAGTTCAAGGTTTACTAATTCAGATTGTTAGATGTGCTTTTTCTGGATATTTTATGTAAGTATGTCTTTATTTGTATTGATGATACCTGAATCGGCGAAACGTTATTTACAGGAAACAGAGAAACTTAATGCTTTGGATTTAAGTCGTCCAAAAATAAATCGACAATATGTAAAACATCGAAAACCCCTATTATTTCAGTAGTAATTAAGAGATTTTGCAGCTATACGATATGTGAATAAAAAAATAGAAAAAAAAAGTAATAAAATAATTTATTTTAACAGGTTTTAAGGTTTTGGGTTAATAATTGTTAGTTTTTTACCCTGAAGTATTAAACTATACTGAAATATCAAAATTTTAAAACGTTTTTAGAAAAATAAAGAGGTACTTATCTCACACTTTTTTTGAGCTGAACTCTTTAGAATTTTTGAAAATTTTAATATATTATTTAAAAAATAAAGTAGATAAAAACTAATTGAATTATTTTAATCAGTTGAACGAGAGAGAGTGTAAGAATCAAATTCAATGGAAAGATTATCTCTCTCTTTGTTCTTTATTTTTTCTTTAAAGAATCGCCGATGTTTGTGCTGATTTATATGTTGAATTGGTGAGGAAAATATTCGACGAATTAGAGTTTAAGCTTTTTTGTCATTACAATGCACATACTGTATTTCAGGAGAATACAAAGGATTAGTCATTTTGTTTCAAGATCCGAGAGACATTGTTATGTAAACAGGACCCCCCTCCCAATGAATTTGACAAGCAGCTGGCCTTCGGTTTCGACTTCCGACTAGAGCAGGGAAAAATATCTCAGTATCTGATCACCTTTCGGCGTTAAAGGCAGAACTTATTTTAATTTATTTTTACTAATTATGAATCTGTTTATCAGTTTTAAGCATCATTCCACTAATTATAGAATTAATTTATAGTATAATAAAATAAAATTGTTTAAATTTGCATTTATTTTCTTCTGCTTATGGTATTTTTAATTACAAAAATTAAAATAAATCCAGACTATTCAAACATATATCTAGAAACATCTACTAATCTATTCACTATTAGATAATTTATTTCAAAATGACAAAAAAAAAACAAGTATAAACACCTGTTTGTCATATTTTTTATTTTTTTTATGGTTAATGAACTATAATATTTCAAGTAAACACATATTAATAGTCACACAAATTTATGTATGACATGCTGAACTTTTTGTACAGTTAATTTAAAAAATATGTATACTTAAAGCTGCAAGGAGAATATAATAAATACAAAATTTGACATTATTGAAATTGATAAGGTCAAAACGTCTGAATAAACAAACATATACATATATTACACATATATCTACATATACATTTGAATAAAATATGTAAAATGATCACGCGTTATTCAAATTAAAGTTTTCTTTTATTATAATGTCGGTCACATATTTGAAAAAATAGTAAGTTTTTTTTTAATTAGACGACTTTGATAGTTTTTACAATTTTAGAATATAACCATTTTATAATATTTAATAAAAAATAATAAGATCACTTGAATGATACGGCAACATGAGGTTCATAGTTGGCAGCAATTGGTTTTCGTTAACTACTTTTAAATTGTATTTTTTGAGTTCGAACCAATGATTTTCTTTTTCCACTAGTTTCCCTTCAGAACTGAAAATGACAGCGTTCCAAATAACCACCTATAAAAAAAACAACCCTGAGCATTGATTCCTATACGTGCCTCAATTGGAAGTATTTAGTCTCACTTTTCCCCTTCACACAGATGTTGTTAGTCTGATATTTTTTTTTGGCAACGATTTAAATGGGAAATATAAAGTCTATAAATTGAAACAGAAAGTATTCATGGTGGTGTTTAAATATTGTTCGTTTAAAATTATTTAAAAAAATAACAAAGCAAGCTATTATAATTGTAATAGTAATTATGTTATTAAGAACAAATTAAATATATTTATACTGCAATCAGTTAAATTGACATTATTATGTGTGTAGTATGTTTCATTCCTTTGTCCGTTCATACCTTATCATTAAGTTATTTACTTAAATTACTTCAAAAATAAATTTAAAAAATAAATAAATACTGCTGTGGGAAAAAAAAAAAAAATTATATGATTAGAAATTAGGTAAACAAAAAAAGAGAATATTTAGAATTCATAGGTGAGCATTATAAATAAATAAATTTAAAATGTCTTCCTTTTATGGCTAATTATATAACTCTTTACTCTTGTTTTTCAATACATTTTCTTTTAAGAATAACTATTTTAAAGATAATGATACTTTGAATTAATTCCATTATAATAGTTTCTGCAGCGTACTAAGCAATGAATTATTAGAACATTTTAATTTATTGGTTTCAAGACCTTTCTTTGTAAGTGTTATGAAAAAGGAAAGCTAAAAAAAAAATTAAAACAAACATAGAAATGTTAAAAGTTATTTTTAGCCAAACTGTTCGAAAAACAGTTTTGTGAAGGTCGTGTGTCGCTAATAGATATAGCTATTTTAGTTTTAAAGGTTTCACTTCTGGTTCGGAGATCATAAAGGAAAAAATAAGCTAATTTTATCTTGTACAAATCTTTTTTTAAAATTCAAAAGCTATAAAATAAATTATATCCCTTCAGGTAACCATCGTAATATTTGACCCCAACTTAAAAAAATTATTTGATCATTTTTATGAAATAATCTATTATTTTCGCACATCTTATATACATGTATATAAAATATAGTGTACAAAGCACCCTCTATAGTACATTATAATCTAATATTGCCTATATACTTTAATTATTTAATTTATTATTGATTCATGAAACTATATTTTCCATATAATCTATTTTATATAGCATAATATACTTTATATGATACAATATACATATGCACATGTAAATGACAGCAAAGCCGAATTCAGACTAATACCGAGGCGTAAACAGGTAAGGAACTATTCACGAAAGAGAATCCAAACAAGATATTATTAATAACAGATACTAACTTAAAAACAATATTTTTTCTTTAACATTTATACTATTCCAAGTAAAGTATTCAGTTTATTACTGAATATATATATATATATATATATATATATATATATATATATATATATATATATATATATATATATATATATATATATATATATACATGTATATGAAATCTGAAAATATTTTATAGTATCCTTAAATATTCTTGTACCATAGGATATTCTTGTAATCAAATTAAACGTTTGCTTGGTAGTAAATAAAAACAAATAAAAAAATAGATAGTAGTGATTCTCGCTTCTTTTCTTTATTTTGCTGTTAATTATATTCCTTAAAAATAAACAATCAAGTAACTAATATTATATATAAGTAATGACTATAAAAAAAAAAAATGACCATCACAGACTCAGAAGATAATTGACAGATTTGGATTAAGGAATCCCACTTATATCTTCAGATTTTTCGGTTTATCTCCGTAATAATTCTAACACCGGATTCGTTAAAACTTTCTATCAAAGAGTTACCAGAGAGTTCTAGGAAAACTGAGAAGGAGCAGAAAGTTCTTAATCAGAAATAAAAAGTGTCCACTTTGATCTCAATTTTCTTAAGCTATAATTTCCCTCCTCTTATTGCGATTAATGGACTTAGGGGACTTGAAAGAACAGAGGAAGTTAGCGCAATATTTACTTCACCACAGCAACCTCGAGTTGAATTAAAAAAAAAAAATTGAAAGAATTCATATGAGCATCTGAATTAGGATTAAAGAATTTCCTACACTTAATCATATATATGATCTTCAGCCATATAATGTAAAGCATTAAAATATTTATACCAAAAAAAAATTTGGTAAATTAGACTTTTATATCAATATAAATAATATAATAGATTTTGGTTGGAATTGAAGAAGGGGTACTTTATTTGAAGCCCATAATAAACTTGCATCAAAACGTATATTATTGACATTTGATACAGAGATCAGTGATAAAGGTTATAAACGCGACTTTTTTTCCACTCTAATTATACATTTTTATTACATGTTTTAAGTGTTATAATTGAGTGTAAAATACTTTTTTCTTCCCAATTTGTGAGCTGAACAAGTCGTGAAGTGTACGAAATACTATTAGAAATATGATGAAGCCTATTTCGACCTTGGGTATGGAGCTGTGGGGTTACACCAAGTTATACGTATCCCCGCCACATCCAATTCTCTGCAACCCAAATCCCTTGTGATCTTAATATCCCCTATGTTGCAAATGATTCCCACTCAATTCAATCTCACCCAATTTGTCGAAGGTTCAATTGCTACGTTCATTCAATTTCGAGGTGTCCGAACATGACATCATGGCCTTTTTACATATATAAAATATAGATAAAATAGGTAGTGGATAAATAAATTTCGTTTATTAGATTAACAATACTTTTAAACATTATGTTTAAAGATTTTAAAGATCCTCAAAATTAAAACTAAATTTTTTCTTTTTTTGACCGCTAGATACCGCCAAATTCAGACTAACACCGAGGCATAAGCAGTTAAGAAACTATACACAAAAACGCTGTAAATTTTTACACATTGATTCATTATTTCCTAATAGTAATATTTCAAAAATATCTGATATAGATTATTTTTCAAATGAGGATTTAGAAGGTTTCGGGAAAGTTGGAATGTCCTAGATCTATCAATAACTAAATAAAGATGAACAGACCTCCGCAGGTTATAGTGTGCAGTTTTACAAAGAATATTTTATTAAACATATCGTATATACGAAGTTCAGCAAAAAAAAATAAGCAGTTGGCACCTATGTAATAGAAATTTGGTGATTGTCTCAAGATGATCGCCGTAAACTGTAATACTATTCAAAAGAAACTATCAAATTTTGAGGGGGAAGTTAAAAAAAAAATTCTATCCAAATAATGCATTATTAATAAAAGATACTAATTTAAAAAACTTTTAATATTTTCTATTAGACCGATGCTGTGATGAACACAGCAACAATATTTTCAGCAGCCAATCGTAAATTGTAGGTATTCTTCATATTCTTCTAATGTTTGTACTATTCTCAGTATCCCCGCATAACATAAAAAAGACAAATGGTACCTATTTGAAAGTATTTTTACACGATATTACCCTTCAAATGATATCAATGGATATTCTTGTAATCAAAATCAACTGTTTTAAGTAAACTATCATAAAAAAAAATAATAGACCAAAAAAAAAAAAATATTAAAATCTAGGAAGAGCATTGAAAGTTTACATAATACTGAAAAACTATCATATAACTTCATTCTTTGGCCTCTCCCAGCTGATAATTTATCTGGATCGGAGGGGGTGCACCTTCATATCCGTCAATATTAAATATCCATACATTTGATAACTTTTCAAAAAATTACAGTAAATCTTATCAGAAATCGGTTTTGTCTTATAGTTCTCCCAAAATTACTAAATTTGATTGCTAATGTAAATTTTAATAATATAGGAATAACAAAATCATAAAAACTTTGAGGGGGCAAAAAAATTGAATTAATTTTTTTTTCAAATAGTTGAGGTTTTTTTTGTATTTTCATATTATATGTTTATTTTTGATTGGACTTTGCTCGTAGTTAAGAAGAACATAAGTTACACCAGCCAGCTTTTGCACATATATTCTATAACAATTTGCCTATTAAATATTTTTTTTCGTGTTGTGTCATTTTTATTTTCCTAACTCTCATAACTAACTGATAATCCGTAAGTAACAAGATAATTATGTTTAATAGTACGGGGATGAGATGAATATGAAAGTGGTGTACTAAGTGCGCCACCCGTCTGCCGATGTCATGGATTTGGACGCGCCTACTGGAAGATCAAAGTCACTTAGGCTGATTACCTGATAATCGATGACCTTGAACAATTATTTCCTGTAATTTATACGGCAATATTTTAGAGATAATGCGATTGTTTTTTTAATCGACTAACCGACACGCTCTTAATCATCAAACTACATCCCAAGATTTAATTGCGCTTGATCCTAACAATAGTGAGCATTAGGAACTAGGCTTAACGAGCAGTTGAAATGAGTGGATCATGAAATTGCGTCGTTCCAGCACTTGAAGGTTCATAATAAAAAATTTGTCCCAATTCCAATTTGATGAGTTGGTTTTTATATTTATTGATACTAGGGTAGCTTCGATGTATAATAAAAAAGTATTCTCATTTGCCCAACATGAGAAAATCGATGTATTGACCATTCGGAATAGTAATCTCTTAACACGGCAGCAATGGAATATTTAGGCGATGTTTATCTCACTCAAACGATTCCCTTTTAGTAAGAATTGCGTAGTGAAGCAAACTAGCCGTGGATCCATCACGATCCCTAATGCATTTCTTCCCTGATCGGGAGTGTATGTGCATTAGCGTGTGCGTGACTCGAAGGAGTCGCAGGCGGAAAAAGGAAATGGTCAAATAAAATTAGGAAACCTATATTGCGTTGTATAACAATGGATCGGCCAAACGTTATCGACGAACTAAGAATAAATACGCAATAGAATATTAATATTGATAGACTTATTGTTAATGTAGTAGAAGGTAATTTTATGATTATCCATTAATTGTATCCCTCAGATTGACCCGACCTAAATGCACGCGCCTTTAGGATCTTCGCCACCAAACTTCGGATACCCTTATTTCAAGTATCAGCCTAGCTATCCACAAAAGCGGAATAATTCATGCAAGCGGCATTTTTAAACAATGCGTGATAAATTACGACATATTCGAACTCTGGGTCTTGACTTACCCTTACCGTTTATCTAAAAAACAAGTTGCTATTTCAGCTGTTGAATGCTACTTTGTTTTTAAACCTTTTAGACTGACAATATACTGAAAATATTCATTCAACACTCCTGAACAGATATTTCGAGAAATGCACAGCCAAGAGATGGAATCAAAAGATACCTGCATGGGAAATTTGAGTTCAGATATAGAGGATAGGCCAATACCAAATTATGACAATTTGAGTTAATTATTCGGTGTAGAAAAAGGAATAATCGAAACTATAAACTGCCTGATACTGAAATAAATTAAGATTTGGAAAATATTGTGAAAATATTTGACTAGATTAACATTTACAATCGAAATACTAACGAACCCTAGCTTCCAATTCCTTCCAATAGAGCTTCGGACCACAATTTGAAGCTTACAAATACAGAACAGGTACTTCCTAAAGAGCATTTCACCGCAAGAAAGAAAATAAGGAGGTGCGACATGTGTGTCTGTTTATGCGTTTTATTGCAGTTTATATTTTTTCACTTTGTAAAATTATTTTTAATAAGAATTGCAATTATTTTAGTAATAAATGTTCTATAATATATTTTTGAGTTGTATTCTCCCAAAAGTCAACTAAATAGCATAAAACTGAAAATTTACTAATGTCAAGTCAGATTGACCAAGGCTTGCCGTTTGTTAGTAGTGTTTCATTTTTGATCGTAGTGTTTCACCCAAAAATTTTACCATTGCAGGTTTATTATCGTTTTTTATTTTGGCAATAATAACAGCCAGGTAAATTATGTGACTATGATTACAGTATTAATAAAATAAAATATTCATACCTCCATGGAATAGTTTTCCGAAAATCGAAAGAAAATCAAACTAACCTGAAAAAAACAAAACAAAAAAAAACATTATTAATGAAATATACTCTATTTTAAAAAATGGTTTCACATATCTATTATATTTTTATTCGAAAACAAATTTTAATTTCAACATAATATATACACAATATGTCCGTTAATAATTTAAAACTAAAATATATATATATATATATATATATATATATATATATATATATATATATATATATATATATATATATATATATATATATATATATACATATATATTACAGATTATATTACATTATATTATTATAATATTACATTATATTGCAGATTACATTATATACATATACATATATATATATATATATATATATATATATATATATATATATATATATATATATATATATATATATATACACACACACAATATGCCCGTTTATAATTTAAAACTAAAATATATATATTATATATACATATACATATATATACCTGTCAATGTTGAAAAGGAGTCGAGGAAAATTTGAGAAGGAAAATAGCCGGCTAAAAATTTGATATTTTGGTATGATACAGAGTAATACCCAGCGGTACCTCTTTCTGTTTTGATTATTGCATATAGTTAGGCAAGGAGATCCCTCATCCAATTCCTTTTCAGCCTTCAGCAAATGTTATCACAACATGCGATTACATCCAAACAATTCATATCTATTTCTTGGATTTAAATGTCTCATCTTTTCTCTGATTCAGTCATATTAATTATATCCTTGTGTTAATATTAAAAGTTAACAAGTATCTAAAGCTATTTGAACAATTTTTGGGATGATTACACTGCATTTTAATGGTTTAGCATAAAATAAAAAAAATTTCTCACTACGTCATATTATAAAAAATAAAATTATTTTTCAATATCCCAATAATTTACCGAAATTCAAATTGTTTTATTGAATAGAAAAAATAATAAATACAAATTTAACATCCAACATACCATAAATAAAAAAATACCATCGTGTTTCTTAGGAAACAACGCGGGAAGAATACTTAATAATAATTAAAGAAAAATATGAAACGTTGAAAATAAACTAATCCTTCTAAAAATTCTGTTGAGGCCTTCCCTCTTTGAGTGACACTTTAAATTTCTTTTTTGTTGATTGTAAATTTAGTGGCATAAGCGAATGAAATCTAACTTTAACGATGATTTTATTTTTAATATGAATAAAATCGAAATCTGTAGAAATTAAAATTAGAATCTTAGCCATGAAATCATAGTTTTAATTATTTAATTA